>CM035424.1:61351592-61951592 GCA_020310875.1 Ceratopteris richardii | reverse complement strand
AGGTGGAAGTGTGCCTTCGTGGTTTAGGAGCTGCATATAAGTAGTTCAGAACGTCTATACAGACTAAGGAAAATATTAGGAATTTTGTTGATCTGGTATCTATGCTGATTATTGAAGAAAAGAAACTTGGTGAGGATTTAAACTCCCAAGGAAACTCTACTTCTGAGCAGGTATTCTACTCTAACAGAGGAAGAGGTAGAGGTTTCAGAAGTGGAAGAGGAAATAATAACCAAGACCAAAGTCAACAGCAGAATCATGCAGGAGGAAGAGGACAGTTTCGAGGCGGGGGGAGCCAAATAGGCCGCAAAAATTTCCAAATAAATGATTCAGGTAATGATAGTAAAGGATGCTGGAATTGTGGTAAACCTGGACACTTTGAACGTGATTGCAGGTTGAAGAATCAAAATAACAAAAGGCAGCAAAACAACTATGCATCCATAAGTGTAGATGATTCTGAGAAGCTGTTCATGGTTCAACATCACATGATGAATACGATGTCTACTGGTGTTTCAAAATCGAATCATAATGTTTGCTATGTTGATTCAGGTGCTTCAAATCACGTGACTAGTCATGCAGAATGGTTTGGTACTTTGTAGAAATTGCCAGTTCCTGGATATGTTGAAATAGGTGATGACGCATCACACCCTATCAAGCATACAGTAAATATAGCACTTTCAATGGAGGATGGGAAGGTAAAACACCTTGCTGATGTGCTGCATGTTCCAAATATAACAAAGAATATGGTTTTTGTTTGACAAATGGTTGACCAGGGATTACAAGTCAGGTGCAATGCTGATGGATTATATGTAGAAGAATACAAACGGATGGAAGATTGATTTCCAAAGGAAACAAATTGGGTAGGATGCTCACCTTAAATGTGAAAATTCTTGAAATGAATGCAGCCATGTTTGCAAAAGGTGCAGGAGTTGAGTTATTGCTGATATAGAGATCTGGCACAAACACATTGGACATGCAAACTTGCAAAGGCTGAAATTGATGAATTCAAAGTAGATTGTCCATGGACTATCCAATTTTAAGGTTGCAGAGATGCAAAAGGTATGTGTAGCATGTTAATTTGGTAAACAATCAAGATCATCATTTTCGCATGACAAGCATGTTAGTGAGAATGTGCTAGAAATAGTACATACAGATGTTTGGGGTCCTACAAAAACCACATCTATGTGCAGTTGCAGATTTTATGTTACTTTCATTGATAACCATACACAGAAAGTGTGGGTCTATTTCATGAAAGAGAAGAGTGAGGTATTCAATCACTTTCAAAATTTTAAAGCTATGGTGGAAAAGCAAATAGGGAAGTATATTCAGATGTTAAGATCTAATGGAGGAGGTGAATACATGTCAAATGAGTTTAGTAATTTTCTAAAAATTCATGGAATTCGACGTCAATTTTCATGCAGGTACACACCATAACAGAATGGTGTTGCTGAATGCAAAATAGACATATTGCAGAAATAGCAAGAGCCTTGATGGATGAGAAGAATATGCTTCATTTTTTATGGGTAGAAGCTGTGCATACGGCCATATACATCATGAACAGAAAACCAACTCCTACTGTACATCAAGTTACACCTGAAGAGAAGTTCAGAGGTAAAAAGCCAAACTTATCACATATGAACGTTTTTTGCTGTATTGCATATGTACATGTTCTAGATGAGTTGAGGACGAAGCTTGATCCAATAGTAGAAAAATGTTTCTTCATTGGATACTCTCTTGAGCAAAAGGGATATAAATGTTATAACCCACTCACATGACATGTGAAGGTGAGCAGAGATGTGGTATTTGATGAAATGTCAAGCTTCTATGCAGATGCCAAAGAAGGATTGAATCTTGAAACAAATGACAAAGAAAATATAAAAAATCAAGTGCAGAATCTCAAGGTTTGAGTGGACCGGATGCATCACCAAGCAGTAGTTCCAACTCAAATCCATGGAGTGGAAGATTCCAGCAAATTCATCAAATACATCCAAGAAAGGTAAGGAAAAGCTTTCTACTAGTCATAAAATATGTGCAGGTTCTGAAGATGATGGAGATTCTAGCGGTTCAGAAAAGAGTCTTGATGAGGGACTTGGATTGCCCGCTATGAAGACTCTAAGAGTAAGAAAGGCACATGTAGATGATACAAGGAGAAGTGACCCAGGACCAAGAAGATCTGGGAGGATACAAAATTTAGTGCAATGATTAACATATGATAGTTACATGGCTAGCCATTGTGCCTACATGACAAAGGCAATACAAGATGCTGAACCTTCTAATTTTAAAGGTGCAATTGGAAATGCAGATTGGAAAAAGCTATGGATGAAGAGATGGCTTCACTTTATGGAAACCATACATGGAAGCTGGTTCCATTGCCACAAGGAAAGAAACCCATAGGTTGCAAGTGGGTTTACAAGGTAAAGCACAATGTTGATGGTAGCATAAGTAGGTATAAAGCATGTTTGGTATTAAAAGGATATGCACAAACTAATGGCATTGATTATGAGGAAACATTTAGTCTTGTAGCTAAAATAGGAATTCATTTACTTCTTGGACTTTTCCTTCTTGAGTTTTTTGCTTAACATTACAAAACAGTTCATCTTGTGGTAAATTCTCACGAATCAAATGATTCAAGGCTGAATCTTCAGGATGGGTTGAAGAGATAGCTGCTAACTGGAGATGCTCAGGCTTGAGTAATACACTCTCTTGTTGATCGAAGGCCTCTTCACCCTTCTTTGGTGCAAGGTAAAATCTTCTTCACAAGGCATCTGACTGACACTGTTGACGTCCTGGACGGTATGTGATGACAAAGTCGAATCTGGATAAAAAGTTACTCCATCGAGATTGCCTTCTATTGAGAATCCGGGTGGTCATAAAATATTCTAGGTTCTTGTGATCTGAATACACAATGACTTTATGAGCTGCTCCTTCTAGATGATGACGCCAGGTATCAAATGCGTCTACTATGGCAAGAAGTTCTTTATCATGAATTTCATAATTAAGTTCTGGAGGGGAAAACTTCCTTGAATGATATGCAACTGGATGTAGGTGTCCATCATCTCCATATTGGGAAAGAATGGCCCCTAGAGCAAAGTCTGATGCATCTGTCTCAAGGAAGAAGGGCTTACTGGAATGAGGATGAACTAGAATTGGGGCGGTAGTGAATGCTGATTTCAAGGTCTGAAAGGCCTTTTCTGCTTCTTCGGTCCACGAGAATTTGGAGTTCTCGGTAAGCTTGGTAAGAGGTATTACTATCTTGGAGTAATCTCTGATGAATATCCTGTAGAAATTGGCAAACCCCAAAAAACATTGTACATCTCGAACACATGAAGGTGGTTGCCAATCAAGGATTGTCTCAATCTTCTTAGGGTCCATAAAAATTCCTTTATCTGATACAATGTACCCTAAAAATTCCACTTCTGTCTTATGGAAAGAGCACTTCTCCAATTTCGCATATAATCTTTTTTCTCTTAGTTTCTCTAAGACTATCTTTACATGGCATTCATGATCTTCTAGATTTTTGGAAAATATCAAGATATCGTCAAGGTATATTACAACAAAATCATCTAAATATTCTCGGAAGATATCATTCATCATATGTTGGAAGACAGCTAGAGCATTTGTGAGACCAAATGGCATAACTACATATTCAAAATGGCCATACCTTGTCCGAAATGCTGTCTTCCATTCGTCTCCTTCTTTGATCCTGACAAGGTTGTAAGCTCCTCGAAGGTCAAACTTCGTGAAGAATTTTGCTTTTCCAAGGCGTTCCAAGAGCTCGGATATGAGTGGTAGAGGGTATCTGTTCTTTATAGTGACTTTATTCAATCCACGATAGTCTACACACATCCGGAGAGTCCCATCCTTCTTCTTTACAAATAAGATAGGAGCTCCTGCTAGAGACTTTGAGTGTTTGATAAACCCCTTTGCTAGATTCTCATCCATGTTCTTGCGTAGTTCTGTAAGTTCCTCTGAGGATAGTCTGTAGATTGGTGCAAAGGGCGGTTGTGCTCCCTCTTGAAGTTCTATGGCACAATCATAGGGTCTATGCTCTGGAAGGATGTCTGCATTCTTCTTTTCAAAAACATCTTCAAAGCCTTTGTACTGATTGGGTAGCTGCACTGGATCATCTTTCTTAGATTCTTGAGCTGGTATGGCATAGATCATATATGTTGGTTCCTTCCTTACTGCATGTAT
Source organism: Ceratopteris richardii (assembly GCA_020310875.1). Lineage (NCBI taxonomy): Eukaryota > Viridiplantae > Streptophyta > Polypodiopsida > Polypodiales > Pteridaceae > Ceratopteris > Ceratopteris richardii. The sequence continues at coordinate 61,947,401 of CM035424.1, read as the reverse complement.
GAAGGCTTTGGCTCCGACATATGTTGGGTTCTTTTGGATATCTCGAGGGGTAATTTTATTATTCTCCCAATTAATTTCTGGATTATGTTTCTTTAACCATGGCATTCCGATGATAACCATATTTACTGGACTCGATATTACATTGAAACATATGTGTGAATCATGGTCACCAAGATGTACTCTTAGTGGTATGGTTTCCATGGTTATATTCCCCGAAGCTAGAGGCCGTCCATCGACTACTTCAGCTACTATTGGTCTGTTCTTCTGAAGTACTGGAATTCCATGTTTCTTAACGAGTCCTTCATCAATGAAACATGAGGACGCTCCTGAATCTACCAGAGCCATAAGGGAAAGGGTCTTCTTAGACATGATTAACTTGACAGGGGCAAGACATGTTTCTACAGGTGTGGGTGGAATTATGAGACCCTTTCTTATATCATGGTCCGGTTGTATGGTCTCTTTTACAACTCGACTTCCTCGTTTCCTTGCTCTACAAGGGTGGCTGCAACTTTGGACAATTAACTGCAATGTGGCCAAGGTTTCCACAATATAGACATAATTTGTTATCCCTCCTTCTTTGTTTCTCTTGTGGTGTTAGAGGCTGGAACCTAGTTACATCTATCTGCATAGGTTCGGACATAGGCTCGTCTCTAGGAGTAGGCTGGAAAGGTTTCCATTGGCGAGGTCTTCCTTCTACTTGTTTTTCTTGTTTCCTTTCAAAAAGGCGGTTATCACATTGAATGGCTTGGTTGATGTATTCATTCAATGTCTTCACCTCTGGCATCGTGAGTAGAAGGTCCTTCACATCATCCCTTAAGCCCCACCTAAATTCGCTTATGAAATAATCTTCATGCCAAGTGAGGTCACATATCAACTGCCTAAATTTTGATGCATAGGTAGAGGCAGGGCGCTTACCTTGACGTAGCTTCTGAAGTTTTGTTTCTGCCACTCGACTCGTGTCTGCATCTCCAAATGTAGCGATGAGCTCTCTAAGAAACCCCTCATAGTCATGAAGTACGGCCAGATCCTTCTTCAGGATTGGGGCGAACCATGATAATGCTTGACCGTAGAGCAAGGTTCCAACAAAACCGACCTTGGATGCATCATCAAGGTATCTATCAGGCTGCATACGGATGTACAATTTGACTTGTTGCAAGAATCCCCGGAACTTTGTGCGATCACCATCGAACTTTTCTGGCATGCAGATCTTCGGTTCCCTCATGAAGGATGTACTAGGTTGTTGATTTACTTGCATACTCCCTTGATTTGTCTGAAGACTCCCGATTCGTTCTTGTAATTCTTGGAGGAGTGCATCTACATGCCCTGGATGTCCCATCTCGATTTGTGTCTGTCGATGAGTTAGGTCTTCGACTTGTTGTTGGAGACTCTGAAGTGTTGCTACAATCTGTTCATAAGCATTCTCCATGATGACTGGTCTTGGATTGAAGCTAGTCTTGCCAAAATGTCAGGGGAGCACTAGATTGTGCTCTCTGACTACAGTAGACAAGATTTCCGAATACACTTATGATTACAAGAACACCCACGTAGGGAAAATGATACAAGAATATGTGACTGATACAAGATGTCCCACAACCCGGGACCCATAGGTATGGAAAACTGGACTAGAGATGATACAGGAGATCCCACAACCTGGGATCGTAAGTATGAGACAAGATATCTGGAATACAAGAACTCCCTCCTGGGAGATGAACTAGATACACGAAAGAACTCTACAGGATCTCGTACTAAGAGATTACAAGGGGACAAGATAGGATGTCCAAGAACTAGACTAGAACAAGGAACAAGACAAGAACTAGAACTGGAACTTGAAGAGTACTTACTTGGCGGTCACGACTCCTTGAGCTCCCAAGACTGGTATTGGCAAGACTGATTATGAATGTGGCCAACCCCTCCTTTTATAGGTTTTCAAGGGCGGTTCATGAAAGGCGGTTACGAATTGATGATGTCATCAATGATGTCATCAATTTGAAACATGAGCTCTGGATATCTGAATCAGGCAAGTAGACAGTCGATCTTAAGGTTTTGGCACGCTCCGGACGCAATGGAAGCATTGGTTTCTCCCAATTCTGAACAAATCATGAGATATAGAGTTCACATGGAATCTAAGGTCAGGGGTTTCCTTTGCCCATGACACCAACTACCCGTTATGGGCTTATATGATGCGACATGTGTTGGTTGCAAAAGGATTGTGGAACATTGTGCAGGGTGTCGAAAAACGTCCTATCACACCTGCAACTGTTACAACTGTAGGTACTGAAGCTGATGTAGAAGGTGTCGAAGATGATGATATTCTGCATATTCCTATTCGTGCTACTGTTTCTACTGCACCTACTACAGAGCAGATTTACTGGGATGGCAGAGATGCCCAGGCACATGCATTGATAGCTTTGTCTGTCAAACGTGCCATTATTCCTCACATTCGCTCTTGCAGAACAGCTAAGGATGGTTGGGATACACTTACCACATTGTACCAAGCTAGGAATGTGGCTCGTCTTGCTTACCTCCGAAAACAGTTGGAGAGTGAGCACATGAATGAAGGTGATTCTATGGACAATTTCCTAACGAAGATCAAAGACTTGAAGAAACAGTTGATTTCTGCTGATGAGGTTATACCAGATAGCCCACTTGTGCAGACCATTCTGAATGATCTTCCTGATTCATATCAGAGTTTTGCTTCTACTCTTCGGTTGATGATGAAAGGCAATCCAAATGCCTTATCATTTGAGGAGCTAGTCTCGGTTCTGTTGCAGGAAGATCAGTCCAAGCAAAACAGGTCCATTATGCGAGTTGTAGATCAAGCTTTCTTGGCTAGTCAGAAGGGCAAAGGAAAATGGAGCTCTTCAACTAGTAAGCAAAAATCTGCTAATTCTGCACATTTGAGGAAGGAAGATAAAGATGAGAAGAAATCAGAAAAGCAGAAATTGTTTTGTAGGTACTGTAAAGGGAATGATCATATCATAAAGAGATGTCCAAAACTGGCTGCTAAAGAGGCAAAGAAGAAAGAGGTTGGAATGGTTGTTGCAGAGGCCTCTACACCAAAAACAAAGTCTGCTAATCTTGTGCAGGAAGAAGAATGGGTGTTTACTACTATCTATAGTTTTGCATGTCTGCAGTAGACTCAGATGTTTGCCAGTATTTTGATAGTGGGGCAACCAAACATATTACCTCACAGTGCAGTTTCTTCTCTTCACTCGAGCCTGCCCCTACAGGGAATACTATTATATGCATCAACAACTCCTCTTATCCTGTTATGGGAGTTGGTAAGATCATTTTGACTACTGCTGATGGTAGTTCTTTCACTTTGTCATATGCTTTATTTGTGCCAGGGATCAAGAAGAACCTGTTATCAGTTTGTGCATTAGCCAAGATTGGCTTGGTTGTGAAATTTGTTGATGATAGGTGTACAGTTCATGATTTGTCAAATGGCCATGTGATTATTGCTTCTGGAATTCTATGTCATGGGTCAGAAATTGCAGCTTGTACATAGTGATGTCTGTGGTCCTATGCAGACACCTTCTTTTGGGAATTATCTTTACTTCGTGACTTTCATCGATGATTTTTCCAGGCATGCATGGGTATATCCATTGAAGGCAAAGTCCGAAGTGTTCATGTGCTTCAAACAGTTTTTGGTTTTGGCTGAAAAATCTGTCAGCATGTAAAATGGGCACCCTCCATTCTGATCGAGGGGGGGAATATATGTCTTTTGATTTTAATGCATTTCTGGCTGAACGTGGGATAAAACACCAGTGTACAGTGCCGTATACACCGCAACAGAATGGAATTACTGAACGAAAGAACAGGTCACTCATGGAGATAGCGAGGTGTATGGACAAGAGTCTGGCTTTACCACATAGTTTCTAGCTTGAGGCTGTCATGTGTGCAGCATATGTACTGAACAGGTGTCCCACTAAAGCGTTGCATTCTATCACTCCATATGAGGCTTGGCATGATTGCAAGCCATTTGTTGCTCATCTGCATGTTTTTGGTTGTTTGGCATATGCATTAGTGCCTGAACAACATCACAGAAAATTGGATGATAAAGCAGTAAAATGTATTTTTGTTGGATACAGTTCGTCTGTATCATCCACAAACTAAACACATTCTGGTTAGCCGTGATGTTGTTTTTGTGGAAGATGCTATTCAGCCATTGCTTTCATGTACTAAGGAGACATCTGTTAGCTCCAAAGACATGTATGATACTTTGCTGCCTCTTTTTACAGGTGGACATTCTAGTGCTAGTCTCAATGAGGTAACTTCTTAGCCTTTGCAGGTTTCATGTGATGATGCAGATCATTCCATTTCCGATGCAGATATACATGATGTACTTATTGATGAGAGAGCTGATATTGAGCAGGCAAGAACTATGCCAAAATGGCTGGTGTAGACCTTGCGTGACAGAAAATTAGATGCACCTCTGTCATATCGTACTCGATCAGGCTCTCAAAGTGCCTCTTTTGCATCAGATTGCTATGCTATGGCTGCATCTAGTCTTTGTGATGAGAAAGAGCCTGTTTCGTTTGATGAAGCACAAAATTCAGAAAATTGGATGGCTGCTATGCAATCTGAATATGATGCAATAATGAAGAATGGTACTTGGTCTTTATGTGACTTGCCTCCTGGCAAGAAGGCCACTGGCACTAAGTGGGTATACAAGCTGAAGTGTAAACCTGATGGTACAGTTGACAGGTATAAGGCTCCACTTGTTGCAAAGGGTTATGCGCAAGAAAGAGTCATTGATTTTGATGAGACCTTTGCACCTACATGCCGTATGACTACTGTTCGGAGCATTTGTGCACTTGCAGCCCATCATGACTGGAATGTACATTAGTTGGACATTAAAACTGCATTTCTGAATGGCGACTTGCATGAAGAAGTGTATGTCTTTTAGCCCCGTGGCTTTGTGCGGAAAGGGCATGAAAACTAGGTGTGCAAGTTAAAGAAGGCATTATATGGTTTAAAGCAATCACCACGTGCTTGGTATGAGAAGATACATGCCTATCTGATTGCACATGGTTTTGAGAACAGTCCAACTGAAAGCACCTTATATGTTAAGCGTGCTAATGATGTGCTTCTGATCATTGTTGTCTATGTTGACGACATGCTGCTCACTAGTCCTATTGGGAAGCATATTGCTGATTTTAAGGCTGATTTGCATGCCTCATTTGAGATGTCTGATTTGGAGCATTTGCATCACTATTTGAGCATTCAATTTATGCAAGTTGATGGTGGAATGGCTTTGTGTCAAACGAAATATATTGACACATTATTGCAATGTTTTGGCCTTGAAGATTGTAAGCCTATTGCCACTCCTATGGAGACAGGTTTACGATTGAGTCTTCATGATGCTAGAGATGCATTTGATGCTGTCCTCTATCAACAGGCTGTTGGATGCCTGGTTTACTTATGCATTACTAGGCCAGATATTCAGTTTGCTGTCTCACAGATGAGCAGGTTTATGCATTGCCCAGGTGTCAAGCATTGGCAGGCGGTTAAGCGCATCTTTCGCTACTTGAGTGGTACTCGACTACTTGGGTTGTTTTATCCCAAGGGGGGATCACTACCGCCAGATTTGCATGCTTTTTTTTACTCAGACTGGGCTGGTTGCTATGACACTCGTGTGTCCACTAGTGGCTTTTGCTTCATGCTTGGTAGCTCATGTATATCTTGGTTGAGCAAGAAGCAGCCTACTGTGGCCACTTCCGGTTGTGAGGCTGAGTATAGGGCAGCTTTCATAGCTACTGTTGAGTGTGTGGGGCTCAGACACCTTATGGCTAATTTGGGTGTTGGTCAGTCTTCTGCCACCACCATCTTCACTGACAGTCAGAGTGCATTGGTAGTTGCGAGGAACCCTGTGTTCCATGCTCACACTAAGCACATTGAGGTGCATTATCATTATGTCAGGGAGAGGTTCTCTACTGGGGAGATCAACTTGGCATATGTGCCCACGCAGGAGAACATTGCAGATCTTTTCACGAAGGATCTGCCTATGGAGAAGTTTTAAGCTTTCCGCAAAGCTTTGGGATTACTTCCTTTTGTGGAGTGATTTCCACATAGCTTGGCACTTCCTTATACATGAGTTACAGCTACTTGTTCACCGCATCACTCCCAGGGGGGGACTTGTTGATATATTTAGGTAGTGATGTGTGTGAACACTCTAGGACCGCCGGGGCACTTTTTTCCCTCTTTAGGAGGTTTTTTCCCCCGGCTTGTATATACGCCTATTGCCCTAATGGGCTATTATCTTTGTACATTCTCTAGTAATACATTCAGTATTGTGTGTTGTGCTCCAAGCTTCTTCTTCTTCCTTGTGCTGTTCGCGTGCTTCCGCAGACGTCTAACTCCAACAAACCCTATGTTCCATGCTGGCACTAAGCAGATTGAGGTGCATTATCATTATGTCAGGGAGAGTTTCTCTGCTAGAGGGATCAGTTTGGCATATATGCCCATGCAAGAGAACATTGCAAACCATTTCACGAAGGCTCTGCCTAGGGAGAAGTTTGAAGCTTTCTACAAAGCTTTAGGCTTACTTCCTTTTGTGGATTGATTCCACATAGCTTGGCACTTCCCTATACATGAGTGCCTACTCCTTGTTCACCGCATCACTCGCAGGGGGTACTTGTTGATATGTTTAGCTAGTGATGTGTGTGAACAAACTCGCACCACTGGAGCACTTTTTTCCCTCGTTAGGAGTTGTTTTTCCCCAGCTTGTACATATTCCTATTGCCCTAATGTGTCACTTATCTTTGTACATTCTAGTCATAATACATTTAGTATGTGTGTTGTGCTCCAAGCTTCTTCTTCTTCCTTATGTGTTTGCATGCTTCCGCAAACCTCGAAATCCAATAGAGGGGGTGTCTAATTCTCATAATAAAAAAAAGCATGCTCAAACCTATGAAGATAAGACTCATTAGAGAGCATTAAAGGCTTTAGTATTTATTTTTCTCTCCTCAAAAATCTTTAAGAACTTCATGGACAAAGGAGACCTTCTGAACCTCATATTCCATGTGACTTCTGTATCTCATGATAGGTTCAAAATTTGGGGAAAGAAGTGCTTCCATTGGATCTGGAGCATGCCAAAACCCTGAGATAAAATGTCTTCTTGCTTGATTTTGACATCTAGAGATCATGTTTTGAATTGATGACATCATGGATGACATCATCAATTCATAATTGCCTATGGAAATCTATATAAGGAGGGGTTGGCCACATTCATTCTCAGTCTTGCCAATACCAGTCTTGGGAGCTCAAGGAGTCCTGACCACGAAGTAAGTACTCTCCAAGTTCCAGTTCTAGTTCTTGTCTTGTTCCTTGTTCTAGTCATGTCTAGTCTAGTTCTTAGACATCTAGCCTTGTCCTCTTATAATCTCGTAGTATGTGATCTTGTGTAGTTATTTCTTGTATCTAGATCGTGTCCTAGAAGGGAGTCCTTGTAACCCAGAGATCTTGCTTCAAACCTATCAGTCTTGGGTTGTGGGATGCCTTGTATCATCTCTAGTCCACTTATTCATTCTTATCAGTCCTCGGTTGTGGGACACCTTGTATCAGTTACGTATTCTTGTATCATTTTCCCTACGTGGGTGTTCCTGTAATCAAAAGTGTATTTCTAAAATCTTTTCTATTGTAGTCAGAGAGCACAATCTAATCCTCCCCTAACATTTTGGCAAGACTAGCTTCTAACCAAGACCAGGCATCATGGAGAACGCTTATGAACAGATTGTAGCATCACTTGAGAGTCTCCAACAACAAGTTGAGGACCTAACTCATAGACAGACACAAGTCGAGATGGGACATCTCGTGGATGTAGGTGCACTCCTCCAAGAATTACAAGAACGAATTGGGAGTCTTCAAGCGAATCAAGGGAGTATTCAAGTGAATCAATGGCCTAGTACATCCTTCATGAAGGAACCCAAGATTTGCATGCCAGAAAAGTTCGATGGGGATCACACAAAGTTTCATGGATTTCTCTAGCAAGTTAAATTTTACATCCGTATGCAACCTGATAGATACCCTAACGAGGCATGCAAGGTCGAGTTTATTGGAACCTTGCTTTGTGGCCAAGCATTATCATGGTTTGCCCCAATCTTGGAGAAGAACATGGTAGTACTTCAGGACTATGAGGGGTTTCTTAGAAGTCACCACCACATTTGGAGATGCAGACACAAGTCAAGTGGCAGAAACAAAGCTTTGGAAGTTACGTCAAGGTAACCACCCTGCCTCTACCTAAGCATCAGAATTTAGGCAGCTAATATGTGCTCTCACTTGGCATGAAGATTATTTCATAAGACAATTTAGAAGGGGTTTAAGAGATGATGTGAAGGACCTTCTGCTCATGATGCTAGAGGTTAAGACATTGAATGAATACATCATGCAAGCTATTCAATGCAATAACCAACTTTTTGAAAGGAAACAAGAAAAACAAGTAGAAGGAAGACCTGGCCAATGGAAACCATTGCAGCCCACTCCTAAAGATGATTCTATGCTTGAACCTATGCAAATAGATGTAACTAGGTTCCAACATCTAACACCACAAGAGAAACAGAGAAGGAGAGATAACAAGTTATGCCTCTATTGTGGAAACCCTGGTCATATTGCAGTTAATTGTCCCAACAAGAGAACAAAATCTAAAGTCGAGCCACCCTTGTAGAGTAGCGAAATGAGGAACTCCAGTTGTAAAAGAGAGCGTACAGCAGGACCATGACATAAGAAAGGGTCTCATAATTCCAGCTACGCCCATAGAAACATGTCTTGCACCTGTCAATTTAATCATGCCCAAGAAGACCCTTTCCCTTACAGCCCTAGTAGATTCAAGAGCCTCCTCATGTTTCATTGATCAAGGATTGGTTAAGAAACATGGAATTCCTGTACTTGAGAAGAACAAACCAGTAGTAGCTGAAGTAGTAGATGGATGACCTCTAGCATCTAGGAATATAACCATGGAAATCATACTATTAAGATTACACCTTGGTGACCACGAATCCCACATATTTTTCAATGTAATATTGAGCCCAATACAACTAGTTATCATTGGAATGCCCTAGTTAAAGGAACATAATCCAGACATTAATTGGGAAAAGAATAAAATCACCCATCAAGATATCTAGAAGGACCTAACATATGTTTGATCCAAAGCCTTTATACATGCAGTAAGGAAGGAACCGACATATATGATCTATGCCATATTAGCTCAAGAATCCAAGAAAGATGATCCATTGCAGCTACCCAATCAATACAAAGGCTTCGAAGATGTTTTTGCAAAGAACAATGCAGATATCCTCCTAGAGCATAGAACTTATGATTGTGCCATAGAACTTTAAGAAGCACAACCACCCTTTGGACCAATCTATAGACTATCACAAGAGGAACTTACAAAACTACACAAGAACATTGATGAGAATCTAGCAAAGGGGTTTATCAAACACTTAAAGTCTCCAACAAGAGCTCCTATTTTATTTGTAAAGAAGAAGGATGGGACTCTCTGGATGTGTGTAGACTATCGTGGGTTGAATAAAGTCACTATAAAGAATAGATACCTTCTACCACTTATGTTAGAGCTCTTGGAATGCCTTGGAAAAGCAAAGTTCTTCACGAAGATTGACCTTCAAGGAGCTTACAACCTCATCAGTATCAAAGAAGGAGATGAATGGAAGACAACATTTTGAACAAGGTATGGCTATTTTGAATATGTAGTTATGCCATTCGTCCCACAAATGCTCTAATTGTATGATGAATGATATCCTTCGAGAGTACTTAGATGATTTTGTTGTAATATACCTTGATGATATCTTGATATTCTCCAAAAATCTAGAGGATCATGAATGTCATGTAAAGATATTCCTAGAGAAACTAAGAGAAAAGGATTATATGCAAAATTAGAGAAGTGCTCATTCCATTAGACAGAAGTGGAATTTTTAGGGTACATTGTATCAGATGGAGATCTTCCATCTGGAATGCTACCAGCCCAATCTGGAATGAGAATAGAAAGCCACTAGTAGATCTTCCATCTGGAATGCTACCAGCCCAATCTGCATCGGGTATCCATGAACCTACAAATCTACGCCAGCTTCATAGAACAATGCATAATCCAAAGTAGCACTCACATAATGTACCGTGCGCCTCAGAGCATCCAAATGTGGCTTCCTAGGAACCTGCATAAATTGAATTTCAAGTCCAACACTCTAGCTAAGATCAGGCCTCGTAATTGTGAGATATATCAAACTTCCCACAATTTTCCTATACATAGTAGCATTTTCCAATGCTTCACCTGATGTAGTATCTAACTTCAAATTTTGATCTAATTGCATAGAAATTGGCTTACAATCAGCCATACCATACTTTTGCAGCATATTTTCTTTTTGACATCCATATACCTATTTCTGTATGTATAAACTCAATGCCTAAGAAATAGTGCAGCACACCAAGATCTTTCATGTCAAATTCCTGCATAAGAAGTTGCTTTACCTCTTTGATGCTTTCTTCATTATCACCACCTTCAATCAAGTCATCAACATAAATAGCCACAATCATGATGCCATCATCACCCTTCCCTGCATGTAGTGAATGATCTGCATCACACATAGGAAACCCAATAGTGGTTAAGTAATCAGCAATCCTTGCATGCGATGCATGAGGAGCTTGCTTTTTTCCCCATGTTACCACATACATGATTCACTCATATGTGTTGGTACTTTGTACTTCAGGATATTATTCAGCTCTTACTTGAGTTCAGCTCATCATAAATAGAGAGAGCTATTACAACCATTCGTCTTCTCTGTGTGTCTTGCTGTGTTTGTGCTCCTTGTGTGTGCTTCTCATGTGTCTCTCGCACTTCTACACACACCCAACAATTGGCACTAAGTGGCTATACAAGTTGAAGCATAAGCCTAATGGAAGAGTTGACAAGTATAAGGGTAGGCTTCTTGCAAAGGGTTATGCGTAGGAAAGAGGCATTGATTTTGATGAGACCTTTGCACTTACATGCCAAATGACTACTATTCATAGCATTTGTGCACTTGAAGCTCATCATGGTTGGAATGTACATCAATTGGACATTAAAACTGCTTTTTTGAATGGTAACTTGCATGAAGAAGTGTATGTTTTTTAGCCCCGCGGCTTTGTGCAAAAAGGGCATGAAAACCAAATGTGTAGGTTGAGGAAGGCATTATATAGTTTAAAGCAAGCACCGTGTGCTTGGTATGAAAAGATACATGCCTATCTCATTGCACATGGTTTTGAGGACATTCCAACTGAGAGCACCTTATATGTTAAGCATGCAAATGATATGCTTCTGATCATTGTTGTGTATGTTGATGACATCCTGCTCATGATGGAGAGTGCTAATCTCCAAAAGAACAAGCTACTCTTGAATTTAGAACACCTCTATATCAAGAGTAACTCCAAACCTTCACCAATTTAGAGGATCAATGAACAATTATCAAAATTTTGACCAAACTGTGAAGATGATGACTCTACAGAAAGTCTGCTGCACATAACTCTCTCATTGACTTATCAAATGTGTAAAGTTTTTGACAAAACTTTGCATAAGGTGTCACCTATAGTTTGCGCACCTCCTCGAAGTCAAATCATTCCAAAAGATTCAGTAGATATTGAGAAATGAACTCAACAAGTCACCTATGTCTAAAACTACTCTTCTGAAAAGTGGATTCAGACACCTGTAACTTCTAACACTTGATTCTCTTAATCTAGAACCCGTTTATGAAAATGCTTTTAGCCACATGTAGCTTACCTTCCAACTTAAAGATTGAGTGCTTGCTTGCTCAAAACTTTACACTGTCAAAGGAGAACTGACCAAAACATTAACATCGAATTTTGTGCCTGTTTCAAGAACCAGTGAACACTTCTTCACATATGAATGTTCCTACTCATAATTCTCATAGCCTGTTTACAATTAGGCTCTCAAACTTTAACCATAGACTCATTAACTATGGGCTTAGACATCTACAAAAGAATTCTTGAAATGATCAAGCACAGAAGGAGAATACATAGAGAGATCGGGTGCAACATTTTCCATTTCTGAAAAATTGTTACATCTGAGTAATGAGAGAGATTCTACTCACTTCTAAAAGTCTAATGACATCTAATTCTCCTCAAATCTTGTTCTCACATAATCTCTCTACTTTGCCCCGACATTTTCTTTGTATATATAGGCAAATGTTTACAAGCTCATGACCATACAAAAGTATATGATGAACTGACTCTAAAATAATGTACATATGTGTACACATCTTTATCTCCTGGATATGCATTTCCTTCATGCTTCATGACTTGGTCTTTTCTTCAGTCCTTGACTTCAATTCTTCACCCAAAACTTCAATTGTTGATTGTCCTGCACCAATAGCTCCCCCTCAATCATCAATTGAGGTTTTATCTATCTTCTTTATGCCTGCCATATCTTTGAATCTCTGTAGCTTTGGTCCATCCAAGCTTTTGGTTAGCATATCAGCTATTTGATCTTTTGTTGAAGTATGTATGAATTCAATCTCTTTATCCATCACCTTCTCTCTTAGAAAGTGATATTGAATCTCAATGTGTTTAGTCCTGGCATGAAACACAGGGTTAGCAGCTAAATACAATGAACTCATGTTATCTCCATGAATAGTGGGTGTACTCTGAATGATGTCAAAACTCTTCATCAGAGTCTTAAGCCATATCACTTCCTTTGAAGCTTCAACCATACCTTTGTACTCTACTTCTGTAGATGACAAAGCAACTGTGTGTTGCTTCTTTGAACACCAAGAAATTAACTTATCTCCCACATAACACAAGTATCCATAAGTTGATCTCCTATCATCAGGATTACCTGCCCAATTTGCATCACTATATATCTTGATGTTTGTATCTGATGTAAAACCATAATACAAACCCTCTTTGAGTGTACCCTTAATGTACCTTAACACTCTTTTTCCTGCAATCCAATGTTCTTTCCTAGGACAATGCATGAATTGAGACAAAACTCCAACTGCATATGACAAGTCAGGTCTAGTTAAAGTAGCATAAATCAGACTACCAACCAAACTTTGATATAGCTTCATGTCTTTGAACTCTTCTCCTCCACATCTGCTTAACTTGTGATTCACCTCCATTGGAGTAGGTGCTACCCTGCAATCATCCATTTTAAACTTGATCAACAAGTTCTTCAAATACCTTTCTTGAGTTACATACACTCCATGTTGAGTGTATGAGATCTCCATGCCCAAGAAATATGACAAGTCTCCCAAATCACTGATCTTGAATTCTTTCTCCATTTGCTTCTTTAGGGTTTGGATGCCTTTCTCATCTATACCTGTAAGAATTATATCATCAACATATATGCACATGTAAATGAATCCATCATCACTTGCTTTAACAAGCAAGCTACTATCTGCCTTTGATACTTGAACTCCAAGTTCTTTCAAGAACTTCACAAGTCTATAATTCCATGCCCTTGGGGCATGCTTCAACCCATCCAAAGCTCTCTTGAGCTTACATACATACTCTGGATACCTTTCATCTCTGAATCCTTAGGGTTGCTCCATGAAAACATCATCTGAAATATAACCATTCAAAAAAGCATTCTTCACATCTAATTGACATAATTTCCAACCTTTACATGTAGCGATAGCTATGAGTGTCCTGATGGTTGTCATCTTTGCCACAGGACTATAGGTCTCATCATAATCTATATCATAAGTCTGAGAAAAACCCTTCACAACAAGTCTAGCTTTGTATCTAGACACACTTCCATCTGCATACCTCTTTGTCTTGTAGACCCATTTGCCTCCAATGATCTTCTGGCTATTTGGTTTAGGAACCAACTCCCATGTCTGATTCTCCATCAATGCATCATACTCCTCCTGCATAGCTTTCTCCCAATTCTCCTTACCCTTTTGCCTCTTCATATGTAGAAGGGTCTTCATCTACCTTTATCATATAAGCATAATCTTTGGTAGCCAAAAAAGAAGTGTCATAGCTATACCTTGTAGGTTGCCATTTGTGTCTTGTTGACACTCTGGATCAAACCTTGGAACTTCTTCAACTTCAACCTGCACTTCATTGTTCTCCTCTTCATCAAATATCTGAACCTTTGATTTACCTTTCTTTTGATTTCATCACTTGCATAAATATTGATTGTACCTACATACCAAGTACCTTGCTCATCAAATGTAACATCCTTAGATACAAGGAATTGTTTTGTGGATGGACTCCATAACCTATATCCCATCTGCTTATCATCATATCCAATAAACACATATTTTTCTGCTTTAGGCTCCAATTTATGCCTCAATTGTGATGGCACATATGCATATGCCAAACATCCAAATACTTTGCAATGATCTAGAGTAGGTTTCTTACCCCACCATGCCTCATATGGTGTCATACCTTGCAAAGCTTTACATGGTAACCTATTGACCAAATAAGTAGCTGTGTTTACAGCCTCAACCCACAAATAATTAGGGCATTTTTTCTCCTTCATCATTGACCTTGGAAACTCAACAAGAGTTCTATTTCTTCTCTCTGCTACACCATTTTGTTGAGGAGAGTACCTACAAGTAATTTCCCTTTTTATACCTGCATTCCACAAGTAATCACTGAACTCATTAGAGAAATACTCTCCCCCTCCATCTGACCTTAGTCTCTTTAATTTATGACCTGTAATTCTCTCTGCATACACATGATAATGTTTGAATGTATTGAATACCTCTGACTTATCTTTGATTACATAGATAGTGATCCATCTGGTAGCATCATCAACATAAATCACATAGTACCTTAAACCATTGATACTAAAATCTTTTGATGGTCCCCACACATCTGTGTGTACCAACTCAAGCTTTTCTGAATACATAAAACCATGCTTGGAATAAGATTGCTTATGAGCCTTACCTAATTGACATGCCTCACATTTGTATGTCATATGTTCACCTGCAATATTAGGCAATCCAAGCATTGAACCACTATTAACCATATCTTTGATACCTCTTTCATTGAAATGTCCAAGCCTCTTGTGCCAAACATCTAACTCAGAGATCTTATGTCCTCCATAAGTGAAAAAGGCATGACCAACATTACCTTGGATCTTCAATGTAAACAATATTCCTTCTTTCTTCCCTGAAACAATCTGTTTATACCCATTGCTAGGGTCTTCCACAAACACTCCATTAGTGAACCTAACTTCATAACCTTTTTCAACAATTTGTCCTACACTTATCAGATTCTTAGGAATTGTAGGAACATACAAAACCTTACTCAAGATAGTACTTCCATCCTTGGCCTTTACTGATCCAATTGACTTCACATTATGCTTTGTATTGTCACCTGTCTGAACTACATGATTAGTTACCTTATTCTCCAAATCAGTCATCAAAGCTATGTTGCCACTCAGGTGATTGCTACACCCTGAGTCAATGTAGAAGACTCTTTGATCTTCACTTTGCCTTTCACAAGTTGCATTCATTATCAATGTTGAATCCTGCTTCTGATCTGAAGCATAATTGTAGTAGGTATTATTGTATTGTTGACTTTGGAATCCTCTACCTGCATTTCTTCCAAAGTAACCTCTACTACCTCTACCTCTGAAATTACCTCTTTGATTTCCGCAACCTCTTCCTCTTGAATTAAAATTTTGATTGTATCCACCATTACTCTGAGTATTATGCCAACAATCATTAGCTAAGTGATTTGTCTTACCACAAATCTAGCAAGCTTTGACTCCATCTTTATTACTCTTGCCTCTTCCTCTACCTTTGCCACCTCCTCTTCCTCTTAGGAAGTTAGCTTGGCTAGTTGTACCTTCATCCTCATTTGCTTGTTGCTTTCCTTTGATATTCTTCTTCTTATCCTTTGAATACATTGCATGACCTGTACTCTTGTCATCTTCACCTTTGACATCCTGCTCAAAGGTTAACATATGTCCTAGCAACTGATTTAAGTCAGGAGTAAAATGATCAAGTGATAATTCAGTAGACAAAATGAATGGCTTCCATTTGTCATCACCTCTCAAACCTCTGAGGATTTGCCTTACCAATTTATCCTCCTCAATGTCTTCATCAACTGCTCCTAATGCATCTGCAATGTCCTTCATCCTTGTTACATAATCTGAGATGGATTGAGAGGCCTTCTTCTTGAAAGTGGTAAATTCTACCCACAAGGATGCCTTCCTTGACTTTGTGGTGTTTTGAAAATGCTCCTCCAAAGCATTCCATATATCACTTGCACTTTCAAGACCTCTAATGTGAGGTAGCAATCAGTCATTAACTGCCATATAGATAATGCTCCTGGCTTGAGCATCTCTCTTCATCCAATTCTTCAAATCTGATAATTCCTCCCTAGTTGGAACACTAGGATCTCTGAACTGAGGCTTTTCTTCTTCACCTGTAATATAAGCTATCAAGTCTTTGCTCATAAGATGAGCTTCCATCCTCATTGACCATGCTGGATTATTCTCTCTATCCAACTTCTCTATCTGAAGAGAATCTCCCATCCTTTCTTCACCTCTATATTGAATTCTTCAAACTTTATGAGAAATAGATGTACATTTACTTCGAATAATATTCCTTTTGTCTTCCTTTATGTCATATGAACTCCTTCTCAAGCTTTGCCCTCAAGCTTTCACCTTTTGAACCTTCAAATGTTGAATTCTTTATGACTGCAGCAGTCACGATCCTCCTTTCTTTAATTCTGATGCTTCTTGCTAGGATACCACTGATGGAGAGTGTTAATCTCCAAAAGAACAAGCTACTCTTGAATTTAGAACACCTCTGTATCAAGAGTAACTCCAAACCTTCACCAATTTAGAGGATCAATGAACAATTATCAAAAATTTGACCAAACTCTGAAGATGATGACTCTACAGAAAGTCTACTGCACATAACTCTCTCATTGACTTATCAAATGTGTAAAGTTTTTGACAAAACTTTGCACAAAGTGTCGCCTATAGTTTGCGCACCTCCTCAAAGTTGTATCATTCCAAAAGATTCAATAGATCTTGAGAAATGAGCTCAACAAGTCACCTATGTCTAAACTACTCTTCTGAAAAGTCGATTCAGACACCTGTAACTTCTAACACTTGGTTCTCTTAATCTAGAACCCTTTTATGAAAATGCTTTTAGCCACAGGTAGCTTACCTTCCAACTTAAATATTGACTGCTTGCTTGCTCAAAACTTTACACTGTGGAAGGAGAAATGACCAAAACTTTAACATCGAATTTTGCGCCTGTTTCAGGAACCAGGGAACACTTCTTCACATATGAATGTTCCTACTCATAATTCTCACAGCCTCTTTACAATTAGGATCTCAAAATTTAACCATAGACTCATTAACTATGGAATTAGACATCTACAAAAGAATTCTTGAAATGATCAAGCAGAGAAGGAGAATACATAGAAAGATCGGGTGCAACATTTTCCATTTTTGAGAAATTGTTACATCTGAGTAATGAGAGAGATTCTACTCACTTCTAAAAGTGTAATGACATCTAATTCTCCTCAAATCTTGTTCTCACATAATCTCTCTACTTTGCCCCGACATTTTCTTTGTATATATAGGCAAATTTTTACAAGCTCATGACCATACAAAAGTATATGATGAACTGAATCTAAAATAATGTACATATGTATACACATCTTTATCTCCTGGATATGCATTTCCTTCATGCTTCATGACTTGGTCTTTTCTTCAGCCCTTGACTTTAATTCTTCACCCAAAAATTCAATTGTTGATTGCCCTGCAAAAACAGCTCACTGGTCCTCATGAGAAGCATATTGCCGATTTTAAGGTTGATTTGCATGCCTCATTTGAGATGTCTGATTTGGGGCATTTGCATCATTATTTGGGCATTCACTTTATGCAAGTTGATGGCGGTATAGCTTTGTGTCAAAAGAAATATATTGACACATTATTTGCAGCATTTTAGCCTTGAAGACTACAAAGCTATTGCCACTCCTATGGAGACAGGTTTATGATTGAGTCTTCATGATGCTGGAGATGCATTTGATGTTGTTCTCTATCGGCAGGCTATCGGATGCTTGATTTACTTATGCATTACTCAGCGAGATATTTAGTTTGTTGTCTCACAAATGAGCAGAGTTATGCATTACCCAGGTGTCAAGCATTGGCAGGTAGTTATGTACATCTTTCGCTACTTGAGTGGTACCCCATCTACTTGGATTGTTTTACCTTGGGGAAGATCACCACCGCTAGATTTACATGCTTTTTTGACTCTGACTGGGCTAGTTGCTATGACACTCGTGTGTCCACTAGTGGATTTTGCTTCATGCTTGGTAGCTCAATCTTATATGCAGGCTTGTGGTGGCCAACCCTTCAAATGGATGCACATACCTATGTGAAGCGGTGTGATTTTTGTCAACGAACCCAATACCCCATACATAAAGATAAGATGCCATTGAAACCTATGATGGGTGGACATGCATTCTCTAAGTGGGGAATAGACTTTGTAGGTCCTA
This sequence comes from Ceratopteris richardii, assembly GCA_020310875.1. Taxonomy (NCBI): domain Eukaryota; kingdom Viridiplantae; phylum Streptophyta; class Polypodiopsida; order Polypodiales; family Pteridaceae; genus Ceratopteris; species Ceratopteris richardii. Next base: position 61,928,921 of record CM035424.1, on the reverse strand, counting down.
TTAACCCCCCAACTAAGAGTTCACATTTTGAATACATCATTGTGGCGACATACTATCTAACCAAGTGGGTAGAAGTGAAAGCCACAACGAAAAACGATGCTCAAATGATAGCTAAGTTTTTATTTGAGAATGCGTTCACTAGGTATGGGCTACCGATAGAGCTAGTAGATGATAGAGGCACTCACTTCTTGAATGAAGTTATTGAAAATCTTCTCTAAGAGTTCTTGGTGATACACAAGAAGTCTGCCCCCTATCACCCACAAGCTAATGGCCAAGCTGAAAGCACCAATAAGATTCTATGCAATGTGCTGACAAAATTAGTGAATAATAAACGCTCTGATTGGGACAAACAGCTACACCATGCTTTTTGGGCATATAGAGTTGCCTATCAAATGGTACTCCAAGCCACACTGTTTCAGATGGTATTTGGCCAAAATGCATTGCTACCATTGAAATTCTTGATACCTACACTGAAGGTAGCACAGGAGCATGAGTGGATATGGCATGAGCTCTCTTCAAGAATCTTTGATCTTGAACTACTAGGCGAAATGAGACTCAGAGCTGCCGTAGGGATTTGTGCAACTAAGAAAAGACAAAAGGCATACTTCAATGCCCATGTGAAGGTTAAAGGCTTGAAAGCCGGAGACTTGGTTTTGGTGTATACCCTGAAACAACATGCAAGAAAGCTAGAGAAGCGTGGCTATGGACCCATGATTATTAATAGAATATCAACAAGTGGGGCAGTCTAGTTAGCCACTTTAGAAGGGGACATCCTACCAAGTTATATTAGTGGATGTCGAGTCAAATTATACCAAGAACCCCTCATGGAGGAAATGCTTAAAGGACTCAATATGGCCAAGAAACGCAAAGAGGAAGAAAAGAGAATTCGAGAAGAAGCGCAGGCAGAAGCCTTGGAACGCATCTGAAGAATGAAATTGAGAAGACATGGTAGAGATTAGCCTAGGACAGATGCCTATGCACGTCCATGGTATCACATGGCTATGTGTGAAGTCTCAGGTTAGAAAATCAAGCACTCAAGAAAATAGAAAAGGCACCAACTCCTGGTTCCTCCAAGAGCACTATCATGGAAAAAGATGCATTTCTTGTCCAACACTCTGTGATGCAGAAAACCTTCTCTCTAGACATAGTGGTGCAAGTGGAACTCCCTGATGGTTCAACGGAAGTCTCAGACAAAAAATGTGAAGTCCCACCATGCATTACGTTTGGCAACAAAAAGCTTGTAATAAACCCCCCGACCCCAATTTGTAAATTCACCTCCACCTACTAACTGCATCATCCTCACATTGCATCATTGGACTTAGCTCATAGAACTATTCATTCACTAACTACACACATAATCACCAAGCACGAACTGGCTCACTAACTTGTCACAGATGCCTCATGTTAATGTTGTAACAGGGACAAACTATCATATTTTGTGAACCAGTTCCTAGGCAGGGTCAAGCACCCAAATAGTAGACATTGAAACTCTCCCCCTCGAGACACAATTGATAGAGATGGTTTGTACATGGTATAACATACCACTCTTCATCCAATACAATCCATGGTTACCTCCTAGTACTCAGAAGATGCACATGGCCTGAATTTTCCATCACTGTGAAGAACATTAAAGGCTGTGAGAAATGGCTAAATTACATGTACCTAGCACCGCCATGAGGACCAGCCACAGTAGCGTACATGATATCCACCATCCGCCACTGGGGTGTTAGACTGCAAAATGTTCCTGATGTTATGGCATAGATGTGTATGAAGATATTCTAATTGATGCTGATGACATTCTGAACCTTCAAGAACATTAAAGATCCTCATTTCTTAGGAGTCCGTTTCACTGCAGGCAATCTTGACTTAGTGAATGACATGAGCACAACCCCTTCCATTAACGTGATATATGCATGGCACGTAAGGATCAAGTACCTCCCAACATGCTACAAACAGACTTTTGAGGAGATGTTCGTTACAGGGTTCTGGGAGTACCATTCCGAAATATTCGTCCCTAGACCCTCACATCTTCTCCAACTTTTTGCTGTGGAGAGGACTTTACATTCCGATCAGTTGCACCTGCCACATCCGGACGTTGCAGAGCCAGTCGATTGGGATGCCTTACTCACAGATTTAGCCAAGGGATTGAGGTTAGAAGATCATCACTTGGCCACCAATGTCGTCAAGTACTATGTCAAACATTCAGCTCACTAAGGGTCTATTAGAGACGACAAATGCGAGAGGGGGGGTGTTGGTAGCAGTTAGGGCACTCAAGGGTCTACAAGACAAGGAAGCCAACAAAGGGAGTCAGAGTAGAGAGAAGGAACAGATAGGCAAGGCAGTCAACACAGATCTGGCAAGTAGGCCTATCAATTTTTCCAACCTAATCTCTTTTGAACAACAATTTTCATCACTACATGAACATTGTAAATACCGTTTTTGGTAGCTTCGACTCCATTTTGTTCAAGACAAGGAGTCCTCAAGCTTGAGAAGTATTAGAAGCATTTATGTATCAATTTTCATAATTTTTAGAGCTCGTTTGAGCCTCCAAAATAGCCTAGGAACCTAATTTTTAACTAGGCTGGACACTAGGTCTGGATAAGGCCATTAGCTAGTCAAAAACTATAAAAGGAGGAAGAGAGCTCATTTTTGGGGAGAAAAAAATTGTAATTTGAATTAAAAAAAGCTCCTGTAATTGTCTTTGGATGGCAATCAAAGCTTCCATTGTCTCATTCTTTGCTCTACCTATGTGCACGTGTGTGTTTGTATGTGTGTGCATGCTTGTTTGCTTCTCTATCACCACTTGTGCACATCATTTGCTCGAGGCCTTCATACCATCCTCATGTCTTCCCCGATTCACATTAAAGGAGGTGCTACTCACCATTGAGCTACACTCCATTGCTTCACTTTGACATTTTGAGCATTCTCAAATCCACAATGTATATCTTGAGCCGTTGTTTCAAACAATGTTTTCAAGTGAGTAGAAGCAAATATAGAGATGGAAACCTCTACGACAATGCATTGGCAGTTGCCAGGAACCATGTGTTCCATGCTCGCACTAAGCACATTGAGGTGCATTGTCATTATGTCAGGGAGAGGTTCTCCTCTAGAGAGATCAGCTTGGCATATGTTCCCACGCAAGATAACATTGCAAACCTTTTCGTGAAAGCTCTGCCTAGGAGAAGGTTGAAGCTTTCTGCAAAGCTTTGGGCTTACTTCCTTTTGTGGATTGATTCCACATAGCTTGGCACTTCCTTATACATGAGTTCCAGCTGCTTGTTCACCCCATCACTCCTAGGGGGGATTTGTTGATATATTTAGGTAGTGATGTGTGTGAACACACTAGGACCACCGGGGCACTTTTTTCCCTCTTTAGGAGTTTTTTTTCCCCCGGCTTGTATATACGCCTATTGCCTTAATGGGTGATATATTTTTGTACATTCTAGTGGTAGTACATTCAATATCATGTGTTGTGCTCCAAGCTTCTTTTTCTTCCTTGTGTTGTTCGTGTGCTTCCGCAAACCTAAAAGGCCAACATATATAAACTCAATTTCACATCAGATAGTGCTTCTCCAAAGTATAAAGTGTGACTTGTTGAAAAGGATTTTAAGCAACAACATGGTGTTGATTTCAAGGAAATCTTTTCTCAGTGGTCAAGATGACTACCTTGCAAATGTTGCTTGGATTCGTTGCAATGGATGACTTAGAGCTAGACCACCTGAAGGTGAAAACTAATTTCTTGCATGGAGATCTTACAGATGAGATCTATATGGAACAACCAGGGGTTTATGTAGTTTCTGGCTAGGAAAGTCTAGTTTGTAAGTTGAAGAAAAGCCTATATGGACTTAAAAAGTCCCCTAGGCAATGGTATCAAAAGTTTGATGCTTTTATGAAGTCTCAAGGCTATTCTCAAAGCAATTTTCTCTACACAAAGAGATGCTCAGACGGAAACTTAATATGCTTAATACTTTATGTCAATGACATGTCAATAGCTGGGAAGTCCTCTTATGACTTTCAACTCTCAAAAAAAGTTGAGTGTGACATTTGATATGAAGGATTTGGGGGATGCCAAACATATTCTTGGCATGCACATTACTTGTGATAGGAGTAAAAGATGCATATACTTGTCTCAAAGTGAGTACATATCCAAAGTATTTCATAGGTTACATATGCAAGGTGGAAATGCATTGAGTACACCTTTAGCCACATATATGAAATTGAGCAAGGATGATTTCCCCAAATCAGATGAAGAAAAGGAATTCATGACCAAAATTCCTTATCAGCCTACTGTTGGTAGTCTCATGTATGCTATGGTAGCTACGAGACCAAACATTGCATTTGTAGTGGGATTTGTGAGCAGGTATATATTGAATCCTGGCAAGAAGCACTGGGAAGCGTTCAAGATGATTTTGAGATATCTAAATGGCACTAAGAACAAGTCTATATGCTTGGGTACAAGGAAAACATCCATTATTGGTTACACAGATTCCGATTATGTTGGTTGTGTAGACAATAGTAAGTTCACATCAGGGTACATTTTTCATTTTGTTGGAGGTGCTATCGCTTGGAGATCTCATCTTCAAGAATGTACAATTGTTTCCACTATAGAAATAGAGTATTTTGCAACAAGTGAGGCATGTAAGGAAGCATTGTGGATTTCTCCTCTTGCTTTTGATATAGGTTTACCTTAGCATGCACCTCGTTTGCTCAATGATAGTCAGAGTGCCATTGCATTGGCTAAGAATCCAGTCTATCACACAAAGACCAAGAACATTGTAGTGTGGCATCACTTCATTAGACATCTTAGCCACGAACCTTCATTAGAAGGTTCATACTCGAGATAATGTTTCACATGCTTTGACTAAAGATCTACCACAGGATAGCTTTTGACACTCTTGTCACTTGATGGGGGTTACTTGATTCATGACCTTACACAGTTACTTGATATTGTACAACATGCCCATTAGGTAGGAGGTATAGTTCGTATACTTGCACTCAGGTATTCTTTATCATTCTTTATTTTTCTCCCATAGTCACTTTGGCCATGTTGGCCTTTAGTGGGAGATTGTTACCATTAGTGTCCATATGAAAGGCCAAATGGCCATCGGGCACTTTTTATATATGTTCTTTGATAAAATATATAGTGGCATGGTCAACTGCAGTTTGTAGGTTTGATCGCATTTGTAACACCTACAACTCCTTGCGTACTGTGTTTTCTGCATATTCTGCAGCCTTTGTGTGTAGTGCCTAGAGTTGGATTTTCCACCTTGAGGGTATCATTATGGATCTCTCTATATGGAGAGTGTAGCATAGTGTATTGCCATTGAAATACTTTAGCAACTTATGATTTACCTATTTTTCCTCTCAACTACTCCATTTTGTTGAGGGGTCATTCCCTCTTATGATGAGATTATCAATGTATTTGCATATAGATACCTCTATCTTTTCTTCCTTCTTCATGTGCAATGAAGGATCTGTAGTACTTGGGTTGTATCCACACTTAGTTAGATACTCTACCAATCTCTGATTCCATGCTCATGGTGCTTGCTTCAAGCTATAAAGTGCCTTCTTCAACCTACAAACAAATTTTGGATGGTTTTATTCTTTAAATCCAATATGTTCACTCATGTATACCTCTTCTAGTGGTTCTCCATTGAGAAAAGAATTTTTTATGTCAAGTTGGCATAATGGCCACTCCCTTGAAGCACTAATTGCTATTAAAGTTCTAATTTTTTCCATATTTGCAACTAGGCTGAAAATGTCATCATAATCGATGTCTTGTGTTTGTTTTAATCCTTTGGCAATCAATCTAGCTTTATATCTAGCTATTGAACCATCAACATTCCTCTTTACTTTAAACACCCATTTGTTTCGAACAATATTCATACCTACCATGTGTGATTATCTTTGAGATCTTTGATCTTCTCATTCATAGATTTCTTCCATTCCCTTTCTGTGCAAGCTTCTTCATATGTCTCAAGCTCTTTGTCTTTGACAACATGCATCATGTATGCAAAATGTTTTGCCATGAAACTATTAATTTAGCCTTTGAGTTGGATACCTTGTCCTTGAAGATCTTCTTTCATTGACTTTAGAAAGTTTCTTCTTCACCCTATTTAGCTTTACATTCGGAGTGATCACCTCTTCATATTCTTCTTCACTTGCATCTATCTCACTATTTGGAGTAGCACTTGCTTCTTCAACTCTATGATAAGCTAAATTTGGAGAAAAAGAATGACTTCATTAGAGGTTTTAAAAATCGTTTCCTTATGGTTGACTTTAGAGCCACTAGCCAGGAAAAAAACATTTAGACAATCAAGAAAAGCAATAGCAGACTCTTCATCAGCATTAAGCAACATATTAGCCATCTACAAACATTTTCAGGCCTACTTATTTAGAGGTATTAGGGATCAAAATGCCTTTTGTAACTCCTCTCTTTCCGTGGAATCTTTCATTAACCACCCAAGAGAGTTATCAACAATGGCAAACAAAAGAGGGACAATAGGATAGCCTTGCCTTATAGATCTTCTAAGTTTGAAGGGCTAGGAGTTGTGACTATTCAAAACCACTTTAGAATAGCCATTTCCAATGACGGTACTAACATATCTGATAAAAATTTTATGAGCTCCAATATCATCGAGAGACTGGAGGACAAAATCCCATTCAATCCTATCATAGGCTTTGTCAATATCCACTTTAAAGAAGAAGATGTTAGATATACTCAATGCTCCACCTGCAAGTGACTGCTAATGATCCATGATACTCTAAGTTGTATGGCCTCCTTTTTTAGGAGAAGTCAATATGAGAGACCAGACATTTGTGATGAGGTTTACATGAGACCAACATTAGTTTAGATGATTTGTGTGAGTCTAGTTAGAAAGCTAGCCAAGGCATGTACTTCAGTCACACCACGATTTCAGAGGTATGATAGTGCAGTAGTCAACCAATCCACAATTACGACATTGGACCTTTGTCGCATGCCCAATTGCAAATTCTTCTTTTTGGTTTCCGTACGCTTCTTCTATTCGATCCAAGTTCACATAGTGACCATCGTTGGTTCTACCTCCTGACCATGTCCGAACTCCTTGCATGAATCTCATTCTCAGACTCTCCTTTTCCTCTTCTACCATATATGTGTATAATGTCAAATGATGCCATGTGGCATTTGTGCCACCTCACTTAAGAGTTTGTGCATCCATGATGTGACATTTCCTTCCCCTTAGAAGCATTTTTGTCCTTGAAAATGTAAATGAAATGTCCGTAATGGTAGAAGAAAGTGCTCAGACTTCCCTGAACCCCATGTACTCTATGTACATGGTCATCTCTATTTGTTGTTTCGTCGTATCCTTCCCCTCAAGAAGTCCCATATGAGATCATCTCAAAGGTGGGAAACCATCTGAGTGGTGCCTACTATCTCCCATATACACTCAGCTTCCAAAATATCACTCCCATGACATATAACATCATCAAAATGACCTAAGTCCATATGATGTATCCTCTATGGAGTAATAATATGAAAAGTAAGTGCAAATTGCAAGCTTATAAGCTTGAATGTACCCTAATGGAGATAATAAACCATAGACTCCTCTGAAATATAGAGCAAAGTCCCATAACAAGTGACTCCAAACCCATCTAAGATTAAATGATATATTTCCCTCATACCATTCTAGGTCTTCCTATCCTTCAGTGTAATCACAAGTAATAGTGTAAACTCAACTACCTTGTGAACTATGCAAATCCATCATCTAGCTCATACATAAGAATTTCTTGGTAGTAAAATGTAATCTCTACATTTGACCAACCAAGAAGTCTGTGGTTTGTCATGCTTTACCATTGGACTTAGTTCTATTGGAAGAGCATCTATTGCCACTAGTGCAAACTCTAAAATATTCTCTTCCCTATAGTTTGCGATATGAATGCAAAGGCATTCCCTTTTAGATTCAGATAATCTCTAAGTACCCATCCTCCTAATTGATGCTCACACATCATCCTCATGATGAATCATCAAGTAAGAGTTTGGTATCCCAATAGATTAGATATCTCTCTATCACCTAGAAACCTTAAAGAGAAGATTCATAACCCTACTCCCAGTCTCTCCCATGTCAATAACTAGAACATCTCATCTAGTCAAATACCATCACTAGAAATAAACATAACTACTTCTCTCTAGAGTCTAAAAGTGAGACTCAATCTAACCATCATGATTAACTGATCTCCTTATTGCCTTGATAGAAGAGTGCCACTCCTAAAAAGACAGTCTAGAAGAGAGAAACTGAAACTCTTTCTCTTTCTCTCTCGGTAATCTCCTCTAAGGAAAAGAGCTCTAGTAGTGGAATCTTTGACTTTCCCTTTCCCTTTGAAAGAGATTCTTTTGAATTCAATTGCTCTACTCATCCATAATTGAGAACCTACACATAAGTTCTCCATGTTTTTCCTTCCAAAATAGTGGAGAATCAAACTTCCATGTTGTGAGAAGTGGAGAATGACATGCCTAGGACTCACCTCCCAGGCTATTTATAGCCCTTGCCTAGGCACAATCTAGAGTTCTCTCTAAGGTCCCTCTACTCATCTGGCCATCATGAGTAGGCCCTCGTATGAACTCTCTAGCTTTTGGCCTTGGCTATCCCTCGAGCAAGGAACTTCTCGTTCCTCCAAGCATGTACATCTCTGGAATATAACACTCTCTCCCCCTTCTAAAGATCATTGTCCTCAATGATATAGAAGGAGTTGTAAGTTGGGAATCAAAATCTGTGATTCCAAATAATAAGAGTAGAGTGTGCTAGGTGTGTGAAATACTAGATGCTCAAAAAGCAGACAACTAGTCTCTGTGCTTTCTATCTAGCATTTACACCAATCAATATTAGTCCTTGCCTTGTGCATACTATAGGAATCCCTCCGAGGCCCAATGAGTCCAGATGTGCGCAGCATAAGTACTCGGAATATCCTCGGACTCCCTATGCCTAGACCTTGACCACTAATGTGTGACCGCTTGTCACCTGTAGAGACCTTAGCAGCTTGCCTTTGTCTCCGTGAAATCACTTCACTAGAGTAATGAAAACTACTATGTTAATCCAAAACAATGTGACTATGTCCCAATATCTGTGGGAAAAATACTAAAGATAAATGGAAATCTTTTCCAAATAGTGCTTAATCTGTAAGCTCAAGTAAATCTACTTGATTTACTCACTGTACTCAAATAAAACTCAAGAAAATCTCATCATGATCTAAACTGTGAATCCAAGATGATAATCTATCAATGATCCAGAATATTTAACAAGATGTCAATCTCTCAATGATCCAAACTATGGAGCAAGATCTCAATCAATCACATCCAAACTATGGACGAAAATCTCAATCGGTCACATCCAAACTATGGATGAAAATGTCAATCTATCATATATAATGATCCCAACTATGGATCTCGATCTATCATATATAATAATCCAAATTATGGATCAAAATATCTCTCGTATAAAATAAATCCTAATCCACTCTCTGGAACCAAGTCCATCATGCCAAGTGAAGATGTGCTAAGAAAGTCTAGCAACTAGTGGAACTACCACTGCCTTCTCAATAATAATATGCAAGATGTTCCAAGTGGATGAAACTTGCTTTATCCATGACCACCATCTGATCATCACTATGATCAAATCATTCGTAACTAGGAATGAGGTGTCTCAAGTAAACTACGTAATAATCTGGCACTCCCAGATATAATGAGGACCATAATATAAGTCCACCACATACTCTGAAAAAAATGGTAAGTAGATGCGTGCACACTCATAGCCCACTAGGCTAAGCATCTAGCTCACCTCATACACACTATGTATGAACCATGGCCTATTCTCAGGCATATCAAATAAAGTAGTACGTACTCTATAAATTGCTTCTCAATGCAATTGCCTATTCATAGTTCTTATGTGCAAACCTTGCCTTTCCGCTTCTAGGCTACTTGCCTGCGGACTTGCCTTGTTTGCGATCACATACAGAGTGACTGTCTCAACTGCCCCTCTGTTGTCTAATAATAAGATGATACTAGAAGATCATATAAATGAACTCCAAATCATACAAAAAATACAATCTTAGAGACTTCTCTCCCATACCATCTATCCTACACCTAGGTAGAATACAAAGTTTGATGTCCCATACCACCAACTTTATACCCCACGTAGATGCGTGTATGAGATTCAAGTCGAACACTTCTCTCAAAAATGATAAGAATAACTCGGTGAGTACTCACAACCATAAATAATATAATGAAATCATGAAGTGTTCCTGAAGTGTTTAAAGAATATAATGAAATCATGAAGTGTTCCTGAAGTGTTTCCTTCCCTCGATGGAAAGAACAGAGTCATTCCTATGACTCTTATCACTCATAAGAACTGAAGTGTTTCCTTCCCTCGATGGAAACATCAACTCATCTTGAGTTGAGAATTGAGAAACTATTTAGTAAATCAACTCAACTAGAGTTGTGAAGGATGCGGCTTGCATCAATTATCAACTCATGTATCTTGAATCAATTATTGACTCACAATAATTTGGAATTTATACAACTTGTATGAATCCAATTATTTGAAATGAGAACAACTAGCAAAGTTCTCTTGTTCCATGCTCTCATGTCACTATATATATTCTAGAAAATTTCGACAGAGTCTCCTCTGTCCTACTGAGAATGGTCACCAAAAACTAATGCTCAATAAACAAATATCAAGGGCATAGCTAGCCCATGGTGATGACACCATCTCAAAAAAAAATATCATAAAAAGAAACCTGTGAAAAGTCTTTTTCTTTCAACAATGTCTCCTACATAAACAATTTCCAACAGCAGCAGATTAAATCTTAATTTTAACTATTTTTTAATCATCCAAAATCTATGAAATTCTCCAAGCTTATGTAGCTTTTCCCGAGCTTTCATTAGGCACAAAAATCACTTGATTTGGATATTTACTCAGAGTTTTATGACCATTTTACTAGAAGGGTCAAAAACTTGATAACCAACTGTGAGAATGTATAGGGTCATCTTCTGGAAGCCCTTAGACTGATAAAAAAAATTCCAAATTTCATTTTCTTTGTTCCCAAATCTAGATCAACTTATCTAGTTTGTTCTCACACAATTTCAATTCAAAATGAAATCAAATACTCATTCAAAAGTATAATTCTATCTCTGCTACACCTACGCTTAGGTGAGCCTAAAAACATTGCTGCTGCACATTTATAATATCTTTTAACTATGAAGATAAATTCCAAAATACTTGCATTTTGGGTATATCATAGCATCTATGTTGCAGTAGCTTCTCCAACAAAATTTTTTGAAATTGGAGTTTCCAATATGAAAATATCAAGTGCTCATTAGTCACATGTACCACTCTTTGGAAAATCCTCGCCGGAAATATTGATTTCTTAAAACTAGAAGAGAATACAATGCAAAATTATAAACTTGGATGCGAGAGGTATTCAAATGAATATATTAGAAAGAAAAAACATGATGCAAATGTATGAAAAACAATTATTTCCTATCCAAAATGGTTCAAAATATTATTAAAAAGTCCTAATTATCATAATTGAACACTCAAATCACTAACAAAAAGGTTCTCGCCAGTCAACAGCCATCTAAAAGCTTGTGCAAAGATGGCTTCTAATGGTCAAAATATAGATTATGACAAGTCAAAAGAAAGTTCTTAAAGTGTAGAATCTATACAAGTTGAGTTACTTGATTTGGATATTCTATGAGGAAGTTATGGCCAAAACAATGAAGCTAGGTGAGTGGGCAGCATACCTCTTGAAATGATATGCAGAGAATTAAATGCTCTCTATAGGTGGTTTATAATTATCCAATAATAGCTTCCACCAAGCATTGGAAAGCTCTTGGAGTCTTCTTTCTATACCAAGTGGAATCATCCAATTTGGGTTTCATATGAGAGAGTTACGGCCATTTAAGTGAAGATAGGTATCCTAATCTTGCTTTTTTTTCTCTTACTTCCTACCTTTTATTTTATTTGTTTCTTTCTTTACTCTTCTCTCTCTTTCTATTCTTTTCCTTCTCTCTTTAATCTTCATTTTAATCTTCTCACTCAAGATATCCTTCTTCTTCTCTCTTTCTCTTCTTTCATGTTTTCTCTTTCTCCTCTTCTTTCTTACTTCTCTTTCTTTCTTCCTTCTTTTTCTTTCTTCTCTTTCCTCTCTCTCTTTCTCCATCTCTTTGTTTTTCTCTTTCTATTTCTTTCTTTCTCCTTCTTCTCCTTCTACTTCTCTTTCTCTCTCTTTATCTATCTATTCTTCTTATGTTTTGTGTATCTAACTCTTGGGCTATGTTCTACAAAATAGAAAACATATAAGTATTTTATCTGAAATATGTTGATGTGTAAAAGCGATTTGGCTTCTTCATTAGGTCGTTGACCGTGAAACCTCCATGTTCCGGGTTCAAGTCCGGATTCCTACATTCTGCTAGCAGCGCAAAAAAGACCACTTCCTTTCGCTTTTGAATGGCGCTACCTAAGGCTTTTTGAAGATCGAGCTCCATGTGAATGATGGCAGCCTTCTTCCAAATTTTCTCCATCACAGTTCGCGTGTTCGCGTGTTCTCCTCTTGCCCGAAATGATGAAGATGTTAGAAAATAGCATGAAAGCTTTCCATTCTTCTTCATCTCCATCAAGCCCTTTCTCTCCCAAAGTCTCTCTCTCCCTCGAGCTCTGATACCAAATGTGAGAAGTGGAGAATGACATGCCTGGGACTCACCCCCAGCCTATTTATAGCCCTTGCCTAGGCACCATCTAGAGTTCTCTCTAAGGTCCCTCTACTCATCTGCCATCATGAGTAGGTCCTCGTATGAACTCTCTAGCTTTTGGCCTTGGCTATCCCCCGAGCAAGGAACTTCTCGTTCCTCCAAGCATGTACATCTCTGGAATATAACACATGTGAAGAAAAATTACAATGAAAAGTAGAGTAGATGAATTCTTATGAAATGTAGGCTAAGAGATGGTTTCTAAACACCTCTTTTCTTTGAAGGGAAAACATACTCTATTCTTCTCATATGAAGAAATCATGTTTTCCTTTCCTTTTCCCCTTCAAGGAAGAGGAGCTAAAGTGGGATCTCTAAGCTAGAGTGAGATCACTCCAAGATCTCTAAGATAATTCCCTCTTTCTCCTTTCCTAAAGAGAAACGTATGAATTCATTTGCTCCTCTCTTCCATAACTAATGCATAATCCCTCATTACATACACTCCTATGAGGTGAGAACACATCTCCCCTAACTAATGAAGGTATATATAATGAATAGTGGAGAAAATAAATCCCTTATAAGAGTCAAAGTGCTCTGCTAAAACGGTCAGCAATGATATGAAATGATATCGTAAACACGTGTATTTATACTAAGAAACTACCTCTACCAACCATACTATGCATGGATCTATACGATCCAATCAAACTGATGGAATTATCCTTCCCGAAAAACTCAAAATGAGTATGTGATACCAATGGTGAAAAAATCGCTTATCACATTCTCTACTGGAAGAATAAATCTTCCCTAAACTATGAAGGATAACTCCTAATCCTAAGGAGATGTCTACTAAGAGCTCTCCTTTGATCTACTGAGACATGATGCCATGAATGATGAGTCCTTTTCTCCCTGGCCATAGAAGAAGAGTGCTCAAAGGGAAGTCGTTTCCACCATCCCATACCAGTGGAACTTTCTTCCAATTCACGGTGTCATACCTACACTAAACCAAATATATATTCTAGAGATATAGAATGGAATATGTAGGTGGATTTTAATGAATCCCATATCGTGAACTCATATCGATGGACTCAAATGAGTCTCATATTCTTGAACTAGTATAGTTTGGTTCTCGTCAACAAGTGACAATGGATATCCCTTTCTATTCCAAACTAACTTATTCCTAGGTACCAAGACTGACTTCCTTAATAGTGAAGCAGAAATGCTTCACTACTTGCTCAAGTGATGTGCATGAGTGAACTAATCACTCTTTGGGTATTCCTAATAACACCCCATAGTCTCCTAATCATACTGTGTGACTCTTGTGAAGATAAGTAAATCTTCACTTCTTTGGAGAGTATTAGATATGTATCTCTCGTGCCTATATGCAACTTCCTATAACCTATAGGATTGCTTATGGACATTCCTAATGGTCAAGATATAGCTCCTTCCCCTTAGCAATCCTATGGTCTGAAATCCATAAGGTTTATGTGTAGGGATCCTATTTCTAATGAATTTTTCTTATGTGTAATACTGTGATGGTCCTAAGTGCATCAAATACATGCTTATAAACATGCCTAGATCTTATTGATGTTTGCAGAAAAGGCATGTTACCATGCCATAACATTGTTACCTAAAGGCAAGTGCCTATATAACGCTATGAGGTGGGGAAAATTTCGACAGCATTTCCCCAAGAAATGGAATCCCAAAAAAACATTTAACCATAAACTCAATGGCACACAGGCCATCCAACAACATAGGGCTTGAGAGGCACATGGCATGCGCACCATAAACTCATACATGGACTCCATAATCTGCAAAAACATAAAACCAAATGCTAGCAACAATTTCTTTGTTGCATAACCATGTAGTTCTTGGAATCATCTTTTGGCAAACAATTAAAAAGTGTACTTCTCGCATGTTGATCCATACTTTTAGAATTCAAACAATGATCAACTTGGATATATGCACTCCAATCCATGCATGTACATACAAAACATGCCATAAACTAAAGAAATATAAAGCATACATCCCTGAATGATTTGGTATTGGAATTGCATGCATCTGATCCTTCTTGATAAGCTTCGAGACCTCTGCACCTTCCTCCTCAGATCCAAATATAAACTTTGAAGTGTCCAAAAACGTCGGATCACTTCCCAAAACATAATGCATGGTCAAATGATTACCAAAATAATGCAAATTTATCCAAAAACTGCATTTGTAATCCTTCTTTAGACGTGCAAAAACCTTTTTAGGACCTACAAATAATCATAAACAGAAATATATATAATGTGCAAGTGTATAATGTGCAAGTGGCTCAAAGTGAAATTATGTCAATCACTTTTCCTCGTTTGAAAGATATGGCTCCTGGAAGGTAGTTGCCAAAAACTGTTCATACTTTATAGACCTATACAAACCTGCAAAAATATATAATTTCCAAACTTTCTTTTGATAAACTCAAAATAGACCTTGTGCTCTTCCAAAGGAGCCATAGCACGTCCAATTTGGAGTTTTCTAGCCCAAGATATAGCCTTTCCAAGCAAAACATGCCAAACTAGTGGACTGTTTGAGGGGCCGACAAAAGTGTGAGAATGTGATTTTTGGGGTGCCCAAAAGCATTCTTCCATCAAGCAAAGGCTAAAATTCTCTCCATAATATCAGAGAGAAATATTTGAAGATGCTTGGGCCTATTTTCACCTTACCAAATCCTCCCTTTGTGCATGCTAATTTGCTCCCCAAAAGAGGCTTGAATCAAGATTTTTATGTTTATGCAAAAACTTAAATGGGAGCTTTTAGCAAGCTTCTGATCCACTCTTAATGTGGATTTTTCTTGGATTTTTCCATTCTCCATGGTAATGCACACACCATACTCCAGGTAATGGAAAGTCTCTTGAAATGATCTGTTTTCTTACTCCCAAAAGTGGAGTTTGACAAAGATTTACATCTGAAATTTTTTCCAAAAAGTGTGGAAAGGGGGTTTTTGAGGAAGTAAAATTCCTCATTAGATTATTCTTTTGATGAATCCTATGATTCCATTATGAATACCATACTCTCAATATACATACTTTTTCCCACCCATCCCTAGCTAGTGCACCTCTTTTTCCCTCTTCCAAAATGGGAATTTCTTAGATTCAAGTGTTGAAATTTTTTCTCAAATAGTGATGGAAGGGGGTTTTGTGGGGCTTCAAAATCCCATCATACTGAGAAAGTCTTTGAATTTTTTGATTGTATATGAATTTCCATATAATATACTATAAGTATCCATGATTTTTTCCATAAATCTATGAAAATGCCTGCTTCATTTCCCTTTCCCAAAATGGCTACTTAAAAAATAGCCCTTGAAATTTATATGAAAATCATGAAAATAAGCTGTTTTGGAGATACATAAATCTTACACTTCTTTGCAATTTGAAAGAATCCTTGACTCTAGATGAGACTATATGTGCCATAGTCTCTTTATAAATGATTCCTCTTTGAAAACTTGGTCCCCTAATCCTTCATTGTCCTTCTCAAAAAGTCGGACCATTATTTTTTTAAGTCCTAAAAATAACAAAAATTTTCATACATGTACTTAACATGAATCTCCATTTTCTTTTACTTTGAAAGCTGGTATCGAAGGGTTCATGGAAAAGATGCTCTTCATTACGAACTCTTCATACAAAGTAGGTGCATCCAATTTGCATCGTTTCCATCCATTCTTGATCCTCATTTGAATATGCCATTCTAGGGTTTAACTCCATAGGATTTTGATGTAATGGCGATTAACCATCCCTTTCTCCTCTACTCCTCCATATCTTCGCATGGTGGAAGTCTCACGGTTGAGGACAGACACTTCAAAGATCTGAGATATCCAAATACATTGACATTCACGTGTTCATAAGTCATAGAAAACATCTTGGGCTAGTGGAAAAGGCATGTGCCTCCCAACATGCAGGTCATCTGTTCGAATCCTCTGCGCCTCTTGTGTGCATGAACGGCCTCGATCGGTGCTCTGATACCATCATCGTGTGCTCAATTGAAAATTCTTCTTTTTGGCTGCCATATGCTTCTACTACGCGATCCAAGTTCACACAGAGACCATCGTTGGTTCTACCTCCTGACCACGTCCGAACTCCTTGCATGAACCTCATTCTCAGACTCTCCTTTTCCTCTTCTACCATATATGTGTATAAACTCAAATGATGCCATGTGGAATTTATGCCATCTCACTCAAGATTTTGTGCATCCATGATGTGACAACCTAGTAGTCCGATGGAAGTCGAGTTTGACGGAAGTCCAGTCCGGTGGAAGTCCACTCCAGTGGAAGTCCAATCCAGTGGAAGTCCAGTTTGGAGGGTGTTAAGTCCGAAGGTTTCCTTAGTCTGGTAATTACGTAATTTGGGTTGTTCCAAAATTACAAGAGATCTTGATGTTTATGCCTAAAATAAAGCATTAGGTGGTCCCACAAATCATGCCTAATTCAACGAATTAGGCAGAACCAATCACTGAGTAGAAATCACGGATATACACACTATAAATCCCTTCATCTAGATTCTATCTATATTGCCATTGAAGCTCCATAATGGGAGCGCACGGGTGGATAGTATCATCGGTGTATATTACTGTTGGCAATTTGAGATTCTAAGTTCTCTATCTCTCTATCAATATAAAACTCCTATTAGTCTATTTTGCTTCTCATTACTCTACCTGACGATCCAATTCCACTACATTATTCTAGATCGTTATATATATTTTCTAACATGGTATCAGAGCACAAGAGTTTTTGAGTATCTCAGAAGCAAAAATGCAGAAGTCACAAAGGTCTTCGAAGGACTTAAGAGAGAAGATGGCGAGCAGTGTGTCTTCATCTACTGTTGGGAATCAAGGTAATTCATCAGTAGGAGTATGCGGAACACAAACCGGAGTAGTAATAATGCCAGTCATGCAAACATTGTGGGTACAATCTCCAGAATTCACAAAAGGTAAAGTTGATGGTACTAATTACACCGTGTGGAATTTTAAGATCACTTCCATCATTGACTCCTAGGAGTTACTCAAGATTGTACTTGGGACTGACTGTGAGCCCCAAGAAACACCTGATTCAAACACCTGATTCCTCTCGATGCTGATTTTTTACGTGCTTGGAAGCGAAGGAATGTGGATGCACTGTGTACTCTCGTGACAAGTACATCTGATAGTGTTCTGACTCTTATTGAGCACAGCACAAAGGCATGTGAGGCTTGGAACATATTGAGAAATCAATATGAAACTTGGAATTAGACACTCATAGCCATTACTGTATGTAAAGGTTGGAGATTATGTCAATTAGATGTGAAGAATGCTTTTCTTAATGGTTATATTTCAGATGATGTTTTTATGGAGCAACCACAAGGGTTCAGAGATAAAAGGTATTCAGAATATGTATGTAAGCTCAAGAGAGCTTTGTATGGTTTGAATCAGGCCCCAAGGGCATGGAATTATAGACTTCTGAAGTTCTTGAAGGAACTTGGCTTCCAAGTATCTAAAGTGTTAGGAAAGATGGATGGATCCTTCAGAAGATTGAGTAGATGCTGCTAATCCTGCTTTGCACCAGCCCTCAGTGACTCCATATATGATTAGTAGACATCCTTAGCTTCCAAATGATACCAAGAAATGCTATATGTACTTTGGAAAAGGTTTGAGTAATGACTAGATCAAAACAGATGAGTTTGTGAATCACAAAGCTAGAAAACTTTCTATTTTGGTGTTGATACCTGCTCAGTCTTTCACTCAGTATGACCAGTACACTTACAATTGGCAAAATTCATTCTAGAGGTATTCTATTAGCTTAGTAAGCTACCATTTGCAAGTGGAATCATTCAAAATGATAAACTATACTAGGAGAAATAACTTTAGCAAATTTATGGACACCCCCGACTTTTTAGGAAGTATGCAGACAAATACCAGTGAGCACTTCGATTGCGATTTCTCGAGATTGTCTAAACCAAGTTGCTTCAAACTTTGTATCCTTGTAGTATGCTTTGAGCTGAATCCAACAAGCTTTGAATCACTTGATTTGGTTAAGTAGGCACTGAGATATGCCTCTTTGAAGTTGACAGACTTGGAGGTAGAAACTCAGAGTACACATAAGTGATAGATGTAAATGTATGTATTAATTCACATTGATGTACAAACTCATTGGCATGCCAAGCATTTCCTAATGAGGTAGAGATGTGTGAGCTATGATGTAGCTTTCTGACACACTCAATGATAGCAGGAATGAGGCTCGGGAGAACTTACTTTTTTTTCGCGACTTTCCAAGTACATCTTATATATGAAGTGAGCAAGAATTTGAATTCAAATTCAAATCCTTGACTCCCTATAATCAAGCCTCTAAAAGTATGGAGAGATTCTCTCAATCACATGTCCTACTTTTCCACGACTCAATCAAGTAGGTGTAAACAAAAGATTCCAAGTCATTTAGACTTTTACATGGGTAAAGTGGTAATAAACAACAAGCATAAGTTCCTATGGTTCTTCTCACATATAGGAATCTTCTTGTAGGTATCCAAGCCAAGTGTGTAGGCTTGCAAATTACACCAACAGCTCCCCCTCAAGCCAAAAACTTTAGCTTAAGTCTTCATCTTCAATCTTCAATCACATCCTGCAATCCAATCATGGATTTGAATCTGCATAATTTGTTTCCATCCAAAGCTTTAGTGAGTAAATCTGCACATTGCATATTAGTAGACACATAGGTCAACTGAATGTCCTTGCTTAGCAACTTCTCTCTCACATAGTGGTAATGAACCTCTATGTGTTTTGTCCTAGCATGATTAGCTGCAAGGTGAAGAGAGCTTGTGTTGTCTCCAAAGATGATTGGGGGCCTAGTGTATAGGCCTAGCTCTGTATACAAAAGCTTTAACCAAATAGCTTCTTGAGTGGCATTGGCTAGCCCTCTATACTCTGCTTCAGTGGATGACAATGCCACTGTAGGTTGTTTCTTGGCTGACCAAGAAATAGGTTTATCACCTGCAAAAGATAAGTATCCTGATGTGCTCCTCCTATCATCCTTGCATCCTGCCCAATCTGCATTTGAATACACTTTAATGTCAATATCTGATGTATAAGGAAAGTACAAACCATGGTTCTGAGTTCCCTTTAGATACTTCAAGATCTTCTTTGCAGCCTCAAGGTGAGGTACCCTTGGTTTGTGCATGTATTGACTTAGCACACTAACTCCATATGCTATGTCAATTCTGGTTAAGGTAGCATAATTCAAACTACCTACCATACTTTGATATCCTGTAATGTCTTGGACTTCATCCCCTTCATGAGCACTTAGCTTTAGGTTGACCTCCATTGGAGTACTTGAGACTTTAGCATCCTGTAGGTTAAATTTCTTCAATATATCTTGTACATATTTTTTCTGAGTGATATATATACCTGAATTAGTATAAACCAATTCAAGTCCTAGAAAGTACTTCAATAATCCAAGATCATTGATCTTGAACTCCTTCATCATCTGGTTTTTTATGCTTCTAATTCCTTGGACATCATTACCTGTAATGATGATGTCATCAACATAAACACAGAGATAGATTACCTCTGAATTTCTCCTTTTGATAAACAATGACGTATCTGCCTTGCTCATAGTAAAGCCTTGGTCTTGAAGGTATGTTGTCGGTCTGTAGTTCTATGCTCTAGGTGCCTGCTTCAATCCGTATAGAGCCTTCTTCAATTTACAAACATAATTTACCTTCTTGGGATCTTCATAGCCAGGTGGTTGTGACATGTAGACTTCTTCAGATATCCATCCATTCAAGAAAGCATTCTTGACATCTAATTGGTACATGTTCCAATTTTTTGATGCAGCTATACTCACCAATACTCTGATTGTTGGCATCTTAGCCACAGGAGAAAATGTCTCCTCATAATCAATGCCTTGGGTTTGTGCAAAACCCTTGGCTACCAACCTAGCTTTGTACCTGTTGATTGTACCATCAGAGTTCCTCTTTAGTTTGTAGATCCATCTGGATCCTATTACCTTCATAGAGTCCTTCTTGGGTACCAAGTCCCAAGTGTCACTTTCCTTGAGAGCTTCTATTTCTTCATCCATAGCTCCTTTCCATTCTGATTTGGTGATTGCCTCTTCATATGAACCTGGTTCTTCACTTAACAAGTCCTTTGCAAGATAAATTGAATGCTTAGTTACAAGAGATGTATCATACCCATATCTGACAGGCTTCTTACTTTCTCTCTGAGATCTCCTTATTGCTTGAATTGAAGATTTTGGTATATCCTCAAGCTTCTTCATCTTCATCTTGCCTCTGGACTTCCATGCCTTGAATTCTTCAAGATTGATTGTGTCATCATCTTCTGAACTTGAGTCTTCCTTCTGGATTGGTTCTTCCTTTGACAGTTTTGGAAACTCCTCTTCCAAATCATAGGGTAGACTAACCTTCCTGCATTCATTCTCATACCATGAGTCATTCTCATCAAAGATGACATCTCTGCTTACCTTGAACCCTTTATTGGTTGGGTTGTAAAATCTGTACCCTTTTTGATTCAAATCATAACCAATGAAAATACATTTTTCTGCTTTAGGGTCTAGCTTACCCCTTACCTGTGAGGGAATATGCACATATGCTACACAACCAAAAATTTTGCAATGATCCAATGATGGTCTCTTACCATGCCAAGCTTCATAAGGTGTCATTCCATCAAGTGACTTTGATGGCAACCTGTTTATGAGATAGGTGGCAGTAGATACACTTTCTGCCCAAAGATAATTTGGCAACTTCTTTTCATTTAGCATGGACCTAGCTGTTTCAACAATAAGTCTATTCCTTCTTTCAGCTACCCCATTTTGTTCAGGTGAGTACCTTGTGGTTATCTCCCTTTTGATGCCTCTTTCCTGCAAGAAGTCCTCAAACTCATTTGAGAAGTATTCACCTCCTCCATCTGACCTTAACTTCTTCAAGTTCCTTCCTGTTTGATTTTCAACTAGTGCAAGATATCTTTTGAAACAATTAAACACTTCATCCTTGTGCTTCATAAAGTATAACACAGTCCATCTGCTATAATCATCAATGAAAGACACATAGTACCTTGATCCTGAAATGGAGGGATCCTTGCTAGGTCCCCAAACATCTGTGTGTACCAAGTCTAGGTAGTCTTCATGCATAAAACCTTTCCTTGAGTAAGGCAATCTGTGAGACTTACCAAACTGATAAGCACCACATTTGTAAATCATGTGTTGCTTGGATACATTAGGTATGCCAAGCACACATTGGTCCCTGCACATTTGCTTTAAGGTCCTTTCACCTATGTGACCTAATCTCTTGTGCCATATTTCTAATTCTGAAAGTGTTTGATCCTTGTAATGGTATAAAGCAATGTTTTTGGTGTCTTCTAGCTCAAAAGTAAATAATCTACCTGATTTTTCTCCCTTGGCTATCCTTTTGAATCCATGTCTTGGGTCTTCCACATATGCTCCATGTTGATTGAACCTGATCTGCAAACCTTTCTCCACAATCTGACCAACACTCATTAAGTTTTTGGTAATGGTTGGTACATAAAGTACCCTGCTCAATAGGTTCTGGTTACCATCACAAGTTTTTACATTTCCAATCTTTACTACAGAATGCTTAGTATCATCATCTGTCTATACTTGATGTTTCCCCTTGGGTTCCTCAAGATCAGAGAGTAGTGCCACATTGCCAGCTACATGATTAGAACACCGTGAATCAATATAAAACAGATGATCATCATTGATACCTAACTTGGAAGTCATATTCATGATCAATAGGGAGTCATCTTGCTCCTCTGTGTAGTTGTTGTAGTCTTTCCTATTTCTGAATCCTACTTGGTAGTTACCACTGTGGTTGTTGTTGTAATTGTTGTTGTAGTTATTGTTGTAGCCATTGTAGCCTTGGTGTTGGTTGAACCTTCCTCTGCCTTGAGAGTATCCACCTCTTTGATAGCCTCTTCCTTTCTGATTTTTGTAGTTTCTGTAGCACTCATTTGTGGTGTGGTTAGACAATCCACAAATATTGCATGGTGATGAATTTTAGGGTCTCCCCCTACCTTGCTTACCTCCTCTGCCCCTGCCTCTTGAAGATCTACCTCTCCCTGCATAGTTGGCTTGGGAGGTAGAACCTTCATCCTCTTGCTTTTTTCCTTTACCTTTGTCTTTAATATTTTTATCAGTATATAGAGCAGAAGGAGTGTTACCTTTTGATGTATCTCCAGCCTTTGTGAACTTTGCTTCATGTGTGAATAGTTGGCCCATCAGAGTTGTGAGATATGGGGTATGCATATCCATGTAGAGATCCATTGCAGTGGTGAAGCTTTCCCACTTATCATCTGCCTTTAGTCCATTGGTTACTTGCCTTACTATTTGTTCCTCTTCAATCTCCTCTCCTATGCTTGCTAATTGGTCTGCTACATCCTTGATCTTGGTCACAAATTCTGAGACTGATTGTTTTGGTTGCTTCCTAAGGGTTGTGAATTCAATCCACAATTGATTCTTCTTGGCCCTTGTATTAGATGAAAAGTATGATGACAAGGTTTCCCAAGTTTCTTGGGAAGTCTTACAATTCCTTATGTGAGGTAAAAGGAAATCAGATATATAGTTAAGAAGATAAGACCTTGCCAATGCATCTTTTGCACGCCATGTATTAAGCCTTTCTTGTTCTTCCTTGGTGGGTAGACCCCTTGCTTTGAATGAGGGCAATTCCTCATCTCCTGAGATGAATCCAAATAGACTTCTTCCTTGTAGATAGGTCTTCATCCTTAGAGACCAAGCTTGATAATTGTTCCTGTCCAATTTATCAATGAATGAAGGAAAACCATCTCCCATGTTACCTTGTTTGCTCTGATACCACTATTAGGAAAGATGGATGGATCCTTCAGAAGATTGAGTAGATGCTGCTAATCCTGCTTTGCACCAGCCCTCAGTGACTCCAGATATGATTAGTAGACACCCTTAGCTTCCAAATGATACCAAGAAATGCTATATGTACTTTGGAAAAGGTTTGAGTAATGACTAGATCAAAACAGATGAGTTTGTGAATCACAAAGCTAGAAAACTTTCTATTTTGGTGTTGATACCTGCTCAGTCTTTCACTCAGTATGACCAGTACACTTACAATTGGCAAAATTCCTTCTAGAGGTATTCTATTAGCTTAGTAAGCTACCATTTTCAAGTGGAATCATTCAAAATGATAAACTATACTAGGAGAAATAACTTTAGCAAATTTATGGACACCCCCGACTTTTTAGGAAGTATGCAGACAAATACCAGTGAGCACTTCGACTACGATTTCTCGAGATTGTCTGAACCAAGTTGCTTCAAACTTTGTATGCTTGTAGTATGCTTTGAGCTGAATCCAACAAGCTTTGAATCACTTGATTTGGTGAAGTAGGCACTGAGATATGCCAGTTTGAAGTTGACAGACTTGGAGGTAGAAACTCAGAGTACACAGAAGTGATAGATGTAAATGTATGTATTAATTCACATTGATGTACAAACTCATTGGCATGCCAAGCATTGCCTAATGAGGTAGAGATCTGTGAGCTATGGTGTAGCTTTCTGACACACTCAATGATAGCAGGAATGAGGCTCGGGAGAACTTACTTTTTTTTTGCGACTTTCCAAGTACATCTTATATATGAAGTGAGCAAGAATTTGAATTCAAATTCACATCCTTGACTCCCTATAATCAAGCCTCTAAAAGTATGGAGAGATTCTCTCAATCACATGTCCTACTTTTCCACGACTCAATCAAGTAGGTGTAAACAAAAGATTCCAAGTCATTTAGACTTTTACATGGGTAAAGTGGTAATAAACAACAAGCATAAGTTCCTATGGTTCTTCTCACATATAGGAATCTTCTTGTAGGTATCCAAGCCAAGTGTGTAGGCTTGCAAATTACACCAACATAAAGCAGATAGTAGCTTGCTTGTCAAAGCAAGTGATGATGGGTTCATTTACATGTGCACATATGTTGATGACATAATTCTTATAGGTACAGATGAGAAGGGAATTCAAAGCCTCAAGAAGCAAATGGAGAAAGAGTTCAAGATTAGTGACTTGGGAGACTTTTCATATTTCTTGGGCATGGAGATCTCATATACTCAACATGGAGTGTATGTAACTCAAGAAAGGTATTTGAAGAACTTGTTGATCAAGTTTAAAATGGAAGTTGCAAGGTAGCACCTACTCCAATGGCGGTGAATCACAAATTGAGCAGATATGGAGGAGAAGAATTCAAGGATATGAAGCTATATCAAAGTCTGGTTGGTAGGTTAATCTATGCTACATTAACTAGGCCTGATTTGTCATATGTAGTTGGAGTGTTGTCTCAATTCATGCATTGTCCTAGGAAAGAACATTGGATTACATGACAAAGGGTGTTGAGATACATTAAGTATACACTCAAAGAAGGTTTGTATTATGGCTTTACATCAGATACAAACATCAAGATATATAGTGATACACATAGGGTAGGTAATCCTGATGATAGGAGATCAACATATGTTATGTGGGAGATAAGTTAATCTCTTGGTGTTCTAAGAAGTAACACATAGTTGCTTTATCATCTACAGAGGCAGAGTATAAAGGTATGGTTGAAGCTGCAAATGAAGTCATATGGTTGAAGACTCTCATGAAGAGTTTTGACATCATTCAGAGTACACCCACTATTCATGGAGCTAATATGAGTTCACTGTATCTAGCTTCTAACCCTGTTTTTCATGCCAGGACTAAACACATTGAGATCAATATCATTTCTTAAGAGAAAACATGATTGATAAGGAGATTGAAGTCATACATACTTCAACAAGAGATCAAATTGCAGCTATGCTAACCAAAAGCTTGGATGGACCAAAGCTACAAAGATTTAAAGACATCGTAGGTATAAAGAAGATAGAGAAAACCTCAATTGATGATTGAGGGGGAGGTGTTGGTGCAAGTCAACCACCAATTGATGTTTTGGATAAATATGTGAAGTCAAAGGATGAAGAAAAGATCAACAATTAAGGATTGAAGATAGAACATATTCAGGAAATGAAGACTTGTATACATATGTACATTAATTTGTAGTTAGCTCACTTATACCTTTGTTATGGTCATGAGCTTGTACATATATACATATATATACAAGTAGAAAGTCAGGGCAAATATGAGAGAGCATGAGATGTGATGAATTAGAAGTTGTAAGAGTCATTAGACACTTGAGAAGTGTAGAAGATCTCTCTCATCATTCAGATGAAAATTTTTCCAGAGAAGAAGAAAAATTGTGACCGATCTTTTATTGAGTACTCCTTCTGTGTTTAATCTTTTGTGAAATGCTTTTCTACAAGTCTAAGTCTGTAGTTGACTGACCTCTGTACAAGTTTTTAGATCCTAATTGTTATCAGGCTGAGAGAATTGAGAGTAGGAACATTTACATGTGTAAATGTGAAGAAGTGAAGTTGCAACACACACACACACACACACACACACACACACACATATATATATATATATATATATATATATATATATATATATATATATATATATATATATATATATATATATATATATATATATATATATATATATATATAGTTCCGAATTATACTTTCTATTACAAGAACATCCACGTAGGGAAAACGATACAAGAATATATGATCGATATAGGATGTCCCACAACCCGGGACCGATAGGTATAGAAAACTAGACTAGAGATGATACAAGAGATCCCACAACCCGGGATCGTAGGTAGGAAACAAGATATCTCAATTACAATAAACCCCTTCAGGGATATGAACTAGATACAATAAATAACTTGAAAAGATCTCGTACTACGAGATTACGATGGGACAAGAAAAGATGCCCACAATACAAGACTAGACAAGATTGGAGCAAGAGACAAGACTAGAACTTGAACTAGAACTTGAAAGTACTTACTTGGTAATCAGGATCCCTTGAGCTCCCAAGACTGGCATTGGCAAGACTGATTATGAATGTGGCCAACCCCTCCCTATATAGGTTTTCCAAGGGCGGTTCTAGGGTGGTTACGAATTGATGATGTCATTGATGATGTCATGAATTCGTAGCATGGTCTCTGGATGTCAGAATCAAGCAAGAAGACAGTCGATCTTAGGGTTTTGTACGTTCTGGACGTAATGGAAGCATTAGTTTCCCCAAATTCTGAACCAATTATGAGATATAGGATTCACATGGAATCTGAGAGTTTCCTTTGTCCATGACAGTATATGTATGTATGTACATATGTATATGTGTATATGCATGTATGTGCATGTGCATGTGTAAGTGTATATGCGTATGTATGTATATGTGTGTGTATATGTGCGTATGTGTGTATGTATGTGCATATGTGTATGTGTGTGTATATGTATGTATGTGCATATGTATGTGTATGTGTATAAACATATACAAGTGTATGTATATGTATGCGTATATGTATGAAACAAGCATATGCATGTGCATGCATTTCCATTTGCATCCATTTGTACGTGCATGCATGTGAATGTGCATATACATGCATTTAAGTATTTGTTAATGTGTGGATGTGTATATGAAATAATGCATGCATGCAAGTCCTTGTATGTGTTTGTAGAAAATTTTGTGCATATGCATGTGTATGTATGTGTATATGTGTATATGTGTATATGTGTATGTGTGTATGTGTAAGTGTATGTGCATAGCTCATGAAGCCAACTTGGTTTACCTCTAGGTCTCTTTAGAACACTTGGTATTAGAGCAATGGTTACCATGGGATTTTTGGCATGTATAAGCCGGGTATGTGAGCAACCCATGCTTGGTGGAACAAAATGGTGTCAGCCTATCTCTTGCAGTTGGCTTGGCAATGTCAGCTTGGGTGAGACATCATGGGTCTTGCCCTTCATCATTTCGTGGTAGATGGAAAAGTTGTGGAACTCCCCAAGTCACACTCTATCCCTCGTGAGGCAAGTGCACTCTTCGAAAGACTCCCTTATCTACCAAGGGGAACTACACTAGGCGGGTGCATGCTTCACTCATGTGCAAGGGCATCACATGGGCTGGACTTCGTGCTTTGGCGGATCCATGTCCATAAAAAAAAGGAAACATCATGCATGCTCGACTCATGCTTCGGCCGGTCCATGCTCATCGGCAACAAGAAACACCATGGGGGTTGGACTTTGCACTTTAGCCGGTCCATGCCTCTTCATCAAGTGCTTCATCTAAGTGGGCTAAAATCATGCTTATGCCAGTTTGGCTCCATAAGCAAAGTCATCTTTGATTTGGGCCAAGTTCATGCTTCACTTGGATCGTGCCCCTTTGACAATGCTTCAAGTATGTAGGATGAGTGCCCCGCTCAAAACAATTTGTTTGATCTTGAGCAGCACATTTCTTGTAGGCTTCGGCCTGTGCTTCTTCTATGAACCTCGAGAACTCACTCTTGGTAGGCATGTGTGGGCATGTAATTACTGAGACAAAGAGAACCTTTGTCATCAAACTGGATGAGACATGTGGGTTATGTGTGCCCATCCTTCAACTCCTATCACTTCAAAAAAGCATGCTGAGAGCTGGGTGAACAAGGACAAGACCAAGACATCAAGTCCTCAGAATTTCAGGTGTGAACCAGGTAAAGGTTTGCACATCAGCAAGTCTTTGTTGCAAGGTTGTTGGCTTGCACATAGCAGCAATGTGATTTTTTAGCCACTACCAACGTACACCTTTATCAGCTTGCTTTTGGGTTAATTTTAGTAGTATGTGTGCATGTACATAAACTTGCTAAAGTTCCCTCAACTAAAAAGAGTATTTTTCCCATTGGCAACCCCATTTCAAAGCCATGACTTGTGCAAAAAGAGGCAAAGTTGGAAATTCTAGCACCTATGCCAATCTTGCTTGTGGGGTGACTTTACGATGTTCCCATTCACATGTGGAAGTAGTTTGATGTGAACCATCTTTGCGACCTCATACACCACACATTTGTCTATGGGCAACCACCTTTGACTTCCCAAACCAATTCCTCTCATCGAAGATACATCGATTTTTGTTTGATATTTTTCACTTTTGCTAGAAGCAAAATTTTCAGAGGAAGTTCAATGTGCCAATTACTAGCCTGTCATTTTGACCTGTTCTTCGATGGCATAGACAATCTAAGCCAGAATTTGACATACATCTTCAGTCTAGACTGATGCTGAAGCTACCATGATGGACTTGGATGAAAGATACAAGGTTCAAGTTTCAGTTGGGTGCACCCTTTTTTTATCCTCATTGACTATCTTATGATTCCGGATGCGGGCCTTGCGTGTTCTGTTCCCTTGGAACGTCTATGTATAATGGGTCTTGGGTTGACTCTATTCATACTCTCAGTCGTTCTACTGTGGTCAATTGAGTCCCATGCCCTTAGACTTACCCTTATTTGAAGTCGTCTGTGTGTCGTGGGCTTCCTACTTAGTGGGTTGTCTATGTGTCATGGGCCTCACTTGTGCCATTTGGCTCCGTGGGCCTTGGTTGCTTTTCTAATTGCTTCATCTTAAGTCTTCTTATTAAGAGCCATGCTAACATTTCTACTAACAAAATCAAAGCCGGATGACTCTATGGAGGGGACCGTGCAACCAATCGAAGCCGGATGGTTCTTTGGAAGGGACCGTGCAAACTTGAGTTCATCTTGCAATTCGGATGTGGACCTCGAGCTTCTTCTTCTTCAAGGTGGAGGGACTCAAACCTTGGGTTTAAGCCTCTCTTCCTTTCATGCACACCTGTCCAAATCTATCTCAGCAGTGAGATCTCATTAGAAAATCAAGTGAATCCTTTCAAGTGTCCATTGTGGGGATATCTACTCTTGTGCTTCATTACATATCTGCTCTATTCAGAGGGCACTTTTTCTTGCAAGTGGTAGTTGTGGGAAACAATGAGCTTCAATATATCTGATCTATTCAAAGGGCACCTCTCGACTTATGGAAAAAGTACCTCTTTGTGGTAAATTGAACATAATGGGCAAAAGACTCAATTTTGGGCAAGAAGGCCTCTTGCGAGTCCAAGTGCAAACACTTTGATCTCCTCCAGGCAAGGGTTAAAAGTGATGGATTGTTGAGTCAAGTGGCAGTTGGCTTTTAGGTCTAAGACAAGATGTGAGCTTGTCACCTACATGCTCTAACCAGCTCATATCTTGACAAAGTGTGTTAGCAAGAGCCTGTTTGGTGCAAACCCAGGATCAGCTTCAAGCAAGAAGCATAGGGTGAAGTGATTTTCCTTAGGGGGGATGCTTGTTGTTTCAAGTACTATAGGATACTAAAGTGGCTCTTCTCAACATATGGCCTATGTGAGTCAATGTGCCAAACACAAAGGGGGCACTATGTGAGCTACAAGGACATTAGCTCTCGAGTGGCATAGGAAAGATGCTACTCTCTTTCTGCAACAAAGACCCATATGGAGGCATGTAGGCCTACATGAGTCACTCTCCAGACAAAGTTATTTCAAGTGGGATAGTTCCAAGGTATCTATGAAGGACTTGTATTGCGTCAAGGACATCAAAAAATCTTGATTGCATTTGTGGAATCAACCTTTGAAGCGAAATATCTTTAGATCCCTATCGCAAGGGGGATGATGCTTCATAAGCTTTGGACAAGATGAAACATGCTTTGCCTATTTGCTTTGTGCAAGGTTGCATTCAGGATCTTGTTTTGAAGTTCGCTTCCACTAAGCCAAAGGCAAGAGTCATAGGATGTGAAGGCTAGTGACTATAAAGAACAATCCAAAGAGTATGGAGCTACATGCGAATTAGAACTCATGCACCTTGACAAGCATTGGATTATCACTTTCTTCAACTTGATCCGCTCATCAAAGGAGTACCCTCACATGAGCAATGCAGTAGATGGCTCGTGCAAACTCGTGTTCATCCAAGTAAGTCCCTTTCTTCTCCTTATAGCATTACTATGAGACATAATGTTCTCACCTCTATATTTAATTATTTAAACTTTTTACTACGTGTCACATAGTTTGCGTGCATATCATGCCCCGATTCTTTTGGGTTGACAAGGACACTGCTCAAGTATGGGTAGGAACACCTAAAAGGGTCACTCCCTTTTCCTTTGGTTATCTGTGCACTTATTATTGATCTCCCCTTAACATGAACATTAAAGCTAAAGTTGTAAGCTAGTATGGACTGACAATTCAATTTGCGAGGATGCAAATTCTTCCTAGCAGGGGTGAATGTTGTGCTTCGTGGGTGAAAACCTCAGGGCTGATGGCCAAAACGAAGACGAAGGCTCGCAAGCCGGATCTTGAGCTTCTCCCATGTCTCGGTTGTGGCGTGGAGTCCTCATGACCCTATGGCAACGACATACTACAAAGCATATGTGTTGAGCCTATCCATTCCTTGAACTCGGTGTTGGCTACTCGTCGGCTCTTTAAGTCAAGTAGGCGCATGGTAACGAGAATGGTTCTCCAACCTCTCCATGAGTGTTTGGGTATCCAATATGGCCTCCTCTCCAAGAGGATGGGACCTATGACTCGAAATGGTGGAAAATATTTGTTTTAGCCACTCACCATGAGGGCTACATTTGGATGGCACCTCAAGAAACCTCTTGAGATGTACAATGGATTGGTCCAAGAAAAAGCCTCAACTCGTCATATATGCTGTCGCAAACCCTCTCATGAGGCCGGTTCGGTTTACCTCTTGGTCTCTTCATAACACAATGCAAATGCAAGGAGCTCTTGTTTTAATGTAGTCTGATGTTGGAGTACAATGCCAGCCGCGAGGTCTTATAGTCTCGACTCTCGTGGGCTTCGTCTTTTGTATTTTTTTCTTCAATTAATATTATTTCCGGATGCTATGAAAAGACAAAAGCAGATGCATTCTTTTTTTTTTTTTTTTTAAATGGAGGTTCAACCGAAGCCTACTCCCCCGGACTTTAACTTTGAAATTGCAACTGTACAAGTGAATGGGCATAGCACCCGCGAGACCCCCGTATCCCACAAAGCAGGGGTTAGACAAGGTTACAACTGAGAGACATGGTTACAACTAGGTTTAACTGGCCTAAGCCATAACATGTCCAGCCTGGGACGTGAACCTTGGACCTCCACCTCAAGAGGCCAAAGCTCAACCAACTGTTCTACAGGACGTGGACAAGCAGATGCATTCTTATATTTCCAGATGCATGCGTCATTGATATGATCGACAGTTTTTCTTTCTCGGCATTATCTGCGTCAACCTGATCGTCATCGTCAACTGTTTTCTCGTGCGCTCGACGCAACTGCTTCCGATTCCAGAATCGAGAAGTGAAGCGCTGACAAGATCCGATGATAGCGACGCAACTATGTTTGTGACTTCATTTACTGAGCAGCTCGCTTGTCGCTTGACTTTGAGATGTCGGCGCTTGTGGGGTTGATGCGCATGGTGCCATATATGATATGATCCATCACCAATACCATGAGACCAAAGTCGGTCGCCACCATGAAAGCAAACGTGTGTAAGTAGCATGCAGCTTGTAGGGGCTCGAAAATCAACAATGTGGCTCCCCCTCAGTTCGTGTCCCCCCTTGAGATGGAGTCCGTCCTAGTGGACGTCGCGCCCCCAGAGGTCTCTTTATGCAAGGAGTCTGTGGCGGCAAAGCAAGAAGAACTGAAGAAAACTTGCCTGATCGGTCAAATGTTTGGCCCCAGGCCCCCTCTTGAAAGTGTGAGAACTTGGCTTCGCAAGGAGTGGTTCCCGCGTGGCCTTATTGTGTCCAAATGTCAATTCCTATCGGCGAATCACCTGCTTCTAGTATTTGAGAACGAAGAGATGGCTTTCCATGCCCTGCAAGCCGGCTCCTGGCAAGTGGGCCGGTCCACCCTTTGCCTTTTTAAGTGGACCCCAGACTTTGTCCCAAACAGATCAAAGCCTCTTCGTTACCCGCTTTGCGTGGAGCTTCCCAATCTGCCTTTCTTCATGTATGGAT
Source organism: Ceratopteris richardii (assembly GCA_020310875.1). Taxonomy (NCBI): domain Eukaryota; kingdom Viridiplantae; phylum Streptophyta; class Polypodiopsida; order Polypodiales; family Pteridaceae; genus Ceratopteris; species Ceratopteris richardii. Next base: position 61,896,304 of record CM035424.1, on the reverse strand, counting down.
TTCTTCGTGAAATCGTCTCAGCGATCGGTCGCCCGATGGTCGCAAGACAGGATGTTGGGGGGTTAATCTACGATGGTGCTCAACATTCTTTCAATGCAAGATGGCATCCATAGATCTACATTGAAACAGACCTGAACCAGGTCCTTCCCTCGAAGATCTCCATAAACTGTGGAGATGGTAAGACCTGGACACAAGAGGTTACTTACAAGAATTTGCCAAACGCGTGCTTCTGGTGCAGGCATCAAGGTCATAGGATCAAAGACTGCCCCCTGAAGAAAAGTACCAATAAAAACAAACTTAAACCAGATGGGACCCTAGACCCTCTCCCCCTAGATGACACTCGGGGTCATCCCCCTCCAATGGAGGAAGAAGAGGGAACTTGCGTTGCTGAGACGGATTCAGAAGGATTCACTGAAGTGAGACGCAGGAGGAAAGTTAGCCCTCGAAGATCAACAGCAAGGAATACTACGACAGTTGTCCCCTCGAATAACATATACGGTAACCTAGAAAAAGAGATTAATGAGGTCGACTTCCTAGGGGACAACCACTTTGAAGAAGACCCCACTGATAATACCCTTGGGTGCTCTACCAGCAAAGAAGACAACCAAGAAGGTTATACCACGAGTAAAGAGGAAGGCTTCACTACCAGCAATGAAGACAACCCAGACAGCGAAAGCTCCTCTCTTGGTCCTACCCTCCCAGTATGCTTTCCAAGATTATCGCAACAAAAGTCAAAGCTTAAAGGAAAACAAACTTCCGGCATGCCTTGGAAGAGCCCCCTCAAGAGTAGGATCCTAAGTCAAGAAGTAGGGAGGAAAAAAGAAGACCACAAGAAGAAAAAAGATCGGGTCCCTCCCCTCAAAGAGGGCAACCATCATTAATGAAATTCACATCTCTAAACGTCAGGGATCTGTTTGACCCGTCAAGAGATTCGATTCTTGGCCAGTGGTTCAAAGACAAGTGCTTCGCCCCTAACGGAGAGGATCTACAGAAACGGCTTAAATGCATTTCTCCGAACCACCTTTGGTTCTCCACTTCTCACCCTAGAGGGACGGGGGGTGCTTCTATCGGCATTAGTCACTCCTTGTCTGGCAATGTGACCTCGGCTTTTGAAGGTCGGAATCATCGTTGGATTGCTGCCTCTTTCGGGTTCCCTTTCCAGTTCACTGTGGTCTCAATTTATGCCCCTAATGGTGAAGCAGATAGAATGGATACTTGGGCTTCCCTCGACTCCCTTTCACACAATGTTCTGATTTGTGGGGACTTCAACATGGTTGAGTTTCCTGAGGACCGATGGAATAACAAAGGAAAAATTATTGACGGTCAGGAGAAAGAGATATGGGATAAAATCAAGCTCCATCTCGACCTGGTCGAGGTGAAAGACATGAAGGGGTTCTCCTTGTCAAATCTCCAGTCGGGGGACTCTTTGAGGAAAGCAAGACTTGATAGATGCTACATCAATCAGAACACCATCCTTCAGTGGGGTATTCCTTCGATTTCCCAACACATGGACCTGACTATCTCAGACCACTATCCGATTACTCTGTCTTTCAAACCGATTCCCATGCTCTAGAAAGCTCCTTGGTTTCATGCTTGTCAGACATCGTTTTCCCTCCCCTCTGTCCACCAAGAAATTTCTGAGGTGTGGACGGAAGCCTTTGCTTACTGTAATGAACCGGCTAAGTGTTGGAGAAGCGCAGTAGAAAGGACTCAAAAAATGCTAATCAGGACTCAAAAGGCTATAAGAGAAATCCGAAAAAAAAGAAGAGAAACGGTGTACCGGAGGCTCTCACGGCTTGAAGAAGAGGTGAACAAAGGTAAGTTACACTGCCAACAAGGTTTTTTGAAAATCAGGGGAAGACTAAGATTAGAGGAGGAGGTTCAAAGGAAAAATCTTCAAATTTTCTTCAAAGATTGGTGGGCAGGGAAGGCCGACAAACCAACGAAAGAGATGTGTAACATCCTCAAAAGGAAACAAGCTAGGGAATCCATCCCACTAATGGTCGATAACAATGGAATGTTGCACGGAAGTGGAGAATAGATCTATCATCGTCGAACACTTTACCAATCTTCTTGGGGTCTCGACTCCTCTTTCCCCCCACAGGCGCGACTCCATGGCAACCATCTCAAGGGTTGCTCAAACCAGAATCCCACAGAACTTGATTGCTCTACTGGATGCTAACATCTCCGAGAATGAAATTATCGAGGTTATTGATGCCCTTCCCAATGGGAAAAGTCCGGGTCCGGATGGCCTTACCAATGAGTTTTTCAAGTCATTCAAACATCAGGTGGCCACCCCACTGCGTCTCGTGTGGCAAGAGGCTCTCTCTTTCGGTGCCCTCCCTGAGTGCCTGAATAATGGCGTCATCAAGTTAATCCACAAACGGGGAGATAAGAACAAAATTGAAAACTGGCATCCGATTACCATGCTCCAAACAGGATACAAGATAATTGCAAAAGTTATCGCCAACAGAATCTCTTGTCATTTAAAGTCATGGCTGTGCGAGGACCAGAAAGGTTTTATCAAAGGTAGATCTATACTTGAAGCAATGACCGATATTTGGGAAGGCCTTGCTTTTGCTGAGGAGTCTGCTCAAGATCTGGTATTCATTAAGATCGACTTCGACAAAGCGTATGACAGATTGGAATGGGACTTTATTCTTCAATCATTGAAAGACTTGGATGCAGCCAAAAGTTCACGAAGATGGTTTCCACTCTTCTTGGAAATGCTTCAACTAGAATAAACATCAACGGTAAGCTCTCTGAGCCCATTCGTTTAAAAAGATCAATTAGGCAAGGCTGCCCTCTGGCTCCATTACTATTCGCTATCGCCTCGAATGGACTCAGCTGCCTATTAAAGCATCACATGGACGCTGGCAATCTCAAGGGTCTTTCCTTACCTCTAAATCACGGCCAAATGATTTTGAGACTTTTTGCTGATGACATGAATGCCTTTGTGCATAACGATATAAACAGCATTGAGGTGTTTTGGTGGTGCCTCCACACCTTTTGTGTGGCATCAGGCTCAAAAATCAACCATGCTAAAACTGCTTTTAGAGCAATCAGCGGACATACTCCCCAATTGTTGGTGGATCAGGGGTGTCAAGTTATCCCTAGCGGTCAAGTCTTCCATCTCCTTGGCATTCCGATGGGATTCGACATCTCAATGGACCAACGCTGGAACTGGGTGCTATCCAAGTTGGATAGGAAGCTGAATCAGTGGAAAGGTATGCAAGTCAACCTGGCAGGGCGTGCTATGGTTGTTAACACATTTATGCTGTCTACAATTACTTACTTTATCTCGTGTTGGAGACCTAAGGAGAAAGACTTGGCCAAAGTGGAAAGAATCTGCAGAAACTTCCTTTGGACTGGGGACCCCAACAGGAGGGGGATTCCCAAAATCAAATGGGAAACTTGCATTAGCCCTAAAGACTCAGGGGGCTTAGGAATTTTGGATATTGTTGGGTTGACTGACAAGTTGGCGGCAAAGTGGCTTATCAAGGCGTGGAGCAATAGGGAGTCCTCTTGCGCTAAATTGATCTTTAGGAACACAGAAGACCTTACCTTAGTTGGCCACCCTGGTTGGAAGGACATAAGGATTCTCACTCTTTTGTTCTCCCCCCACCCGGTCTTCCCTAAAGGCTCTAGCCTCGTGTGTTCCTTATGAAAGAATTGGAACAAGGCCAAACAGTTCATCAGAATCAGTGATGAGTGGAAATGGGCGGTTGGCATAAGACAAAATGACTCTATTTGGTTCGCGATCAGTGGCATTCGGGGGGTGGAGTCTTGGAACCTCCAAACTGCAAGGCAGTTATGGAACAAGGGGTTCAAACAGTGGAAACAACTCTGGAAACAAGAGACCAGCCAGTGGATTAGGTTCGAAGAATTGGATCCGAGACTTAGAGTTACCTTTGAGGAATGGACTCTTCTTCAAAGCAGGTGTTTAGCCTGGGACCACTCAACTACCCGCCTTCTCTGCAGTCATGATCTTCCTTGCTTGGAGGGCCTCAAATGGAGCAATGGTAAGAAGCTATCCAGAATCCCCAACTTCAAAGAGGATTTAGATGTTCACTACACCCTTAACAAGAGATGGTGCCTTTCTTGGACCAAACTTCGGTGGGAGCTAAAATTCATGTCTATTTGGCACCCCCTAATTGAGGTCAAAAAGTCCGTTCTCATGTGGCAGATCTTGCATAAAGGTATCTGCACCAATGCAAGGGCTAACAAAATCTGTGGTGTGCCGCCATGGTGCAAGCGTTGCCATCGGTGCATCGAAGATTTAGCTCACCTGTTCTTCGACTGCCCCAAGTCCCGTGTTATCTGGCATCACGTGACCCGAGTATTGAGACTCACGAGTCAAATCAACTGGCAACAAGTGATGTTGGGTGAGGCGATCGACTGCTCATCGAGGCTGTGGAATGCCATCAGAGGTGAGGCTCTCTAGAAGATTTGGAGGGAGCGTTGTGCTTTCAATTTTGGCCAAACTCCTAAGGAATGGTCGATCAAGAAATCCTTGTTTCTCCTTGGTAAAAGAATCTCCCGAGTCAAGAGATCGCCACCATTTAGACATCACTGTATTTATCTCCTCGAAAACAACAAGTTGAAACCCAAATGGGTCCCACATGAGGGTGATGATAATTTTATCCGCCTCATTTGTAATGCCCTGTAGCTTGCCATAATCCTCCCCTGCATTGTGGGATTTGGGGGGTCCCATGGGCACTAGTCCCATTCACTTGTAACTTTTTCTCTTTATTATAATTAAAGTCCGGGAGATTAGGCTAAGGCCGAACTTCCTTTATTAAAAAAAAAAAAACATCGGCATGAGGATACGAGAGCGCGCGTGTGAGTGACAACTTAGAAGATAGACAGCCTCTACTTGCGAAGAGATCCGGACATGTGTTTCACTACAGGAGAGAACATAAAGGGTTATCCACATAATTCTCATCTTTTCTTGAAAACATAAAGAGTTATCCATGTTGTAGCATCATCAATAAAAATAACATAGTACCTAGAGCCATTGATTGATCCTTCTTTTGTTGGTCTCCATACATCTGTATGGATGAGCTCTATTATTCCATCATGCTTGAATCCTGTCTTCTGCAATGGTAATCTATGTTCCCTTCCCATTGTTCCTGCTTACATTTGAAAATCATATGTTTATTCTCCACATTAGGTAGTAGACCTAGTACATATTGATTTGCTACCATATTTTTGATTCCTCTTTCATTGAAATGTCCTAACCTCTTATGCAAGAGGTCCAATTCTGTAATCACCTCCTCAGCATGTGTGAGCAAAGCTTGATGAATATTTCTTTGCACTTTCAAAGTGAAGAGTCTAACTTCCTTCTTACCAAAGACAATTTGATTGTATCCTTTGTTTGGATCTTGTGCAAAGACTCCTTCATTTGTAAACCTATCTTGAAAACCTTTTTCAACTATTTGTTTTACATTAACTAGATTCTTAGGTCTTGTGGAAACATACAAAACGTTTTTAACTAGTTCTGCTCCACTCCTGCATTTTACTTTTCCAATTGAATGTACATTGTGCCTTGTGTTATCACCTATTTGAACTCTATGACAAGGGATGCATTTTTCTAATTATGATATTAACTCTATATTTGCTGATAAATGATTTGAGCAACCAGAGTCTATGTAAAATACCTTGAGGTCTTCATTCTCTGATGTGTTATTTCATCAATGTTGTATGGTTCACATTGTGTGTATCGTTTGCATATTTGGAGTAGGTGATATGATGTTGTAGGATTGGTTTTGTTCCCAATTTCGTCCTCCACCTCTACCATTGTCTCCTCTTTGACTTTCTCTTCCTCTTTGAAAATGATTTTGATACCTTCCACCAACACCTCTAGTATTTTTATTTTGATTTTGGTTTGAACTTTGTTGATTGTGCCAACAATCATATGCCAAATGATTGATCAAGCCACATATCCAACATGTCTTCTTGTTATTACTCTGACTACCTCTAGCTCTTCCATATCCTCTACCCTTATTTTTTTCCATTCCCTCTACCTACATAATTGGCGTGAGGAGTTAATTTGTCTTCCACCTTTACTTTACCTTTATGTCCTTTCTTTTTATTCTTTGCATATATAGTAGAGATCTTTTTTGTATCTCCATATGACTTCAAGTCTTTCTCGAATATGAGCATCAATCCAAGCAATTGATTTAGATCTGGTACAAAATGAAAAATGTTCATGAGGGCAAGACATTGCAAATATACCAATGAAATATTACTCATGTAAGATCCTCAACTCAAGCCACATACGAATTTTCCCCTTGTTGTCTATATGTTTTCTCCATCACTATTTTTATAAGAAAAAATAGTGATGGAGAAAACGTCCATAAGTTCATGGGTTTTTATATCCATTAATGATGGAGCCTTTTTTATCATATTTATCACCAATGTTAGTCACCATGATGAAATCACCCATCAACAAAGGGGGATATTTGACGTATATTTTCTCTTCCAATAGGAAGAATATGAGTTGGACAGATACAAAATAACATTAGTATAATTTATATTTAGTGGATTTGAGGTCACAACAACCCATTGATTAGTCTAGATATAGTCAACAAAGGTGATCAAGTGAGAGATGCAACTACGAATTCCAAGAGTAGAATCACGTTTTCTCATAGAGTGATTTGGGAAAAAAACTCATGTGAGGAGTTCTTGGGTTTCATGAATTCCCATCAGATTCGGATTTTTATCAAGAGGAATCTCTAAACTGATTGTATTCATCTAAATAGGTTTCTCTATTTGATCCTTCTTTCTGGTCACCTTTCTTGACCTCAACTACAAATGCACTTCTCGCATTCAATCCCAAACATTCAAAATCCTACACTGAATTGAACAATATTCTCGTAGAATGACATGCTACAACAGATCGAGGGAATACCGATGGTTAGTATACCGACGGTCAGCTGTCAGCGTCGGTATGACCCTCGGTTAATTTGGGAAAGCTGCTTTGCCTCGGAAAGGTAGTGTCGATATATGCATCGATATAAGCATCGGTATAAGCGTCGGTAATTTACTGGAATTACCAACGCTTATACCGACGATCTCTTTTTAACTGGGCCCGAAACCAAAATTCGTCATTTTGAGCATTTTGAATCCAGATCTTCTCATGTTAGGTTTGCGCGCGCCAATAGCAGATCTCTGTTTGTCACCCTTTCTCTCTCTCTCTCTCCCTCCCTCTCTCTCACTCTCTCTCTCTCCCTCCCTCTCTCTCACTCTCTCTCCCTCTCTCTCCCTTTCTGTCTCTCCCTCCCTCTCTCTCTCTCTCCCTCTAAACAGACCTCTATCTTTGTAGATTTGAAGTTTGGTAAGTAGATCGCACATATTGTAGCACTCTTTTTTGTTTTTCTATGTTTTTTCTTTACTAATATGTTCTCTGTTTGGTTTTGCAAGAGATTTTGGGATCAAATCTTTGGAAATTCGACGAAGAAGAACCTCAAGTGGATTTTGACAACCTTGATTCAAACAGTTCTCTCTCTCTCCCTAAGCACACCTCTATTTTTATAGATCTGAAGCTTTGGTAAGTAGATCACACATATTGTAACACTCTTTTTTCTTTCTTTATGTTTTTGCTTTTCTAATATCTTCTCTTTAGTTTTGCAAGAGATTTTTGGGATCAAATCTTTGGAAATTCGACGAAGGAGAACTTCAAGTGGATTTTGGCAACCTTGATTCAAAAATTACATCAATGTAAGTGAGACACATATCACTCTTTTTTCTTTCTTTATGTTTTTGCTTTCCTAATGTCTTCTCTCTTTAGTTTTGTTTTCGACTCAGAGAGAGAGGGAGAGGGAGAGATATATACATATACATACACACATACACAATGCATATGCATACACACATGCATATGCATACACACATGCATATGCATACACACATACACAATGCATATGCATACACACATACATAATACATATGCAAACACATACATGCATGCATAAACACATGCACATGCATACACACATGCATATGCATACACACATACACAATACATATGCATACACATACATGCATGCATATATATGTACACACATACATGCATATGCATACATACATACATGCATATATATGTATACGCATACATGCATATGCATACACATACAAACATGCATATGCATACATGAATGCATATGCATACAAGCATGCATATGCATACATGCATGCATATGCATACATGAATATGCATACACATACACATACATGAATATGCATACACATACACATACACATACACATACACATACACATACACATACACATACACATACACATACACATACATGAATATGCATACACATACACATGCATGCATATGCATACATGAATGCATATGCATACATGCATGCATATATATCTATACACATACATGCATATGCATATATACAAGCATGCATATGCATACATGCATGTATATGCATACATGAATGCATATGCATTCATGAATGCATATATATGTATACACATACATGCATATGCTTACATGCATGCATATATATGTATACACATACATGCATATGCATATATACAAGCATGCATATGCATACATGAATGCATATGCATACATGAATGCATATATATGTATACATGAATGCATGCATATGCATACATGCATGCATATGCATACATGAATGCATGTATACATATGCATACATGCATGCATATGCATCAAGCATATGCATACATGAATGCATGTATACATATGCATACAAGCATGCATATGCATACAAGCATGCATATGCATACAAGCATGCATATGCATACAAGCATGCATATGCATACAAGCATATGTATACATATGCTTGTATTTATATTTTTTTATATTTTATATTTTATATTTTATATTTTTTTATTATTTATTATTTATTATTTATTATTTATTATTTATTATTTGTTATTTGTTATTTTTTATTTGTTTTCTTTTAATTTAATTTCTATTTTTATATATTTATATTTTTAATTATTAATTTGTTTCTTTTTAATTTATTATTATTTTTTATTATTTAACTATTTAACTATTTAACTATTTTTATTTTTTATTTTACTTTTATTATTTATTTATTTTTTGTTTTTTGTGTGTGTGTTCGTGTTCATGTGAGGGTGTGTGCATCTTATTTTGTATCTTGGTTGTATTTTTCATATCTTATATTGGTCTTAAGTCTCTTGCTTTTGTTTGTTATTATTTTTTCCAATGTGTATGTGTTTGTGTTCTTTATTATTGTACATGAATGCATATGCATACATGCATGCATATGCATACAAGCATGCATATGCATACAAGCATGCATATGCATACATGAATGCATATATATGTATACACATACATGCATGCATATGCATACATGAATGCATGTATACATATGCATACATGAATGCATGTATACATATGCATATATATGTATACATATGCATACATGCATGCATATGCATACAAGCATGCATATGCATACAAGCATGCATATGCATACAAGCATGCATATGCATACATGAATGCATATGCATACATGAATGCATATGCATACATGAATGCATATGCATACATGAATGCATATATATGTATACACATACATGCATGCATATGCATACAAGCATATGCATACATGAATGCATGCATGCATGCATATGCATACAAGCATGCATATGCATACATGAATGCATATATATGTATACACATACATGCATGCATATGCATACATGAATGCATGTATACATATGCATACATGCATGCATATGCATACAAGCATGCATATGCATACATGAAAGCATATGCATACATGAATGCATATATATGTATACACATACATGCATGTATATGCATACAAGCATATGCATACATGAATGCATGTATACATATGTATACATGAATGCATGTATGCATATGCTTGTATGCATATACATGCATGTATGTGTATACATATATATGCATTCATGTATGCATATGCTTTCATGTATGCATATGCATACAAGCATGCATATGCATACATGAAAGCATATGCATACATGAATGCATATATATGTATACACATACATGCATGTATATGCATACAAGCATATGCATACATGAATGCATGTATACATATGTATACATGAATGCATGTATACATATGTATACATGAATGCATGTATACATATGCATACATGCATGCATATGCATACAAGCATATGCATACAAGCATATGCATACATGAATGCATGTATACATATGCATACAAGCATATGCATTCATGAATACATGTATACATATGCATACATGCATGCATATGCATACAAACATGCATATGCATATGCATACAAACATGCATATGCATACATGAACACATATGCATACATGAATGCATATGCATACATGAATGCATATGCATACATGAATGCATATGCATACATGAATGCATATGCATACATGAATGCATATATATGTATACGCATACATGCATGCATATGCATAAAAGCATATGCATACATGAATGCATGTATACATATGCATACATGCATGCATATGCATACAAGCATATGCATACAAGCATATGCATACAAGCATATGCATACATGAATGCATGTATACATATGCATACATGCATGCATATGAAAACAAGCATTCATATGCATACATGAATGCATATGCATACATGAATGCATATATACGTATACACATACATGCATGCATATGCATACAAGCATATGCATACATGAATGCATGTATACATATGTATACATGAATGCATGTATACATATGCATACATGCATGCATATGCACACAAGTATGCACATGCATATGCATACAAGCATATGCATACAAGCATATGCATACAAGCATATGCATACATGAATGCATGTATACATATGCATACAAGCATGCATATGCATACAAGCATGCATATGCATACAAGCATATGCATACATGAATGCATGTATATATATGCATACATGCATGCATATGCATACAAGCATGCATATGCATACAATCATGCATATGCATACATGAATGCATATGCATACATGAATGCATATGCATACATGAATGCATATGCATACATGAATGCATATGCATACATGAATGCATATGCATACATGAATGCATATATATGTATACACATACATGCATGCGTATGCATACAAGCATATGCATACATGAATGCATGTATACATATGCATACGTGCATGCATATGCATACAAGCATATGCATACATGAATGCATGTATACATATGCATACATGCATGCATATGCATACAAGCATGCATATGCATACATGAATGCATATGCATACATGAATGCATATATATGTATACACATACATGCATGCATATGCATACAAGCATATGCATACATGAATGCATGTATACATATGTATACATGAATGCATGTATACATATGCATACATGCATGCATATGCATACAAGCAAGCATATGCATACATGAATGCATATGCATACATGAATGCATATGCATACATGAATGCATATGCATATGTATACATGAATGCATATGTATACAAGCATGCATATATATACATTGGATGAGATGAGATCTTCACATTGCATCAGATGGGATCTCCACGCACACCTAGGGGTGCACATGATCATGACGACTCCAAGATATATCATATCCATACTAGAGCTCCAGTTATGGATTCGGTCTGAAAGTCAATGCATCAGCGCATACGACAACTCTACTCCATCGAATTCGGCCATTCAGTAATGTTAAGATGGAACAAATAGGATAGGGACTCTAAAAATCATATCACACAATGCATATATGAAGAGTACCGGCTAGCACCTAGGAATCCTATTGTGAGTTCCGAGTGGATTCAACATACAACACGCAAAGTGATGTCTCATCGACGATCGAAAGCTCGCGATGCTTTCAAAGCAGGCTTACCGAAGCCTGTATGGCTAGATGTCGAAGAATGGGAATCGATTCAGGATGAGCAGCAACATACTCCTGATCGATATCATCAACAGAGAGATGCGGCGGCCACACGTTTAGATACGGTCGGAACATCGCATTTAGGTAGCGGCGGATACGACAGTATGCGCTACCAATTTGTAAGTATCATGTTAATTATTGAAGTTGTTTGTGTTAAGTAAATTATGTATGTTCATCTAACATTTTGCATATTTTATATAGGAGTTGGAAGTGGGTCGTCCTCCGACGCGAACTGAAGAATCATATGGATATCGACATGGACTGACTGCACTGTTACAAGACTTAGAGGGATGCGGTGCAATCGTCTCATGGGAGAATATTCTTGATTAGGTAAAGTTATATCTTGGTTTCGTGTTTTTAGTTGTTGTTTATAAATGTCATGTTAATTGGTCTTATTTTATACATATGTTTTGTTGCAGGATTGTAGGTGTAAATATTTTGATCAATGCCACAATTTTGTATCACACTCGCATACGACAATGATGTAACATAATTTTATATTCGATTCCTATATGGAAGTGTTTGTCACATTGCCACAATTTTGTATTACACTCCTATGTGGCAATGATGAACCATAATTTTGTATTCGATTCGTATATGGAAGTGCTTTGTCACATTTTGTATTTGATTCCTATATAGAAGCGCTTTGCCACACTTTTGTACATTTTTCATTTATGGAATATACAACTTTCTGTACATGATTCATTGTTCATTTTTGCTCATATAAGTTTATGTTTTGGTTGCCATTAGAGTACATAACACATGTACTCAGTTGAGTAGACTGTATTGTCTTTTGCTAAACAACATCATGCTGTAGCAAAAGACAACACACTCTGCCCAAAAAAATTTGTGCAGATAGGGTCGTCGGTATACGCGCTGGTAGCTCTAGTATGGTCGTCGGTATACGCGCCGGTACACCCAGTGCGGGCGTCGGTAGGCACGTCGGTAATACGGACGCTTATACCGATGTGCATACCGACGCTTATACCGACGCCTATACCGACGCTTATACCGGCGCTCATACCGGGGCTTTCTTTCCGATGCGTATACCGACTCTAACACCGACGTCGCGAAGAAATCATGCCCGTTCATTTGCCTCGGTAGCAGCCTCGGTATACTCTCGATATGTTGTAGTGACAATGATGCTAAGTGGTTTCCAAACTCAAAAGTTGTGCAAGCTTTTTTCTTAAGGGTTGATTTGTTTGTCTCTATGTTTATTTGTTTGAAACTTTTTGCTTTTTTTTTGTTGGTTTTGAGAAATATGAGTGATGGCACCTAGAAAACTCTTGAGTGATCTAGAAATATTTTAAAACTTCAAAAATGCAAAAAAAAAGACTCATAAATCATGGTAAAAAGTTTCTAAATGAGAAAAATGGTAGTGGCCCTACCGGATTTGCAAACGGACACCCAAGCCAATACATGAATGGGGGGAAAGAAAATAAATCAAGAATAAATCCTCAACAATGGCCCGAAAAAATTCAATAGTGAATCACAAATTGTGATGGCCATGAATCTTGAATGGATCCAAAAACATGATTCTTCCATTGAATTGTAATGATCGAACACAAATCACAGATGGAAAATTGATCGTGCTAACTAAATAAAGAAGATGCAAATCGCAAGGGGAATCGCACAATCCAAACCACAAGTTCAAAAAGATGAATCTAAATTGTTACCTCCAATTTGTGAATGACCTATCACAAATTGTAAATCAGAACCTTATTCATGAATGGACTACTCCGATTCATGAAGAATCATGATTTGGCTCTTTGTTTCAGAAATACATTAAACCACACCAGTCACGAGTTAAAAAACAAAAGAGTTATTTTCTTATTGTAAAGAACGATATTGAGGTCCCATTAATAGCTATATCATAATATTAATTGAAAATTGCATGAAATGTTTGTGCATTTTATGTTGTATAAGCCATGCCAGATTATTACCATCATAGAACACCTCACCTTAGCTGTCAATCCATGGCAACTTCACTGAAGAATGTGAATAAGACCACTCGTTGTAGAGCCTAGGACCGACCAATCACCTAAATTGTGAAGTCAAGGACGCAAACTTGTTTGAGTGCATGCAAAACTATGCAAAGTAATGGAAAAGTAGTTCAAACAAGCGGAAAGAAAGATAAAAATGCAACTTGTTCTCAAACATGAAGAACTTCTAGATGAACATAGTTAAGTATGTTTAACTACTTAGATGACCATAGTTTTTAGCTCAGATCCTTGTTTCATATATTTTTTGGTTCTAGCAACTCCGTTTTAGGGGATTATTCGGCCGTTTGAGCTCAAGTGCATGTGCAACAACAAGAAATTTTCACATGTGCATAGGGCCCAAAAACCATGTAATTCATAATTCATGAAATTGTCACGCCCATAAGAATCCACTTCCAAACACATGTACAAGTTCTAGCATAGCATGTAGAGCCCTTGTAGGGCAGGGGAATAGGTTATCAACGCTTTAAACACAGTTGCTTCGCTATCATCCGATGTCGCCAGCGCTTCACTTCTCGATTCTCGAACTGGAAGCATCCAAGAGACGTCCAGCACGCGAAAAATCAGTTGATGTCAATCACACGCAGCGTAATGCCGGGCGGGAAAGAAAAACTGTCAGTCATGTCAATGACAGTCGCATGCATGGAACATAAGAAAAAATCATTTCGCTAAACGTCAGGGGTTTGTCGGACCCCTCAAGAGCGACGATTCTCGATCAATGGTTCAAAGACAAGTGTCTCAACCCCGACTTTATCTGCTTACAAGAGATTAAAATCTGAAAACTAGGGGAAGACTAAGACTCCAGGAAGAGGTTCAAAGGAAAAATCTACAAATATTCTTCAAAGACTGGTGGGTGGGGGGGGAAGGCTGACAAACCTTCGAAAGAGATGTGTAACATCCTTAAAAGGAAACAAGCTAGGGAAGCCATCCCCTTCTTGGTCGACAACAATGGGATCGAATGTAGCACGGAAGTTGAGAACAGATCCATCATTGTCGAGCACTTCACCCATCTTCTTGGGGTCTTGACTCCTCTTTCCCCGCACAGGCGTGACTGCATTGTATCCATCTCAAGGGTTACTCAACCTAGAATCCCTCCAAACATGATTTCTCTGCTAGATGCTAACATTTTAGAGAACGAAATTATCGAGGTTATTGATGCTCTCCCCAATGGAAAAAGTCCAGGCCCCGATGGACTCACCAATGAGTTTTTCAACTCCTTCAAGCACATGGTGGCCACCCCGCTGCGTCTGGTGTGGCAAGAGGCTCTCTCCTTCGGTGACCTCCCTGAGTGTCTTAATAACGGTGTCATCAAGTTAATTCACAAAAGGGGAGATAAGAACAAAATTGAAAATTGGCGGCCGATTACCATGCTCCAAACTGGATACACGATAATCGCCAAAGTTATCGCCAATAGAATCTCTTGTCATTTAAAGTCATGGCTTTGTGAGGACCGAAAGGTTTTATCAAAGGTAGATCTATACTTGAAGCAATCGTCGACATTTGGGAAGGCCTTGTGTTTGCAGAGGAGTCTACACAAGATCACGTATTCATTAAGATCGACTTCGACAAAGCATACGAGAGATTGGAATGGGACTTTATTCTTCAATCACTCAAAGATCTTGGATGCAAAAGTTCACGAAGATGGTTTACACTCTACTTGGAAATGCTTCAACGAGAATTAATATCAATGGGAAACTCTCTGAACCCATACATTTAAAAAGATCTATGAGGCAAGGCTGCCCACTGGCTCCACTTCTTTTCGCTATCGCCTCGGATGGCCTCAGTTGCCTATTTAAGCATCACTTGGATGTTGGAAATCTCAAGGGTCTTTCCCTACCTCTTGGTCATGGCCAAATGATTGCGAGATTCTTTGGCGATGACATGAATGCCTTTGTTCTTAACGATATCAACTGTACTGAGGTGTTTCGGAGTTGCCTCAACACCTTTTGTGTGGCGTCAGGTTCAAAAATCAACCATGCTAAAACTACTTTCAGAGTAGTCCGTGGACCTCCACCCCAACTGTTGATTAATAAGGGGTGTCAAGTTATCCCTAGTGGTCAAGTCTTCCGTCTCCTCCGTATTCTGATGGGCTTCAAGTTTCAACATCTTGATGGACCAACGGTGGAACTGGGTGCTATCCAAATTGGATAGCAAACTAAATCATTGGAAAGGTATGCAAGCTAACTTGGCAGGGCTGCAATGGTTGTCAACACATTTATGCTTTCTACAACTATTTACTTTATCTCATGTTGGAGACCTAAGGAGAAAGAATTGGCCAAAGTGGAAAGGATCTGTAGAAACTTCCTATGGACTGGGGACCCCAATAGGAGGGGGATTCCCAAAATCAAATGGGAAACTTGCATTAGCTCAAAAGACTCGGGGGGCTTGGGTATTTTGGATATTTCTGGGCTGGCTGACAAGTTGGTAGCAAAGTGGTTTATCAAGACTTGGAGCAATAGAGAGTCCTCTTGGGCTAAATTGATCTTCAAAAATCTGAAAGACCTTACCTTAGTTGGTCTTCCCGGTTGGAAGGACATTGGGATCCTCATGCTTTTGTTCTCCCCCCACCCGGTGTCCCCTAAAGGCTATAGCCTCGTGTGTTCCTTATGGAAGAGTTGGAACAAAGCCAAACAATTCATCAGAATCAGTGATGAGTGGAAGTGGGCCGCTGGGATAAGAAAAAATGACTCTATCTGGTTCTCGATCATCGGCATAAGGGAGGTGGAGTCCTGGAACCTCCAAACGGCTAAGCCGCTATGGAACAAGGGGTTCAAACAGTGGAAACAGCTCTGGAAACAAGAGACCGGCCATTGGATCAGGTTTGAAGACCTAGACCTGAGACATAGAGTTTCCCTCGAGGAATGGACTCTTCTTCAAAATAGGTGTTTAGCGTGGGACCACTCAAGTACCCGCTTTCTCTGCGGACAGGATCTTCCTTGCCTAGAGGGCCTCAAATGGAGCAATGGTAAGAAACTATCTAGAATTCCCAACTTCAAAGAAAACTTAGACGGTAATCACACTCTTAACAAGGTGTGGAGCCTTTCTTGGACCAAAATTCGATGGGAACTTAAGTTCATGTCTATTTCGCACCCCCTTATTGAGATCAAGAAGTCCGTTCTCATGTGGCAAATCTTGCATAAGGGTATCTGGTACAATGCAAGGGCCAACAAAATTTGTGGTGTGCCTCCATGGTGCAAGCGGTGCCGTCAATGCATCGAAGGCCTTGTTCACCTTTTCTTTGATTGCCCCAAGTCTCGTGTTATCTGGCATCACGTGACACGGGTTTTGAGACTCTCGAACCAAATCAATTGGCAACAGGTGCTGTTGGGTGAGGCGGTCGGCTGCTCATCAAGGCTGTGGAATGCCATCAGGGGCGAGACTCTTTGGAAGATTTGGAGAATATTACTTGAAGAAAAAATTACAAAAGGTGAAGCCCACGAGAGTCGAGACGGCTGGCGCAGGTACCTCATCTGTACTCGAACAGTGAACATCGAAAGCAGGAGCTCATTGCATTTGCATTGTGATTCTGAGCTGTGAGCGCAAAGAGAGAGAGAGAGAAACCCACAGGTCCAAATGTACTTCTTGCCCAAATGGGGTAAGCTGAGTCAAACCTCGAGACTCTGGTGAGATTGCAAGGCAAAGGAGGATATTTGTATAAATATCTGTTGTCGGATGACGATGTATCCACAGTGCGACTCGCGAGCCATCAGTTCCAACCTCCCCTCGTACAACATCAGTTCCAACTTGGGTTGCAAAATCCTTTTCGTCTCCAACAAGACATGATTGTCATTCTTTGTGAAGCTCTAATCAATGCCTCAATAATTTTCTCCTTTTTTAATAACATGGCCAGAAAACCAGACTATGTATTGCCTCATTATTTGATTATGCAGAAGAAGAGTTTGAATAAATTACGGTCTGGGAGTCTTGTGATTCCAACTTATACAAGGTTTTTCTCAATTTTCTAGTGTAGTTGCATTTCAAAGGTAGTGATTTTCTAGTGTACTTTCATAAATTATTTTCAACCAAAAGTGATTTTCATCACTACACCAACATTTTAAATATCGTTTTTGATAGCTTTAGCTCCATTTTGTTCAAGCCGAGGAGTCCTTGAGCTTGAGGAGTACTAAAAGTAGCCACATACCAATTTTCATAATTTTTAAGGATTTAAATTACGACATGCTTGAAGATGGAAAAATTACATCTTGGAATTCTTATGGTTTAAGTATTAGTCTCTCTTCAAAGTGGGATTGGGTTTCAATATACTTAAGCGAAAAATCAAATTATATGATTTCAAAGATCCATCTCAAATAGGTTCTTTTTCTTCTTAATCACTTAATTTTTCAAATTCATATATACGTTGTGCCTTGTTGGATGCCTAGTAAAGAAAAGCTACAAGAGGCTTGCTCAACTTGTCAATCAGCCAGGCTCTTTTGTCAAGCAGGACCTGTTTACACAAAGAAGGCAAACCATTAGTCACTTCAATGAGATTAGTACTTATCACTTGATTGTTGAGGGAGAGAGAGATCCAAGAGTCAAATCCAGCCTTCCTGCATTTATTCATTCTGATAGAAAGGTTCAGAGGGTTAGTGTTAGAAAACCAACCTAGCCATATTGAACTTTGAGAGACAAAGGAGACATTGTTTTCAAAGTAAGTAGGAACATTATATTTTTTCTTCACAAACATCCAAGCATTCCAAAAGGAGCAAACCAGTTTATTTCCTTTGGGAATAATTTGCACATGAGAAGTGATAATATCCCAAAGCTTGATGTTGGACCAAATCTTGAAACCTGTGATAAAAAAACTTTTAGTATTTCTTTTAATGAGAAGTGACCAAAAATCAACAAAATAAGTGGATCTTAATATCCATTTAGCTCCCATTTGGATTGCCATTTTAGAAGGACAGATTAACCCAAGTCCACCTTCATCCTTACTAAGACAACAATCATTCCACGAAATTTTAGGAATTTTTTTGTTAGTTTGAGTCCCATCCCATAGAAACCTTCTAGACAGAGCTATGACCTGAGAAATTTTCTTTTTGTTAGGCATCAAGCAAGCATAAAAGTAGGTGGAGAACAGGAAGAATGTAGTGCTTTAACACAAAGACTCTTTGGGACAAGTTTTGCTAAAAGGACATCCAATGAAAGACTTTATTTCTGAATTTATCAACAATCCATTTCCATCTCTGCTCAAAGGTCACACCAAACCCCATGGGTATACCAAGTAACCTGAGAACAAAACCTTCTTTCAAGATAAAACAATTATTTCTCACAACACAAGCATGTAGATCATTATTAGAAGCATAAAAACCAGTTTTAGAGTGATTGACCACAGAGCCACTAGCAAGGCAAAACATATTAAGGCAATGCAAAAAGCACTCAACAGACAAGTTATCAGCCAAAGTGATCATGTTAGTGTCATCTGTAAACATCTGAAGACCAAGTTGAGAGGAAGCCTCTGGAATACCTAGCCCTTTAATAGTACCTTGTTCCATACAATCTCTCACCAACCAGCCAAGAGCATCACTAGTTATGGCAAACAAGAGGGGAGCAAGGGGACAACCTTGCCTAATAGACCTGCAAAGCTGAAAGGAATGAGAGAGGTGCCCATTCATAGCCACTTTGGAGTTAGCATTGCCAAAGAGAATACTAGTGTACTTGATAAACCTTTTTATAGCCCCAATGTCCTTCAAAGATTGGAGAATAAAATCCCACTCAAATCTATCATAAGCTTTATCAAAATCAACTTTAAAAAATAAGGTATCAATCTTATTTTCATTAGCAAACTTGAAACCTTCCCAAATAGAAATAATGGCATCCAAAATATATCTAGCCCTTATGAAACCTTTCTCCTCAGGAAGAATGATCTTATCCATAATAGGGCTAAGCCTTCTAGCCAAGGAAGAGGAAAAGATTTTATACAAAGCAGTCAGACAAGAGATATGTCTCGAATTGTTCAGGTCATCCTTAGCTCCTGTTTTATGAACCAACTTTATCACTCTAGAATTGATAAAAGTAGAAAGAGAACCTCTCCTCATGGCCTCTTGCCACACCAGAAGAATGTAGGGCACAATGAAATCCATAAGCTCATGAAAGAATTCATTAGGAATACCATCAAGACTAGGAGATTTGTAGGGTTTCAATTTACAAATGGTTTCTCTAACCTCATTGATAGAGAGGGGTAGGTCGAGGATAGAGGGCAGGTGCTGAGGAAACATTTTCTTCCTTTTAAGAGCAATAGTAGCCCTTGCCCTTTGAATGTCCTCCCCCCTCTTAGGAGGCCTAGAGAAAACATTGGTAAAGAAGCCAATGGCCTGCTGCAAATTCTCCGTGATAGTAGAAGCATAACCACTAGAATTCTTTTTCAACATGGGGACAAAGTCCCTAGCTTTCTTCTTTTTTATAAGATCAAACATATGCTTGTTAGGTCTATCCACCTTCCCAGCCCAAAATAATCAGGATGAAGTAAGAGCACCGCTAGCTAAGAGGTAGTCTTCATACCTCAACCTATCCTAAAGATCAAGGAGCTTCTCACTCTCTATATGCTCATCAAAATTCCCATTCTTAATATTGTCTATCTCTCTCAAAATCATCATTCTCCTTTTACTTCTGACTTTCTTGGCTTGAACCTTATACTTGGTAAAAAGAGACTAGATGTCTTTAATGGATCTTTCCCAAGCCAAAAAAGGATAACAATTAGTATTAAAATGGTACCTGAAAATATTAATAGTCTTATCTCTTAACACACTTCAACTTCAAGATAGAGGCATCTAGATGAGGCCAACCAGCTTTATACTCAGGGGAATTCCTGAACAGCTTAATCATCAAGGGAGAATGATCATACAAATTTAAGGTCAGGTCCACTTCACTCTTATGCTGCCAAAGGTCATGCAACTTGTTAATGTTCATGTAAAATCTATCAAGTCTAGCAGAAAGAGGTTTGTTAACACTCCTCTTATTCCAAGTGTGACCAGAACCAATAGAACAATAAAAAAGGTTAGAGAGTTAGACATATCAAGCCAATATTTCTTTTCTTCCCCATGCAGAATATTCTCAGGATTGCCAACTCTATCTTTTTCAAACATAACCATGTTAAAATCACCAATCAAGATCACATCATCAAACAAATCAGAGAGCTCTCTCCAGCACACACTTCTTTCAGCACTATTATTAGAGGCATACAAACTAACAATAGTATAGGTGATGGGTTCTTTGTTGAAGATAAATGTACAAGCTCATTTTCATATGAGCTATGCTTAGATAAATTTACCGAATATAAAGATAAAGGAAAAGAAGAGAAAAAAAAATAAAAGAAAAAAAGTCTAGTCAAAATTCATGATGAGTAAGAGATACAATATCTTGCCTTGTAGTTAGTGGCATGTAGTGGGAAAAGTGGTGAGTTAAGAAGGAGGCACAACCTTCTTCACATGATCATTGGTTATAGAAGTGAAGTGGGAGCACGTTCAAAAAAGTAGAGAAAGAGGCAAGAGCTCCCAATAGTCGGATCTGGCCATTTTGTCATTTTGTCTTCCCTTAGACTCCTTCCAGCCGCACGTCAATTTGTACACAACTCTGTTGTGGAGCTCATATCTCAGTGTATATGTAACCATTTCTTGCGTTTAAACACTCATTGGAAAGCTTATCTCATGTACTCTCTGTATCTAAGGATGTTTTATGTTTTCCCGGATAGCAGAAGAAGGGATTAGAAGTAGCCATTTAGCCATTTTTCCTCATCTTGCCCAATGATATTTTCCTGATCTTATATTCCATTCTTACCTTTCCTAAACTCCTTTAATTAGACTTCATTCTACTCATCCAAATTCTCCATTCCCAATCATTAGGATTCACTTAGCTTTTGATTTTATCCTATCTCATCATATCTATTCATTTACCTTTTCCTATCCATTAGCCTATCTTTTGCAACCCATACTTATTAGCTTAGACATGTTAGAAAGTTATTTATTATGATACTAAATGTGTATTTAATGCATCGTATTTAAATATTCATTAGCATGTATGTATGTTAGTGAATGTATTGTTTACATGAATGCATATTAGATATTTGCATGAATGCATGTTTGCATGAATGCATGTTTGCATGTATGCATGTATGCATGTATGCATGTAAAACATGTATGCATGTAAAATATGTATGCATGCTAGTGTATGCATGTTAGCTGTATGTATGTAAGTGTTAGATGTATGCATGTATGCATGTATGCATGTTAGGTTTGTATGCATGTTAGGTATGTATGCATGTATGCATGTGAGATATGTATGCATGAATGCATGATTAGTGTATGCATGTTAGATGTATGGATGTAAGTGTGAGATGTTTGCATGTATGCATGTTTGGTATGTATGCATGTATGCATGTAAAACATGTATGCATGTAAAATATGTATGCATGCTAGTGTATGCATGTTAGATGTATGTATGTAAGTGTGGGATGTATGCATGTATGGTATGTATGCATGTATGCATGTGAGATATGTATGCATGTATGCATGTTAGGTATGTATGCATGTATTTATGTGAGATATGTATGCATGAATGCATGATTAGTGTATGCATGTTAGATGTATGTATGTAAGTGTGAGATGTTTGCATGTATGCATGTATGCATGTTTGGTATGTATGCATGTATGAATGTAAAACATGTATGCATGTAAAATATGTATTCATGCTAGTGTATGCATGTTAGATGTATGTATGTAAGTGTTAGATGTATGCATGTTAGGTAATTATGCATGTATGCATGTGAGATATGTATGCATGGATGCATGTTAGTGTATGTATATTTATGTATATGAGTTAGTGTATGCATGTTTATGTATGTGACTTAGTGTATGCATGTCTATGTATGTGAGTTAGTGTATGCATGTTTATGTATGTGAGTTAGTGTATGCATGTTAGATGTATGTATGTAAGTGTGAGATGTATGTGTAAGCCGCTGGATTGGCACTTTGTATTTCCATAATTCCCGTATTTTCCTATCCCGCACGAACTGAAAGGTTTCCTATTCCGCATGAACCGAAAGATCATGTGAAGAGATGTATCTGCTTATCAATTAATAAAAAGGCATTGCGGTGACAATCCGGTGACGATCAACAGTATCACCAGACTGTCTGTCTGGGCGATTACGTTCTGTGGAGTTGCCGTGGTGTTGTGTTTGAGAAATCTGAGTAGTACTGTGTTCTCGTCTTTGTTTGATAATATTAACTTGCGGTTAGCCCATTCCATTAAGTTACGGTAATGAAGTCTGTGTTACGGTAATGAATAACCCTGGCGCTACATATTGAGAAAGTATTAACCTCAGTACGAACAGTAAGTCTGTGAGAGAACGAACTAAGAGGATTGATAGTAGTTCGTATTAACAGAGTTTTTTGAACATTAGTGTACTGCAATGTGAATGAGTTAATTGGGAAAATCAAGTTTTAGGGCCTTTGATTAGCAGACCCCTACCACTCCCAAGAACCTGAAAGAGTTTAAACGTGCTTGTGATGGCAACGCGCGTTTAACACTGGCGCCGTCTGTGGGAAGGTGGCCATAGATTGTGAATCAACAGTAAGGTGGAGTAGTACGCAAGTGTTGCAAAGGTGATATATGCCTGTTACTCGATCCGGCGAGTCGTATCCGAAGTACAGGAGAGACGGACAGCCTTGGCCGGTACCAAATTTGTTAGGGACACCCCCAGGAGGTAGAAGCACAGATCGGTTAAGCCCAGTCATCGAAGAAGCGAAGCACGTTAGCAGTGATTCAGGTAGCATTCCTGTGGAACATACTGCAATTCCGGTAGATTCCGGTGTAATTTCGGTACAGTCTGTAGAAGGTACAGAAACTTCGAAGTGTACAGGGACACATTGTCCAGTTGACCCGACACCGTCTGGTCAGGATTCGAACCTCTCTAAGGATAGAGGTGTGTTATCCAGAGAGACCATTGCTGGTGAAAGAATACCCTGGTTTGGGGAAAGTTCGAATAATTTCGGTGACAGTTCGGTCCTTGTTGCAGGGAATTTACAATTTTCCAGTGACAGTGTGATACTTCCTAGTGAATCTTCATTCCAGACACCATTGTTCAGGGTAAGTGTGTCTACGTTTGATACCAAAGAAGAGGATAGGTTATTCCAATTGGAGATCCATAAGAGGCTGAACGCTATTTTCAAGCCGGAAGGTGAGCAGTCTGATCATATAGATTCCGAAGGATCCGAAACACCTCCTCAGAACTCAGGAGAAAGCAACGGTACCACTACTAGCACCATGAGTGGACAACAACAGCAACAACAGCAACAGCAACAACAGCAACAACAACTGCCACTTCCACTTCCACCTGTTCTAACAGGGGTGACATACACAAAGTTCGGTGGATTTCCAAGTGACAACCCTGATGCCCATGTGCGTACCTTTGAGATAAGTTATGCCGTATTGAACCATCCACCCGATCCGACGTACAAGGCCATCGTATTCCAGTCTACATTAGTCAATGAAGCAGCGAGGTGGTTAACAGAGTATGATATCAACCATTTCGGCACCTATGAGGTGGTAAGGGATGCGCTTTTGCAGAGGTTCCGGCTGAAGAAGAACCCTGTCGAAATTTTTGATTACTTGCAGAACAATAGACAGAAGCCGCACCAAACTGTTCAGGAATATGCCACATTATTTAGAACTCATTTAAGACAATTGCCTCCGGCACATGCTAATTTACCAGATGATGTCATAACCCAGTGGTTCATTAATGGTTTGACCCCACAGCTTAAACAAATCATGATCATCTGCTCTGTGGGTGCTATGACACTGGATGTTGTTATAGCGATGGCCCTGCAACTAGAGCATGAGGTTGGGGGATTCACTGAAGACTTAGAGTGGCTCAAAGCCAGTAGAAACGTTGCAGAGGATCCGACTAAACAGATGTATTGCGCCATCTGCAATACCACCGGACATTCCACCGAAAATTGTGCGTATAACGCCAAAGTGCAGGGACATGCAACTGTAAATGCCATTATACAAGAACCAGGGCAGCCAGCCACTCACTACGTGCCACCGCAGATGCGAAACAATCAACAGCAAGGATACCAAAATTATCGGGGACAACGGAATACCAACTTCAATGCAAATCGATGGAAGGCCAGTACATCAGCGGAGAATGCTTCTTTGCCACCACCTCGATGTCACTTTTGCGGTGAACTTGGCCACATCCGGAGATTCTGCAAGGATGTAGCCAAATATGACCAACGAAAGAAAGAGCGTCAAAACCCGATGACCAACATGGTCTATATCTCCCCAGTGGAATCGCAAGCAGCAGTGATCCAGACAAGATCTGGTAAGCAGCTGCAACCAGCAGTGGAGGTTTTTGAACCTGGCATCCGTGAACAACAGAGAATGTATAACAAAGCTAGCCAATGGACCACCAAAGAGCCTACGGTGTTTCCTGATCTATTTCCGGTGACACAGGTTCCCCTGCCAAAGGTGGGAGCGCAGGAACAAGATTGTACCCCAATAACAGGAGAATCATCATTGGAACCAGTGAAGAGTGCAATTCCAACAGACCAGGTATGGGATATTCTCTCGAAGGCTTCAATTACACTTCCTTTGGGGCAACTACTCGCCTTGGTGCCCGGAGTTCGGCAGCAATTCCAGCAACAGCTCAGTCCTGGATCTCCCAGTACTCCGACAACTGCCACAATACAACCGGAAGCTGACTCTTTGGTGGATCATGCGGTCCCCTTAATTACGGTATGGCACAAGAATCACAAAATTACTCAAGTACTAATTGATGGTGGTTCTGGGGTAAACATAGCCACTGCAGCTCTTTGCAAGAAGTTAGGGTGGACCCAAATTGAGCCTGTCCAATTTTTTGTAAGAATGGCCGATCAATCCCGAGTCCATCCGGTGGAACTCGTACGGAATGTCCCGATCACTTTGCAGGGTACAACGTTTAAGATGACCTTTGTAGTCTTAGAACTACCGGAGTTCAGTCTCGATTATAATCTTCTTTTCGGTCGATCCTGGTTGAAACAGGCTAAAGTTATACAGGATTGGTCCACACAGGAATTGACTTTTAAGGATAACCACCATAAATATGTTGTCAAACTGGATGCCATTTAGTCTTGCGATCTTCATGCCAGACCTTATGTCCCAAAGCCGGTCCACATGTTGGATGGCTTATCCGACGACAAAGAAGAGGTATTTTTGAGAAATAATAAAGATCTGATCTCCTTGGGGACTGTCAATTTGCAATCTGTAGCAGACACCTGGAGTCCGACAGCCTATATGGTGGTGCCCATGACCGGAGATGCAGATGCCGATGATAATGGTGCTATGGATGGAGCCACTTTGCAGCAACTTTTATAGTCAGCTGACGATTCGGCGAAACCTCGGCAATGCTATGTTCCTAAAGATCAGTTAGTCACCTATAATTTGGGAGATGAAGTGAACCTGGGACTTGTCAAGATAAAGGCAGGATTGTCCGAGGCATTTCAAGCAGATTTGATCCAGCTTCTTCGTGAGTTCTCTGATGTTTTTGCCTGGGATTATCGTGATATGAAAGTTCTGGATCCTCGCATCTATCAACATCAGGTCGTGCTCAAACCAGAAGCAAAGCCGATTAAACAATCCAGCTACCGAATGAATCTCGGCTACTAAAAGTGGGATTCATTGTCCCCATTGAGCACGCTGAATGGATCTCACCGATCGTAATTGTTCCGAAGAAAAACAAGCAGCTCAGAATCTGTGTGGATTACCGGAAATTGAATGCGGCCACGGTACCTGATCTATTTCCTCTTCCCTTTCTCGACACAATGCTGGACAGAGTGGCTGGACACGAGATGTACTCCTTTTTGGACGGCTACAGTGGTTATAACCAGGTTAGAATAGCTGAACAAGACATACCGAAAACAGCTTTCATTACCAACTAGGGTGTTTTTGCTTGTACGGTCATGTGGTTTGGGTTAAGGAATGCTTCTAGCTTCTTCCAACGTTGTATGCAGGAAATCTTTTCACCCTACCTCACTTCTTTTATGCAAGTATACTTAGATGACTTCTCCTTATTCGACAAGATTATGGCACACCTGTATCATTTACGGTGTTGTTTTGAGAATGCCATGAATATCAACTCTGCCTGAACCCGACAAAATCTGTTTTTGCGATCACTTGTGGCAAACTCCTTGGCCACATTATATCTGCACAAGGAATACAAGTCGATCCAGACAAAGTTGTAACCGTGTTGGAAGCACCTGTGCCTACCACACCAAAAGAAGTTATGCGATTCCTGGGACAGATTCGGTGGCATGGTCGCAATTTACGGTGGTTAGCTCATCTCGCCACACCACTTAATCGACTCATGACGAGCACTCCACGACAGTTCGACTGGACTCCAGAATGTCAAACTGCCTTTGATTGTTTAAAAGAATTATTGACTCAGGCACCAATTTTGCAACCCCCGGATTGGGAACACCCATTCCATGTCTTCATCTATGCCTCAGACATAGCAATTGGAAGTGTTTTAATGCAGCAATCTGATAAGTGGTTCAGGCCTGTCTATTACGCAAGTCGTCGACTCGCTCCTGCTGAAAGAAATTATTCAGTGACTGAAAGAGAATGTCTCGGTTTGGTGTATTCTGTAAAGAAATTCCGGCATTATTTGTTAGGCCGAAAAATCACCTTTCATGTAGATCATGCTGCGCTAGTGTATCTGGTCCGGCAACAACATTTAGGTGGTTGCTTGGCATGTTGGGTCCTATTGTTACAAGAGTTCGATTATGAAGTGATTCATCGACCCGACACTGCACATGCATTAGTAGATTTTCTCTCTCAGTTGGATTCCGGTGAAGCTCCGGTGGGCGTTGATGACACCACACCAGCAATTTACGTTACTGAAACGACTAGTGACGAATCTGCAGAACCTCCGGTGCCACCTACCTACTATGATCAGTTATTAACCTTTCTTACTGATGGATGTCTTCCTCCTCAAACTTCTCCTGCTATGCGTCGGAAAATTGCAGTTTACAGTCACAGATTCTGGTTGATTGTAGGACAGTTGTACTATATGGATCATACTGGTGTCTTGCTCCGCTGTATTCCACTACATGAAGTAAACTCTGTTATTGCTATGGCACATTCCATACCCTCAGGTGGACATTTTGCCGCAGATCTTACGTACCGAAAAATTCTGCAAAGTGGGCTTTGGTGGCCTACCATGTATAGAGACGTAGCTCAGTTTGTGCAGCAGTGTGACAATTGTCAACGATCTGGCCAGCCATTACAACGCCATTTCTTTCCTCTGCAGCTTGTATTGCCTTTGGAACCTTTTCAGAAGTGGGATCTTGATTTTATTGGACCAATCACACCACCAGCGACCCTCAGCAACAATCCCTACATCCTAACCTGCACAGATTACGCTACCAGATGGGCAAAAGCTTGGGCCTTACGGTCTGCTACAGTTGTTTTGGTGGCCAAATGCCTGATGAAGGATGTATTCCCACATATGGATTACCTTTGGAACTTGTCACTGATCAAGGAACACACTTTGCTAACAATTTAATGTGAGTACTAACGCACTCTTTTCAAATTCTACATAAATTTAGTTCACCGTACTATCCTCGTGCCAATGGATTGGCGGAAAGCACTAATAAGACCTTGTTAAGTATGCTGTGCAAATTAGTTGTGGAATCACCAAAAAGATGGGATCAGTTACTACCTGCAGTATTATGGGCATACCGGACTACGTACAAAGTAGCAACCGGACTGACTCCTTTCAAGTTGGCTTATGGGCTGGAAGCAATTGCACCAATGGAACTTGTAGTACCCAGCTTACGCGTGGCCATCACTCAGAAACTATTACCTGAAGACTCTTTGCCATTTCGGTTGGACACACTCAAAGATTTAGATGAACATCGCTGGGAAAGTTTGTTGGTCCTTCAAGAAATGCAGTTGCGGCAAGCCCGTACTCATGATCGGTATGTCAAAACTCCAGTTTTTACGGTGGGGCAACTTGTGCTGTTTTATAATGCAAAATCAAATCGTTCTGCTGGAAAATTCAAATTACGATGGTTCGGTCCTTACCGCTAGTGAACAAGTGGGACCAGCTACTTTTCGGTTGACTACCTTGACCGGAATTCCTCTTTCTAAAGTAATCAATGGTTCAAAGTTGAAGCCGTATCACCAAACACATGATTCTCGCTGACGTGTTCTTCGTGTTATTTTTTTTTTTAAATTTTGCGTGTTAGTTGAATAAGCCTGTAAATATCCTCGTTTTGATATCTAATTATGCTTAAAAGCCGCCTTGTATTATCGATTTTGCATATGCATGCACACCATAGTTATGAAGGTTATCATCTCAACATCGCGCGATGATTAACATTTTCGATCGCCTCCCGTTACCGAGTATCTACTTAATCTTCTTCTTTTCGCTGTTAATCACTATTGTGTCTGTGTGCTCTGTGTGCTTTGTGTTTTCTATGATTACTGTGTATTAGTGTCTTGTGCTTTCGCACGCGTATCATGGAAGCTTTATCAAATTTTTTGACGGACTCCCTCATGACGTGAGTGAGTTCTTGCGTATCCGAGGTCTATCGAACTTCACTGAACTGCCTTGGCATTCAGTGGAGTGTCATCCGTATTACGCCCAGATTATTGCTGCCATCGCCGCCACACCTGCTACGGAGCAGAGTTGGCCGATCCTATGTTTACCGTCTCGTGTAGTAATCACATTAGCATCATTCGCTGCAGCTTTCCGCCTCCCTCTAGAAGGACGGGAGAATGGTCCTCTCCTTTCGGTAGATACCATTATGGAATTATTCCCAAGGCACTCATCGAATGAGTACGCCATCTTGTGTCGACCTGACCCTGAAAGAACAGCATTACAATTTTTAGTTGCCATATTGAATTTATAGAAACAAACCTATGGCATTTCACACCCGTTCTATTCGATGATTGATATGGCTTCTCGGGAGCCTGTTAATTTCGCTTCATTTTATTTCCGGCGCATTCACCGTGAATGCGTTACGGTTATCAAACATGTTAACAAGGGAGAGCTTCTGCGTTCGCGTTTACCACATATCATTACCTTTCTGTTCCCAGCCATTCAAGCCCCGCAACCTGCTCAAGTACTCGAAGATACCGAAGAGGATGATGAAGATCTCTTCCAACTCCTTCGCCGTAAACGCCAAAGGATAAGCCCCTCTGAGAGTCAAGTACAAGGCTCCACCGTCGGACATGAGGAAGAAGTTTTCCACGACACCGCCACTTCCATTCATGTAGAATCTTCTGGTACTTCTTCTCCGCATAAGCAGCAGGAACAAAGTGCGTCCACCATCGCCTCTGATGCAATTTCTTCTAAGGAAAATCCTCAGCAGCAGACTCAAGTGGATGTGCAGGACCTTGTTGTAGAAATATTAACTGAAGTAATTACCTTGGTCAATGATGTAATTGACCGGAATGAAGTGAATACGCGGCAGACTATTGGAATCGTATTGATCCCCACCACTCTTATACCCATTCCTCCACCAATGCCTCCGGTCGAGCCCATTGTCCCCATTCAACCGATTGTTCCTGACGAAACTGCTACTTCATCCTCTTCACCTAACTATTCCCCACCCTCTTCCCATCACCTCTTGTCAGCTTCTTCATCCCAACCGCTTCCTCCTCCTCTTTTTTCGTCAATTCCCATGTTTACTGAGTTAGCATCCATGGGTCATATGTTGATCCAATTGTCGCAGCAAATACCAAAACAGATGAAGGAGGTTACTGATAATCTCAGACAAGAACTACAACACAAGGTTGATGTATTAGAAGCGGATATCACTCCATTGCAAGAAGAAGCAGATGCAGTTAAGGCTGAAAATCATGCTCTGCACGAACAGATTCAACAGCTCCAAGCTTGACTTGCTGAACATGAATCGTTGATCAGCCAGAGAGATGCTGCGTTAGTTGAGATACAAGCCAAAGATGAGTTATTAAGTACTGCTGATGCAGAAATTCTTCAGTTAAAACAGTTAGCCCAGGATAGAGAAGATGCTCGTGTGGCACTTGGAAATCTATTAGAAGAAACGCGCGTACAGCTTGATGAAGTCGTGCAGAAAGGACAGGAAATGGCAAATTTAGCAAAGCAAACTAATACAGAACTCCAGTTCGCAAATGCAAATCTGTTTGAGGTGAATTCTGATCTTAAAACGCAGATGACGTTATCCGCTCAACTCTAGAAAGAGGTTGCAGCGATTTGAAGGGAACGAGATGCTTATTACTAGACTATTCAATATCAGTCTCAGGAATTAGAGAGAAGAGAGAAACAGTTGGGTCCTCAAGCAGAACGTTTATCCAGAATCGACAAACAGATTGAAGACATGAAGTTGAATCGAGACGCCGCCCTTGCAAATGATTTCTACCTGCAAGAGGCCTTTTTGTAGACACAGGCTGACATATTAATGAGTCAAGTAATTACTGCAAGTTCTGTTCGTATTGACGCACAGCTAGTCGAACCAGAAACTTTAAAATTGATGTTGGATTCTCTGAAGCAGAAAATTTCTCGAACTTTTAAATTAGCTCGTGCCATGTATCTACAGGGTATAGTAGATGAACCCTAACTTTTGTTCCATTGCGGGTTCAAGTCCACCGTGCGTGCCAGTGTAAGCCACCGGATTGGCACTTTGTATTTCCATAATTCCTGTATTTTCCTATCCTGCACGAACTGAAAGGTTTCCTATTCCGCATGAACCGAAAGTTCATGTGAAGAGATGTATCTGCTTATCAATTAATAAAAAGGCATTGCGGTGATGCTCCGATGGCGATCAGCAGTATCGCCAGACTGTCTGTCTGGGCGATTACGTTCTATGGATTTTTCCGTGGTGTTGTGTTTGAGAAATCTGAGTAGTACTGTGTTCTCGTCTTTGTTTGATTATATTAACTTGCAGTTAGCCCATTCCATTAAGTTACGGTAATGAAGTATGTGTTACAGTAATGAATAACCCTGACGCTACGTACTGAGAAAGTATTAACCTGAGTACGAACAGTAAGTCTGTGAGAGAACAAACCAGAGGATCGATAGTAATTCGTATTAACAGAGTTTTTTGAACATTAGTGTACTGCGATGTGAATGAGTTAATTGGGAAAATCAAGTTTAAGGGCCTCTGATTAGCATACCCCTACCACTCCCAAGAACCTGAAAGAGTTTAAACGTGCTTGTGATGGCAACGCGCGTTTAACATATGCATGTATGCATGTCAGGTATGTATGCATGTTAGGTATGTATGCATGTTAGGTATGTATGCATGTATGCATGTGAGATATGTATGCATGAATGCATGTTAGTGTATGTATATTTATGTATATGAGTTAGTGTATGCATGTTTATGTATATGAGTTAGTGTATGCATGTTTATGTATGTGAGTTAGTGTATGCATGTTTATGTATGTGAGTTAGTGTATGCATGTTTAGGCATGTGGAGTTAGTGTATGCATGTGTATGCATGAGAGGTTTGTTTATGTATGTGACGTTTATGCATGTGCATATGATAGGTATATGTGTGCATGAATGAGACATGTTTATTCGAATGTGTACATAAGAATGAATGTATGTGCTTATGAGATATATAAGAAAGTTAATTAACTTATGTTAGCATGAGTTCTAAATATGTTAAGTTTTGAATATTAATACTATAAATGAGTGTTTTATATTTATGAAAGCATACTTATGGTTGCTCATGTTATTTTGCAGATAATTTGAAGACGACTTTGATGAGCCAATTTTCTGCGATGTTGTTCAGGCACTAATGCATATGCCAAACAACCAAAAACATTGCAGATGTGCAACAGATGGCTTGCGATCATGCCAAGCCTCATATGGAGTTATAGATTGCAGCGCTTTAGTGGGACACCTGTTAAGTACATTTGCTGCACACATAACAACCTCAAGCCAGAAACCATGTGGTAAAGCCTGACTCTTGACCATACACCTCACCATCTCCATGAGTGACCTGTTCTTTTGTTCAGCAACTCCATTCTATTGAGGTGTATACGACATTGTACACTGATGTTTTATCCCATGTTCAACCAGAAATGCATTAAAATCAAAAGACATATATTCCCCCCTCGATCAGAACGTAGGGTGCTCCTTTTACATGCTGAAAGATTTTCAGCCAAAACCAAAAACTATTTGAAGTACATGAACACTTCGAACTTTGCCTTCAATGGATATACCCATGCATGCCTGGAAAAATAATCAATGAAAGTCACAAAGTAAATATAATTTCCAAAAGAAGGTGTCTGCATAGGACCACAAACATCATTATGTACAAGCTGCAATTTTTTAGTAGCGCAAACTGAACCATCTTTTGGAAATGAGGAATGCTCCATTTTGCACAAAATACAACCTTCACAAACATGTTTTCCAGGTGCCTCAAGTTTGGGCAAAGAGGACACCATTTCAGATTTTTGCAGGCGTAGCAAACTAGCAAAATTTAGATGACCAAAGCATGCATGTCAAAGCTTTGCATCTGACATAGCCGGAGAATCATGTATTAGACATGCTGAATCATTCAGAGATCTTTCATAGTCTATGAGCTTATACAACCCATGACATAAAATGCCAGAAGCAATAATCACAAATCACCATTTGATAGATCATGATGTATACACCTATCATCAACAAATTTCACAACCAAGCCAATCTTGGCTAATGCAGAAACTGATAACAGGTTCTTCTTGATCCCTGTCACAAATAAAGCATCTGAGAGAGTGAAAGAACTACCATCAATAGTAGTCAAAATGATCTTACCAACTCCCATAACACGATAAGAGGAGTTGTTGGTGCATGTAATAGTATTCCCTGTAGGGGCAGGCTCGAGTGAAGAGAAGAAAGTGCACCTCAAGGTAATATGTTTGGTTGCCCCACTATCAATGTAGCAAACATCTGAGTCTACTGCAGACATGCACTGCTCATGAGAAGATGGGTCAAAACTGCAAACATTAGTAAACGCCCATTCTTCTTCCTGCACAAGATTAGCAGACTCTGTTTTTGGTGTAGAGGCTTCTGCAGCAACCATTCGAGCCTCTTTCTTCTTTGCCTCTTTAGCAGCCAGTTTTGGGTAGTTCTTTATGATATGATAATTCCCTTTATAGTGCTTGCAAAACAATTTCTGCTTTTCTGATTTTTTCTCATCTTTATCTTGGTTCTTTGAATGTGCAGCATTTGCAGATTTCTGCTTACTAGTAGAAGAGCTCCATTTTCCTTTGCCCTTCTGACTAGCCAAGAAAGCTTGATCTGCAACATGCATAATGGACCTGTTCTGCCTAGACTGATCTTCCTGCAACACAACAGAGACTAACTCCTCAAATGAAAAGGCATGTGGATTGCCTTTCATCATCAACCAAAGAGTAAAAGCAAAACTCTTATATGAATCACGAAGACCATTCAGAATAGTCTACACAACTGCGCTATCTGGTATAACCTCATCAGCAGAAATCAACTGTTCCTTTAAGTCTTTGATCTTTGTTAGAAAATTATCCATGGAATCACCTTCATTCATGTGCTCACTCTCCAACTGTTTTCGGAGATAAGCAACACGAGCCTCATTCCTAGCTTGGTACAATTTGGTAAGTGTATCCCAAGCATCCTTAGCTGATCTAAAATAGCGAATGTGAGGAATAATGGCACATTTGACAGACAAAGCTATCAATGCATGTGCCTAGGAATCTCTCCCATCCCAACGAATTTTCTCTGCAGTAGGTGCAGTAGAAAGCGTAGCATGAATAGGAATATGCAGAATATCATCATCTTTGCCACCTTCTGCCTCAACTTCTGTACCTGCAGTTGTAACAGTTGCAGGTGTGATAGGATATTTTTCAACACCCTGCACAATGTTCCATAGTCCTTTTGCAACCAATACATGTTGCATCATATAAGCCCATAACGGGTAGTTGGTACCATCCAACTTATCCTCAACAGCCAACATACAGAATACATCACTGCTTTCAGCCATGGCCGGTGACTAAAATACCCTGATGCAAAAAATTGATTGTATCTCAAAAAATTGAACAGAAATGCCAAGAGGGATTCCGCTAGACCTGTAGCAAACTTTGAGATGCTTATACTGGCGAATAGAAACTCGTATATACCTTTGGCACAAAAAGACAAAATAGCCTGCATAAGCGCTATGATAGTGCATTTGGAGGCTGAAACAAGCTCCAATCGCGATTTCGGCACTACATAGCAAATCTGTTTTGACGTTGAAGACACACTGAGTATGCTCACCAAAATTCGTGCGATTCTGAGACTACAACCGCAGGAGTGTCAACGGCGCTCTAGATGAAGCGACGATCTGCCTTGATACCAATTATTGGAGATCGACGTCTACGAAAGCACGTGAGCAGCACAAGGAAGGAGAAGAAGCTTGGAGCACAACACACAATATTGAAATGTATTACTAGAGAATGTACGTCACAACATATCATTAACTCTCTCCACTCATCTAAGATTTCTTCATTATTTGCATTGGCTCGCTGCAAACGAGTATATAGCCAATCCGTGAAAGAAGATATATGTGTAATCTCATTAGTATCAAGATTACGTCTATATCTTTTTTTTCTCTATCTTTTACTTCAGAGATTTTGAAGTCTGGTTCATTCTTGCTGACGAATGCTTGCATGGATTCGCTATTATATATTTTTACCTTTTTTTTAAGGACTCCAGCAGTGCTATGTAGGTGATGTTTGAAGGACATTGGGTTATTAGAAATATGCCCTTTTCCTTGTTCAAATGGTATCCTGGTTTTAATCCAAGAGGGGCTAAACCCA
Source organism: Ceratopteris richardii (assembly GCA_020310875.1). NCBI lineage: Eukaryota > Viridiplantae > Streptophyta > Polypodiopsida > Polypodiales > Pteridaceae > Ceratopteris > Ceratopteris richardii. The sequence continues at coordinate 61,860,564 of CM035424.1, read as the reverse complement.
CAAATTTTTCTGTTTGAGTGGAGCTACAAGATCTTCCTGTTGAATTTTACCCTTGGGTTGAGCACATAGGCAAACTGGTAGGTAAGGTGCTTGGACAAAAATCTAGGAATGGTTTCAACCCCAAATGGAATCCTTAGATCCTTCTTGAAGTGGACATCTCCAAAGAAGTCAAGACTTCCATCATTTTGAAAGACTCTGAAGGTTTTGAGCTCCATGAGCAAAAGGTTAGTTATAAAAATATTCCTAATGCTTGCTTTAATTGTTTTAAACAAGGACATCGAACTAAAGATTTTCATTTTCTTGCTAGCAAAAAGGAAGGCAACATTGATAAGGATATTTTGAAAGATTTGAATGTGCAGCAAGACCACAATCAACAAAAGAAAGCTAACTTCAAAACTAAAAACAAATCTTCTAATAACTAGAACAACAAATATGATGTGCTCTTAGAAGATTTTTCTAATCCCTTTGATTTTTTGGATAGTAAAGATGAAGGTAATATTTCAGGGTCTATACCCCCTCAAGAACAAGCTAATTGTGTGAATGCTTCAGAGTCTTCTCAACAAGATATTGAAGGTGATTAGACTTATGTGGGTAACAAAAAAAACAAGAAGGACGATCAGTTGGCTGGTAAATTCTCTTCTGACTCCTCCTCTAGAGATGATGCCTCAGATAAAGACAAACACGATTATGATCAGTTCTCTGAGCAACTTGATCAACATGATAATGAAAACATTCAAAATCTACAAAATAACATCAGATCTATAGAGGATGTGGAAATGCATGCTTTTTTTACTACTCAAGAAGCTAAAAAGCCTAAATTTAAGAGAAAAGAAGTTGTTAGGGATTTGGGTTCAATTATAGAACCCCTTAAGAACAGTAGAAAATAATCTGTTGTTTTGGGTTTTCTTTTTCCCTTTTATTCATGGATTTGATTAATCTCATTTCTCTATACATTAAAGGTATTATTGATCCTGTGAGGAGCAAACCATTAGGGGAAAAAATGAACCCTGCATGGGCCTTGTAAGGATCCCTAATTTTTAGGGATTAAGCTTAATTATGTTCTTGTTTAAGGGGACAAAGTGCATTTAATAGGGCACTTTTTAGTAGGCTGGAGTAGGCTTTTTTTTAGGCTTCAGTAGGCCTCTCTCTTTCTCCTTCTAGAGAGAGAGAAAGAGAATCTACTTTCCACATCATCAAACTCGTAGATGTATTTGAATAAAAAAATGATTTTTTTTTTTAAAGTCTCATTTTCAGTGTATATTAACTCAAAAGGGCCTATTTCTTAATATATATATATATATATATATATATGTGTTAGAAGTCACTTTTTTGGGCTCATTTTTTGAAGTTTCTTTTAGAAAAGTATAATTTTCAAACTCCCTCCAAAAGTAAGTGCCACGTCATCAAATCCGTGACTATGCTTCCCCCAAAAAATGACTTTTTTCAAATTTCATCATTTTCAGCCATACACAATGGAAAAACACACTTTAACCCATACACATACAAGAAAACACATTTTTTGAGCAAAACATATGCTTTAGAGTCCCTTCCAACCAGGTTTTCATCTTTGTTTTTGATATTGCTGGTCATTAGCAAAGATGGTGTTGACATGTATCACAAACTTCACAGTAGAACGTCCGCATGCTCCTGCATCAACAAGTATCCATGTTCGTGTGCCTAGTGAGTTTGCTCCAAATACACGATGCAACAATGATGCCAATTCTCAAAATGAACGTCGGGCAGCTGGAGAAAAAAGTGTTGATCTTTGGGCTCATGGTTCACTATATCCTCTTGATCCAATATCTTCTTACCATCCAACATTCCATAACCTCTCAACTTTACTTCAGTTCATTGGTGCGGGTGAAGCTGGACTATTAGGTTACTGCAAGCGATTATCTACACATTCACTTGCTACTACTAAGTATTGGTTCCAACAATATCACATCCATCATATGAGGGTGGTCACTTTAGAAAGCACAATCATATCTTTACAAAAACAACTTGCAGATTTTGAACAGGATATTGAAGCAAAACAAAGCACAATTTCAAAGTTAACTGCCAATCTCCAGCAGCTAAAAGAGACTCCACTTGGTATGAGACATAGGAAAAGAGCATTGTCATCCTTTGATGCTCTTTCAAAAGGTGGTGGAGCACGCAAACGACGTATATATGCAAAAAGGTGAGTGTTTGTTTTACTTTTATATGTTTTAATGAAGATTTGTAATGGAATCTTTCATTGTGTAGGTCATTTATTCAAGACATAACTGCTTCATCAACAACACAAGACCAATTCAAGCTGATGAATAGCTGTATAAACACCAAAGAAATCACTTCTGCTTTAGACTCACACATAGGAAAGTGTATTAGAGTTGTTGTTGAAGCTGAGTTTGCAAAGAAGTTAAAAAACCTTATCACAGTGCAAGATGTGCAGGCAATATGTGACGATGCGGGCATCAATAGAAATGGGTATACTGCAATGTACACCCTTCTCAGGCAAGCCTTACAATCACAAGGTATTTCTCAAAGTATATTTCCATGCCCATATAAAGTGTCTATCAAAACAAAATCTTCAAATGAGGATGTGACTCGTACTATTGGACAATATTTATTCATAGAAGAAACTATGCCTGCCTCTGTTTATCATCCAAATATTCCCAAGAAGCAATCAAAAATCCTATCTACACAAGGATTTACTTACACTAAATTCAACAATATATTTGTGGATCTTCAGAAGCTTCAACAAGCAATGGTTCACTTTTATAGTTCAACAATCAAAGGTACCCCTACTACATTTTATTTGGTGTTGAAGTTTTATTGCATTCAAGTGTCATATTAAGATAATGTTTTCTCTTTTGTGCAGACTGTAATGTTAAGTTAAAGTTCATACTGAAGCTTGATGAGTGTCAAATCATAAAGGGTCGACGACTAGAAAGGTTGAGTGTGACGCTAATGAATGAAATTATGGACCATGCAATGAGTGATGAAACTTTAGGAGGGATGGACCATTTGACTTACAGTGTGCAATCAGAGAGAGATATCTGGTGGTTAGGTGCTATAGAAGTTCCCAAAGAAACAAACAATGTTATTTCGTGGATTTTTAGTAGGACTCCATGGATTACAGAAGTAATCTCTTCTCAAATACATGGGAAAAAGCTTTCTGTAGATGATATAGGTGATTTTGAGGTAGAATGGCATTTGGGTGGAGACCTTAAGAGTATAAAATGCATGTTAGGTTGTAAACAAGGAGCATCTTCTCTCTATCCTTGCCCATATTGTACACAAGGTTAGAAAGGATCTAAGAGACAATCTAAACTTGCAAGGGCATTGATGAGAGTTGATGACTCTAAAGAAATTGATGAAACAGACTCATCGAATCATAGGGAATGGGAGATATCACTTTTGAGGTGTCCAATGTTACAGGAACCGACTCGTGATAAAATAAGCAATGATTGGAACCCCATTATCCCATTTCCATTAGTCAATGTTCACTTTTGTAATTTGCATGCATTCATGAGGATCTTTGATAGGCTTTTGAAGCTCCATGTTGAATATGCATTTGCAATGAAACCACTAGAGAGGTCTACAATAGCAATCCAAAAAATAGAAGATCTTTTGAATTCTATAGGTTGTCATGGTGGCCACGTATCTTTAGTTGTTAAGAAGTATGGTGAGTCTCAAGAGATTTTACAACAAGTTTCAATGACTGGGAAGAAGGCAAGACGTTTCTTTAAAAGAGATGTGAATAGTCAAGATGATGGGAAATGGGAGCTTTGGAAGGACCTCTGTTCAATTACAACAGACAATGATAGTCAGGTTGATATCATTAACAAGCGAAAGAAGGTTTGGTCATCGTTCGATCAATTGTTACATTTGATGTGTTTGGTTTCCACTAATGCTTCACAACGAGAATTATTCCAAGTGACTTTGAAGGAGTTTACACAGTCATTCATCTTATCTTGGGGAGAAAGCAACATTACACATTACATAGTAAGTTTTGCTTACATTTTTTTATTTGGTCTTAAACACTATGTGTATATCTTATTGACCAAATCATAGCATATTCTTTTTGCACATGGAGCATATTTTATGAATCGATATGGGTCACTGGACATTTTTAGTACACAAGGAATGGAGAAGTCACATTACAGGGCTAGAGGTGTTTACTTTAAAAACACTCATCATGGGGTGGTCTACTCCAATCAAACTATTTAGAAGAAATGTTCAATTGGTTTTTTCGTGCGACATTCGCTAGAAAATATGTAATGGAACGAGCATGTGAGTCATGAATAGCAAAGGTTACATGAAAGCTACAACATGATATTGCAAGAGAGAAGTGGATGTCATCGTCAGGACCCGTACATCATGCCCAATGGCGTGCACAAAGAATCCGCGAGGGTTCTGCTTGGAAATAGTTTCCAAACTCTTAAAATGCATTATTCTTTTCAAGGTTTTTATAACCCCTTTCACTTCAAATAAAATTTTATTGATTTTTTGAATATACTTTTAATGTCTTAAAACTAATTTTTATCCATTTAAATGTGAACAGGACAATTCTTAAGTGAAAGCCTATAAATAGAGGTGTCCTTCCTCATTTTACCACTTTACAACATAAGAGAATGGCACACACAAAGCAGACTGCTAGGAAGGATCATGTCGTCTATCGTAGCCATGTGCAAGGTACTCAGTGCCCAACATGGATGACACCCCACAAGAAGCGTCGAACCACAAGCAACTGTTCCAGACGAAACTTGGGTGCAGGGACACAGTCCGGTAGCATTCCATCGTGGGGGGATGAAGCTTCACCAGAGAGAGATGTATCCCAAGAAATAAATTATTCCCCTCCCCCATCTGATGATGAGCCCCCAGTCAGGACACCAATCAAGGCAAGGCCCAAACAACGAGGACATAGGCAAGTTGTGAGTGAGACATCAAATTTATCGAGTTCCTCAGATGAAGAAAGTATAACTGAGCCACCATGGAACAATGATGATATCCCCGTGAACCATCGAGTAACGCAAGGAGGCAAGACACTCCCCCCAGGACAAGGACAAAGACCAACCGATGAAGAAAGAGAGCAAGGTCGGGCAGAGGAAGTAAATGATGAGGCAGGACCATCTAGGCGTGCTCCAAAAAGAAAGAAGAACTACCAACCACGTCGTAGGCCACAACGACCACAACCCAACATCCCCCCAAATGCAAGAGCACCACAAAGGCGCAGAAAGCAAACCAGAGCTTTTGCAGAGATTCAACATTATCAAAAGTCTGTGGAGCTTCTTATTCCACAAAGGTCATTTGCAAGAGTTGTGAAGGAAGAGATCCAACGCTATTGCGCTGGACTTCGTATCCAAGGGATAGCCATTGAAGCTCTCCAAGAAGCTGCAGAGGCGTATCTTATATCAATGTTGGAGGACTCTAACCTATGTGCCATCCATGCAAAGAGAGTGACAATACAACCTAATGATTTGCAGCTAGCTAGGAGAATTAGAGGGAATAACCCTTAAAAAAAAATTGTACTCCCTTGTTTCGAGAACCTTTTGTATATCCCATATTATGAATATTTTGTAAATCCCAAATGATGAATATAATCTTTGTCTTCTCATATTTTCTCTCCCAAGTGTTTATCTCTTAGTGTACATGTTTTGAAGTTTATTTCTCCTATGTTTCTCAAGGTGTCTTTTTCCAGTAATTCTTTGAAGTGTTTTTCATGGTTGTATCATTCATTTCTCTGTACTTGTTGTAAGTGGTAATGCTATTAATGCATTTCATGGCTTGGAAATGCCAAAAAAAGGGCTGCCACAGAAACGCGGGGATGGGCCCTGCAAAACTTTTGCAGGGTCCATCCCCACGTTTCTATGGCAGCCCTTTTTTTGGCATTTCCAAGCCATGAAAACACATGTCATGCACATTGGGGCATATGATTGGCCTTGGCTAGAGTGCACTGCATGCTAACCCCCTGACCAATAGCTAAAGAATGTTTATGAAGCTACATGTACTTATTTACTGCTGCATGCTTATATGCACCCAAAGGAGTGTTAACTTTCTCTAATTATTGCACATAAGAAGAATTCCACAATTCCCCAAGTGAAGGTGCTCATTGAGGGAGATAGACTTGCAATATAGGTAAAGTAGTGCATAGGATGGCCTAGGAATGCAAAAAAAAGGCCTGCCACAGAAACACGGGGATGGGCCCTGCAAAAGTTTTGTAGGGCCCATCCCCGCGTTTCTGTGGCAGGCCTTTTTTTTGCATTCCTAGGCCATTGCATGCATTTTGGGAAACACAATTTACAAGAAATAATGGAAAAATACTGATTAAACTGTGCAAAAGTTATGAGATTGTCAAACATAAAGATATAATAGATTGAATGCACATGGAAATTGGAAAAACAATAATTGGTATTATAAAGTTTTTACAATTGGCTCTTGGCCTTGAGCCTCTCCACTACATTCTTTCTTCTCTGAAACGATAATGGCAATCAGTAAGTCAAAACTGATTGGGATATTAACTGAGGGTCTGTCAATCCAAGACCTAAAGCTATTCCTATTTGACCTAATATTTTTCCTCTAAAATTAACTCCTAGGGTAGTAAGGGCAAGGGACTTCCTAACTAGAAATATACAATTGGTCCCTTGCATTATTGTAGATAGGCACAAAACTTTGCTCAAGGCCTTCAGACACCAAGTCATGAAGTGTCCTTGAGGGAAAAAGTCCTTGTGGATTATGACAAAATCTTCCTTTGGCAATTTTCCAATGTATTTTGCCAAGGAAGAGCCATGGCCCCGGGAAACACGGTCACCACCACTCCTTGCTGCAAATTTATCCACTTCAATTGTTTCCTGCACATAGACAATCATAAAATTAAATAGATACATCTTGTATGAATATGAGACAACCATAAATGTCAGTAGAGACTTACATCTTGAAGCCTATCTTCATCCTCTCCTCTTCCCATTGCATCTAGTGGAATCGATGAATGGGCCATTCCACTTTGCTCCACAACAGGGGATGTTGGAATCTTCTTCTCCAAAATTCTTTCCCTTGCTGAAGCCAGATCTTCTTCAGTGGCATCTTGGTTGGCATGGCTCAAAATCTCTTCACACACAAATGCAATGGTGTCCGCAACTGAATCACCAAGTGGAATTGTTACCTTTTCGATAATGTCAGAAGTGTTGTCCATGGGGACATCTAAGGTTGAGCAGAAAATACTAAGGCATTCGTCGAGGCGTAGACCGAATGCCTTCTCAATATCATGCAGGAACAAAAATTCCTCCCCGTCGACAAGTACAACTGAAAACATTTCCATCTCCACCTCTGGTAGAGTGGGTTCCACGGGGTCTAAGTTGGAGGGTGGATTGTTCTGTGTACTGGCTTCCTTTAATTTGTCCACTACTCCTTGAGGAAATTCTCTGGAAATTTTTTGACTCTCTTCTAATAAGTTGAGAGCTTCGGTCTGGGGTTCCTTCTTGTCATCTACAAAACCCCCAGTAACAAGATGGGGTAGGTCCATGGGTGAAGGTTCGGGCTCCTCATTGACAAAAAAGATGGTTGTTGCTACGTAGGAAAGATATTTTCTTCCCATTTTCCTTTTCTTATTTAATTGTTTAATTAAGGGCACTGTGTCATCTAACAGGTGCCCTGAAGCCTCAGCAATAGCCATGAAACGCTTTAAGCGCTTCGCAAACGCCTCATCCTTTATGAATGTAGAAAAGTAGGTCACAGGGGACCCATTTACACTCATATGCTGGAATATCTATGGCATATCTTAATATATAGAATTCCATAAAATCTGTGATATCATCAATCACATCGGAGTTCATGGCTATTGTCCCTTCAAGATTAGGGACTCTACAGACTAGGTCATACAAATCCGTACGACCATTGTAGTCTGTAGTATCTAAAAACCCATGAATAGATCTCGAGGAGATTTCATGGGAGTGGAAGTGCTAGCAGCCATTGCTTGCGCGTGAGAATTCTTGAGGCTTGTAGTCTGTGCTTTCTAGCTCTTTGAGAGTGCAAATGTGAGAAATGAGCACTTACAACCATTTTTATAGCAGTTTCAAGTTTTTAAACTGATTGGGCCCACTTTTAAAAGTATAGAAAAAAGTGCAAATTCAAAAAATGTGTTTCTGATGACAAAATAATGCACAGAAAAAACATGAGAAACCACAATTCAAAGAAGTGAACAGACTTTTTGACATTCCAAAAGTTTTGAAATTACCATTGCAGAGAAGAAGGTGTATACAATATCTAACATGACTCAATTGTCCTACTTTTTACAAGGTTCTCGAAAGTGCAAAAACCATGAGATACAATGACTAGGGCCCAAGAAGTGACATTATCAGGTTGCAAAAGAACTATGACAATGAGAGTTCTGTTCCATCTTTGCTCCAATCTACAGGGACTTTCATTTTGTATTCCATTCTTCTGCCCACCTGTAATCAATTTGCAAGAATATGAAGTCATTAAAGTAAAATAAACAATAATAAAAAGATTACTTTAACAAGAGCATGAAACATTTCTCACCTTATGTCCTTGAATTTTGAATTTGGATTGTGTTAGTCCTTCAAACCCCATAATCATCAAGTGTTCTCTCATATTAGCCAAGGTCCAATGATTATTCACTAAAATAGTTTCTGTTTCATTGTTGGGCAATCTAAGCTTTATTTCAAATGAATTCAAAGATCCCTCTGAACTTTGAAATGGTATCCATTTGCCAAGTTTGCACATCCAACGATCATAGTAGAATCTGATGTATAATGAAGTACGGTGTTTCAAATATCGAAATCCTATACCTGTTCCACCTATTTTACAAAGATATTTATCACCTTTTGCAATTCCTTCCATCAAACCCCAATTTTCACCAAGAAGACTTTCGACTTGCTCATATGTGATATCTTTACACATGAAGATGGTGGAAGTCTCTTGGAATGAGAATCCTTGGAATAAATATACAAAACAATGAACGGGAAAAGACTAGTGCAAACCTACAGACCTAGACACTTTTGTGAATTTCAAAGAGTTATGTATATCCATTACCATCTTTTGCTTCAAAGATGATACAGACCATATATCAGGTTTTGGCCACTCCAAGCTAAGAAGAGAATGTACTTCAATTCTCTCTAACCTTCCAAAACCACTCACTGTAGAGGGTACAACATATCTATGTGTGTAAAAGAAAACTCTATCATGGTAAAGTTGAGCAGGAGATATATTTGGAAAGACTAGTGCACCAACATCTGCATGCAATGCTTGGAAAGTACCTGTAAGACTATGAAGTGGTTGCTCTTCCACCAAAGTAGAAGGAAATATATCTGAAACAAACAAAAACATATCTAAATAGTTCAGAAATATATCCGACACAAGAAAACATAAAATATTGTAGAGTAATACTTACGATTCACAGGATATCTCATACTACTAGAGTTTTCAAGTTTCATAGTTGCCATTGTAAAAACATGTTGTACAATAGCAACCATCCCATTGTCTTTGTGCTTCTTGAAGCCAAGTAACTTTCCCTTCCAATGAAGATCTAAGTTTCCACGATCTCTAACTCGATGAGGCCCAACTCTAGAGGGTTACATGTACACCCATGCACCTTTGGAGTACTCATGTGATAGCCACTGTCCATCTGTGGCTTTGATATTGTGACATTTGACTGTGAGGATTTCATCTTTCGGTCGCCTAGAAGCTTTAGATGTTGCCATTGAAGCTAAAGGTCTTCAAGCTACAACAGTAATTCGAGATAGGAGATGCAGGTAGGTTGGAGTGTAGAAGCAGGAGCTTCAATGGTGTGCTACAGAGTGAAAGTAGTGGGAGAAGATGACTTTTTGGGACCTGGGTATGAAAATGTGAGGCTTAAGAGGGAAATAACTCTTTTTTGAGTGTTTTTGAAAAAACTCATTTTTTTCAGCTCAAAACATGCTTGGATTTTGAATTTGGGGTCAAAAAGAGTACTTTTGACCCTAAAAAGTAATGGGGGGTCCATTTTCAGGTGTTATGATGAGTTTTTTAACTTTTTAGAAATTTTGAATTTTTGGGCCCAACTGAGTTACGAGATTCCTTCTCTCTCTAGAGGCAGCTGTTGGAAGCAGCCAGAGGCACAGACGACGTGGAAGCATGTAAAGACGGAGCAGGGAGTCAGTCGGATCATTTTTTCAAACAACTATGTTTTTATTACCTCTTCAAACATCCAATAGTGATTTTCATCACTCTTGTAACATATGTAATATAGACAAAACCCCATTTTGTAATCCATAGCTCCATTTTGTGCAAGCCGAGGAGTCCTCGAGCTTGAGGAGCTTAGGTAGAATGCGCGTACCAATTTTCGTTATTTTTAGACATCATTTACCCTTCCAAATAGCCTCTAGGACCTATTTTTTAACTAGGCCGGTCACTAGATGTGAAACCGGTCAAAACTAGTCTAGAAACTATAAAAAGAGCTAGAGAGCTCATTTTTGAGGTTAGCTTGTTTGAGTAGAGAAGAGCTTAGAGCTATTTTGAACTTGTAAGAGTGTTCTTGAGTAATAGAGCTAAATTCCCACCTTCCATTGTGTCTTGCTTGTCTCTTCATTGTGTGTGTGTATGTGTGTGTGCATCTTGATGCTTCTCACCTTCACTTTCACATCATCTCACATTCACGATCTTCATATCACTCCTACCTCTTCCGCGGATTGACATTAAGGAGGTGAAGCTTCTTAACGTGGTTCTCACCATTGTGCTAGAGCAACACCAAATTTGGCGCCGTTGCCGGGGATCGAGTCTAGGACGAATGTGTGATCCCATACTCCATCTTCATCATCGCATCATCATCTTCATCTCCAAAAAAATTCAGAAAATTCACCATATCCACCCATTCACCTCATTTCCCCTCATTTGTGCATGCGAGAGAGCGAGAGAGAACTTTTGTGCTTGTTTGTGCTTGTGTTTTCTTGAGTTTTCTTGCAGGTACAGAGCTCCAGTGCATCAGGAAAGCTTGGAAAAGGTAAAATTTTACTCTCTGTCAAAGATCTGCCGAGTGTGGCGGACCATCGCGATGGTCTGCAACCTTCAGAATTCTTGGTAGGTGACCACACCACGAGGTAGGCGACCCTTGCGCATCTACGAATCCACAGGCGCATCTCAAAAATTCATACTTTGGTGGACCATCGCGATTGGCTCGGACCATCGCGATTGTGTCGCACCATCGCGATATGCTCACGCCATCGCGACGGCTCGGCCGGACCATCGCGACGGTCCACTCAGACCATCGCGATTGTTCAGCTGACCCCGGACCATCGCGATTGGCCCATGCCATCGCCACGACGGTGCCACGTGTCAAGATAGACCATCGCGACGGTTCATTTTTCGGACCATCGCGACAGCCCAAAATCGGACCATCGCGATTGGCTCACGCCATCGCACTTGTGACCATCGCGACGGTTCACTTCGGACCATCGCGATTGTCCACCTTTGACCGTTGACCCGCACCATCGCGATTGTCCGCCTGATCACGCCATCGCGACGGTTCGACCTCACGCCATCGCGATCGTTCACTTCGGGCCATCGCGATCGTTCACTTCGGGCCATCGCGACGGTTCACCTTTTCGCACCATCGTGATTGTCCAAATTCCACACCATCGCGACGGTTCGCTTGGACCATCGCGACGGTCCCAGACCATCGCGATTGTGCACCCCCATCGCAAATTTAGGGTTCCATTTTTTGACCAATTTTGGGGGTATTTTTGAGAAATTTTTGGACCATTAGACTCATAGGAGACCCCTTAGCTCATAATTGAAGGAAAACCTGATTGTCAGTTTTTACTACCCAGGGCCTGAACGCTCATAACTTTTTCATCCGAAGTCCGTTTTTTGAGCTTAATAGCTCGTTAGAAAGCTCTTGACAAGCACTACGTGACCTCAACTGTTTTTTCCATAAGGAATACATCTATTTTTTGGATAAGCTATTTTGAGGTTCACCTAGTTTGGGACTAGGAAGCCAGGGGGCAAGTATTGAAATTTTGGGCAAAAGGGAAGGGACCTAAAAGGTGTATATACTCAAGTGTTTGATCATCCAACTGTGAATTGGTCTAATATTGGATTTTTCCAGGTCTAACAAGGGCAATCAAAGGCAAGCAAGCACGGCAGTGAAGACAACAAAGCTTGGGAAGCGCGGCTTCTTGGGCATCAGAGCAACCAGAAAAGCTGACTCGAGGTTGGAAGATTACTCAACCCCCTCAGTCAATTCTTAGCTTAGGCTAAACGTTAGCGTTGTGGATTAACGACGATAGGAACGCCTCAAGTTCAAGATATTTAATTCTTTCAAGTCTAAGACTACAAGTAAGGGTGTGTGACGCGAAAACCTAAAGGAAAGAACCTAAGTCTGACGGAACGAGAACTCAAAATTATAACGGAAAGTCGAATTCCTGACGCATACATTAAGACAAGAATCCAAAGAAATTTAAAAAGAATCAAGAAAATAATAACAAAGAATCGGTGACGATCTGAGCGTGTACTAAGTGTGCAAGGAAGAAAATTAATGAACCTTAGATCGGGCAAACATATAGGTAAGTCAGACCGACGAAGCCTTAGATCATCAGAGGGACTCAGCAATTGAATAGTAATTATCCCTACGAGAGCTCAGATACTAGTGAATCAGAAATGGCATTTAGCACAGACAGACCAGACGGAGGGTCGAATGTAGCATACTTAGAAAAACCAGAAGGACCCTATAGAACGCAACTAGAGTTTCTCCGAACCAACCGCTTAGGTGCTCGCATCTATGAGGATGGTTTGCGAAGGCAAGTGGTGCAAATGCACAACCCTGATCAACCCATTGGATTGGAACATCCAGTGGTGAAATTTGAGAGAGACGCGTACATAGACAAGGAAGGAACCATGTACATCCTAAGTACGCAGCCAAACGATACTAATGAGTTTGGCACAATTCAATTAGATACGGAAGCAAAATTTCAAGGAAAAGAACCGTTAGAAGAACCTAGAACACCTAGAGGGAAATCCGTATTAACAAGAGTACTCATCCCAGAGTGGATCCCTCAAGATAACAGGAGCACTGAGTTGTTTGTAAATAAAGAGACAGATGAAGCCTTTTGGAGGTACAGAAAGGAACACCCTGGAGAGATAGGCATCATTACAATTTATGAATTCAAGGACCTAGATACACCTGGAAAGGTTGTATACCTGGATGAGACTTCAGAAAGAGTCTTTGTGGTGCCTGACCGCGCTAAAAACACATACACATGGAGAGGTGAATTGGTATTCCCTCCATCTAGAACGAACATGAATACAAGTCAACAAGGGGCAGGAACATCCTCAGCCCATGGAAATCAAAGAGAAGGAAATAAAGAGAGACCGGAAGTAAGCTTTAATCACCCCATAGGGAGAGATAGAACAACCACGAACACTAATAGAGCGGATAGACAAAGAGATCATGGAATACCAGGCGGTAGAGATGATTTTCCTCTACCTAGGCCGCGTGAACACGCAAGAGTATTGAGACCCACTCAATTAGTGAAATCCATGAAGAATTACTTTGATGGGACAGGAGATCCCTATGACCATGTCGCAGAATTCAAGCAAGTACTAAGAGCAGAACAAGTCGAGGACATGTTCACGCAATACAATGCATTTGGACTAACGTTAAAGAATACCGCTTTAACTTGGTTCCAACCATTGCAACAAAGGCAATTTAGAGACATCCATCACTTTTTAGAGTCATTCATCACTGAATTCTCTAAAAGTGGGATTAGACACGACACGTCTTCGTTGATTCACAGCTTTAAACAAACCCCTCAGGAAACAGTTAGACTGGCAGGACATAGATTCAGAAAATATGTCGAACGATGTCCAATGCAAGAGCTACCCTCACAAGCCAAACAAGTATCACTGTTCCTAGATGGCTTGTTGAGCGCTAAACTACGCTCCTATGTGTACCTAAAGGAACCCAAAACGCTAGAGGAGTGTGTAAGGATATGTATAGACATCGAGGACAACCTAGGAGATGAATTAGAACTCTCAAAGGTCTATAAGGACTCAGATTGTTCTTCTCTAGCATCCATAAAATTGTCTAATTCGATAGAGGACCTAGCAGAAAAAGTGGCCCAAAAACTAGGAGTTTCTAGTAAACAGGTACCCAAGCTACCAACTAATGTACGTTGTTACACTTGTGGTGGAAATCATTTGGCAAACATGTGCCCCAATGCACCACAACCACAAGCCAACCCTAGTGGCCAATATTGTACAATTGAGAGAAGATACACGAATCATACGGCTCAGGACTGCCCATACAACAAACAAACCGTGAGACAGAACTACCCGCAAACATACCAGTAGCCAGGTAGGTATCAAGGCCAATACAATGCTCAGCCTTATTACTATAGGCCTCCTCAGAACTACCCATACCAGGCTCAACAGAGACCTCAACCCGTCTTAGCTCAGCAGCCACCCCCACCAGCGAATGTCATCTCAGTCAAATACGCTGCTGCAGAAGAGAACCTAAGTAGGGCCTTAGTGCCTTCTTCACCCTTGATCACAGAAAGTGACCCGAACTCAAACAGTTTTGACTCTACTCATGTAACTAGTCCACCCGCTTATTACACGGAGTCACCAGAACATGTGGAGACATATCATTATGATAGTCCACCAATGGAACCTAGTTGGGAGCCAGACTATGCTAATGTGATGTACGCAAACCCAAACCCGCGGCCCCAATTGAGACAACAGAGACCACAGGGCCCTAGAGGACCATGCTTTAGGTGCCAAGGAGATCACTTCATAAAGGATTGTCCACATCCCCCAATAGCAAGGCAATCACAGTGCTATAACATACAAGGCTTTTGTGCCGATTGTGGCAAAGAGCACATAATCAAAGATTGTCCTAAGAACCCAGTTAACACTTCAAACGTGACACCGATCAACGTGATAGGTATTGCAAATAACGCAGATGGATCCAACGCTACATACGTGCCTATCCAAGCTATAACCAGAGCCCAGGCGCTCTTACAACACCAACAGCTTAATCAAGAGAAAGTAGCCGGAACTAGTGAAGTTGCAGAATCTAGTAGTAAAAAGACGAAATCTTGGAAAGATTCTAGAGAAAGAATCAAGAGAAAGTGGAGTAAAAAGATAACTGAGTTGGAAGGAAGTCTAAAAGAGTCGAGAGCCAAAATACAAGAATTGACTTCACAAGAATTAAACCAAGAAAACCCAGCTCAAAAATCAGGATCAGTTTTGGCGGAACCCATACCAGAAGATCTAGACATGATGTTTCGTGCATATCAGGCTAGAATAAAAGAGGGACCTCAAGTAACTGAAATGAGTAAAAACTACCCTCGAGCTGATCTAGAAATCGAGAGAACTAAACTTTGCATGAAGATGGTAGAGTTAGCACAAGCTTTGTTCGAAGCCTCTAGATATCTCAATTGGAATAACATGGCAAAACCGGAATTACACTTTCAAGGACTAATGGAGAGGCTAGAATATTTGATGGAAAGCAAAGAGAAAAAGGATCAGCATAGGAACCCTATTGTCACAGAGACACAGGAAAGGAATGCACCATCCCTGTCTCAAGTACCCAATACAGAAAGTCAAGATAACCTATCTTCCATACATAGGTACTCACATGAATTTTGAGAGAAATACAAGAAGAGAAATGGAGAAAAGAACAAGGAACTCATCCTCCTATTCAAGAAATAGACGACTTGCAAGAACAATTTCCCCAAGACATCCCCTCTATTTACGATGAGGTAGAGGTGGAACAACTGAGTGAACCCACAGGATTTGAATCTAATTCTTTACAAGAATTACCTCAGTTCACAGGACCTTGGGAAGCAAAGTCTATTAGTATGAGAGCACCCATGATAATAGTGAGGAAGGAAGAATCAGTGATCCCTAGGAACACGGATGTGATCAAGAACACTAAAGTACAGTGTAATCTCACTCTGGAGGAATTGTTAAAGGTAAAACCAGAATTGTGGAAGCACGTAGCAAATCAATTCCCTGAGCTTGCTACCACACCCTCTCAGATAGGATCACATAAGAAGGTACCAGAGATACCCGTGGAAAAGATTGGAGACGTAAGCGAAGGAGAGGAAGGTAACACATATCTTCCAATAACCCATCAGGGCTACACCACGAAAGCCATCTTAGATTCAGGAGCCGGAGTAGCCATCGCTACCACCGCTTTGTGGAAACGTTGGGGTAAGCCAACATTGAGACCCACCAAGATGAAGCTACAAATGGCTGACGGACACATAGAAAAACCGTTAGGCTTACTAGAAGGCATATCTCTCACCACTTGTGGTGTAGAATTTGAGCATACCTTTGCCATTTGTGACTTTGCGAAAAACCATGCTTATGAGATGATATTGGGACGACCATTCATGCGTCAGTTGCAAATTGTACAAGATTGGGGAACTAATTCTTTGTACTTGCAACATTTAGGAGTGACTACTAAAGTCAATCTTAAAGACTATTCACATCGAGATGTACCCCCAATACAATGGAATACCATCCATAAGACACAAGTAGAGACGGAATCCGTGCACTCATTAGAATCAGATCCTTCTTGGTTGCATGAGGATACCCATTTATGGATGTGTAAAGTAGCAAAACAAGAGGAAGAAAGGTTAGAAGCCAGGACCTTAAGTGCAGAACAACATCCAAGAACCCTTCAAGATCCAGCATATGCACCTGAAGTATTCCCAGACGAAGAGTTTGAACCCCATGGTTGGGCAGAAATCCTAGCAACCATGGATGTAGCCATCAATGAAGAACAATGGACACCCCACTGTGACGAGGATGGTTATGACATATCAGTTTTCACGATAGAGCCAATCCTGTGCGATGCAATTTTAGAAGAATGTGAACCTAACACTGATGCATTTGAGGATGCAAGCGATTTTGATTTAGAATCAATTATCATGGACCCACCCTATGCATCAGAAGAAGAATATTTTTTCAAGGTAGAGACTCACACTCAGAGACACGAGGAAATTACGAATGAGGTGAGGTTAGCCACGGAAGTGACTAACAAGAGTGAAGGCAAGAAAAGAAAGAAGAACGAAACCATGTCAGAAAAAGAAGAATCTTTATTTGAAGTACTCGAGAATTTCAGAAAATATGAAATCGAAGATAGAAGAATCATGGTACGAATGCCCAATAGGAAGGCGAATGACGGACAAGTATATGATAACCGAGAGAAAACCAAGAAAATAATAGTTGCCATAGAAGGAGAAGAACAAAAATGCACATACATAGGGCATGATTTGACAACTGAAGAAGAAGAAGAGCTAGTTGCCCTATTGCGCGAATATAGAGATGTTTTTGCGTGGAGTTACAAAGATTTGAAAGGAGTAGATCCAGATATATGTTCTCATAGAATCCCTATGACTCCAGATGCAAAACCGACAAAACAGAAACCGTACACGTATAATGATAACTACGCTGCGAAGATTAAAGAGGAGATAGATCGATTGATAGAAGCAGGATTCATTTACGAAATTGAGCATACCGAATGGGTATCCCCCATTGTGGTTGTGCCCAAGAAGAATGGAAAATTGTGTGTGTGTATTAACCTTAAAAAAGTTAATGCCGCCACGATTAGAGACAGTTATCCTCTTCCTATCACAGAACATCTATTGGAAAGAGTTGCGGGCAAGGAAGTTTACAGCTTTCTTGATGGTTTTTCAGGTTATAACCAAGTAGCCATCGCTCCAGAAGATCAGCACAAGACGGCTTTTGCCACTGAATGGGGCATATTTGCATTTCGTGTGATGCCATTTGGCTTAACAAATGCACCCGCCACTTTCCAGCGACTCATGTGTCATGTTTTTAAGGAATTCTTGCGCAAGAGCTTGGAAGTTTATGTCGATGACTTATGTGCTCATTCAAATGTAAGACAGACACATATCCCAGAGTTAAAGCAAATATTTGACAAATGTCGAGAATATCAGGTTTGTTTGAACCCAGAAAAGTGTGTTTTCATGGTCAGACAAGGCAAAATTCTAGGACACATTGTGTCAAAAAATGGAATCTCTACGGATGAGGAAAAAGTGAAGGTAATTGCGGATCTACCTAGGCCGACGAACATCAAAGAGGTACAGGCATTTATGGGCCATTGCGGTTATTATAGGAGATTCATACACATGTATGCAATCATAGCCAAGCCTTTGTACTCTCTTTTAACCAATTTTGAATGGACAGATGAATGTGAAAATTCATTCAATGAACTCAAACGACGCTTGTGCTCAGCACCTATATTGACAACCCTAGATTGGAGTAAGCCATTCCATGTACATGTGGATGCATCCAACTATGCCATAGGATGTGTGTTAGCACAACCCACGAGTGAAGGTAACATAGATCTCCCCATAGCTTACGCGAGCAGACAATTGAACGCAGCAGAAAGAAATTACACCACTACGGAACGAGAAGGATTAGGAATGATCTACGCGGTAAAGAAGTTTAGGCACTACTTGTTGGCCAACAAATTCAAGTTCTTTACAGATCATCAAGCCCTATTGTACTTAGTCAACAAGCCATGTAACACAGGACGACTAATACGCTGGTTTCTATTACTCATGGAGTATGATTTTGAAGTGGTAGTCAGGAAAGGAAAGACGCATCTTAGAGCTGACCACCTCTCAAGATTAACCTCAGGAGAAGCTCCCCAAGGAGTAGCGGATGAATTACCAGATGCATACTTGTTTAACCTTGAGATAGCACCAGAATGGGCTAAGCCTATAGTCCCTATTCTGACATACGGACCCAAGAATCCTAGGATAAAGATCAAAGAAGGAGAGATTACCAAGTCTCAGAGATACCAAATAATGGCAGGAAGCATATATAAACAGGATAATCAAAAGATTCTTGCTTGTTGTGTAGATGAATCAGAACATGCGAATTGGTTGCAATTAGCACACATAGGTGCATTAAAGCAACACCATTCAAAACATCGAACACTACAGACTCTGCATAGATTAGGAGTATATTGGCCTACGATGGAAGCAGATGTCTACAAGTTGTGTAAAGAATGCCAGGTGTGTTGTGAAAGACCACCAGTAGAGCATGCTACATTATATCACGTGTCTCTCACACCAGACTGGAGTGAACCTTTAGTGACATACTTGAGGACGAACACATTCCCTCAAGGAATGACCTTAGCTCGACAACGTAGTCTAGAGCAGGAAGCTCAAGACTATTCACTTATTGGCGATAACCTATACAAAAGAGGACGAGATGGATATTTAAGACAATGTGTTCATGAGAGCGATTATCTGAGCATACTAGAGACTGCACACCAAGGTGTTGCAGGAGGTCACTTTGGACCAGATAGGATAGTCAAAGCCATTCTCTTTGCAGGATTATGGTGGCCCACTCTTCACATGGATGCACATACCTATGTAAAGAGATGTGATGTGTGCCAAAGAACTCAATTTCCTAATCGTAGAGATGAAATGCCATTGAAACCCATGATGGGCGGACGTGCATTTTCTAAGTGGGGTATAGACTTTGTAGGACCCATCAACCCCCCTGCAAAAGGTACACATGCGGAATACATTATTGTTGCCACAGATTATCTTACGAAATGGGTAGAGGCAAAAGCCACGAAAAAGAATGATGCACACACAACTGCAAAATTCTTATTTGAGAATGTCTTTACAAGATATGGACTGCCTATAGAGTTAGTGAGCGATCGAGGCACTTACTTTCTAAACCAAGTCATTGAATATTTGTTACAGGATTTTATGGTGATTCACAAGAAATCTGCACCATATCATCCTCAGGCCAATGGTCAGGCTGAAAGCACTAACAAGATACTTTGTAACGTACTGACGAAACTCGTGAACAACAAACGTTCAGATTGGGACAAACAGTTACACCACGCTGTTTGGGCATATCGAGTGGCCTACAAGACCGCACTCAATGCAACTCCCTTTCAGATGGTTTTTGGTCAGAATGTAGTGCTTCCTTTGGACTTCTTGATACCGACCCTTAAGGTTGCACAAGAACATCAGTGGACCGGCCATGAATTATCAGCGAGAATAATGGACTTGGAACGATTAGGAGAAACCAGGCTGAAGGCAGCAGCAGGAATATACGCAGCGAAGAAGCGACAGAAAGCATATTTTGATGCACATGTGAAAGACAAAGGCCTAAAAGAAGGAGATTTAGTCCTAGTATATACGCTAAAGCAACACGCACGTAAGTTAGAAAAGCGAGGTTATGGACCTATGATCATTAACAGACTTTCGACAAGTGGAGCAGTACAGTTAGCCACCTTAGAAGGAGATATAATGCCTAATTACATTAGTGGCTGTAGAGTCAGGTTATATCAAGAACCTCTTACTGAGGATATGCTTAGACGACTCACATTGGCAAAGGAGCGTAAGGAGGAAGAAAACAGAATACGAGCCGAAGCTCAGGCAGAAGCCATAGAACGCATTAAGCGCATGAAGCTAAGAAGACAAGGACTAGGGAGAGAACATTATAACCATCAGGAAACATCACCCAGATATCCCATGGCCATGTGTCAAGTAAAGTCAACCACTCATCCTAGCATAGTGGACAGGAGACCATTCGTTACAGTTAGGCTAGAGCACGGCAACCCTTGCCAAGAACTCAGGGCTTTAATTGACTCAGGTGCTGCGACTAGTGCGATTAGATGGTCCCACTATAAGGATTCAGGAATAAAAATGCGGCCAATTGAGGCATACCTCATAGGCCTAGGAGGCATGGAAACCCCTTGCATGGGTGAGGTGGACCTTCCTATCCTCATTAAGGATATGACCATGACAGCCAAACTACTAGTGTGCCATGATGACGACCTGATAGAACCCCTAATCCTTGGCCAAGATTGGCTATATGATCACTCAGTGGACCTAAATCTTAGACAAGGCTCCTTACAGATTGGAACCTCAGAGCAGAAGCGAGTGATACCGCTTGACTTCCCTAACGGCATTCCGATTGAGGTTTGTAACCCTAGACCCTATGAAATGCATGCGAAGGAAGACCAGAAGATCTTGGGTCAGATCAGTCACGTTACGTCTACACCAACTCACTCGGGCTTGGCTATGGACAATTGTCAATCAGAAGGACGACAGGAGATCTTCTCTGGGGCTTCCTGCAAACTAGAAGGGGCAGCTACCCAACCGCTAGGGCAGATGAACACAATCAGCGGTCAGGTGGGTTGCATCAGCGGCCAAATGAACACAACACCCTGCGGTGCTCATCCTTCCAAACTTGCTGCGGACTGGCCCAGATTAAAGATACGAAAGAGAGCACTTCCTAATGGGCAGGTCACGCAAGTGTTGGATCTCCCTTCTCTTCCAAAGCAGAGCGTCCATCCGACCTCTCAACCTCAACCACAACAGAGTCAACCACGACGACAGAACCCAGACCGACGGCAGTATCAGAAGACACAACAAGGAAAGCAGTCTAGGCCACCCAAAGGAAGCGGCACCAGACAAATATGGGTGCCAAAAGGACAAAAAGCACCGAAGAACTCCAACAAAGCAGAGATCGACAAGAAAAAGGCAGGGCAGAAACAAAATCACTATCCACCATCCCCTCGACCTTCTTCTACAGGTCGGAGCATTCGACAAATTTGGATCGCCAAGAAGTACCTCAAGAACCGACCCACACCCACGCAGATTTGGGTACCCAAACCATGTATTATAGCTCAACCCTCAAGCCATGTAATCTATACCCCTCAAAAATCTTTTCAGTCTGCAATACCACCAAACCCACTACCATTTTTTGTTCCCCAGCAGAAGCACACCAACCGCTCAAAAACCCTTAGGAAATGGATACCGAAACGTGTCCAACCGTCTTCCCCTAACCCATTGTCTGACAAAACTACCCCCCCGACTAACATACAACCTTGTAATAAATCACTAACCTTTAAACCTTGTATAAATTCACCCACCATCATCACACATCACTCATAATCTCATCTCATCAAGAAATGTATGCATCATCTGACACGTGTAGGTGTCTAGAGACCTGCACTAGTGCTGCAAAAAGCATTGCATCCATCACATCACAGCACTTGGCTACACGGGTTACGCATCAGTTATGGAAAGGGATTGCGGTCTCACTTTAATGGGATCATAATTAATTTCCATGCTAATGTGTTAATCTTTTGTAGCAGATCTTTCTCATTAGCGCATCAGTCATCATGCAAACCGACGAAGGACCATCAGAAGCAGGCCCCAGCATAGCTGCAGTGCCCCTCAATGTTTTACGAGCAGAATCCCACCCGACTGCTCCACTACCAGAGTTCCAAGGATTTCCGGGACCCATGCCGATCGATAACCCACCTATGGGCTACACAGAAAAGATACACCGTAACTCTCACTAGTTTCAGGGACTTGCAGGACCCTTAGCGGACGCGGATTTTATATTTGAATCTAATTTGACGTTTGATGACCGCACTTGGGGAAAATACCAATTCTTCTCCAGAGAGTTCGAAGGTCTACAGAACACTCAGGACTTAACTCATGTTTGGGCCAGAGCCGGCTTCACGGAGTATTTCAGTGATCCTCTGCCCAAACCTGATTTTTATAGGTGTTATTATTTAATCACTACTTTGCTGGCCTTAGAGAATAAGGATATCCCAGGAACTTTTATTTTGCCTTCTTTAGTGGATGATCCACCTTACAAAAGATTTTATCTTTCTAAGGATTTAATCAGAGCTGCCATCAAGATTCATGGAACCCACACGCCCACAGATCGAGAAAGATTAGTTCCAGACCCTATGAAACGTGGGGATGTCACTAAGTGGGAGGAGATCTCAGCAATTACACCTGAGCTGTCAAAGCCGCTACGGATATGCATGCAACATTTTGCATTCCCCGCTCAGGACAGATTCACCATGCCACATAAAAGAATATGGTTTGGATTGTACTTAGCCTATACCGGACCTCAGACTGTCGATCTGGCGAGCTAGATCATTGATCAAATGTATTTGGCACAACACAGATGGGAACGAAAGAAAGTGCTTAATGGATGTTGTGTGCTGACAAGAATTGTTTACATGTGCTTGGCTTATGACTTGCCAATTGAACGTGCATTAACAGGAGAAGAGCTGAAGGCATTCAAAGGAACGACGAAGAAAGCCAGGAAGCCCAGCAGAGCACGGGCAGGTAAGCGCATGAGAGGCACTATTCCTTGCCTTCAAGTGCCAGAGTCACCATCACCACAACCCTCTCCAGAGCGATCACCGACAGAAGCCGCTCCCACAGTACAACACATTCGAATAAGATTATCACGACCAGTGGTAACGGAGGGCACTACTAGTACCGTTACACCTCAGGCAGCTACAACCACAGAACCCACCACCACGACAGCAGAAGCTCCCACCACTATTGGTGCGTAAGCCTTTTCTTTCCCATTACCACACATGGAGGCAGAACCAATAAACACAACATTCGATTTTGAAATGCCTGATGCATTCTCCAATGAATTCCAGTTTTCAGAGGCACAAATGTTCTCTCAAGAATATGAACGCCCCAGCTACCCTACCACGCCGCGGGATCAGCCACAGGAACAAGTTGTGTCGAGCTCTGATGACGAAAGAACAGCCACCGATGACGATGAAGGTGACGATGAAGCCAGCCAGGGCACGCATGATTCCCAAGAACAAGGACAGACAGATGGCCAAGGCCAACAAACCGATGCACAAGGTGACACCAGCACGCATGAAGAGGAGACTTTCGAAGCAGCAGCTTACACGCTGGCAATCAAGAAATTATATCGTACGATGGAGAAAGTCTGGGCACGGAAGAAATTGACTGAAGAAGAGAGCCAGACCATAATCGAGCAAGAACTCATCTCCGGAGGGTTTGAAGAAGTTTACATTAGAGGGTTTAGAGAACTGGTCAAATCCATCGGCCCGGTCGAAGCACTGAGATATTTACAAAGGAAGCCACTCCCCCAATATGACCCTCGCAGAGTTCGCTTGTTATCGAAGCCCGGTGAATATATTCGAGTTCCGGTAGGTGCTCAATCATCCCACCAGGCGCAAGAGGCACGCCTACGTCCGGAAAGATCCATCACCGAAGAAGCTATCCTAGTCGACTCCCCACCACGTACTACCGTTGTACATACTACCACTATCCTTGAAATAACATCCACACCATCTACTCCTCTCTCACCTCATGTTTCACCAACTCATCCTGTATCCCCCGCACACCCACCTGCTCCTCCCACATCCACACCAGGCCACGAAAACTTAGCCTCAGCTTTTGCCCTGCCCATTCATGCCACCATGCCCGCACCCACCCCACCTCGTCTACGTGTTAACCCCTTCATCCCTTCATCCTTCCCATCCTTCCCCCCGCCTTTAAGACCCCCTTTCACCTTTCTAACCCCACTAACCTTCTCACCAGTTTCACCTCCCCAACCCACTATCACCCCTATTTCCCCTTTTCACCAAGCTGCTCCAGCCATCCCCCCTGTAAATTACTCTACATTTGTAAATCCCGTCTTCACACCTACACAACCACCCACATACACACCGCTTTTCACAGTCACCGCACTTGACACGTCCAGTGACATGGACATCTCACCACCCACCGCACCAGCACCCACTCCACTCACAGCACCATCATATTTAGGTACGTCACAATTTTCCACGATCACCACTGCATCCACCTTCCCAACCCCATTCCCCATTCCCGCTGCATCTACTTCCACTGCATCCTCACTTAGCACTCCATTACTATTATCGCCAACCATAGACACTGCACTTCAACAAATGTTCACATGCATGACACAAGTACGAGATGAGTTCGCATCTCTTGGCAACAATTATCAACAGCTGCAGAGGACGACAAATGAATTACAGTCGCAGCTTAATTCATTATCAATCGAGAATGCCTCTTTAAATACGCGATACCAAGAACTAAGAGAGGCATATCATAAGCTAGAGCTAGAAAGTGAAGAGAAAACAAAAGAAGCCACTGCTGATCTGGACAACCTGCTTCGAGCCCAAACAATTAGGAACGCGACGCTGACCAGGAATATGGGCTTACTCAGGAGGCACCTAGCCGCAGCAAAAGAGGAGAACCAGAGACTCCAAGAGCAGAATAGAGAGAATTTGGAAGCGGCATTGGACCATCCAGAACAACCCTTAAGTCCTAGCAAATTCAAGGCAATCCCATCCGAATCGATGCAGATGTTGCTAGAGGATCACGTGAGATTGCTAGAGGACTATGATCGAATGAACGAAGAGCATCAGAAGTTAAAAGAAGATCACAAGCTACTACAGCTCAGAGAACCGACACCACAACAAGTATAAGTAGCAGCAGAATTACCAGAACCTGTGGACCCTGCTCTTGGAATCTTAGAAGAACTCAACGCATTACGGGCCCAGGTAGCCACTCTCCAATCACGCATAGATGTATACGAAGCACCACCACGGCCTGACTCCCCACCGGAGATCCCAGCTGACGACGAGAACATAACCATTCCGGTGGAGGAAACGTTTGAAGAAGCATACGAGCCAATACCCATCCCAGGCGGACAAGTCACGGCCGAAGGCCAGATGACCTATGAACTTCCTACCCCCGCGTGGATGAAAACAATTGAGGAACTTGGAACGACACATTCAGCCAGAGTAGAGGCACAGTTGCATGCCATGGCCATGATTGAAGAGAGAATCTTACAATCCCCCTTCTTTGCTCATTTAGCCCCCCGACGCTATATATCTGGGCATGAGCTGCAGTATAAACCGTACTTCATGTTAATGGCTGAATATCAGCTAGCTATAGAGAAAGAAACCGGCATGAAACCCACGCACGCTACACAATTCGAGCCGGCGGATTTGCCACCAAATGCGCAAAGAGGAGAGATCCATCAACCTGATTGGCGCAAGGATCTACTCCAGAAGTACCCAGAAATGATGAGCACATGGGTGAAAGCGCCTTTACATTTAAAGTATAATCCTTGCTGGGGACCAGTACCACGACGCCGCTCCTGGACTGCATTCGCTATCAAAGTACAAAACAATAGGCAGTGTCAGGATTGGTTGAATTACCCCTACTTCAAGCCGCCCACCGAGTTACCCACTGTTGGCTATATGATGGCGACAATCCGTCACTGGCTCCCTCGCCTGAAGCATATGGATGATATCGCCGCGCATATGACTGTCAAAATTTTTGACATGATGCAAATGATATTTAAAGTCTTCCGACGCGTCAAGGCACCGCATGTAAACACCCCGGGATTTGAGCATGGTAACTTTGATCTAGTATATGACATGAGCACAACGCCATCGCTCCGGGTGTGTTATGCCTGGCACTGTAGAATAAAATACCTACCGGCGTGCTACAAGCAAACATTTGAAGAGATGTTCACCACCGGATTTTGGGAATACCATTCCGAGGTATTCATAAGCAGGCCCACACATTTATTGCAACTTTTTGCCTGTGAGCGAATGGTTTATTCCGCGCACTATCAACTCCCGCCACCCGACGAACCGCAACCAATCGACTGGGAGAAACTCGAGGCTGATCTGGCCCGAGGCATTCGAGTATTTGAGCACACCCTCTCTCACGACCTCCTACAAAACTACATCCGGCAGACCGCACAACAAGGTTCTGTCGAGGACGACAGAAGCGAGAGGGAGGGGGGTGTTGGAAGCAGCCAGAGGCACAGACGACGTGGAAGCATGTAAAGACGGAGCAGGGAGCCAGTCGGATCATTTTTTCAAACAACTATGTTTTTATTACCTCTTCAAACATCCAACAGTGATTTTCATCACTCTTGTAACATATGTAATATAGACAAAACCCCATTTTGTAATCCATAGCTCCATTTTGTGCAAGCCGAGGAGTCCTCAAGCTTGAGGAGCTTAGGTAGAATGCGCGTACCAATTTTCGTTATTTTTAGACATCATTTACCCTTCCAAATAGCCTCTAGGACCTATTTTTTAACTAGGCCGGTCACTAGATGTGAAACCGTTCAAAACTAGTCTAGAAACTATAAAAAGAGCTAGAGAGCTCATTTTTGAGGTTAGCTTGTTTGAGTAGAGAAGAGCTTAGAGCTATTTTGAACTTGTAAGAGTGTTCTTGAGTAATAGAGCTAAATTCCCACCTTCCATTGTGTCTTGCTTGTCTCTTCATTGTGTGTGTGTATGTGTGTGTGCATCTTGATGCTTCTCACCTTCACTTTCACATCATCTCACACTCACGATCTTCATATCACTCCTACCTCTTCCGCGGATTGACATTAAGGAGGTGAAGCTTCTTAACGTGGTTCTCACCATTGTGCTAGAGCAACAGCAGCTCATTAAATAAGGGAGAAATATGTCACCTCTCCACCCTTCAGCCTAGTATTTTATAGGGCATAGACTGTGGCCACCACCCTCTTCTGATTGGTCCATCACTAATCACTCCTTAATCGAAAAGGCCCATTCAGGGTTCATTTTTTCCCCTAATGGTCTTTAACAATTGGATGCCTGATTTTATTTGTCTTCAAGAGCTAAAGATTGGTGGGTTTGAGCTTCTTTCTAATCTGCAGATTACCTCTAGTAATCACAAGTGGTTCATTACCAAGCACAATAACAGAAAAGGTGGTGCTGCTATATGTATTGTCTCTAACCTCTCTCATTGCATTGAGGAAGTGTTGTATAGTGCGACAAATCAACGGATTGCTCTCAGGTGCAAAGACTTTGGAGAATGAGTTCTCCTATGTGCAACGGAAATGTGTAGTGAACCCTTGTATATCTAGCACTTGGACAAATAGCTACACCTTATATAGCTTGCTACTCTCAATACAAAACTAAAATGGACTTGTGCCTTTAGACAATCAAAGTAGACAAAGAGAGCTTTCTAATAAGCTATAAATAACTTAATTTGGACAAGTTTTGATTAGGAAACGCAACTGACAAAGATGAACTACATGTCCACACAAGTATGCTGATACCAAAATAGACTACCTATCTACATAGGTATAGTGAAAAATTGGACTTCACTCTTTCATTGATATCTCACAGAATATGTAAGATTTAGGAGATATTTGAGATGCAGTGAGTACATGAGATAAGCTTTCCAATGAGTGTTTAAACGCAAGAAATTGTTACATATACACTGAGAGATGAGCTCCACAACAGAGCTGTGTACAAACTGACGTGCTGCTGGAAGGAGTCTAAGGGAAGACAAAATGACAAAATAGCCAGATCCGACTATTGGGAGCTTGCCTCTTTCTCTCCTTTCTTGAACGTGCTCCCACTTCACTGTTATAACCAATGAGCATGTGAAGAAGTTTGTGCCTCCTTCTTAACTCACCACTTTTCCCACTACATGCCACTAACTACAAGGCAAGATATTATATCTTTTACTCATCATGAATTTTGACTAGACTTTTTTTCTTTTATTTTTTTTTCTCTTCTTTTCCTTTATCTTTATATTTGGTAAATTTATCTAAGCATAGATCATATGAAAATGAGCTTGTACATTTATCTTCAACACTCCCCCTCAAGCTCATTTGGGAGTTATCTTCAACCATGTCCTGCAAATTTATCACATCCTTGAAACCTTTGAGTTTAGAAGCATCCAAGAACTTTGTAAACATATCTGCAACCTGCTCTTTGGTTCCGATGAACTTTATCTCCACATCTTTGCTCAGTACCTTCTCCCTTACATAATGGGAGTGGACCTCTATGTGCTAGCTCCTTGCATGAAACATAGGATTGCTTGCCAAATAAATACTGGACATGTTATCACCGTATATAGGGATGGTTCCAACTTGCACCTCAAGATCAGCAAAAAGCTTTTTAATCCACATTGCGTCACACGTGGCAAATGCTATTCCTCTATATTCAGCCTCCATGGATGAAAGTGCAACAATAGGTTGTTTCTTTGAGCTCCATGTGATAGGTTTGCTTCTATCATGAACATATAACCTGAGGTTGATCTCCTATCTTCCTTTGAACCTGCCCAATCAGGATCGTTGAAGCCTTAGAAATGCAATTCTTCATCATAATTGTAAAACAAAGCATTATTAATTGTATGCTTTATGTATCTCAACACTCGCTTGGCTGAATTTAAGTGTTCACTTGTCGAGGCTTGCATAAATTGAGAAACTACACCAACAACATAAGATAAATCAAGTCTTGTAATGTTTGCATAGATTAATGATCCTACAATGCTTCTGTATGTCGTTACATCTTGCAATGGTTCTCCATCATTTGAGCAAATCTTTGTATTTGTGTCCATGGGTTGAGTGAGTGGTTTGCATTCACTCATTCCAAATTTGAAAAGAACATCCAACAAGTACTTCCTTTGCATCAAGTAGATGCCACTTTTTCCATAAACAACTTCAATTCCTAAAAAATATTTCAGCTCTCCAAGATCTAAAATTTTAAACTCCTTACCAAGCTTCCTTTTGATATCCTTAATCCCTGTAACATCATTTCCTGTTATGATGAGGTCATCGATGTATATGCAAATATATACCTCTCTATTTTCTTCCTTTTTCATGTACAATGAAGTATCTGCACTACTTGGGTTGTATCCACACTTAGTTAGATATTCTACCAATCTCTGATTCCATGCTCTTGGTGCTTGCTTCAAGCCATAAAGTGCCTTTTTCAACCTGCAAACAAAGTGTGGATGGTTTTCATCTTCAAATCCAACCAATTGACTCATGTATACCTCTTCTTGTAGTTCTCCATTAAGAAAAGCATTTTTTATGTCGACTTGATATAATGGCCATTTCCTTGAAGCACCAATTGTGATTAATGTTCTAATAGTTCCCATCTTTGCAACATGGCAGAAAGCTTCATCATAATCTATGCCTTGTGTTTATTTAAATTCTTTGGCAACTAATCTAGCTTTGTATCTAGCTAGTGAACCATCAGCATTCCTCTTTACTTTAAACACCCATTTGTTTGGAACAATCTTCATACCTTCTTTCTTTGGCACTATCGCCCATGTGTGATTATCTTTGAGAGCTTTGATCTCCTCTTTCATAGCTTGCTTCCATTCCTTTTGTGCGCAAGCTTCTTCATATGTCTCAAGATCTTTGTCTTTGATAACCTGCATCATGTATGCAAAATGTGTCGCCATGAAACTATCATAACTCAACCTTTGAGTTGGATACCTTGTCGTTGAAGATCTTCTTTCATTGCATTTAGAAAGTTGCTTCTTTAACCTACTCAACTTTACCTTCGGAGTGATTACCTTTTCATATTCTTCTTCACTTGCATCTATCTTATTGTTTGGAGTAGCACTTGCTTCTTCGACTCTAGTATGAGCTGAATTTGGAGACACAGAATGACTCCTCGTCCATGTTGAACATTCTTCATTTGATGTAGATGCCTCTGGACCTAAAATCTTTGGGCTTTATTGTTGAAATTCTCTTTGATTTGTTCCTGCATAATCATGACAATCTTCTTTAAGAATCTTTTCCTTTCCTTTATCTTCATACCATGGTCTTAGTTCATCAAAGACCACATCTCGCGAGACTCTTAATTTCTTTGTTCTAGGGTTGTAACACTTGTATCCTTTTTGCTCCGTTGAGTAGCTAATGAAGATGCATTTTTCTGTCCTTGGTTCCATCTTTGTTCTAACTTCTTATGGAATGTGAACAAAGCAAACACATCCAAACACTTTGAGGTGTGTAAGATCAGGTTTCTTACCGAAATGTACCACCTCTGGAGTCAAGTGATGTATTCTCGATGTTGTGCACCTATTCATCAAGTAAATGGCGGTTGTGCTAGCTTCAGCCCAATAGTACAATGGTACCTTCATCTCGTTGAGCATGCATCTTGCAGTTTCAGTAATTTGCCTATTTTTCGTCTCAACTACTCCATTTTGTTGTGGTGTATACCTACAAGTGAACTGCCTTTTGATCCCATTCTCTGGTAGAAAATCTAAAAATTCTTTGGAGAAGTATTCTCCTCCACCATCGGACCTTAAGGTTTTGATAGACCTTCCTGTTTCTTTTTCAACTTCAACTTTGAATCTTTTGAATATAGAAAACACCTCTGATTTTTGCTTCATACAAAACAGCCATACCTTTCTTGAGTGATTATCAATGAAGATGAAAAAAATCTATTACCAGCCATTGATGCCTCTTGGGTTGGTCCCCATACATCTGTATGTATCAAGTACAAGACATTTGGGGCCACATAATTGCTGCTCTTGAATGGCTGCCTCGTTTGCTTTCCTAGTTGACAAGCTTCACATAACTCATGTAGTCCAATGCTATTAAATTTTGGAAGACCTCTTACCACTTCATGTTTGCTCATGTCCTTTAGCTTTGGAATGTTGATGTGTCCTATTCTTTTGTGCCATAAGTCCAGCTCTGAAATCTTCCTGTTCCCACATTGAATGTACATGACCTTTCCATGTGGATGTTGGACATCCAAAGTAAACATCCTTCCTTCTCTTCTACCTCCAGTAATGACTTTGAAGCCTTCCTTTGGATTCTTTATGAAGCACCCATTCTCATTGAATATGACATGATAACCCTTCTCTACCATTTGTCCTACTGAGATCAAGTTCTTTGAAATTGTAGGAACATGAAGAACATGAAGAACATGAAGAACATGAAGAACATGAAGAACATGAAGAACATGAAGAACATGAAGAACATTAGATAGTACCTTTGCTCTACTTGTATCTCCAAGCCTTATATCTCCAATATGTTCAATCATGTGTTGAGTATCATCATCTGTTTCAACACATCCTATTCCACTTGGTGCCTGTAGATTAGTGAACAAACTTCCTTGGCATGACATATGGTTATTACAACCTGAATCAATGTACCATTTTTTATCATCTTCACAAGAGCTTCTATACTCATGTCTCATTGCAAGTAGTATGTCTTTGCTTCCTTCACTTGAGGTGCTTGCATAGTTGCTTTGGTTCCTTTGATTGCCTCCATTTGGTCTACCATTCTTCAGCCAACAATCACTAGCATAGTGTCCTACTTTACCACAATGATAGCATGTTATACCTTTATGAGAATTGTAGGAGCCTCGGCCTCTTCCTCTACTTCTACCTTGACCTCTTCCTTATGTGTTGGCATTTGATGCATCCTTGTTGTCTTCCGAATTGTTTTGATTGTAGTTGGAGTTGTTGTGATCTCTTCCTTTTCCTCTTGAGCCTCCTCTTGAGTTCTTTCCTTTACCTTGACCTGCATATAGCATTTGGTTGTGGTTGTCCTTTCTTTTGGGACCACCAAAGCTAAGCTCTTCTGTGATAAGATGAGGGATTAGTTGTTCAAAACCTAGATATGCATCTTTCAAGTTAATGGAAGTTATAAAAGCCTTCCATCTTTCATCTTCTCTCAATCCATTGAGAGTATAACACACAAGATCTTCATCTTCAACGGTTGTGCCAATAGAAGCTAAAGCATCGCTTAGCTCCTTAATCTTCAAAGTATATTCAGCTATGGATTGACTCGAACTTTTCTTGATTGTGTTCAACTCATTCTTGAGTTGAAGTTTCCTAGCTTTGGTATTTTTTGAGTACATCCTTTCAAGAGCTTCCCAAGCATCCTTAGCTTTCTCTAGATGTTCAATATGCCCTACCATGGCATTAGTAATGACTTGCACAATGAGGAACATGACTCTCCTATTCCTCTCTTCCCATTCTTTTGCTTTCCTCCTTTGGACTTCGGTCGCCATAGCTTGATTGATTTGAGCTTGAGCATCATCGCCGCTCACAATACCCCATAAGCCTTTGCGCATTAGGTAGTTGGTCATTCTAAACTTCCACATAGGATAGTTATCCTTATCCAATTTCTCTACTTGTTGACCCAAGTCAGCCATTGAAGACTATCAAAGACTTTGAGAGTTACCTCGAATAGATATATTGTCCTTTGTTCTTGCGTTTGTGAAGCTCCCTCTTGTTTTGTAGCTCCTCTTTTGCTTTGCTTTAACTCCAACTCTGTTGATGAAGCTTCAACACCAAGTTTGCTCTGATACCAATTGTGGAGAATGAGTTCTCCTATGTGCAACGAAAATGTGTAGTGAACCCTTGTATGTCCATCACTTGGACAAATAGCTGCACCTTACATAGCTTGATACTCTCAATAAAAAGCGCAAATGGACTTGTGCCTTTAGTTGATCAAAGTAGACAAAGAGAGCTTTCTAACAAGCTATAAATAACTTAATTTGGACAAGTTTTGATTAGGAAACGCAACTGACAAATATGAACTACATGTCCACACAAGTATGCTGAAGAACGGAACTTCACTCTCGGATTGATAACTCTCTGAATATATATCTTTTGAGAAAGATATTTGTATAGAGAAAGTAGACACAAATAGCTTTCCAACAAGCTACAAAACAAGTAATTTGGATGAGTTTTGGTCACGAAACTCAACTGACCAAAATAGACCACCTGCACACATAAGTACACTATAAAACTAGACTTCACTCTCTGATAGATATCTCAGAAAATATAAATCCTCTGAATGAGATATTTTGAACAATGAAATTAGATGCCAAGCGCTTTCCAAGAAGACAAAAATCAAGAAATTTGGATATGATTTGGTCGAGAAACATAACCGACCAAAATAGACTACCTCTCTACATAGGTATACGAAAACAGGACTTCACTCTTTCATTGATATCTCATAGAATATGGAAGCTTTGAAGAAGATATTTGAGATTTCTTCGTAGTTTAGGAGCTACATATAAGCAATTCAGAACTTCTATACAGATAAGGGAAAATATTCTGAATTTTGCTGATCTAGTATCTATGCTGATTATTGAAGAAAATAATCTTGGTGAGGATTCAAACTTCCAAGGAAAATCTAGTTCTAAGCAGGTATTCTACTCTGGTAGAGGAAGAGGCAAAGGTAGAGGTTTTGGAAGTGGAAGAAGAAATAGTAACCAAGACCAAAGTCAACAATAGAATCATGCACGAGGAAGAGGACAGTTTCTAGGCAGGGGGAGCCAAAGAGGCCACAGAAATTTCCGAAGAAATGATTCAGGTAATGACAGTAAAGGATGTTGGAATTGTGGTAAACTTGGACACTTTGAACATGACTGCAAGTTGAAGAATCAAAATAATAGAAGGCAGCAGAATAACTATGCATCCACAAGTGTAGATGATTCTGAGAAGTTGTTCATGGTTCAACATCACATGATGAATACGATGTCTGTTGGTGTTTCAAAATCAAATGATAATGTCTCGTATGTTGATTGAGTTGCTTCAAATCACATGACCAGTCATGTGGTGTGGGAGCGATTCGCAACCGCTGGTGGATCAAGTCAACCGTCTCGCTAACAACGCACGTGGGGTGTCTATGGCAGGGCACATATTTTTACTAAGGACCATAGGGAAGTGCGTTTCTATACCTATTGTCCGCGTCTTTATAAGATGGAAGGTTTGGCTCTTCACTAGTTACTCTATCTTTAACAATTTCAGTTTCGTTTGAATCTAATTGAGAACAATCAGTATTTCTATTTACGAGTGGAGGAAACAGAACTTCACTATTTTCACGGTCGGGTAAAACAATTGAAATCAAAGGTAACACTCTCGATAATCGACGATCATAATCTAGCGAATACAAAGTTTCCTCTACGACACAATCCTTAACTAATTCTTCACTAGCTGTATTATTTTCTGTATTTTGTGAGACACTAACCTCTAGTAGAATAGGGAAGAGTATTTCTAACAAAGAAGAAGGTAAATCACGTTCAATAGAAGTACTACTAGTAGAAGCTTTATCAAACATGTAAAGATAAATTCACATAAATAGATTAATATTTTTTTTAAAATTGTTTTGTATAAATGGTAGAAACTAAATTCTGTTCTATACAAAATCTAAGAAACAGAAACAAGCAACAAAATCCCAGCTTCGTAATTTTCATCCCTATCAGCAGGTTGTTGAATGCTTGATTTACTTATGCATTAGTCGGCCACATATTCAGTTTGCTGTCTCACAGATGAGCAGGTTTATGCATTGCCCAGGAGTCAAGCATTGGCAAGCGGTTAATCGCATCTTTCGCTACTTGGGTGATACTCGGCTACTTGGGTTGTTTTATCCCAAGGGGGGATCACTACCGCCAGATTTGCATGCTTTTTCTGAATCAGACTGGGCTGTTTGCTATGACACTCGTGTGTCCACTAGTGGCTTTTGCTTCATGCTTGGTAGCTCATGTATATCTTGGTTGAGCAAAAAGCATCCTACTATGGCCACTTCTAGTTGTGAGGCTGAGTATAGGGCAGCTTTCATAATGACTGTTGAGTGTGTGTGGCTCAGACGCCTTATGGCTGATTTGGGTGTTGGTCAGTGTGTACTTGAGCCAAGATAACTCAAGGACTTGTGCCAATGAGACTATACCTCAATTGCCACACAAGTGCATATAGTGGGATCTTTAACACACATTTAAATGTCAATCCTAAGGAGCGACTTACCAAGTGTATGAGGACTTGTGCACACGTGATGGATAATGAAGTGGTTTAGCTAGCATGCATGAGAAAAGACTACTACCTCTCACACTCTTTGAAATACTGAAAGTGTTTGCCGCAAGTCTCTTACAGCAGTTTTGGTATTTTGAGGTTTTCTCCCAGCCCAGAACTCCGAATATAGGCAATAGGGTACTCGTTTCGAAGCTCTCGACGAGACGCATCCAACGGTGGTTTCACTCAATTCCGACCACTCTGCTTCAAGTTATGGCAAAAACAGTGAATGACGGGAATCACAAATACCCGCGCCACAGCTTCTCCTAGCTTACGCACGCACTACAGCAGCTCAAAACCAAGGGGAAGGGGTAGACAACAGTCCTACACATGCATTTCAAGCATAACACACACATACAAGAGCGAAATGAAGATCAAAATCAGCAAGAAAGAGGCAAACTCGAAAATTCTAAAGAGCTCCTTCTTCACAATGGCAAGAGTCCTTTACAAAGAGTCACAAAGTGACTTATATACATGAGCTGAGCCCTAAGTTTGGTCCTTTCACACAAGTGACCGGCACTTTATTCACTAAGAGACTAATTTCCTACTATTGTACATGGGTAATCTCTACTCTTCCGTGGGGATGCATCTAGAGGACTCCTCTAGTGCATTTACAATGGAAATATATTACAAGAATGAATATAATACAAAAGTTTGATGTCCAAATCGAAAAAAATTTGGGGCCCGTCTTTTTCTCAGCTTCGTGTGCTCTTTAGCTCTGCAACACTTTCCCCCTCTTCGTCTCTGTCGTCCCTTGACAGACTTTGCTTCCCGCACGCATCCAGTGGTCAGTGTTGTCTGTAGTTAAACAGACATGCAGATTCGATGGCCTTCTTGATTCAAGCTCTGCTACTCGAGAGCCTGTTGCACTTGGGTTGCCTGTTGACTTGGGTTGCCACGCACGCCACCAGTGACTAGGAATGTGCTGTTCTTAGTCACCCTCTTAAACTTTTCAGCCTCTACCCCTTTATAACTTTTGGTCCTCTGATTTGTCCTGGTTGCACACATCTGACCCTGTCGTATTGCTTTGAGGCTGTTTGCTTTTTTCCACCGTGCATGACCTGGATGTTTTGCCTTTTTGCCTGATGCGTGCCCCTGCGGGGCTCTGTGCAGAGATGGGTGTTGCGCCCCTGCGGGGCTTCTTGCAGAGATATATCTTCAGATATTGCTTTTTAGTGAAGCTGCTTCTTTCGTTGTCTTCTTCTTTTCTTCTTCTTACTTGATTCTCCCTCAACACTGCCCCCCTCCTGGACTCTGTCGTCCCCGACAGGCTTTTTGTGGCGACGTGTGTAGGTTTGAATGGCTTGTTGCTCTCTGTGATTTAGCAGATTAGCGTGACAAAGCATAAACTCCTTCCATTGTTGAGATTTTACTCCGTCCTCTGGCGCCTGTCTATGATCAGCAAAGAAACTTGTCTCGTAGGCCACCAGTCTTGCATTCAAATTTGAGGTCATTTTAATAAAAATCTCTGAATCCATTTCAAAGAATCCTGTAAAGAATGCTTCTTCAAAAGTCTGCATATATATCGATGGCAGAAACATGAGACGAGAGAAATATGCCATAATAGTTAACCGGCTGGGAATAGTAGATAAGTCAAAAATTAATGCCTCCGATCCTTGCATGATGCCGATGAAATTCAAAAAGGTATACTGTGCATGTTGGAACACTTTAATTACTGTCAGGAACATGCTAAATATTTTATTTGTCATTTTGACTGCTAAATCTGGAACGGTAGCATATCTTGCAAGCCAAAATTCCATTGTTTTGACCATGTATTCTTCTGTCGGTAGGTAGTTATGTGGTGGACTAGGTAACAGTGGATAATTTAACCACTGGTTATTAATGCTGCCTTGTCGCTGTCCTTCCCAAAATTGCATCCATGCTCTTCGACGTGGTAGTGGGCAAAATGATGGGTTGACTTGAAGCTCATACGGGGATGCTTCCCACTGTACCCTTAGTGTAGGGTTCTTTTCCAGTAGCTTTCTTCTCCATATTGGGTCTGTCGCCTTAAACTCTGCTTGAGTATAGTTAAACGTGTCATACCGAAAGTAGAGGTTATGATCCGGTTCTTTATTGGTCGTATGCGTTATGTAATGCCGAGTTTGTTCCTTCAATAGCCCGTATGGTACATTGAATGGCCTGAGTATGTGCTCGAGTTGCTTGCTGTCAATTTGAGCCTCTTTCATTAATTTGATGATTTGATCTTCAAATTCCGCAGTAAGCTGGGACACCAGTAGTGCCCTGTCTGCCCGGCTTAGTTCTGCAATGTCTCGAATATTAGGTTCAATGGGAACCTCTTTTTCCGCCCTTATTGGTGAATGATACAAGGGGGGAGAGAGAGGACGTACCTCTTCCTCCACAGTAGCCGTGGTCTCTGGTGGAACTACTGGTGTCCCCTGTGGTGCTCGCTGCTCTAATTGCTCCTGAAGCTGTTTTATTAATTCATCTTTTTTCTTATTTTCTTCTTCAGCGTTAGCAATAGTTGCTCGATGTTTAATTAGTTCCTCTGCCACAATATTCATGTGTTCTGTGTCTTCTTTACACTGTCACAGGTAGTTATTCTCTGCTTTTTTCCATTTCGTTCTGAGTGCAGCTGTGTCCTCCATGTACCTCTTTTCCCAATCTGTAATGACATCTTGCTCCTGTCTGAGCTGGTCTTGTAATTTAGTGATCTGTTCTTCCAGGTTCTTGACATTTCTTTGTGGGTCATCAGTAATTGCCAGTGGTTGATCACTAATGAGAGCTCTCATTTACTCTTTATTTCTTTGTCGCATATTGTCAGCTTCCTCCATACTGACTTTAAGTTGAGACTCTAAGATTTTACTGCGTGCTTGAAGACGTGTCTTCTCAGTCTCACTCATCTCCAATTTCTTTGTTAATTCCTGAATTTGGTCTTTCAGTTTTGTTTGCTCTATCTCTAGCATGTTGTTTTGTGTTTTGACCTCTTGAAGTTCCTTCTCTTTTTTCCGAGCTTGTTCTTGCACCTTGGATAATTCTTCGGAAAGCTCTTTGCCTGCTTTTTCAAGTTCTTTCTTGTCTCGCATGGCTTGGTCGTAATCTTCATCAGCGTCAAGCATCAATTGTTGTGTATCCAGAGCTGTTCTAATCATATCTTGCACAACAGGCTTG
This sequence comes from Ceratopteris richardii, assembly GCA_020310875.1. Lineage (NCBI taxonomy): Eukaryota > Viridiplantae > Streptophyta > Polypodiopsida > Polypodiales > Pteridaceae > Ceratopteris > Ceratopteris richardii. The sequence continues at coordinate 61,822,015 of CM035424.1, read as the reverse complement.
AGCTGAGCTATGTCTATATTTAGCCATGTCTTTGCTATTTCTGGAGTCTCTCCCGTTTGCGCATCTTTGCCTTCTTCCACCTGGAGTGTTTCGTTATGTGGTTGTCTCACTTGCAATTGGATTCTGGGTTCTTCATTATCTCCTTTTGCTGCATCCTTTTTAGTGGCACTCCCTTGAAATGTGACATCCATTGGGGAAGGTTCTGCCACAACCCTGATTGGTGTGAAGGGTTCTTCCGTTTCTATATCATTATCTTCATTCTCCTTTTTCGAAATCTCCTCATCTGTCTTTGTGCTTGTGGTTTTCTGATTCACTTTTATTTCTTGATCTATCGGCTTGAGGCCGTCAGGTTCTTCACCATAATCAACTTCATTTAATTCGGTCCATTGCCCATCATCTTTGGATTCGCTTCGAATATCCACAACCAACAATGATGCGTCCTTTTCTTCCTTGTCCTGAGTTGATGAGCTGGAGTTGTCTAATCCGATTTCGCGATATCGGTGAACTTTAGTAAGTCTTCTTTTTGTTTTTAATTCTTGTTGTGACTGCTGGTAATGATGACCTTGCACTGGTAAGTTTATTTGTCCTCCCGTGTATTTATGTGTCTCTTCTAGTGCTTTAGTTAATTCTTCTTCCGTGATTTGTTTCTGTCCTGTAATAGTCACTTTTGGAAGTTCATGGACTCTTTTTGTCATAGGTCCTCCTTCTTCATCTTGCTTGACTTCTCTTAGTCTTTTTATGCCTCTCATTCTCGGCTGAGAACTTGTTTCGGCTTCTTCTCCGCTGATGGCAACCTTCTTTTTCTTAGGGACTGTAGCTGATTTTGCGTATTTTGCTAGCCCTTCTGAGTTCGGCATCTCCCGTAAGCAGTTTTTCATCTCGAGAGCTTCGTATATCAACAAGGTCAATGCAGAACTGCCATTCAAAAATTTCTTTTGTCCCCACTTCTTCTGGGCTTCGAATAATCTTTCCTGAACATAGCTTGTTAAGTTCACTTTGTTCCCAATTTGTCTCATGGCATGCGATAATAATTGTACAATTATCTTCTGAGGGGTTGTATACCTGTGCATGCTGGGAAAGCAAAAATGTTGATGTACCAATCGCACAGCATCTTCTATGTCAATTCTGTTTATCTCCAAGAATGACCTCTTCTTGGGATCATGGCACTCCTCTTTGACACTCGTAATTCCTGTTTGATTCCATCCAAAGGCTTTATTGATTAACTCGTGTGTGAATTGGATGGTCTTCCATGTCCCTACTTTATCCAATACTCGGGCTTCTGGTACTGATATTTTTGTTGCGGCAGGTTGCATGGTATTCATCACCTGTGCACATCTCTGAAAGTCTGGAACATATATAGGCAGTTTGAGAAATGCCTCAATGCCCGCTTGTGCCCATACATCCTCAATATGAGGTAGTCCTTGTATTATTGTATTGAAATCCTGGGACATGATAGGAAAATAATGATCTGTATCCATTATCTTGATAGTTGCCATGAAGATAAGTTCTGCCACTGGTTGATCATCCCGGAACCAGTGACCTCTTGCTTTTGTTACTGATTCTAGTGGAAGAAGCTGCACCTCTTCCTGCTGCGTAGATTCTGAATCAGTAGACGCCATCTGCACTCAAGGTAGAGCATAAATTAGTTGCCACATATTATCAGAAATCCTCCTTTATATGTTGGTTATAAGTTCGATGTTGCTCCGAGTGAATGGTGTCGTCCCTTTCTCGTGTGTGTGAGAAAGGTAATACCTGGATTTTTCACATTTTTATGTATTTTTATATTTTCTGCTGAAAAGGAAAACAGAAAAGTTAGTTCATAGCCGAAGCAGTTATTAAATTTTTTGGAGTATTTTTCTTAGTATATGTACAAGTGCTCTCCTATTTCCCCGTGAGGAAAATTTGCTTGACTATCCTGAAATAGAAGAAGGATGTGCCGAATGCTTGGCCTTGTAATGTGGCCCTATCATGCATACTTTGGGTATTGACAATTCTCTATGTGTGCAATTGGAGGTAGTTGGCGTATGCATGCCGTTCATTTTGTCTTTCGGTATCCAAATCTGCTATTGTGCTGGGCTTCGTTGTATGTTGCCCACTTCCACTGAATGTGGCTCTTTTCTTCTTGTTGTGGGTCTGCTTTATCTGATTTGTGAATCTCGGAATGGCTCGGACTGCCTTTACAGACTCCTTCTTTCTCCAATTACTCCTTTTCTGTGGCTGTTTTGCCTGTGGACCATATTGGTTCTTCTTGTGCTGAGGATCCTTCCTTCGGTTTGTTTTCTTTGGAACGCAAGACTTAGGAATCCATATTTGCGAACGATCCTGTTGCGCAGCTACAACTTTCTTTGGAATCCATATTGTAGCAACTTGTCGATGACTTCGTTGTTCAGACTGAGTTGGTTTTTGCTTTGATTGTTTGTTCTGATGTCGGTTGTGCTTCTGTCGTCGAAGATACTCCTCCACTTGGCCTTTCTTTATCCACGCTTGGTTAGAGTATGGAATAGGGTATATTTTAATGGTTACAGGTTTTGAATTACTCAAAGGACTAGTTTCTCTTATGCATGGTGCTTTGGTGAGGTTGGTTTCAGCTTGATTGACACTCTCTTGGCTTGCTAGATTAGAACAAGGTGTGCAAGCAGAATTCAATGTGTCCGCACATATATTACTCGATGAAGGTGTTTCTATATTGCTAGTGATCATACATTCAGGACTTTGTTCATTAGAATGAACTGTTTGCTCCATGCTCACAGCTTTGAGTGGTCGTTCATCTAGCAGACTGAATACTTCACGATGTCCTATCCTGGCTGAGATGTATCCTAACGCCAATTGAATGGTCACTTCGTATTCGTAAATCCAGTCTTGACCTAACACTACCTCTTCAAGTAAATCTTGGTCATGGCACACTAACAGCTTTTGTTCCATAGTGTTGTTGCCAAGATGCAACGGTAAGGTGATCTCACCTATGCATTGAGTAATTGTTCCACTTATTCCTATCAACTGGGCCATCGATGGGTGTACTTCCTCCTTGAGTTTTTGGGTCAAAGTAAGCTTAATGCAGCTTACAGCTGCTCCTGTGTCAATAAGAGCATCCACCAAGTGGTACTCCATTTTTCCGGCTCCCAAATTTAGATATGGTTGTGTTCTTTGCGATCCTAGGTTTTGAGTGGCTCTAAAATTAGCCATTGGGACGAGTTCTTCTCCTAGTCGATATCTTTCATCTCGCTCTCTCATCCACTCTTTCTGTTTCTTTATTCTTTCCAATGCTTCCTGTCTTGCTTCCTCTCGTATTCTTTCCTCTTCTATGCATCTATTCTTACCTTTGATTAATCGTGACATTGTTTCTTCAGTTAATGGTTCTAGGTATTTTTTCACTCTACACCCACTGATGTAGTTTGGTAACACGTCTCCATCTAAGGTTGCTAAGCTAATGGCTCCACTTGTAGATATGCGATTAATGATTAATGGGCCATATCCTCTTTTTTGAAATTTCTTAGCATGTTGTTTCAAAGTGTATACCAGGACTAAATCTCCTTCCTTCAAATTTTTGTCCTTTATGTGCGCGTCAAAGTAGGCTTTTTGTCTTCGTTTAGCAGCATAAATACCTGCTACTGCTTGTAACCTAGTTTCATGAAGCTTTTCTATTTGGTCCAATTGAGCTGATAATTCATGTCCTGTCCACTCGTAAGTAGTTGCTACTCTCAGAGTGGGAATCAAGAAATCAATTGGCAAAATAGCATTTTGTCCGTACACTAAGTTAAAAGGAGTAGTGCCTATTGCGGTTTTATAGGCTACTCAAAATGCCCATAACGCATGATGTAACTGCTTATCCCAATCTGATCTACCGTTGTTAACGATTTTGGTGAGAACCGTACACAAGATTTTATTTGAACTTTCTGCTTGTCCATTTGCTTGTGGGTGATAAGGAGCTGATTTCTTATGAATTACTAAGAATTCATTCAATAAGGCTTCTATCACTTCATTAACAAAGTGCGTACCTCTATCACTCACAATCTCTATAGGTAGTCCAAATCTAGTGAAGACGTTCTCGAAGAGAAACTTGGCTGTAGTTCTTGCGTCATTTTTCTTTGTTGCTTTTGCCTCAACCCATTTGGTCAGGTAATCTGTGGCTACAATTATGTATTCAGCATGTGAACCTTTTGCTGGTGGGCTAATAGGTCCTATAAAGTCTATTCCCCATTTCATGAAAGCTCTAGCACTCATCATGGGTCTAAGTGGCATCTCATCTCTTCTAATAGGATATTTCGTTCGTTGACAAGTATCACACCGTTGCACATATGTTATGGCATCTTGGTGTAGAGTTGGCCACCACATTCCAGCAAAGAGGATCATTTTTGCTGTTTTGTCTGCGGAGAAGTGTCCTCCCGCAGCTCCTGTATGAGCCATCTCTAAGACAGAAAGATATTCATTTTCGTGAATGCACATTCGTAATTGGTTATCTTTCCCTCGTTTGAAGAGTTGTTTTCCTATGATGGCATAGTCTTTACTCTGTTCTTCAAGAGCACGCTTCCTTGCTGAAGTAGCTCCGTCTGGGTATTCTTGAGTTTTCAAGAACTTTACCAGGGGCATGCTCCATCTTGGTGCTATTGTAGAATAGCATAAGTGTAGAGCCCTAACCGGTCGAAACTAAAGGTACAAAGTATTTTTCCTCTTAAGGTTCAAAGGTTGAATCTAAAATCTTAAGGTGCAAAAGTAAAAGAATTAAAAGGAAAAGTGAAGGTGGAAGGCCACGTACGAAAAGGTGGAAATAGGCCGCCCAATCAAAATTTTATTTTAAAAGTCACTCTTGTTCTAAAGTCACTACAAGACAAAGTAGCGGATCGTTGAGGACCAGTTCAAATAGACAATCTTGGGACATTGAAAGGACACCAAGATTGTATTGCAGTTAGAGTGCGCGAACCGGCGGACTCTCAAACAAAAGGAAGGACAAAGGCTATTCTTGGACATTGAGAGTTGGGAGCAAGAGAGAGCTTCGGAGGAGCAAGAAAGGAAGCAAGAAGAGCCTCCAGTGTGCGACGACATTCAAGAGTGCAAGAGGTGTTAAGAGGAAAGTGTGCAGAGAAGAGAGAAGGCGGGCTGGATTCCAAGAGTTCCAAGGGCTATTGCGTGCTGCACAGTGACACCAATTCCTTAGCTTGGCGGAAGCTTAGTGCAAGGTGTGCACAAGGGAAGCGGGAAGCAAGTGAAGGATTGGCGCACGAGAGGCCGCCGCTAGAGGACTTGAGATAATTAGTCTTCAGTAATTGATACTCTCTGAAGTTGTATTTAGTCATTGATTGGACTGTGCGCAGTCATTGTAATTGTTGCAGGATAAGTAATATTCAAGGGTTCCAAGAGTATTCCTTTGCAGAAGTTCTCACTATTATTCCATTTTCATCATCTCCTTTTTCTCCTACAAACCCTCAAACTCCTTCTTGTCCCGAATCCCCAACAAATTTGGCACGCACGGTGGGACTTCCAAGGAGCTTTGAGCATAGGAGACTATATATTGCCATTGGAGGACAACATTCCAGTGCCGACAACATTACTCCAGTGGGACAAAAGGTACATCCTTTTATCAAGTGTCTCATTTTTAGTGGACTATGTGTAGCTCATGACCGCGACCCGGTCACAAACTTTGAGAATCAAGTGCAAGCAGACAAGAAGAAAGACGAACCGAAGATCATCAAGTCCACTTTCGTCGACTTCATCGGTAGGAAGCATGGCTGGACAGGTGGACCTAGAAATCTTGCTATCAAGGTTAAACATAAAATTCCCCTCCTTCAGAGGTTTAGCCCATGAGGACCCAGATGAGCACATTCGACGATTTCTTTCATTGTGTAAGACTAGGGGACTAATGGGTAGGGAAGATGCTTTCTTGATACTCTTCCCCGCCACATTGGAAGGTCTGGCAGACAAGTGGTTCAGTCAGTTCGCCAAAAATCACTTTGCCTCTTGGGATATGATGAAAGAGGCCTTTAAGAATCAATTTCAGCATGGCAACACGGCTGAAATCATTATAGAAGAATTGGAAAACTTGAAGTTGGGTCCAGGAGAGAAGTTCCCCGAATTCGTGACCAGGGCAAAAGCATTAATGACCAAATTACCGGATCCACCACACGACTTCTTTGTCAAGAAGTGGTTAGCCAAACCTTTACCTGTGGTCACTCAATGCAAAATAAAAGAGTTGGTGCTACCTACGGCCTCTGTTGAGGAATTTATCAACACGGCCACCCGCTTGGAACAAATAAGGCACCAGTATGGTACAACGTCTTCCCAACTATCATATGGTACAGAACTGGAGGACCCTGTGAGCCAGTTAAGAAGGGACTTGGAAGGCTTGAAAAAGAATAAGCCCTATACAGAGGAGGAGACTACTATAGCTCAGCTGAGAAGAGAGATCGAAGCCCTCAAGCTCCAAAAGGAAGAGGAAGCCCAAGCAGAGGAACTAGCTCAGCTGAGGCAGGAGTTGCAAGAACTAAAAGGAGGTGGCATTAAGAACGGACTATGGTGCTCCATGTGCAGTAAGCAAGGACATATAGTAAGTGAATGTCCTTTGCTAAATATGACTTGCCAATTATGCAGAAAAATTGGGCATGAGGCCCATGAATGCCAATCAAGGGGAATACAGGCAACGACCTACTGGACACAAGGCGGGCTATTGCCACCAGCAAATGTAATGGCAGCAGCAACAAACCAAGGTAATAATTATAATCCTAGACCAAGAAATAACCTTGCAAATGGGCCTAGAAGGCCAATTATTTGCTTCAGGTGTGGAGAATGTGGGCACTACCAAAGTAGGTGCACCCTACCAGAGAATGCACCTCCTTGCAGGAACTGCCCTGAGGCCAGAGACCATTATACAAATTGTTGTCCTAAGAATCAAGCCTCTTCATCAGGGCCCCATATCCAAATGATTTCAGTGCAGGAAGAAGAAATGGCAAATCAAGTTAAGGTGCCGTCACCATCTACCAGGGTGGTGCAGTTAGAGGAAATTGACTCTTTTACTGTGCAGACAAGAAGCAAGGGGAAGACTCCAGTGGACGTGGGTCAAGAATCATTGATTAATGGAGTACACAGAGACAAAGGTGTGTCCGAAGACCTAGCCACCACCATTACAGACACAAGGAAAAAGGAAAAGTGCACAGGTACCAGTGATGCCGTTGGACAGGCATTCAGCAGGGCTCATGAGGAGTTGGACAAGTCAAATGGAGCCCAAGCTCTTAAGGAATCAGAAGCCTCCAGACTGCTCAAGTCCATGAAAAAGGAGGTTAGTATTCTGGATTTAATAAAGATGGATGGGAAATTCAGGTCAGAATTATTACAGATAATTGATGATGCTTCTACGACAAGCTTAGTAGCTAAAACTGCTATCTTACATCAAGGGATAATCAGGGGGGAAGCACCCCTCACAGATTATAAAAGCCCTCGCCTCACAATATCAATCAAGGGCCATGAATTTCAAGGTGTTATTGTAGATGGTGGTTCTGGCATTAATTTGATGCCTGAACATACCATGAAAAGGATTGGACTTCACCCTTCAAGACCTGCAAATTTTACGGTCACTTTGGCAGATCAGAGCAAAGTAAGGCCCTTAGGGGTAATCCCAAAAGTTCCACTTGAAGTACAAGGTAATCTATTTATCCTGGATTTTGTGGTTTTAAGATTGCCCCAGGTTGAAGGAGGATTTCCTCTCTTAATTGGAAGACCTTGGCTGAGGCATGCCAGTGTCATTCATGATTGGGGTAAGGACACCATGTGGGTACAAAAGAAAGGGAAGGAGCTGACACAAATTCATTTAGAAGAAGGCCCAGACAATCAAGGAAACACTAGTATGATGCAAACAGTGAGCATTTGCATGGAAACAGAAGCGGAGGATCAACCCCAAATAGATTTTGAGGAAGAAGAGGATATTTTAAGTTGGCTTCATGCCGGCAACTCTTCTTCTTGTTTTGGAATTTTCCTTGATAATCCTGGTACATTTGGAGGCTATGATGAAGACAAAGGAAAGGTCCAGGTTGATGGATTGGGAGAACCCATCACTGACCACAGAAGGGGCAGGAAGATACCCCTCAAATACAAATTGGAGGAGGATGTGTCAGCATCAGATAACGAAGTTTCCCAAGCTAAAAGCAAGGTAAAAAATTCTGAGGTTGAATGTTCTTTCCCAATTCAAGAAATCCCTGCAGGATGGATGCAGGACAAGGAGGAAAACATCGAAGTTCATAATACACCTGCTTATGAAGCAATGCACGAAAAGCTAGTAGAAGAAGACAAGGAAGCAGATGCACAAGAAGATAATTTGGTAACAAGAAATCCGGTTCAAGAAGTACATTTATGCACCCAAAACAATAATCAACCAGTTCTAGTGGCCACTTGGTTGTGGAGCCACCCAAATCTCCTGGAAAAGGTAAAATCATTCTTAACCCAGTATGCAGATGTTTTTGCCTGGCATTATAAAGACTTAGAAGGAGTGCCTGCATCTTACGGAGAGCACAGAATTCCTCTGGTTGAGGGAGCCAGACCCATCAGAGGAAGGAGTTATAGACTCAATCCAAAGTATGCAGAAGCTGTCTATGTGGAAATCCAAAAGATGGAAGATGCAGGAATCATCATTCTTGTGGAACACTCAGAATGGCTCTCACCTATGGTTATAGTACCAAAGAAGAATACTAATAAAATCAGGATTTGTGTGGACTTTAGAGCTCTCAACAAGGTGACCATTCCAGACGGGTTCCCTATGCCTTTTGCAGAACAGGTCATTGAAGAAGTGGCAGGGCATGCACTATATAGTTTTATGGATGGCTTCAGTGGCTATAATCAAATATCAATACACCCAGAGGATCGTGAAAAGACTGCTTTTATCACACCGTGGGGAACGTATGTGTATGTAAAAATGCCATTTGGGCTAAGAAATGCTCCAGCCACATTTAACAGAACGGTCAATCTCATTTTTGGGCCCTTATTGCTGGAATCACTTAGAATCTTCATGGATGATTTCTCTTCATTTTCAGGATCTCACAAAGAAACTCATCTAGATTGTTTGGACCAGCACCTGAGACAACTGCAGAATATTTTCCAAAGATGCAGAGAAACCAAGTTAAAGCTCAATCCAAATAAATGTCACTTCCTTGTGACAGAAGGAACCCTCTTAGGACATGTGGTATCCGCTAAAGGTATGGCCCCAGATCCTGACAAAATTCTCTCTATATTAAAGTTACCTAAACCCAAAACTCCTAAAGAGATCCAGAGTTTTTTGGGGCATACCGGTTATCATAGAAGGTTTATAAAAATGTATGCAGAGATAGCTAGACCCCTGACTAGACTCACAGGTAAAGAAGTACCTTTCAAATGGGAAGAAGAGGAGGAACAAGCATATCAGACATTAAGGTCACGGCTCGTGTGTGCTCCTATATTGGTCACCCCGGAGTGGTCAAAAATCTTTCATATACATGTCGATGCCAGTGCATATGCAGTAGGAGCAGTTCTAACTCAACCCAGTGAAGAATTTAAAATGGACAGGCCAATTCAATATGCCAGTAGAATCTTGACCAAGGCTGAAAGAAATTACAGTACAACCGAAAGGGAAGCACTAGCAATGGTCTTTGCAGTTCAAAAATTCCGCCATTACTTATTGGGGGTAAAATTTATTATTATATCAGATCACCAACCTCTCAAGTACTTACTCAACAAACCACATGCTACTGGTAGAATATGGAGATGGTTACTGTTATTCCAAGAGTTCGATTTCTCGGTAATCCATAAGCCAGGAAGAGAAAATGTGATGGCAGATCACTTATCCAGAATAGGAAGGATCAAACCAGTGGTATCAATGATGATTTCCCTGATGCACACTTGTTTGCTATACAACCTAAAGGATGGTATGATGATATCAAGCAGTTCATTAATACTGGATTGTATCCAGAAAGTGCTAATGCTGTACTAAGAAAGAGGCTACTTATCAAAAGTAGACCATATACTTTCATTGAGGGCAAACTCTACAGACAGGGCAAGGATGACAGGATGAGGAAATGCTTAGAGGAAGATGAAGTGAGGAAAATACTGCAATTTGCACATGAAGGAACAGGTGGTGGGCACCTTCCAGGGCATCTCATGAGCCAGAGAATACTAGATGCTGGTCTATGGTGGCCTACACTCTTTAGAGATGCAGATAATTGGAGAAAAACATGTGATGTATGCCAGAGGTGTGGACCTAAACCCACCAAGCAAAGACATCACCCTTTGGTAGTTTCCACTTCTTGGCAGCCCTTTGAGAAGTGGGGATTAGACTTTGTTGGGCCTATATACCCTCCGGCACTTCCAAAAAGGGAAAAGTACTTACTGATAGCCACGGACTACGCAACAAAATGAGCTGAAGCTATTGCATCAACGGATTGCTCTGCACAAACAGTGGCTGACTTTTTGTATTGTAATATCATTTGTAGATTTGGATGCCCGCTGGAAATCTGTACCGATCAGGGTACTCACTTTGTTAACAAAATATTGCAGGAAATTTCCAACAGGTATCGCATTTTACACAGGACTTCGTGTGCATACTACCCACGAGCTAATGGACAAGCCGAGTCAACAAACAAAGTATTAATTTCAATGTTACGAAAAGAATGCATGTTGCAGCCGACCTCTTGGGGACAGGCCTATCTGGGTACATTATGGGCATACAGACTGGCCTATAAAGAGACTGGGTATTCCCCCTTTCATTTAGTCTATGGCTCGGTTCCTATTGAACCATTTGAATTTATCAGAGGCTCTATAAGAACAGAAAGACTAGAGAGAAATGGGATGGAAGTTTCAGCCAGACTAACTGCTTTGCATAAGCTGGAAGAATCGAGAATTTTAGCATCCAAACAGTTAGAGAAGCTGCAATTACACAGGAAGGAGACTCATGACAAAAATCTATGGCAAAACAATTTGAAGCCTGGAGATTTAGTCCTGCTACACAGACCACAAATTTCGAATCAAAACAAAGGGAAATGGATCCCTCACTGGGAAGGCCCTTTTCGCATTAAGAAGATAATGCAGTGGGGTGCAGTACAATTGGAAACACTCGCTGGCAACAACCTACCTTTGGTTAACATTTCCAGACTCAAGGCTTATTATCAAGTATCATAAACATTGCATTTTCCTTTATCTTGTTGGTTTTTGATTGTTTTAATAAGTAGTAATAATCGGATTGTGGGCGTCAATTCTATCAAAAATCAGAAAAAATGAGCGCACGATTTTTTCCTTTCTTTCTCAATAAAAGTCAATAAATAAATGTTGGGCGCAAGTTTTGTTCTTTTGAAATTCCGGAATGTGCACACGAATTTTTTCGTTTTCTTATCAATTTTGGGCCATCAATAATTCAAGAATTCACTACTTCATAAAAAAGAAATTCATCACTTGAATGGCTCTTAGTTTTGCTAAGTAACTTTCAGTTTTGCCCTTTCCTTTGTTTGTCTCTCGGATGGATGAGATTAACATTGTCATCTCCTCTTTTTTGATCACCTTTTTATGCTAGACCGCTCCTTCTTGAGAGGTGCTCCCTCATTCGAACCAGCTATATAATAGGGCCTCTTTCTTCATTCTTGCTTCAACATCCTCAGAATTCCGTTCGTATTCTCTGGGCACAAGCCAAGTCGTGATTGGAAGGAAAGAAGAAGAGCATCTCACACCCTCTCCACCCCATCAGCTCCTCCCGCCACCACCCTCCCTCCTCCTTCCCCATTTCCCTACTGCCAATACATCCCTCACCGCACCACCCCGCGCTTCCCCACCCCCCCCTCAACACTCATCGCCCCCCCTCCCGCCCCTCACCTCACCGCACCACCCCACGCTCCCCCTCCCCCCCCCCTCAAACCCCCCCCTCAACAACCCCCCCTCCCATAATCGGCGGCCCCCCTCTCAGCGCTCGCCCCCCCCTCACCACGCTCCCCCTCCCGCGCCTCCCCTCACCGCACCACCCCGCGCTCCCCCACCCCCCCCCCCCTCAACACTCATCGCTCCCCCTCCCGCGCCTCCCCTCACCGCACCACCCCGCGCTCCCCCACCCCCCCCCCCTCAACACTCATCGCCCCCCCTCCCGCGCCTCCCCTCACCGCACCACCCCGCGCTCCCCCTCACCCCCCCTCAAACCCCCCCCTCAACAACCCCCCCTCCCATAATCGGCGGCCCCCCTTTCAGCGCTCGCCACCCCTCACCACGCTCCCCCTCCCGCGCTTCCCCTCACCGCACCACCCCGCGCTTCCCCACCCCACCCCCCCCCCTCAACACTCATCGCTCCCCCTCCCGCGCCTCCCCTCACCGCACCACCCCGCGCTCCCCCACCCCCCCCCCTCAACACTCATCGCCCCCCCTCCCGCGCCTCCCCTCACCGCACCACCCCGCGCTCCCCCTCACCCCCCCTCAAACCCCCCCCTCAACAACCCCCCCTCCCATAATCGGCGGCCCCCCTCTCAGCGCTCGCCCCCCCCTCACCACGCTCCCCCTCCCACGCCTCCCCTCACCGCACCACCCCGCGCTCCCCCACCCCCCCCCCCCCCTCAACACTCATCGCTCCCCCTCCCGCGCCTCCCCTCACCGCACCACCCCGCGCTCCCCCACCCCCCCCCTCAACACTCATCGCCCCCCCCTCTCGCGCCTCCCCTCACCGCACCACCCCGCGCTCCCCCTCACCCCCCCTCAAACCCCCCCCTCAACAACCCCCCCTCCCATAATCGGCGGCCCCCCTCTCAGCGCTCGCCACCCCTCACCACGCTCCCCCTCCCGCGCTTCCCCTCACCGCACCACCCCGCGCTTCCCCACCCCCCCCCCCCAACACTCATCGCTTCCCCTCCCGCGCCTCACCTCACCGCACCACCCCGCGCTCCCCCACCCCCCCCCCCTCAACACTCATCGCCCCCCCTCCCGCGCCTCCCCTCACCGCACCACCCCGCGCTCCCCCTCACCCCCCCCTCAAACCCCCCCCTTAACAACCCCCCCTCCCATAATCGGCGGCCCCCCTCTCAGCGCTCGCCCCCCCCCACCACGCTCCCCCTCCCGCGCCTCCCCTCACCGCACCACCCCGCGCTCCCCCACCCCCCCCCCTCAACAACCCCCCCTCCCATAATCGGCGGCCCCCCTCTCAGCGCTCGCCACCCCTCACCACGCTCCCCCTCCCGCGCTTCCCCTCACCGCACCACCCCGCGCTTCCCCACCCCCCCCCCTCAACACTCATCGCTCCCCCTCCCGCGCCTCACCTCACCGCACCACCCCGCGCTCCCCCACCCCCCCCCCCTCAACACTCATCGCCCCCCCTCCCGCGCCTCCCCTCACGGCACCACCCCGCGCTCCCCCTCACCCCCCCCTCAACAACCCCCCCCTCCCATAATCGGCGGCCCCCCCTCTCAGCGCTCGCCACCCCTCACCACGCTCCCCCTCCCGCGCTTCCCCTCACCGCACCACCCCGCGCTTCCCCACCCCCCCCCCCTCAACACTCATCGCTCCCCCTCCCGCGCCTCCCCTCACCGCACCACCCCGCGCTCCCCCTCACCCCCCCTCAAACCCCCCCCTCAACAACCCCTCCTCCCATAATCGGCGGCCCCCCTCTCAGCGCTCGCCCCCCCCCTCACCACGCTCCCCCTCCCGCGCCTCCCCTCACCGCACCACCCCGCGCTCCCCCACCCCCCCCCCCCTCAACACTCATCGCCCCCCCTCCCGCGCCTCCCCTCACCGCCCCACCCCGCGCTCCCCCTCACCCCCCCCTCAAACCCCCCCCTCAACAACCCCCCCTCCCATAATCGGCGGCCCCCCTCTCAGCGCTCGCCCCCCCCCTCACCACGCTCCCCCTCCCGCGCCTCCCCTCACCGCACCACCCCGCGCTTCCCCACCCCCCCCTCAACACTCATCGCTCCCCCTCCCGCGCCTCCCCTCACCGCACCACCCCGCGCTCCCCCTCACCCCCCCTCAAACCCCCCCCTCAACAACCCCCCTCCCATAATCGGCGGCCCCCCTCTCAGCGCTCGCCCCCCCCCTCACCATGCTCCCCCTCCCGCGCCTCCCCTCACCGCACCACCCCGCGCTCCCCCACCCCCCCCCCTCAACACTCATCGCTCCCCCTCCCGCGCCTCCCCTCACCGCACCACCCCGCGCTCCCCCACCCCCCCCCCTCAACACTCATCGCCCCCCCTCCCGCGCCTCCCCTCACCGCATCACCCCGCGCTCCCCCTCACCCCCCTCAAACCCCCCCCTCAACAACCCCCCCTCCCATAATCGGCGGCCCCCCTCTCAGCGCTCGCCACCCCTCACCACGCTCCCCCTCCCGCGCTTCCCCTCACCGCACCACCCCGCGCTTCCCCACCCCCCCCCCCCTCAACACTCATCGCTCCCCCTCCCGCGCCTCACCTCACCGCACCACCCCGCGCTCCCCCCACCCCCCCCCCCTCAACACTCATCGCCCCCCCTCCCGCGCCTCCCCTCACCGCACCACCCCGCGCTCCCCCTCACCCCCCCCTCAAACCCCCCCCCTCAACAACCCCCCCTCCCATAATCGACGGCCCCCCTCTCAGCGCTCGCCCCCCCCCACCATGCTCCCCCTCCCGCGCCTCCCCTCACCGCACCACCCCGCGCTCCCCCACCCCCCCCCCCCTCAACACTCATCGCTCCCCCTCCCGCGCCTCCCCTCACCGCACCACCCCGCGCTCCCCCACCCCCCCCCCCCCTCAACACTCATCGCTCCCCCTCCCGCGCCTCCCCTCACCGCACCACCCCGCGCTCCCCCTCAACCCCCCCTCAAACCCCCCCCTCAACAACCCCCCCTCCCATAATCGGCGGCCCCCCTCTCAGCGCTCGCCACCCCTCACCACGCTCCCCCTCCCGCGCCTCCCCTCACCGCACCACCCCGCGCTCCCCCCCCCCCCCCCCCTCAACACTCATCGCTCCCCCTCCCGCGCCTCCCCTCACCGCACCACCCCGCGCTCCCCCACCCCCCCCCCCTCAACACTCATCGCTCCCCCTCCCGCGCCTCCCCTCACCGCACCACCCCGCGCTCCCCCAAACCCCCACCCCCCTCACCCTCAAGCCCCCGCATACCACCACCCC
Source organism: Ceratopteris richardii (assembly GCA_020310875.1). Taxonomy (NCBI): domain Eukaryota; kingdom Viridiplantae; phylum Streptophyta; class Polypodiopsida; order Polypodiales; family Pteridaceae; genus Ceratopteris; species Ceratopteris richardii. The sequence goes on along the minus strand of CM035424.1, from coordinate 61,806,943 downwards.
TCCCTCCCCCTCATCCTCCTCGGCGACCCTCAAACCCCCACCCCCCTCACCCTCAAGCCCCCGCATACAATCTCCCCCCCCCCTCAAAATCCCTCCCTCCCCCCTCCCCTCACCGCACCGCAGCGCAGCCCCCCTCCCACGCGCCCCCACCCTCATCATCCCTCCCCCCCCCCTCCCCTCACCGCACTGCACCCTCCCTCCCCCCCCCTCTAAATCCCTTCCCCCCCTCCTCCCCTCACCGCAACGTAGCGCACGCCCTCACCCCCCCTCACCCACTAAGCCCCCCCCCTCATCATCCCTCCCCCCCCCTCCCCTCACCGCACACCCTTTCCCCCCCCCCCCTCCCCTCACCGCACCGTAGCGCCCCGCCTGCCCTCCCCCTCCCCTCACCGCACCACCCCCCTCAACCTCCCCTCAACACCCCCTCATCATCCTCCCCCCCCCCTCCCCTCACCGCACATCGCCCACCCAACCTAACATAACCACCCTCTCATCCTACACCCAACCCCCTTCCGCCCGACAATCATCAACCCCCTCTCTTCCCCACCGCTTCGCACCCATACCACCCCTCGCAACTCTCCGCCTCCAACCCCATCGAACCCCCCTCCATCCTCCCCATCAACCCTCTTACTCCCTTCACCCTCATCCCCTCCACCCCTCTGCCTCTCCCCATTTCCATCAATGGCGGATCCCGCTCCGACTGCTCGTTCCGATCCTCCCTCCACAATTCCATCTGACCATCCCAATCCACTTCCTCCTTCATCGGCAGCACCATCAGTTCAAGCGACTCCAACACCAACAGCAACTATGGCCCTGGATCTTCCCATTTATTCCATCGACTCTGATTCCAGCTACCTTTATTCCCCACCTCCCCTCCCACACCCTCCTTCTCCTTCCCCATCTATGTCTCATTCATCCCACCCATCTTCACCAACCGGAGATTATATGCGTCTGTTTCTCCCACCTGACATAAACCTGCAAATCCGAATGCATCTATCCATCCCTACCATTGCCCTTCGTCAAATGTTTTCCATTGAAGATCTTCAGCAGGCGGGCTTGTGGGGCTTGGCTAATGTCTTCTTCACTAACCCCGCCAATTTTTCCCACGTTTATGAAGCTATCCGCCACTTCCCTCATTTTAGAACCGGCACTCTATTCATCCCAGACATTGCCGCCAGTATTGGGTCTCCCCTAATAGAATTTCGTGCTCCCCCTTTCCTATACTCTGGCCTATCCGCCTCGGCGACTATTGCCTTTTGTACCACACACTTTCAAAGTACCGCTCGATTTTCGCTCCGCATGACCACCCTTCTCAATGCGTTCATCTTTTTCTTCTTACTTCGCAGCCAAACCTCTTCCCTCCCCTGGACAGATATTCGTATCGCCGATCCGCTTTTTTGCTTTCTCCATAGCCGTCCTTACCCTTACGCACATCTCATTTATAGTTCCTTGAATTTGCGCTCCCGCCGACTCCGCGAGTCTATCTCTAGAGGATCTCATGCATTTTCCATCTATTCTGCACCCTTCGTTGCTTGGCTCTATCGAATACCTGCACACTCGGTGCACAATGCTTCTTATTTGCCTACCCACCCTGAACCTTCCATTGCTCCATCCCCCTCCCCCCCGCTAATCTCCATTGACTCAGCCTCCGCCTCGACACCCACATCCGCGCCACCTGATGTAACTTCCTACCCTCCCCAATCTTCTTCACCCATCCCTCCTGCCTCTACCACCTCTCCAATCATAACGAACCCCCTTGATGTACCCTCCATTCCTCCCCATTCCTCTTCGCCTCTCCCTTCTGCCTCCACTACTACTCCGTTCATAACTAATCCCCCTGATGTAGCCTCCTTCCCTGCCCAATCTTCTTCCCCCCTCCCTCTTGCATCTACAATTTCTCCATTCATGACTCCCCCACCTCACGTCCCCTCCTTCACTACCCAATCTTCTCCCCCTTTCCCTCCTGTAACTACACATTCTCCATCCATGCCTACCCCTCCTATTATCCCTAGACCTCCCCTCTCTTCTGATTTCACCCCTCTTATTCAAACACAGCTCAACCCTCAAAACCCCACCTGTATGCCACCAATTCACCCGGATTTCACCTCCCCCTCTATCCGTAACCTTCCTGTAAGTCAACCGATCCCTTCTCCCCATCTTTCACTTCCCACTCCATCTTCCACTCCAACCATTCATCCTCCTCGGCAGAATATTCCCCCTCCCCCTTCCCCTACCGCTCCGCCTCCCACTCCGCCTGTTGACCTCCCATCAACCCCTTCATTTTTGCAATTACTCCAGGACGCGAGTGTAGTAGCTATCGGCAATGCTCAGGCCTCTCAGATTTCCTTGGATTCAGTTTCCGCAGCAGCTTCGGTTCATCAACAGTATATATCAACAATCGAAAATATCAATCGCATGGCAACCTCTCAATGGCACTCCCTCAACGAATCGGCCCGATTGCTCAAAGAAGAGCGAGATCATTATCGCGATATGGCCGACTCTGCGATGAAAGCCTTAGAAGATCTTCAGAATCGCTCCAACTTAGGTCTTTGTACTAACGCTGCATGCAGACGTATCCGCAGGGAACGGGATCACCTTAGACAATGCCTTAGTTCGCTACAGCTTACGATCGAACAAGCTTCTGCTCCTTTGCCCCCCTCTCCAACAACCTCGGCGGACAATCTCAATCAACCTCCACAATAAATTGCCCCCCTCAATCTAAATAAATCGCTCATCCAAGTCATAATAATTGCTCTTAGATTCCAGTATTCCTTTGCCAATAATTACCTCATACTTTTGATCTTTCCTCCATTTTGTCGGGTGCATATATTTTTTCTTCTTAACTGAATAAGATACACACCCTTCACTTTTTTTCTTGCCCCGTTATTTTCATCTTTGTGTCTTTGCAATTTCTCAGTTAGTATCGCTGTTATCTCTCCTGTTATCTCTCCGGGACGGAGAGATCTTTAGGTGGTGGGCATCTGTAGAGCCCTAACCGGTCGAAACTAAAGGTACAAAGTATTTTTCCTCTTAAGGTTCAAAGGTTGAATCTAAAATCTTAAGGTGCAAAAGTAAAAGAATTAAAAGGAAAAGTGAAGGTGGAAGGCCACGTACGAAAAGGTGGAAATAGGCCGCCCAATCAAAATTTTATTTTAAAAGTCACTCTTGTTCTAAAGTCACTACAAGACAAAGTAGCGGATCGTTGAGGACCAGTTCAAATAGACAATCTTGGGACATTGAAAGGACACCAAGATTGTATTGCAGTTAGAGTGCGCGAACCGGCGGACTCTCAAACAAAAGGAAGGACAAAGGCTATTCTTGGACATTGAGAGTTGGGAGCAAGAGAGAGCTTCGGAGGAGCAAGAAAGGAAGCAAGAAGAGCCTCCAGTGTGCGACGACATTCAAGAGTGCAAGAGGTGTTAAGAGGAAAGTGTGCAGAGAAGAGAGAAGGCGGGCTGGATTCCAAGAGTTCCAAGGGCTATTGCGTGCTGCACAGTGACACCAATTCCTTAGCTTGGCGGAAGCTTAGTGCAAGGTGTGCACAAGGGAAGCGGGAAGCAAGTGAAGGATTGGCGCACGAGAGGCCGCCGCTAGAGGACTTGAGATAATTAGTCTTCAGTAATTGATACTCTCTGAAGTTGTATTTAGTCATTGATTGGACTGTGCGCAGTCATTGTAATTGTTGCAGGATAAGTAATATTCAAGGGTTCCAAGAGTATTCCTTTGCAGAAGTTCTCACTATTATTCCATTTTCATCATCTCCTTTTTCTCCTACAAACCCTCAAACTCCTTCTTGTCCCGAATCCCCAACAATAAGGTAGAGTTCTCATCTGGGATTTGTTCTTGACAGGTCTGACAGGTTGATACATAGTTATGAGTATCTCTTTGCATGGTTGGCCAATATATGCCAAATCTCTTGAGTGTTTGCCACGTTCCATTTGCGTTCAAATGAGTTTTCCATTGGTTTATGTGTGCTTTCTGAAGCCACATTTCTTGTTCCTCTTCTTCCACGCATCTCATCAATAATCCACTCGAATCCTGGTTGTACAAACTTCCCGCAATGATGTGAAGGTTTTTAGTCCTCCAGAGGTCTTGCGTTTGGTTTGGTGTGATCCCATCTTTAGGTCCATGTGTAAGTATAGGGATCAATTTTTCTGCCCATTGAGGACATACTTCCAGGTTAAAAAGATAAGTATCTGGCAGGTCATCCGGTACTCCTATGGGTGGTTCTCCATGGGTCATCCGAGATAAGTGGTCTGATCTTATGTGGGTGTTTCCCTTCTTGACTATTACCTCAAAATCAAATTCCATTAGCAGTAAAAACCATCGTACTAGTCGTCCTGTATTACAAGGTTTGTTGACTAGGTATAGTAGGGCTTGATGATCAATGAAGAATTTGAATTTGTTTGCCAGTAGGTAATGTCTGAATTTCTTGACTGCGTATACCATCCCTAGGCCTTCTCTCTCCGTGGTAGTATAATTGCGTTCCGCTTGATTTAACTGTCTACTAGCATAGGCTATAGGGTGGTCTAATTTTCCTGTGTCAGCTGGTTGAGCTAAGATGCAACCAATGGCAAACTTGGAAGCATCCACATGAATGTGAAACGGTTTATTCCAGTTAGGGACTCGAAGGATGGGAGCTGAACTCAATCCATTCTTTAACTCATTAAAAGCTTTTTCGCATTCTTCAGTCCATTTAAACAGAGTCAATAATGCATAAAGAGGTCTAGCAATTATGGCGTACATATGTATGAATCTTCGATAGTATCCACAATGTCCCATAAATGCTTGAACTTCTTTAGCAGTCTTCGGTCTTGGTAAATTTAAGATTACTTTAATTTTGTCTTCATCTGTTGAAATCCCGTTCTTAGAGACAATATGTCCCAAGATTTTTCCTTGTCTAACCATGAAGACACATTTTTCAGGATTAAGGCATACTCGATATTGTCGACATTTAGCAAAAATCTTTTCTAGTTCAGGGATGTGCTCTGATCGTATAGCTGAATATGTACAAAGATCGTCCATGTATACCTCCATACTTTTTCTCAGAAATTCCTTGAACACATGACACATCAATCTTTGGAAAGTAGCTGGGGCATTTGTTAAACCAAAAGGCATGACTCTAAAGGGGTATACTCCCCATTCAGTTGCGAAAGCTGTTTTATGTTGGTCCTCAGGAGCAATGGCTACCTGATTATACCCTGAAAAGCCATCCAAAAAACTATAAACTTCCTTCCCTGCTACCCTTTCCAAGAGATGATCCGTAATTGGTAAGGGATAACTATCCCTTATGGTTGCGGCGTTCACTTTCTTCAAATTGATGCACACTCTTAACTTTCCATTTTTTTTTGGTACAACCACTAAAGGTGACACCCATTCCGTGTGCTCAATTTCATAGATGAATCCAGCATCTAGTAACTTGTCTATTTCCTCTTTTATCTTGGCTGAATACACATCATTATAAGTGTATGGTCTTTGTTTAGAAGGTTTGGCTTCGGATGTCATGGGGATTCTATGCGCACATATAGATGGGTCTACTCCTTTCAAGTCCTTATAAGTCCAAGCAAAGACATCCCGATATTCTCTTATGAGATGAATTAACTCCTGTTCTTCCTCGAATGAGACATCCTGTCCTATGAAGGTACATCGTTCCTCTCCTCCTTCCATAGTTACAACTATTTTCTTGGTTTGTTCCTTATTATCATATGCTATTCCAGGCTGTGCTTCTCTTTTCGGCATTTGAATAGCAATTTTCCTCTCCTCCACTTCATATTTTTTAAAATGAGCTGGTACCTCAAATTGATCTTGGAGTCTGTTTTCTTCATCTCCTGATTCTCTTTCAACTTCTAATTCCCCTTTCTGTGTGAGTTCCTGGTGTTTCTCATTGGCAGTGATATTTATGTTGGTGGTACTATTCCCTAGATCCATGGGTTCGGGCTCCATTTCAATGCTCTCGTAGTCCTCCTTCCAGTCTTTCTCGATCACTTCTCCTTCTTCAGCCTCTTGAAGGACTACCATATACAGGCTAACATCATAACCCTCCTCATCGATACATTCGTTCATGGTCACTACTTCTTCGTTTACACAGACATCGAGGGTAGCTAAGATTTCCATCCAACCGTGAGGTTCAAATTCTTCGTCCGGAAATACTTGTGGCATATAGGCCGAATCTTGTACAGACCTCACTATTCCATGTTTTTGCTGCCATCCTTTTCTTCTCTCCTCTTCCTTCCTTGCAGCTTGACATATCCACAGATGAGTGTCCTCGTTCATCCAGGATTGATCAATAGAACCTGCACTATGAACCGATTGATCGTCTTCCTCTTTAGGGATTTGATTCCATTGTAGAGGTGACACATCTTGATAAGTGTATGTATGTAGGTTTATCCTAGTGGTGGTTCCTGCGTGTTGTAGGTAAACTGCATCTTTTCCCCAATCCTGCATGACCTTTAGCTGTCTCATGAAAGGCCTTCCCAAGATCATTTCATAATTGCTTGGCCTTTCAAAGTGACAAATTGCTAAAGTATGTTCGAATTCCACTCCACACGTAGTGAAGACTACTCGTTCCAACAATCCTAAGGGTCTTTCCGTATGTCCATCTGCCATTTGTATTTTCATGCGAGTTGGCCTTAATGCTGGTTTTCCCCACTTCTCCCAAATTTCTTTGGTAGCAATGCCAACACCGGCTCCTGAATCTAGTATGGCTTTGGTAGTGTAACCCCTATAAGTAATTGGAAGGCAGGTATTTCCTTCATCTCCCTCGCTAAAGTCTCCTAGTTTATCCACTGGAATTCTCACTGTGTTTACTTCGTCAACTATCTCTTTCTTTTCCTCCTTGACTTCCCATTGATTGATCAATTTCTCTTTTAAATGTGGTTTTACCTTTAACAGTTCTTCAAACGTTAGGGTACATGGGATTTTTACTTCTCTAAGGCGTTGTATGATCTCAGATGTTTGGACTGATGGGTTCGTCTCTCGTTTCCTTATTGAGGGAATGCGGTACAATTCTGAATTGTGCTCGTACTCCCCGGTGTAGTTGGGCAGTTCCTTTACATCTTCCTCACCTTTGTCACTTGCATCCATTGGAAAAATCTCTTCTGAATTTAGTTCAGGTATTGAACCCTCTATTTCATTTTCTGCTTCTAATTCTTCAAAGGGTGGTTCGATTCCTTCCACCTTCTTCCATTTGTCCTCTTGGACTCGTGCCCATAGATCTTTAGTCCATTCTCCTTCTACTTCAGGGACTATGGATCCTTCCCTTCTCTCAACACCACGTTCGTCATTCTGTGTTTTATTTACCTCAGGCTTTTCATGAGTGTTTACACACTCTTGGAATTCTCCTTCAGAAATTCGGGTATTGGGTAAAGGCGATGCAGGTTTTTCTAAGGTTTGTTGTGCAACTTCTATCAATTTCTTGCAGATTTCTAGCCTTTCTCTTTCTAAGTCGCCTCTTGGATATTCTCTCTCGTGTTGTTCTATGGTAGGTCCTGCTCTTATTCTTGCCTTATATGCCTGAATCCACATGGCTAATTCTTCAGGCATTGGGTCTGCTAAAACTGATCCTACCTCCTCTTTCTGATACTTTGCATTTTTGTTCCCTTCCTCCTTCTTCGGTTCTTCTTTTGGTTTTTGTTCGTTTTCCTCCTTTTCCTTTTTCTGCCGTAATTTCTTTTCTTTTAGTCTCTCTCTTCGGTGCTTCCATCTCTGGGATCTTTTACTTGCAATACTTTTCTCCGGCTCTTCTGAGTCTTCAACTCTTTGAGGGATGGGTGTGTCCCTCTCCTTGTCACTTTGATTGTTCTCATCCGTTTTATCAGGGGTCTCTCTGGCTTTGGCTCTCGTTATTGCTTTCAATGGTACTGTGTACTCTTTATCACTCCCTGATGATTCAATTACTTCTATTACGTTGATTTGTACATTAGATGCAACCTTGTTGGGATTCTTTGGGCAGTCTCTGAAAAGATGTTCCTTACCACAATCATTACAGTAGCCTTCCCAGACTCGTTGTGGTGGTGGTGGGTTTGGCAATGTGCATTCTCTGATATAATGATCACCTCCACACCTATAACATGGTCCTCTGGGTACAGGCGGTCTGTTCATGGGTCGGGGTGGTACGGTTGCTCTAGGAGCTGTATACATTAATGACACATAGTCCTACTCATAACCGTATGAACTATCTGGTGCTTCCATGCCATAAGCATATGGTTCATACAATTGTCCATATTCCATCGTTGAACTTTCATAATTAGGGTATGTTCCTTGACTAGGGTCATAAAATGAGTCGTATGGTTCACTACTAGTCAAAGGTGTGGCTGGCACTATAGCTCTCTCTAGGTTTTCTTCAGGTTGGGCAATCTTGACTGGGACAACGTTCTGAGGATGGGGCGGTTGTTGTCCTAGTACTGGCTGTGGTTGAGTGTATCCCTGATATGCGTATGGTCGTGGTGCTCGTGCCTGCGGCTGATAAGAAGGATACCTAAAAGCTTCACCTCCCTGATGATTCTGAGGGTATCCGTATGGTCTCATGTATTGCTGTGCTGGTCTAGCTTGCCTATTGTAGGGACAATTTTCTGTGCTATGATTTGTGTATTTTTGTTCCACAGTGCAATATTGTAGTGGTCCTGGGACAGTGGGTCTATTATAACCATAAGCTGGTGGTGGAACTACTCCCCTAGTACACAGATGAGAAGGATGATCACCTCCGCACTGCATACATCTTCTGAGCATCGGTACTCTCATTGGATTATTGGGGTAGTTCCTCTGTCCTTGAACGTTCAACTTTTTCGCTAACAATTCGGCTATTTCCTCTACGTTGTTTTTAGGTATGGATGTATTACTGGTCGAATCTTCGCTTTTCGAGCTTCCTTGAGGTATTTTCAGATCCTCTACTAGGTTATCTTCTAAATCTATGCATTCCTTCATGCATTCTTGCAAGGTCTGAACCCTTTTTACATACACCAATGATCTCAAGGATCCGTTCAATAGTCCTTCCAAAAATAATGACACCATTTTATTCTGTGTCGGCCTCTCTTCCACTGGGCATCTGTCTACGTATTGCTTGAATCTTCTGGCAGCCAATCTCACTGACTCGGTAGGGACTTGTTTGAAGCTATGGATTAATGATGAAGAATTGTTTTTGATTCCTGATTTAGTAAATTCTTCAATCATTTCTTGGTATACTTGCTCCATGTTCTGAAAGGTATTAGGATCCAATGGCTGAAACCATGCTAATGCTGTGTCTGACAGTGTAAGACCAAAGGACTCATACTGAATCAGAAAGTCTTCTACCTGTTCGGCTCTGATTACTTGTTTAAATTCTGCTATATGATTATAAGGTTCACTAGAGCCATCATAATGATTTCTCATACATTTGGCAACTTGGATTGGCCTTAGTCGTCTTCCTGCCTCGGGTGGTCTAGGCATCACTGGGAACATAGGTCTTCCTATAGGTATGCCTGGTCCTCTTACTACCGGCGGTCTGACTGGAGCATGAACTCCATGTCTGGGGTCAATGGCTTGCTGAGTTCGGTAGTTAGGATTATTTACAGGTATTGCAAAGTGTACAGGAGGTCTGACTGGGATTTGAGTTTGTTGGGTCTGTTGTGTTTGTTGTGTTTGATGTGTTTGACCTGACTGTTGGTATGACTCATTATGGGAAGTTCCCCGTGGGTTTCTTGATGTAGTGGCTTGGTCTCTAGGTGGGAACACTGGGATGTTCTGGTATTTCAATTCCGCTCTTTCTGCTTCTGTTATGGGCCAGTATCTTCTCTGATTTTTATCCAGATAAGTGATAATGGTGGAAAAATCAGGATCTTGCAACTCATAAATGGTGACTGGATTAGGAGCAGCTTCCCAAATTGAGGAATGTGCTCTAAGGAGATGTTCCATCCCATTGATCAAATATACATCCATTAAGGTGTCATCTTGAGGAATCAGATCTCCTCTCCATATCCTCGCAATCGTAGATCTCCCTCTAGGTGTAGTTACTTGCTCTTCATTCCCTCTTCCATTTATGTTTGAAGCATTATTTTCTTCACCAATTTCATTAATGTTTTCTGGGTGTTCTGTGACAACATATTGTATATCCCTTTTGTCCATGTAAAGTCCTCCTACGTATTTGACTACGGGTCTAGGCACTATGTAAGCCTCTGACGCTTTCTTTAATTTGGCCACAGATCTATTTAGACCATCCAGATAAATGGGGACCTCGTTGTGGTTAGTGTTCACATACTCCAAAGAGGTTCTGTACTCTCCCTCAATGATTGACATCATGCCAATCATGGGTACTGTGTTCTGCATATCCTCTGAAGCCATGGGAATCTCTTCCTCTGACTCGCTGGAGGTCTCAGAATAGTGTGAACAGTTACTCGGCTCTGCTACACTTCCTACGGTAGAAATTACACTTCTTCGGCTTCCTAGGGTTCTTCCGGATCTCAGGTTCATCCACTTCTAAACTTTGATCAGTCTGTGCTACCCTTGGGCCTTTGGTACTCTTCACTATAGGTCAATAATTTCTAGAAGCCTTTAACTGGAAAAAATGACTAAAAAGAATTTTTTCAGAACACGATACTTGCCTCCCAAACTCCACGATACACGATCTCTGTGTTCAGACGATACCCGATACCTGACAAATATCGCGATATCTCACAAGCGATACCGATCGCTTGAGTGAAACGATACCGATACTAGCAAGAAAACGATACACGATATTTGGTCACCGGCGATACACAACCTCTCTCGATACTTGACGGCCACGATACTTCTTACAAACGATACTTGGCTCCAACGATACACGATACTTGAGATCCACGATACACGATCTCTGAATGGGAACGATCGACGATACACGATATTTGGTAAGTATCGCGATCTCTGAGAAGCGATAAGCGATACTTGACCCAACGATACGTGACCAACGATCGCCGATACTTGAAGGAAACGATACGCGATGTTTGACAAGTATCGCGATCTCTGTAAAGCGATACACGATACTTGGACTAGCAAGCGATACAGGATACTTCGGCTCAGACGATACTAGATCTCTTGCAAACAATCGCTAGGAAAACGATACACGATACTTGGTAAGTATCGCGATCTTTGACCAAACGATACTTCTCAGGTATCGCGATCGGCACGAAACGATACACAATCAACGATACACGGTAGACGATCGCTGGGAAAACGATCTCTGACCAAGTATCGCGATCGGTATGAAACGATACACGATCGATGGGAAATATCGCGATACTCGACCACAAGAGCAAAACGATACTTGCTAAGTATCGCGATACTCGACCGGGGGAGTAAAATGATACTTGACCCTTAGACAAGTTTTGAAAAATGTTTTTTTGAGTTTTGATTTGATGCCCTTGACCTCCTATCTCCTCTCTCCTCTCCTCACTCTCTGTATCAATCAAAACACACCTTTTACCCCCTGAAGGCTGTAAACGATACCTAGCGCAGATCGTTTTACACTGATATGGAAATATTTGAATGATCAAAAAGATTTAGCTACTGAGCGGCTCACCTTTGATGCTCTTTCTCCCTCTTCTAACACCCTTTCTAGCTCAAAGACACTCCACAAGCTCAGATACGATATTCGGCAGCTCGCGATACTTGCCAGCTCCTCCACGATACTTGCTCAGAAACAAGTGATTTTCAAAATGACTCTTTTTGGCTTTTATACTTGATTTTTTCCTATCTACTGAAAATGAATCAACAAGACAAAAGATGAAAACTACTCTAATCTCCTCCCTCACTCTTCCTACTCTCCTCCTACTCAACCTAAACCTGAAACTTATCACACACACCTCGGGGATGTGAAGTAACAAGTGCTAAAGTGACTGACTACTCGTCAAAGGACAATTTCACCTCTACAAGTACGATTCGATCGCACTCGATCTATAACCATCATGAAGGCACCTTGGTTGAGTGTCCTTGGCAACGGCGCCAAAAACGTGTGTACTTGAGCCAAGATAACTCAAGGACTTGTGCCAATGAGACTATACCTCAATTGCCACACAAGTGCATATAGTGGGATCTTTAACACACATTTAAATGTCAATCCTAAGGAGCGACTTACCAAGTGTATGAGGACTTGTGCACACGTGATGGATAATGAAGTGGTTTAGCTAGCATGCATGAGAAAAGACTACTACCTCTCACACTCTTTGAAATACTGAAAGTGTTTGCCGCAAGTCTCTTACAGCAGTTTTGGTATTTTGAGGTTTTCTCCCAGCCCAGAACTCCGAATATAAGCAATAGGTACTCGTTTCGAAGCTCTCGACGAGACACATCCAATGGTGGTGGTTTCACTCAATTCCGACCACTCTGCTTCAAGTTATGGCAAAAACAGTGAATGACGGGAATCACAAATACCCGCGCCACAGCTTCTCCTAGCTTACGCACACACTACAGCAGCTCAAAACCAAGGGGAAGGGGTAGACAACAGTCCTACACATGCATTTCAAGCATAACACACACATACAAGAGCGAAATGAAGATCAAAATCAGCAAGAAAGAGGCAAACTCGAAAATTCTGAAGAGCTCCTTCTTCAAAATGGCAAGAGTCCTTTACAAAGAGTCACAAAGTGACTTATATACATGAGCTGAGCCCTAAGTTTGGTCCTTTCACACAAGTGACCGGCACTTTATTCACTAAGAGACTAATTTCCTACTATTGTACATGGGTAATCTCTACTCTTCCGTGGGGATGCATCTAGAGGACTCCTCTAGTGCATTTACAATGGAAATATATTACAAGAATGAATATAATACAAAAGTTTGATGTCCAAATCGAAAAAATTTTGGGGCCCGTCTTTTTCTCTGCTTCGTGCGCTCTTTAGCTCTGCAACACTCAGTCTTCTGCCACCACCATCTTCACTAAGAGTCAGAGTGCATTGGCAGTTGCGAGGAACCCTGTGTTCCATGCTCGCACTAAGCACATTGAGGTGCATTATCACTATGTCAGGGAGAGGTTATCTGCTGGGGAGATCAGCTTGGCATATGTGCCCAGGCTGGAGAACATTGCAGACCTTTTCACGAAGGCTCTACCTAAGGAGAAATTTGAAGCTTTCCGCAAAGCTTTGGGCTTACTTCCTTTGTGGAGTGATTTCCACATAGCTTCGCACTTCCTTATACATGAGTGCCAGCTACTTGTTCACCGCATCACTCCGAGGGGGGATTTGTTGGTAATGATGTATGTGAACAAACTAGGACCATCGGGGCACTTTTTTCCCTCTTTAGGAGGTTTTTTTCCCCCGGATTGTATATACGGCTATTGCCCTGATGGGCTGCTTATCTTTCTACATTCTCTAGTGATACATTTCAGTATTATGTGTTGTGCTCCAAGCTTCTTCTCCTTCCTTGTTCTGTTCGTGTGCTTCCACAGACGTTTATCTCCAACAAATTTTATATTTTTTATGATAGAGTTTCTTATTTTTTAAAGCACCTAATAATGGTCTTTTTTATATATTTTTTGATAGGTCATTTTGAAGGTTGACTGGTTTCGGGCCGAGTACAAAGGTAGTACTTCCACATTGAGAAACGAATAATCAAGGTTTTGGCAAATTGAGTTTTCCAAGGTAATGCGATCTACTAGAGAACTATATATTCTTCCTAGACATATTGAACAAAAATTGTTTTATAAAAACCCTGATGCTCATCCTTCGTGGGAACTCATTCATGTTCAACCTAGAGATAGGTCATTGTTTGAACAATTTATTGTTACAAAGATCAAAGAAAATCCTCTTGATGATTCACTTTCAGATACTGATACATCAACATCTCAAAGAGAAATTAGAATCGTTGTACATGACAACGATACTAATTCTTCTTGATCAAGAGGATAATACTCTACATGCTGATTCTACTGATGATGAAGAGGAATTACCATAAACCGATATTAGTCCATCAATAGATGATGTCATTCATGAGAAAACTGATTTAACAATAGAAGAAATAATGAAATCAATAAAAATAATGAAGATGAGACTATATTGATGTCTTACCAAAATGATGGCAATAATGAAAACATATGAGTAGATTAGATAGTAAATCTTACTCTAGTTATCAATTGATAACTTGAATCATTTGAATGGGTATCAGATACTAGATTCTCATTTATTCAACTAGAATATCGGTGAATCCCACCAGAGAGATGAAATCATGTTCTTTTAAGTTAGAACATGAAGCTTGGGGGTATGCCTAAAATTTTATATATAGATTTATTTTCGAGGACAAAATTTTTGTCATGTATATATGCATATGTGTGAGTATTCATGTGTATGATATGTATACATGTGTTAGTATGCACATATGTGTGTTTCATGTATATGTATGTGTGTGCATGTGTGTGATATATATATACGTGTTAGTATGCACACATGTATGTATGCATATGCATTAGTGTAATATATGCAAGTGTGTTCATAATTGTGTATGCATGTATAAGTATACATGTGTGCATGTAGGCATGTATATGTGATGTGTATATATGTATATGTGTATATGTGTACATGTAAATATTTATGCATGTAAATATGTATGCATGTAAATATGTATGCATGTATATGTATACATGTGTGCATGTAGCGATGTATGTGTGATGCATATGTATCTACTCAATCATTTTACATATATGTATGTGTATCGACATAATATGTATGTATCTTTATATGTATAATGTTCCTCATTGGTTCGAGTAGCTATATACAGAGGCACAAGGTTGGGAGGAGAGACATCTCTCTAGAAGGTGGTGGGATGAATAGATGCAACGTGTACATATACTTCAACCATATGGCAAAAAGGCATAATTAGGGTTTCTAAAACCCTAATATCAAAATTAGTGGTTCCAAATTAGGGTTTCTAAAATAGGATATATATATATATATATATACATATATATATATATATATATATATATATATATATATATATATATATATATATATATATATATATATATATACATACATATATATATATATATATACATACACACACACACACACACACACACACACACACATATATATATATATATATATATATATATATATATATATATATATATATATATATATATATATATATATATATATATATATATATATATATATATATATATATATATATATATATATATATATATATGTGTGTGTGTGTGTGTGTGTGTGTGTGTGTGTGTGTGTGTGTATGTATGCATATGTGTGTGTATATGTATGTATATATGTGTATGCATGTGTATGTGTATATATGTGTTTATATATATGATTATGTGAGTGTATGTGTGTGTATGGATGGATGTGTATGTGTGTATGTAAATGTGCATGTATGTGTGTGTATGTGTGTGTGTATATGTGTGTTTATGCATGTATGTGTGTACCTCGAGTCACACTCTTTCTCTCTCTTTCTCTCATATACATACATACATACATAAACACACTTACAGGTATCCACATATATATACATACACACATACACATGTATGCTTGTGAGCTGATGTGTGTGTACATTTGTGTATATATGTATGTGTATATAAATATGTGTATAAATATATAAGTAAATATATGTGTATATACATTGTATATTCTGTGCATATATATATATATATATATATATATATATATATATATATATATATATATATATATATATATATATATATATATATATACACACACATATAAATATAACAAATAAAAGAAATGCATACCATGCATTATCGCGATGATGAGCCATAAGTGTTTGCATCTCTTTTCGACACCACTTATGTGACCACCCAATCCCGAATTCTATCTCAAGTGAACTAAGTACATATTTTTTATCCCTCTCATTATGCTCACTGCAAAAAAAAAATCATGTAAATAAAACATAAAATATTTATTTTAATTTATATGTAAAACTTATACTTACTTCCATTGCAAGTGGACAAGGTGCACGTAGGAGTCACA
The DNA here is from genome assembly GCA_020310875.1 of Ceratopteris richardii. Taxonomy (NCBI): domain Eukaryota; kingdom Viridiplantae; phylum Streptophyta; class Polypodiopsida; order Polypodiales; family Pteridaceae; genus Ceratopteris; species Ceratopteris richardii. The sequence continues at coordinate 61,790,990 of CM035424.1, read as the reverse complement.
TAATGCTTGCATTCTTCTTTTCAACTCCAATCCATTCCCTATATACACTATATTGCCCTCTGGCTCTATATCGCACTCCAACCCTAGGGTGTGTTTGCATGTCTTCATAGGCACCTGTGCTCTGCTCTCATGATCTGGAGGTGATCTAGGCATCCTGAAAATAGATAGATAAAAATAAATATGTGTTATAATATCATTAAAACAATTTTGTGAAAAAAACATACCTATGGGCAAATACTTCTCTTCTTGCATTCGGAGCCGCAAAAGAGCCCTCCTCTAGTCGTTGGGTAAGCATCTAGATCATAAAATCCAACTCATCATTGGGCATCTCTGAGTACTCTACATGATGATCCCTAAGGTATCAGGCAGAACTCTTGCTCTCATAAGACTTTTTATGAGAGTAAGTTTCACCTTTCTCTCTCTACTAGGATCCATATCTATACATATAAAATAAAATGGGTTAGAAATCAATATATGTATGCATGTATATGTATGTGTATGTGTATATGTACTTACAAAGGATCTAAGAGATGGTCTAAACCTGCAAGGGCATTGATGAGAGTTGATGCCTCTGAAGAAATTGATGACACAGACTCATGGAATCATAGGGAATGGGAGATTTCATTTTTGAGGTGTCGAATGTTAGAAGAATCTACTTGTGATAAAATAAGCAATGATTGGAACCCCATTATTCCATTTCCATTAGTGAATGTTCACTTTTGTACTTTGCATGCATTCATGAGGATATTTGATAGCCTTTTGAAGCTCCATGTTGAATATGCATTTGCAATAAAACCACTAGAGAGGTCTACAATAGCAATCCAAAAATAAAAGATCTTTTGAACTCTATTGGTTGTCATGTTGGCCATGTATCTTTAGTTGTTAAGAAGTATCCTAAGTCTCAAGCGATTTTACAAGAAGTTCCAATGACTAGGAAGAAGGCAAGAAATTTCTTTAAAAGAGATGCAAATAGTCATGATGATGGGAAATGGGAGCTTTGGAAAGACCTCTATTTGATTACGAGAGACAACCAAAGTCAGGTTGATCTCATTAATACGGGAAATAAGGTTTGGTCATCGTTAGATCAAATGTTACATTTAATGGGATTGGTTTCTACTAATGCTTCATGAGAATTATTCCAAGTGACTTTGAAGGAGTTTACACAGTCATTCATCCTATCATGGGGAGAAAGCAACATTACACACTCCATAGTAAGTTTTGCTTACATTTTCTTATTTGGTGTTAAAAACCACGTGTATATCTTATTGACCAGACCATAGCATATTCTTTTTGCACATGGAGCATATTTTATAAATCGGTATGGATCACTAGAAATGTTTAGTACACAAGGAATAGAGAAGTCACATTAGAGGGCTAGAGGTGTTTACTTTAAAAACACCCATCATGGGGGTGGTCTATTGCACTCAATCTATTTAGAAGAAATGTTCAACTGGATGTTTCATACGACATTCGCTAGAAAATATGCAATGGAATGAGCATGTGAGTCATGAATAGCAAAGATTTCAAGAAAGATACAACATGATATTGCAAGAGAGAAGTGGATGTCATCATCAAGACCGGTACATCATGCCCAATGGTGCGCACAAAGAGTCCACAAGGGTTCTGCTTGGAAATAGTTTCCCAACTCTCAAAATGCATTATTTCTTATCGAAAATTATTTCAAGGTTTTTATAAGTGGATTCTCTTCAAATAAATTTTCAATGTTTTTTAAATATTCTTTTAATGTTTTATAACTAATTTTTACCCAATTAAATTTGAATAGGACAAATCTTAAGTGAAAGGCTATAAATAAAGGTGTCCTTCTACCACTTTACATCCTAAGAGAAGGGCACACACAAAGCAGAATGCTAGAAAGGATCATGCAATTTACCCTAGCCATGTACAAGGTACACAGTGCCCTCCATGGATGACACCCCATAAGAATCATCGAACTACAAGCCACTCTTCTAAATGAAACTTGGGTGGAGGGACACACTTTGAAAACATTCCATCGTGGGGGAATGAAGCTTCAAAACAAGAGGGAGATGTAACACAAGAAATGCACCCTTCCCCTTCTATATCTGATGATGAGCCCCCACGTAAGACATCATTCAAGGCAAGGCCCAAATAACAAGGATGGAGACAAGTTGTATTGGAGTCAAAGCCAAATTTAGAGGGTTCCTCAAATTAAAAAAGTGTTAACGAGCCACCATGGAACCATGATCATATCCCGGTGAACCATCGAGTAACACAAGGAGGCAAGACACTTCCTAGACGACAAGGACAAAGACCAACCGATGAAGAAAGAGAGCAAAGTTGGGTAGAGCAGGTCAATGATGAGGCAATCCCATCTAGGTGTGCTCCCAGAAGAAAGATGAACCATCAATTACATCGTAGACCACAACGACCACAACCCAACATCCCTCCAAATGCAAGAGCACCGCAAAGGTGCAGAAAGCAAACCAAACCCTTTGCAAAGATTTGGCATTATTAATAGTCTATGGAGCTTCTTATTCGATGAAGGCCATTTGCAAGAGTGGTGAAGGAAGAGCTCCAAAGCTATTGTGCTAGACTTCATATTCAAGGGATAGCCATTGAGGCCCTCCAAGAAGCTCCAAAGGTGTAGCTAATCTCAATGTTGGAGGACTCTAACCTGTGTGCTATCCATGCAAAGAGAGTGACAATACAAGCTAAGCTAGAAGGATTAGGGGGAATAACCCTTAAATTTTGTAAGATCTCTTGTTTAGAGAACTTTGTTTATATCCCAAATGATTAATATAATATTCTCCTTATTATATTTGCTCTCACAAGTGTTTGTCTCTTAGTGTACATGTTTTGAAGTCTATTTCTCCTAAGTATCTAAAAGTGTCTTTGAAGTCATTGCACATGAGTATCTTCCACACATTTTATTAAGCTAAGAAAATATTTCATGTATGTGGGGTGTTTATTTTGTGATTAAAGTGCTTGGAATGGCCTTCGAATGAAAAGGCCTGCCACAAAAACGTGGAATTGGGCCCTACAAAAGTTCTGTAGGGCCCAATCTTGCATTTCTGTGGCAAGGCTTTTTTATGCTATTGTAGGTCATCAAACCATATGGCATGGACATTGGATCATATTGTATGCCTTATCTAAGGTGCAATGCATGCAAAAACCTTTAAAATAGAGCAATAATCTTGATGCATACTTACATGCACTTATAAATCGATGCATGTTTATATGCACCCAAAGGAGTCCATATATTCTCTACTCATTGCAGATCAGAAGAGTCTTCCACACGGTTCTTCAAGTTTAGTTTATAGTTGATGTACATAGACTTTCAGTATTTGCCCATAGTGCTTGCAATGGCCTAGGAATGCCAAAAGAAGGCCTACCATAGAGATGCACGAATGGGCCCTGCAAAAGTTTTGCAAGGCCTATCCTCGCATTTCTCTAGCATGCCTTTTTTTGGCATTTGTAGGCCATTGCAAGCATTTTAGGCAACATCATTTTAAGGAAACACTGAAAAAACATTGATTTAACTATGCAAGACATATGAAATTGTCAAAAACATAAAGACACAATAGACAATTGAATGCACATAGGAATTGAAAAAAAGAATAATTGGTATTATGAATTTTTACAATTGGATCTTGGCCTTGAGCCTCTTTGCTACATATTTTTTTTCTTTGAAAAGATAGTGGCAATTGGTAAGTCAAAACTGATTTGGATATTAAATGGGGGTCTGTCAATCCAAGACCCAAAGCTATTCCTATTTGACCTAATATTTTTCCTCTAAACTTAACTCCTAGGTTAGTAAGGGCAAAGGACTTCCTAACCAAAATTAAACAGTTGGTCACTTGCATTATTGTAGATAGGCACAAATGTTTGCTCAAGGCCTTCAGACACCAAGTCATGAAGTGTCGTTGAGGGGAAAAGTCCTTGTGGATAATTAAAAAATCTTCCTTTAATAGTTTTCCAATGTAGTTTGTCAACGAAGAGCCACTACCATGGGCAACCCAGTCACCACCACTCCTTGCTGGAAATTTATTGACTTCAATTGCTTCGTGCACATAAACAATCATAAAAGTCATTAAATACTTACATCTTGTACAAATATGAAACATAGTCAATCATAAATGTCATTAGATACATCTTGAAGCCTATCTTCATCCTCTCCTTTTCCCATTGCGTCTAGTGGAATGGAAGAGTGAGCCATGCTAATTTGCTCCACAACAGGGGATGTTAGAATATTCTTCTCCAAAATTCTTTCCCTTGTTGTGGCCAATTCCTCTCAGTGGCATTTTGGTTGGCATCACTCAAAATCTCCTCGCACACAAATGCAATGGTGTTTGTAAATGAATAACCAAATGAAATGGTTGTCTTCTCAATTCTATTAGAAGCATTGTCCATGGGAACATTTGAGGTTGAGCAAAAAATACTAAGGTACTCGTTAGGTGTAGACCAAATGCCTAAGTTAAGTTGTGAAGTCAAGGACGCAAACTTGTTTAACTGCATGCAAAAGTATGTAAAGTAATGGAAAAGTAGTTCAAACAATCGAAAAGAAAGATAAAAATGCAAAAGTTGCTCTCAAACATGAAGAACTTCTAGATGAACATAGTTAAGTATGTTTAACTACTTAGATGACCATAGTTTTTAGCTCAGATCCTTGTTTCATATATTTTTTTGGGTCTAGCAATTCCATTTTAGGTGATTATTGGGCAGTTTGAGCTCAAGTGCATGTGCAACAACAAAAAAATTTCACAAAATGTGCATAGGACCCAAAAACCAGGACATAATAGAGACCTAATTTATTAATGCTTCTTCTGCATAAGCAAATAATGACCAAAAGGATTGTGCAACCAAAGTTGGAACTGATGTTGTACGAGGGGAGGTTGGAACTGATGGCCCGCGAGTCGCAATGTGATACGTCCTTGTTCGACAATATATATATATATATATATATATATATATATATATATATATATATATATATATACGTCCTTGTTCGACAATATATATATATATATATATATATATATATATATATATATATATATATATTGTCGAACAAGGACGTATCACATTGCGACTCGCGGGCCATATATATATATATATATATATATATATATATATATATATATATATATATATATATATATATATGCATATGACAACGAATATCCTCCTTTGTCTTGCTGTCTTATCATAGTCTCGATGGTTTTGAAAAGCCTTGGTCTCTTGACATAGAAAGATAAAGAGATAGAGGTTTAGAAAACAATCTTAGGGTTGGACATGTAATGGCTTTGGTTAATTTAAACCAATTGTAATCAATCTAACCTCTATTTTATGGAATACGGGGTACTGTGGATACTATGCCAATTCACGTATCAATTATACTTTCAAAGTTAAATTTGAGGTCTTATTGGGGTCCCCAGTCCATAGGAAGTTTCTATAGATCCTTTCCACTTTGGCCATTTCTTTCTCCTTATGTCTCCAACATGAGATAAAGTAAATGGTCATAGAAAGCATAAATGTGTTGACAATGATTGCACGCCGCCAAGTTAGCTTGCATACCTTTCCAATGATTTAGTTTGCTATCCAATTTGGATAGCACCCAGTTCCACCGTTGGTCCATCAAGATGTTGAAGCCCATCGGAATACCGAGGAGACGGAAGACTTGACCACTAGGGATAACTTGACACCCCTGATCCATCAACAATTGGGGTGGAGGTCCACGGATTGCTCTGAAAGCAATTTTTAGCATGGTTGATTTTTGAACCTGACGCCACACAAAAGGTGTCGAGGCAACTCCAAAACACCTCAATGCAGTTGATATCGTTAAGAACAAAGGCATTCATGTCGTCGGCAAAGAGTCTCGCAATCATTTGGCCGTGAGCAAGAGGTAGGGAAAGACCCTTGAGATTTCCAACATCCAAGTGATGCTTAAATAGGCGACTGTACCCATCCGAGGCGATAGCGAAAAGAAGTTGACCTAGTGGGCAGCCTTGCCTGATAGATCTTTTTAAACATATGGGTTCAAAGAGCTTCCCATTGATATTAATTCTCGTTGAAGCGTTTCCGAGTAGAGTGGAAACCATCTTCGTGAACTTTTGGCTGCATCCAAGATCTTTCAGTGATTGAAGAATAAAGTCTCATTCCAATCTGTCATATGCTTTGTCGAAGTCGATCTTAATGAATACTAGATCTTGTGTAGACTCCTCCGCAAACACAAGGCCTTCCCAAATGTCGACGATTGCTTCAAGTATAGATCTACCTTTGATAAAACCTTTCCGGTCCTCACAAAGCCATGAATTTAAATGATAAGAGATTCTATTGGCGATAACTTTGGCGATTATCTTGTATCCAGTTTGGAGCATGGTAATCGGCCGCCAGTTTTCAATTTTGTTCTTATCTCCCCTTTTGTGAATTAACTTGATGACACCATTATTAAGACACTCAGGGAGGTCATTGAAGGAGAGAGCCTCTTGCCACACCAAACGCAGCGGGGTGGCCACCATGTGCTTGAAGGACTTGAAAAACTCATTGGTGAGTCCATCCGGGCCCGGACTTTTTCCATTGGGGAGAGCATCAATAACCTCGATAATTTCGTTCTCTAAAATGTTAGCATCCAGCAGAGAAATCATGTTTTTAGGGATTTTAGGTTGAGTAACCCTTGAGATGGATACAATGTAGTCACGCCTGTGCGGGGAAAGAGGAGTCGAGACCCCAAGAAGATGGGTGAAGTGCTCGACGATGATGGATCTGTTCTCAACTTCCGTGCTACATTCGATCCCATTGTTGTCGACCAAGAAGGGGATGGCTTCCCTAGCTTGTTTCCTTTTAAGGATGTTACACATCTCTTTCGAAGGTTTGTCAGCCTTCCCCCCCCCCCCCCCCCCCCCCCTCCCCCCACCAGTCTTTGAAGAATATTTGTAGATTTTTCCTTTGAACCTCTTCCTCGAGTCTTAGTCTTCCCCTAGTTTTCAGAAGCCCTTGTTGGCATTGCAAGTTACCTTTGTTCACTTCTTCTTCAAGACGTGATAGCCTCCGGTACACCATTTCTCTCCTTTTATTTCGGATATCTCCTATGGCCTTATGAGTCCTGATCTGAATTTGTCTAGTCCTTTTCACCGTGCTTCTCCAGCACTTAGCTGGTTCATTACAATAGGCAAAGGCCTCAGCCCAAACTGCGGAAATTTCTTGGTGGACAGAGGGGAGGGAAAACAACGTCTGGCAAGCCTGAAACCAAGGGGCTTTCCGGACCGTGGGATTCGGTTTAAAAGAAAGAGTAATTGGGTAGTGGTCCGAGATAGTCAAGTCTGTGTATTGGGAAATCGAAGGAATACCCCACTGGAGGTGTAACATCTATCAAGTCTTGCTTTCCTCAGAGAGTCCCCCAATTGGAGGTTTGACCAAGAGAACCCCTTCATGTCTTTCACCTCGACCAGGTCGAGATGGAGCTTGATTTTATCCCATATCTCTTTCTCCTGATCGTCAATAATTTTACCCTTGTTATTGCAACGGTCCTCAAGAAATTCAACCATGTTGAAGTCCCCGCAAAGCAAAACATTGTGTGAGACGGAGTTGAGGGAAGTCCAAGTGTCGATTCTATCCGTCTCTCCATTAGGGGCATAAATTAACACCACAATGAACTGATTAGGGAGCCCGATAGAGGCAGCAATCCAACGATGATTTCGATCTTCACAAGTCGAGGTCAATCTTCCGGACTAGGAGTGACTAATATCAATTGAAGCCCCTCCCCCGGTGCGAGGTGGAGAACCAAAGGTGGTTCGGAGAAATGCGTTTAAGCCGTTTCTAGAGATCTTCTACATCGATTTTAATCTCTTGTAAGCAGATAAAGTCGGGGTTGAGGCACTTGTCTTTGAACCATTGACCAAGAATCGCCGCCCTTGAGGGGTCCGAAAAACCCCTGACGTTTAGCGAAATGATTTTTTCTTATTTTCCATGCATGCGACTATCGTTGACATGACTGACAGTTTTTCTTTCCCGGCATTACGCTGCGTGTGATTGACATCGTCAACTGATTTTTCGCGTGCTGGACGTCTCTTGGATGCTTCCAGTTCGAGAATTGAGAAGTGAAGTGCTGGCGACATAGGATGATAGCGAAGCAACTGTGTTTTTTTTTTTGCAAGAGAACAGAAAGGATAAAATTGATGCACGAAAATAAAATACAATGATCTAGGGGATCTCCATTACGAGAAAACCCCAAGGGATTACATCAGTTGAGCATCAATAGTTGAGCATCAATATACCACTCAAATCAATATACCACTCAATCAACTGAGTCATGAAAGACCTGTTCAAGGGGTTAATATGCAGAAGCATGACTCTCCACTTATTACAAGGGTAATTCCTAATAATCCTGATAGATTCATCCTGCTCACAAATACGAGCGTCTTTGGACATAAATTTAATTTGATTAACAATTTTTCTAAGGCCAACCAAGAAGGGAAAGTAAAAATCTTTATTATCCTTGGAAAAGAGCTTATGATTCTTGTGTTTCCAGACAAACCACATTATGTGAGATCTAATCCCCTGCCAGAGAAGGATGTCCATGCCATTAGCTTCTCCAAGCAAGATATCTCTGTTTCCAGGAGTTTTGATACCCATTGTGGTACAACACTTGATCAGAAAATTCCAGTATCTTTGAGTCGTCTTGCAATGGAAAAACAGATGATCCATATCCTCAAGTTGACCACAATGGCAACATTTGCCTCCATCAATTTTATATTGTCTTGCCTTGCTACCAATCTAGATGCCTTTATGCAGAATAAGCCACAGAAGGCAAGATTGCTTGTTGCTGTGAGGGAAAGACCAGGTACAAATAAATCTGTACTTCCACTGTTGAGGTCTCCAGTCAACGTTCCACTTCTTGTTTAACTTGACTGTGATATCTTTGGCCCTGGCTGGTGAGTATTTGTATTGATGGTACATGTCTTCAGCAACATCTTTAATAAAAATTGTCTTCTGGAGCAGCCCACGACCTAGCATGTCCACCAACTTCAGCTGTGTTTTTGACTTCAATTACTCTATAGATTCCCGATGCTGAGCAGCTCGCTCGTCGCTTGACTTCGAAATGTCGGCGCTTGTGGGGTTGATACGCATGGTGCGATGATCGATCACCATGAAACCAAAGTCGGTTGCCACGATGAAACCAGACGTGTGTAAGTAGGCTGCAGCCTGTAGGAGCTCGAAAATCGACATTAGCGTGGGCATCCGAGAGCGCGTGTGAGTGACGAGTCAGAAGAGAGGCAGCGTATGCTTGCGAAGAGATCCGCAGAGACATGTGAGCACTTACAGGGGAGACACAGAGAGAGAGAGAGAGAGAGTACTTCTTGCCCAAGCAGGGTAAGCCGAGTCAAGCCTCGAGACTGTGGTGAGACAGCAAGGCAAAGGAGGATCTTCGTCGTCATATGCCTATATATATAGTTGTTGTTGGACGACGACGTATCCACAGTGCGACCCGCGAGCACAATAAGTTCCAACATCAGTTCCAACTTCGGTTGCACAATCCATTTGGTCATTATTTGCCTGTGCAGAAAAAGCATTTTAATAAATTAGTTCTCTATTATGTCCTCTTCTTCCTCCTCTTCCCTGTTTCTTTTCTGCATTTTCTTGTTCTTAAAGCGTTGATAACCTATTCCTCTGCCCTGCAAGGGCTCTACATGCTATGCTAGAACCCTGTTTTTTTTCTGCATTTTCTTGTTCTTAAAGCGTTAATAACCTATTCCTCTGCCCTGCAAGGGCTCTACATGCTATGCTAGAACTTGTACGTGTGTTTGGATGTGGATTCTTATGGGCGTGACAATTTCATGAATTATGAATTACATGGTTTTTGGGCCCTATGCACATGTTATGAAAATTTCTTGTTGTTGCACATGCACTTGAGCTCAAACGGCCGTGTCACTCTAGCACAATGGTGAGTACCAACGTGAAGAGATACACCTCATAAATGTCAATTCGTGGAGACGTGAGGACCGGTATGAAGACCGTGAGCAAGTGATGGCACAAGTGCGTGAGTGAAAACACACAAGCATGCACACACATACACACACACGCGCACAAGGTAAGAGCAAAGAGTGGAACAATGGAAAGCTTTGATTGCAAAAGAGCTCTCTTACAAAGCTAAAATCTACAACAAGCTAACCTCAAAAATGAGCTCTCCAGCCCTTTTTATAGTTTTTTGAGTGGTTTTGACCCTGTCCAGACCTAGTGTCCGGCCTAGTTAAAAAATAGGTTCCAGGGCTTATTTGGGGGCTCAAACAGAGTCTAAAAATTATGAAAATTGGTAGGATGGTAGTTCTAACACTCCTCAAGCTCGAGGAGTCCTCGACTTGAACAAAATGGAGTTACAAAAATGGAAAATTGTATTTACAATGGTTTTTAGTGATGAAAATCACTATTTTTATAGGGATTTCTTCTGAAAATTTGACAAGTGCTTCTTGGAGCTCCCTACTTGCTCCTTCTTCTTGTGTGTCCACTTCCTTTGTCCTTGACCTTGAGCTTCAACACTCCCCCCCCTCTTGAGTCTGTCGTCCCTAACAGACCCTTGTTGTAGTGGTTGTTCCATGTAGTACGTTGAGAGGTAGTGTCCTTTACATCCAACAGGAGCAATCTATCTTCCCAATGTAGCATGGTTGTTTGTCTGGTCCTTCACTTTGCCACTGCTAGCTCTTGCAGTTTGTGGTCCCTTTGTATGTACTTCTTCCTTGTATTCCATCTTGATGGTGCATTTGTGAGCTGTCCAAAACTGCTAGTTGCTCAAAGGAGGTGGTCAATGTTGATTATGAGCAACTCTCGGTGGTGGATGGCTTCCTTGCTCTTGTAGTGGTCACCCTGATGTCTTCTGATTCTTCCAAAGATGGCTTTCATAGTTTTCATGCCAAGTACTTGTAACCCATAATGTATGATGGGTAAGTGCACTAGTGCATGTGTTAAACAAAATATGCGCCTTGTGCATGGCCTTGTAATGTGGCCCTATGTATGCATACTTGGAAAATGCATGGGAAGAAGTATGGTGTAAGAGATTGGATCTTGAGCTAAGTGCTCAAGGGTATGCTGATGAAGAGGCTTCCTAATCTATCATGGTGAGCATGTTGCCAAAGTAGCTTGTGCTTACCATGGTGAAAGGTCGGTCGATTGTTGTCTCTTCGTGTTGTATGCCCATCACAGTGATTGACGATTGGCTTGTCCTTCAGGTTGATGAACGTCCTTGCTGATGGTTCACCAATGAGTGTCGTCGAGCGCATGGACCTATTCTTTTTTTTTGGAACAATTGCAAAACAAGAAGAAAGTGGTTAGGATCAATAAAATATATTATATATGTCGAGTGTGTCTCATGTGCCTGGGATTTCTCAATTGTGTCTATGCACGGCTGTGTATTGTGGCCCTATATTGATGCATACTTTGGAAATGCATGACCTGAATGGTGCAAAAGACAGGGTTATGCCAAAGGCACATGGTTGTTGCTGGTGGAGGCTTTTGATGTTACTTGCATACTTGATGCATTCTTTGATTGGAGGTGTCGATTGGATCTCGAAATGATGTAATCCTCCTGATTGGAACCCATTTTAGAATAGGATTTGGCCCTATAGAGATCACCTCAAGCCACTTCATCTTTGGATGCTTTCCAAACTTTGGTATCCAGTGTGGTTGGCTCTTTGGTTCTGTGGATGTTGCTGGTGCTTTTGGCTTCCAAACCCATATCCTTGATGATTGCCTGCTTACTTTTGCGGAAGGGTTGAGTTTATCTTCTTTTGGTCTTTGTGCTCTGTTCTTACTCTTTTCTCTCCTTGGATTCTTTGTTGAGACCTTTTGCATGGTGGGGAGCATAGGCCTTTGCACGTGTAAGAGCACCTCGGGCACCCACATATGTGATTGTCCTTGTTGAACTGCAACTAATTTCTTAGGCACCCAAATTTATCGTATGCCTTCTCGTTGAGCTGGTCCTGGTGGTTTGGTTCTTGTCTTCACATGGTTAGCTTGCCTGGGTGGGAATTGTGGTGGCAAGGCTGGTGGTTGCTCTCCTTTTCATACCCAGATCTTCTTCATGTCCAAAACTACTTTCCTCTTGAAGTCTCTTTGTCTATTTGATATAGCGGTTGTCACGTACTGATTTACTTGCCTTTTTGGTTGATTGGTTGTGACGATATTAGTCTTGAGACAAGAGGAGTTAGCTTGCCTTTGAGTCTGTTCTTTCGTGATCGAGTCGTTCTGTGTCATAGGGCTTTTGACACACACAGCATCTTGTTCATGAAGATTGGTCTTAGAGGAACTGAGAGAGTGTGTGGTGCCATGATCTGTGAGCCTGCAGTTGTCTAATTCTAATGTAATGCATTGTTCATGTACCCAAATGTGAAGAAGTCGACTTCTTAGGTTCAAGTTGACTGCATGGTCATAAATCCAATCTTAACCTAGGACAAGTGGCTCTGTAAGGTCTGCATCGTGACACACTAGCATTTTGATTTTTATTGGAACATCTTGAAGGTAGATGGGAAGTTCCACCTCGCCCAAACAAGGGGTTTCCACACCTCCCAATCCTATGAGATATGCTTCTATGGGCTTGATGTCCACTTGCAGGTCTTGGCAGTATGAAAGTCTAACTGCACTAGTTGCTGCACCTGAGTCAACCAATGCTCTCACAGTCCTTACACTCTTTCCTTGTCCTACCTCTATGATCACAAAGGGGCATCGGTCAATTATTCGAGAAGTAGTTAGGTCTGATTTTTGGCACATGTCCATGTGATATTTTGGAGCTTTTGTGTTGACATCTAGGCCTAGTCGCCGTAACTTATTTCTTTTGATGCGCTCTCTAGCCTGTGCTTGTGCTTCTTCTCTAACCCTTAACTCCTCTTCTTTTCGCTTCTTAGCAGTGTTGAGTCTCATTAGCATTTCCTCTGTAAGAGGTTCTTGATATAACTTGACTCGACAACCACTTATATAGTTCGGCAAGATATCACCTTCTAAAGTGGCCAATTGAACTGCACCACTAGTGGAGATTCTATTAATGATCATGGGTCCATATCCTCGTTTCTCCAATTTGCGGGCATGTTGCTTTAGCATATAAACCAGCACCAGATCTCCTTCTTTCAATCATTTGTCCTTTACATGGGCATCAAAGTATGCCTTTTGTCTTTTCTTTGCAGCATAGATGCCTGCTGCTGCTCGTAGCCTCGTCTCACCTAAGTGTTCTAGATCAAAGATCCTGGAGGACAACTCGTGTCCATTCCACTCGTGCTCTTGTGCTACTTTCAAGGCTGGGATTAGGAAGTCCAATGGTAGCACAACATTTTGTCCAAAGACCATCTAAAATGGGGTGGCATTGAGTACCGTTTTGTAGGCAACTCGATATGCCCAAACATCATGATGAAGTTGTTTGTCCCAATCAGAGCGTTTATTATTTACGAGTTTTTTCAATACGTTACATAGGATCTTATTCGTGCTCTCGGCTTGTCCATTGGTATCACCATGAATTCTTGAAGGAGATTTTCAATGACCTCGTTCAAGAAGTGCGTACCTCTATCACTAACCAACTCTATTGGTAACCCATATCTAGTGAACACGTTTTCGAATAAGAATTTAGCCATTGTTTGAGCATCATTCTTTGTTGTGGCTTTTACTTCTACCCGCTTTGTAAGGTAATCAGTGGCTACAATAATATATTCCGCATGGGAGTTTCTAGCTGGGGGGTTAATAGGACCAACAAAGTCTATACCCCACTTCGAGAATGCGCGTCCTCCCATCATTGGTCTCAAAGGCATCTCATCTTTTCTGATCGGATATTGTGCTCGTTGACATGTGTCACATTTCTTCACATAGGTATGGGCATCCATGTGAAGAGTGGGCCACCAAAGTCCTGAGAATAGGATGGTCTTGATTACTCTGTCAGGCCCAAAGTGTCCACCTGCAACCCCGCTATGTGCCATTTCTAAGACTTTCAAGTAGTCTGATTCATGAACGCATAGTCTTAGATAACCATATTTGCCTCGTCGATATAGGTTCTCTCCTACTAAGGCATAGTCCTGAGCTTCTTGCTCCATGCTTCTTCTTCGTGCTAGGCTAGCCTCATTGGGTAATGCTCCTGATCTCATGAATTCTACCAATGGAGCGCTCCAATCTGGAATTAACGACACGTGATAAAGAGTGGCATGCTCCACTGGGGGTCTCTCTTTGCACGTTGGACAATTCTTAATCCACTCATGAATTTCCTTGTCCATGCTAGGCCAATACACTCCTAAACGTTGTAGATTCTGCAATGTTTATTGTTTAGAATAGTGATTTCCTAGCAATCCTTCATGGGCTTGTTGCAACCAACTACTATGTTCATCATCCTCGACACAACAAGCTAATACACCATTTGTCTCTTGTTTGTACATACTTCCTGCCAATATTTGATATTTTTGTGATCTTAAAATTTCTTCTTTGTTTGTTTTCACATTCTTGTTTGCAGGTCCGAAGGTTAGGACTAGTACTAACTTATTTGCCCATTTAGGAACAACTTCTAAATTGAACAAATAAGCGTCCGGTAATTCATCAGACACTCCTTGCATTGGATCTCCTGAAGTGATGCGAGAAAGATGGTCCGCCCTAAGGTGGGTCCTACCTTTCCTGACAACCACTTCAAAATCGTATTCCATTAGTAAGAGGAACCATCTTACTAAGCGGCCTGTATTGCAAGGTTTATTGACCAAATATAGTAAAGCTTGATGATCAGTAAAAAACTTGAACTTATTGGCCAATAGATAGTGTCTAAACTTCTTCACAGCATATACCATGCTTAAACCTTCTCTTTTCGTTGTGGTATAATTTTGTTCAGCTGCGTTCAACTGTTTGCTAGCATAAGCGATGGGTAAATCTAGATTTCCTTCACCTGTGGGTTGTGCTAGCACACATCCTATTGCATGATTGGATGCATCCACATGGACATGGAATGGTTTACTCCAATCAGATGTGGTCAGTATTGGTGCTGAGCACAAACGTCTTTTTAGCTCATTGAAGGATTTTTCACATTCATCGTTCCACTCAATTTTTCTCAACAATCCATGAAGAGGTTTAGCAATGATGGCATACATGTGGATAAACCTGCGGTAATATCCACAATGGCCCATAAAGGCTTGTACCTCTTTAACGTTCCTTGGCCTTGGCAACTCTGCTATGGCTCTTACCTTGTCCTCGTCTGTTGATATGCCATTCTTCGAAACAATGTGACCTAAGATTTTTCCTTGTCGTACCATAAATACACACGTTTCTGGGTTCAGACACACTCGATATTCTCTGCACTTGTTGAAGATGTGTCTAAGCTCAAGGATGTGGTATCTTCTTTCTTGGGAGTGAGCGCATAGATCATCCACATATACTTCTAAGCTCTTTCGCAAGAACTCCTTGAAGACATGACACATGAGTCTCTGGAATGTTGCAGGTGCATTGGTGAGACCAAATGGCATCACACAAAATGCAAAAATTCCCCATTCTGTGGCAAAAGCTGTTTTGTGTTGATCTTCGGGGGCAATGGCTACTTGGTTTTAGCCTGAAAATCCATCAAGGAAGCTATAAACTTCCTTGCCTACAACACGCTCCAATAAATGTTCAGTGATGGGAAGTGGATAACTATCTCAAATCGTAGCAGCATTAACTTTTTTAAGGTTAATACACACTCGCAATTTTCCGTTCTTTTTGGGCACCACTACGATGGGGGACACCCATTTAGTATGCTCAATTTCATAGATAAATCCAGCTTCAATTAGCCTGTCAATTTCCTCTTTTATTTTAGCTGCATAATTGTCATTATATGTATAGGGCTTTTGTTTGGTGGGTTTGGCATCAACGGTCATCGGGATTGTATGAGAGCAAATTTTTGGATCTACTCCCTTCAAGTCTCTATAGTGCCAAGCAAACACGTCCCTATATTCCCTTAATAGAGCTACAAGCTCTGCTTCTTCTTTTGCACTTAGATCATCTCCTATGTATGTGCATCGCTCTTCATTTCCTTCAATGGTCACAACAATTTTTTTGGTCTTCTCTTTATTGTCATACGCTTCTCCTATGGTGGCCTCTCTTTTAGGCATTCGTACCAAAATCTTTCGGTCTTCCACTTCATATTTCTTGAAATTTTCTGGTACTTCAAACAATGATTCCTCCTCTTCTTGTTTCACTGCTTTTATTTTCTTTTTTTTTTACCTCCTTCACTTCCTTCCTTTGAATTTACAGTTTTAATACTTGTGAGAGGTTCTTCTTCTTTTTGGGTTAACACTCCTATGTCTTCTAAATAGTGCTCCTCTTAGTCAAAGTAAGTGTCCATCACAATGGATTCTAGATCATCATCATTCTCTTCTTCTTTTATGACCTCACTAGGATCACACTCTTCCAACAAGGGCTGACACATGAACACTAAAATATCATAACCCTCCTCATCACAATGAGGTGTCCATTGTTCTTCATTGACTGCGATGTCCATGGTAGCTAAGATTTCTGCGCAACCATGAGGCTCAAATTCCTCATCTAGAAATATCATCGATGTATAGGCTGGATCTTTTATTGGTCTATCTCCTGGGGAAGTTCCTTCTTCTCTTGCTTTTAGGCGTTTTTCCTCTTCCTCTGCGACCTTACACATCCACAAGTGAGTATCTTCATGCAGCCAGGATGGATCAGGTGAACTTCCAGAATGCACAGAGATAGAATCTTCTTTCGCTTTTATCAACTAGAATGTATAGACCACAAACTTTTGTAATCCACTTTGTAATTTACTTTGTAATAGGAAGAAGGGTTATTTTATGGAGATTCAAAGAGTTTTGAAAAGTTCAGAAATCTGGTGTTCTTTATTTCCGAAATACTAAATGGTGTGAAGAAGTACGAAGAGAGAGGAAAGGAGAATGGTGTGGTATTTCGAGAAGTCTGTCTATGTGGAACGATATAGTCCAAAGAATGTGAGAAGTGGAACCTCTATATTACAGAATTATGAAAGCATAAAGTGTTGTAATGTGATGTAAAGATTCATAAGTGTAATCCGAGTCTGTTTATAATAAATAATTTCTCAGTATTCCATAGATTTATTTCTTTGAAGATTGTGATTGTTTCGAAAGTTCTCTAAGTCTCTGTGTATTGTAAAGATTCCAAAAACCTCTTAGTGTGAAGTTAAGTTCAGGAACATAAATACATGTTATGATTGTGGTAGTGCAATCATAATCCCTGTTCCCATATCCTACCTTTGGACACTATGTTGTATGTTTAACACAGACATTTCAGCCCTCAAACAACTTCAATAGCACCTAACCACCATATATCTTTCTCAGATTGAACACTATATGTAAAGTGATGGGTGGAGTTTTCAATTTCATCAATAATGGCATGGGCCATAGCTTCATTATTGAGTGTCACACTAAGTCTCTCCATACTTCATCCCTTTATGATTTGAAATTCTTCTAGCTTCAATATAAACTTGCATTTTGAACCACGATCTACATAAAAAAACAAATGTTATATTAATAAAAATAACATGAATGTCATTATCATAGCGATGGATATACTTTGAATTGTAGATTTGTAAAATTGAACCATTTCCCTTTGAAGCCTCTCCAAATTGACAAATATGTTGTACTTTGTGTTGATGAGTCCCTTCCTAGATGATTTTTTCAACTCTTTCTTTGATGTAGTAGAATGATAAATGGATGTAGGCATAACATCTTCTATATGCAAGTAATTGCCAAGAGTATTACCTACATCCTCATTTTTCATCTTCTTCTTTAGAGATACCTTGTAAGGGCATGGCAAAATACTTTGCAAAATACCTTTGTTTTGTAGTGCCTACTTCAAAAGATTATACAATGCAGTTTATGCTTTAGTACTAACACCTGCTTCATCACATACCATGTGCACCTCCTTAGGAGTAATAATATCTTCTACGTAGCCTGCAAAATGTTTAACCACTTGGGTCTTGATGTGATTTCCTATTGGTGACTCCAAAGTCATAAGCACATGTTTGTTGCTCAAAAAAGAATTTAGAAACTTAAATTGATCCTCTATTGTTGATGAACTGCTGACATCTTCAACAAATGACCTGCATAATAAGAAACTCAATCTTAAAGTCTTGTAACATGAATAAATAAGTGAAACATAAATTAATAAGTGAAATATACATGAGCTACCAAGCATGAAGCAAAAGCTACTAGTGGACACATGAGTGCCATAGAAACTAGCCCAATCAAAGTCAAAAAAAGCATGCAAATATGGCAATAGTGATCCCCTCTTGGGATAAAATAACCCAAGTAGTCAAGTACCATGCAAATAGCAAAAGATGCGCTTAACCACCTACCAATGCTTGACTTGTGGGCAATGCATAAACCTACTCATCTATGAGACAGAAAACTGAATATCTGGCCGAGTACTGCATAAGTAAACCAAGCATCCACCAGCCTGTTGATAGAGAACAACATCAAATGCATCTCCAACACTTGAAGACTTAGTTGTAAACCTGCCTCCATAGGAGTGGCAATAGGTTTACAGTCTTCAAGGCCAAAACAGTGCAATAATGTTTCAATATATTTCATTTGACACAAAGCCATTCCACCATCAGCGTGCATAAACTGAATGCACAAATAATGATGCAAATGCCCCAAATCAGACATCTCAAATAAGGCTTGTAAATCAGCCTTGAAATCAACAATGCGCTTCTCATGAGGACCAGTGAGGAGCATGTCATCAATGTACACCACAATGATCAGAAGTACATCATTAGCACTCTTGACATATAAGGTGCTTTCAGTTGGATTGTTCTCAAAACGATGTGCAATCAGATAGGCATGTATTTTTTCATACCAAGCACGTGGTGCTTGCTTTAAACCATATAAAGCCTTCTTTAACTTGCACACCTAGTTTTCATGCCCTTTCTGCACAAAGCCACGGGGCTGAAAAACATAAACTTCTTCATGCAAGTGACCATTCAAAAATGTTGTTTTAATGTCCAACTAATGTACATTCCAACCATGATGAGCTGCAAGTGCATAGATGCTACGAACAGTAGTCATTCAGCAAGTAGGAGCAAAGGTTTTATTAAAATCAATGCTTCTTTCCTGTGCATAACCCTTTGCAAAAAGCCTAGCCTTATATCTGTCAACTGTACCATTAGGTTTATGCTTCAGCTTGTATACCCACTTAGTGCCAATGGGCTTCTTGCCAGGAGGCAATTCACATAAAGACCAAGTACCATTCTTCTTTATAGCATCATATTCAAATTGCATAGTAGCCATCCAATTTTCTGAATTTTGTGCTTCATCAAACAAAATAGGATCACTCTCATCACAAAGACTAGATGCAACCATAGCATAGGAATCTGATGCAAAAGAGGCAATATGAGAGCCTGATTGCATACGATATGATAGAGGTGCATCTAATTTGCTATCACACAAAGTCTGCACCAGCCATTTTGGCATACTTTTTGCTTTGTCAATATTAGCTCTCTCATCAACAAGTGCATCATGTAAATCTGCATCAGAAATGGGATGATCTACATCATCACATGAGACCTACAAAGGTTGAGAAGTTGCCTCATTAGGACCAGCACTAGACTCTCCATCTGTAAAAGAGGCAGCAAAGTATCATACATGTCTTTGGAGCTAATAGATGTCTCCTTAGTACATGAAAGCAATGGTTGAATAGCATGTTCCACAAAAACAACATCACGACTAACTAGAATGCGTTTAGTCTGTGGATGCTATAGACGGCAGCCTTTACTTTCAGAACTGTACCCAACAAAAATACATTTTACTGCTTTATCATCCAATTTTCTGTGATGTTGTTCAGGCACTAATGCATATGCCAAACAACCAAAAAGACGCAGATGAGCAACAGATGGCTTGTGATCATGCATAGCCTCATATGGAGTGATAGATTGCAGTGCTTTAGTGGGACGCCTGTTAAGTACATAGGCTGCACACATGACAACCTCAAGCCAAAAACTATGTGGTAAAGCTTGACTCTTGACCATACACCTTGCCATCTTCATGAGTGACCTGCTCTTTCGTTCAGGAACTCCATTCTGTTGAGGTGTATACAACACTATAAACTGGTGTTCTATCGCACATTCAGCCAAAAATTTATTAAAATTAGAAGACATATATTCCCCCCCTCGATCAAAACGGAGGGTGCTCATTTTACATGCTGACAGATTTTTTAGCCAAAACCAAAAAGTGTTTGAAGCACATGAGCACTTTGGACTTTGCCTTCAATGGATATACCCATGCACGCCTGGAAAAATCATCGATGAAAGTCACGACCAAAAGAAGGTGTCTGCATAGGACCACGACATCACTATGTACAAGCTGCAATTTTTGAGTAGCCCGAACTGAACCATCTTTTGGAAAGGAGGAACGCTCCATTTTGCCCAAAATACAGCCTTCACAAACATGTTTCAGGTGCCTCAAGTTTGGGCAAAGAGTACACCATTTCAGATTTTTGCAAGCATAGCAAACTAGCAAAATTCAGATGACCAAAGCGTGCATACCAAAGCTTTGCATCTGACATAGCTTGAGAATCATGTAGTGCACATGCCAAATCATTCATCAATTTCTCATAGTCTATGAGCTTATATAGCCCACGACATAAAATGCCAGAAGCAATAATAACATCACCATTTGCCAATTCATGAACTGTACATCTGTCGTCAACAAATTTCACAACCAAGCCAATCTTGGCTAATGCAAAAACTGATAATAGATTCTTCTTGATCCCTGACACAAATAAAGCATCTAACAAAGTGAAAGAACTACCATCAGTAGTAGTCAGAATGATCTTACCAACTCCCATGATAGGATAAGAGGAGTTTATGGTGCATGTGATAGTATTCCCAGTAGCGGCAGGCTCGAGCGAAGAGAAGAAAGTGTGTTGTGAGATAATATGTTTGTTCGCCCCACCGTCAAAGTACCAAACATCTGAGTCTACTGCAGACATGCACTGCTCATGAGAAGATGGGTCAAAACTACAAACAGTACTAAACGCCCATTCTTCTTCCTACACAAGATTAGTAGACTTTGTTTTTGGTGTAGAGGTCTCTGCGACAACCATTCCAACCTCTTTCTTCTTTGCCTCTTTAGCAACCAATTTTGGATAGTTTTTTATGATATGATCATTTCCTTTAGAATACTTGCAAAACAATTTCTGCTTTTCTGATTTCTTTTCATCTTTGTCTTCCCTCTTTGATTGTGCAGAATTAGCAGATTTCTGCTTACTACTTGAAGAGCTCCATTTTCTTTTGCCCTTCTGACTAGCTAGGAAAGCTTGATCTCCAATACGCATAATGGACCTGTTCTTCCTGGACTGATCTTCCTGCAATAGAACAGATACTAACTCCTCAAATGACAAGGCATTTGGATTGCCTTTCATCATCAACCAAAGAGTAGAAGCAAAACTCTGATATGAATCAGGAATACCATTCAGAACCATTTGCATAAGTGAGCTATCTGGTATAACCTCATCAACAGAAATCAACTGCTCCTTCAAGTCTTTGATCTTTGTTAGAAAATTATCCATAGAATCACCTTCATTCATGTGCTCACTCTCCAACTGTTTTCGGAGATAAGCAACACGAGCCTCATTCCTAGCTTGGTACAATGTGGTAGTGTATCACAAGCATCCTTAGTTGTTCTACAAGAGAGAATGTGAGGAATAATGGCATGTTTGACAGACAAAGCTATCAATGCATGTGTGTGGGCATCTCTGCCATCCCAATGAATTTGCTCTGTAGTAGGTGTAGCAAAAATGATAGCACAAACAGGAATGTGGAGAATATCATCATCTTCGATACCTTCTGCATCAGCTTTAGTACCTGTAGTTGTAACAGTTGCAGGTGTGATAGGATGTTTTTCAACACCCTGCACAATTTTCCATAGACCTTTTGCAACCAATACATGTCGCATCATATAAGCCCATAATGGGTAGTTGGTACCATCCAACTTATCCTCAACAATCAACATATGCAATACATCACCGCTTTCAGCCATGGCTAGTGACTAAAATACCTTGATGCAAAAAATTGATTGTATCTCAAAAAGTTGAATAGAACTGCCCAGATGGATTCTGCTAGACCTATAGCAGACTTCGAGATGCTTATACTAGCCAACCAAAACTGTTATATACCTTTGGCACAAAAAGATGAAATAGACTGCACAAGCACTACGATAGTGCGTTCGGAGGTCGAAACGAGCTCAGATTGCGATTTCGGCACCACATAGCAAATTATTGGTGGAAAATGATTCAACACCCCTATGCAACTTTGGAAGGTTTTAGGCCCTCACAAGTTGTTTTCCATAGTAACCTTGAGTCACTGTTTTGCCTCTAATGCGTACTCCTCATGTGGAAAACCAATGAAGCTTTCTAGAATGGAAGTAGACACTCTCAGCTATATATCGCACTTTAGAACACTTGATTTGGATACTCCAATAGGGAGTACCAATCTCTGCAAGTTAGACTACATGTCAGTACTTCTGTCTGTCTATGTTCAGAGACACACTTCCACTATTTACAACTTTACTTAGAGATCACTTGGAGTATAGTCAAAAAATTCATACCACATTAAATATCTAAGCAACCAAATGCAAAGGGAATCACTTGAAATAGATATAGGAAGAAGGAGTTGCAACCAAATCAAAATAATGTTGGAAACTAGCTCACTCCTTAGAGAGGTAGTCAGCAATGGCTAACTACAGAGAAGAATAAGCTATAAAAAAAAACTAACTAAGCAAAGGGGGCTATGCAAAGAAAATTCCTTACACTCTATACTAACTTTAGGAAGAGAGTAGAGGTCATCGATGCATTTTGATGACTTTGATTCATACATATATAGGTTATTCAAAAGTGCTTCTACAATTTTTGCAAGAATCTCTCAATCAGTCTCTTTAACAATTTTGGTAAGCTATGATTTAGGAAAGTGGTTGAGGCTTCTTGATAGTTGAAATTCGTGATATGAGACCTCTAATTAATAGGTCCACTTGTCATCTATGCCTCTGAGACTTTATCTATAATTTAGAAAAATATTCGGAATTCTTGTGCCGTGGAACATACCAAACCACCGTACTCCTAGACTACTAGACTACCCGAAAGACACTAGAAAGATGTCGAAAAGTCATCGGACTCCATGTTCCCTAATAGTTTTGGGTCACCGGAAAGACACCGGAAAGTCACCCAACTGCATGTTCTTTGATACTTTTGGGTCACTTGAAAACACCGAAAAGTCACTAGAAAGATGTTGGAAGGTCACAAGAAAAATACTATAAAGCCACCAAAATAACACCAGAATAAATTTTGGCCATCTTCAAGGATTGTTTTTTAACACTCTCCCTCAAGCCTTGAAATTAAGTCTACCATGCCAGTGCTTCTTTTAAATTTAAGTAGCTTCATTCCTTCCAATTCTTTTGTAAACATATATACGAATTGATCTTTGGTACTTACATGCCACCTCAACTTCTTTTGCAACTACCTTCTCTGTTAGGAAGTGACAATGTACTTCCTTCAATGTGCTTAGACCTAGCACAAAAAAATGGATTTGAAGCTAGGTGTACACTACTCAGATTGTCGCTCATGATTGGAATTTGTTTTACCTACAAGTTCAAGTCTTTAAAGAGCTTCTTCAGCCACATAATATCACACATGAAAAAGGCTAAGGATCTATACTCAACTTCAGTGGAAGATAGGGATATTGTTGGCTGCTTCTTAGAGATCCATGAGATAGTCTTACTTCCAATCATGACTACATAGCCACTTGTACTTCTCCTGTCATCTTTTGAACCCACCTAATCTGCATCACAATAGGCTTTTACCTACAAGACTTCATCATAAGCTTAGAGTAAACCTTCATTTATACTACCCTTGAGATATCTAAGGACTCTCTTGGCTGCTATTAGATGTTGCACTTTGGGAGTTTACATAAACTATGAGAGAACTCCTAATACATGTTTGATATCAAGCTTAGTAAGAGTTGCATAGTTCAAAGACCCACCCTACAATGGATTTGTACAAAGTAACATCTTTAATGTCTTCTCCCTCATTTGCACTCGGCTTTACATTTACCTCCAATGGTTTTTCAATTGGCTTGCAATTACACATGCCATACTTTGTTAGTACATCAAGAATGTGCTTTCTTTGCATGAGATATATACCTTCCTCCTTGTAAATTACTTCTATGCCTAAGAAGTACTTCAATTCTCCAAGATATGAGATCTTGAATTCTTCTCCAAGCTTGTTCTTGATCTCTCTAATACTTTCTTCATTATTCCCTGTAAGAATAAGATCATCTACATATATGCAAATGTAGACAACTTGATCACCTTCCTTTTCCATATAAAATGATGAGTCAACATCACTTTTCTCATAGCCAGATTTGGCCAAATATTCAACTAACCTTTGATTCCATGATCTTGGTGCTTCCTTCAAACCATAAAGAGCCTTCTTTAACCTACACACATGATGTGGATACCTCTTATCTTCAAAACCTTTGGACTGCTCCATGAAAATAGTCTCCTCTAGGTCACTGTTTAAAAGGCATTCTTCACATCTAGTTGATGAATCCTCCAATTCTTTGAGGCCGCAATCGCAATAAGAGTTCTTACTGTAGTCATCATTGCTACAAGGCTGAAAGTCTCCTCAAAGTCAATGCCATAGGTTTGTGCGAAACCTTTGGCTAGGAGCCTTGCATTATACCTAGATATGCTGTCATCTGAATTTTTTTTCACCTTGTATGCCTATTTTTTGCCGATAACCTTCATGTTCTTTGTTTTAGGCACCAATGACCAAGTGTGGTTTTCCTCCCATGCTTTTACCTCTTCATTCATGGCTTGGTTCCATTCTTCATACTTGCTTGCATCCTCAAAACAATTAGTCTCTTCACATGAAACTACTTGTCTCATATATGCATAGTGTTTATCAATGAAAGAGTTATAAGTTAATCATTGAACTAGATATCTCTCTCTTGTTGAAAATCTTCTCTCTTGAGGGGTTGGAACAAATATTTTCTTCTTTCTTTTGATGTCTTTACACCTAGATTCTCTATTTTTTCAAACTCTCCCTCACTACTGCTATCCATGTCTACCACACGATTGTGCCCATCATCATTTTCCTCCATGTCTTTGCTTCTTGTAGAAATTTCTTCACTTGAAGTAGGCTTGCTTCTCAATCTCCCTTTCCATGGAGATGTGTGGCTTCCTTTTGATGTTGTTCTTGAAGTAGAAGGACCAAAAATTTCCACACTTCCTTGGTCTCATACAATTTCCTTTCAGCATCATGTATATCTTCAATCTGTGATGAACTTTTTACATCATACCATGGCAACAATTCATCAAAGATAGCATCTCTAGTTACCTTCATCTCTTTGGTTTTAGAATCAGAGCATCTAAAACCATTTTTCTCTCTTGAATACCCAATAAAAATGCACCGTTCAACTTTTGCTTCAAGTTTATTCCTTAGTTCATAAGGCATGTGTACATAACATACACAGCCGAATATCTTGAGATGAGATAGATCTGGTTTTCTTGTCGTACCATGCTTCATATGGACTTAAAGCATGTACACCTAAAGTGGGGAATCTATTCATGATGTATATGAATGTGCTTGTTGCGTCTGCCCATTAGCAGTTGGGCACATTCATCTTGTTGAGCATCAATCTTGCCACTTCAACTATGTGTCTATTTTTTCTCTCTACAATCCTATTTTGCTGAGTCATAAACTTGCATGTATATTGTCCCTTGATGCCATTATGACTTAGAAATTCAGAAAACTCCTTGGATAAGTATTCTATGTTGGAGTTAGACGTCTGCGGAAGCACGCGAACAGCACAAGGAAGAAGAAGAAGCTTGGAGCACAAACACACAATACTGAATGTATTACTAGAGAATGTACAAAGATAAGTAGCCCATTAGGGCAATAGGCGTATATACAGCTGGGGGGAAAAAAACCTCCTAAAGAGGGAAAAAAGTGCCCCGGCGGTCCTAGTGTGTTCACACACATCACTACCTAAATATATCAACAAATCCCCCCTGGGAGTGATGCGGTGAACAAGAAGCTGGCACTCATGTATAAGGAAGTGCCAAGCTATGTGGAAATCACTCCACAAAAGGAAGTAAGCCCAAAGCTTTGTGGAAAGCTTCAAATTTCTCCCTAGGCAGAGCCTTCGTGAAAAGGTCTGCATGTTCTCCTGCGTGGGCACATATGCCAAGCTGATCTCCCCAGCAGAGAACCTCTCCCTGACATAGTGATAATGCACCTCAATGTGCTTAGTGCGAGCATGGAACACAGGGTTCCTCGCAACTGCCAATGCGCTCTGACTGTCAGTGAAGATGGTGGTGGCAGAAGACTGGCCAACACCCAAATCAGCCATAAGGCGTCTGAGCCACACACACTCAACAGTCGCTGTGAAATCTGCCCTATACTCAGCCTCACAACTGGAAGTGGCCACAGTAGGCTGCTTCTTGCTCAACCAAGCTATACATGAGCTACCAAGCATGAAGCAAAAACCACTTGTGGACACACGAGTGTCATAGCAACCATCCCAATTTGAGTCAGAAAAAGCATGCAAATCTGGCGGTAGTTATCCCCCCTTGGGATAAAACAACCCAAGTAGCCGAGTACCACTCAAGTAGCGAAAGATGCGCTTAACCGCCTTCCAATGCATGACTCCTGGGCAATGCATAAACCTGCTCATCTGTGAGACAGCAAACTGAATATCTGGCCGAGTAATGCATAAGTAAATCAAGCATCGAACAGCCTGCTAATAGAGAACAGCATCAAATGCATCTCCAGCATCATGAAGACTCAATCGTAAACCTGTCTCCATAGGAGTGGCAATAGGCTTACAGTCTTCAAGGCCAAAACGCTACAATATGTGTCAATATATTTTGTTTGACACAAAGCCATTCCACCATCAACTTGTATAAATTGAATGCCCAAATAGTGATGCAAATGCCCCAAATTAGACATCTCAAATGAGGCATGCAAATCAGCCTTGAAATCGGCAATATGCTTCTCAATAGGACCAGTGAGCAGCATGTCATCAACATAGACAACAATGATCAGAAGCACATTATTAGCATGCTTAACATATAAGGTGCTTTCAGTTGGACTATTATCAAAACCATGTGCAACCAGATAGGCATGTATCTTCTCATACCAAGCACGTGGTGCTTGCTTTAAACCATATAATGCCTTCTTTAACCTGCACACCTAGTTTTCATGCCCTTTTTGCACAAAGCCACGGGGCTGAAAAACATACACTTCTTCATGCAAGTCACCATTCAGAAATGTTGTTTTAATGTCCAACTGATGTACATTCCAACCATGATGGGCTGCAAGTGCACAAATGCTCCGAACAGTAGTCATACGGCATGTAGGTGCAAAGGTCTCATCAAAATCAATGCCTCTTTCCTGCGCATAACCCTTTGCAACAAGCCTAGCCTTATACCTGTCAACTATACCATCAGGTTTACGCTTCAGCTTGTATACCCACTTAGTGCCAATGGCCTTCTTGCCAAGAGGCAAGTCACATAAAGACCATGTACCATTCTTCATTATAGCATCATATTCAGATTGCATGGCAGCCATCCAATTTTTTGAATTCTGTGCTTCATCAAAAGAAATAGGCTCATTCTCATCACAGAGACTAGAAGCAGCCATAGCATAGCAATCTGATGCAAAGGAGGCACTATGAGAGCCTGAACGAGTACAATATGACAAAGGTGCATCTAATTTGCTGTCACGCAAAGTCTGCACCAGCTATTTTGGCATAGTTTTTGCCTGCTCAATATCAGCTCTCTCATCAAGAAGTGCATCATGTAAATCTGCATCAGAAATAGAATGATTTGCATCATCATATGAAACCTGCAAAGGCTCAGAAGTTGCCTCATTAGGACCAGCACTAGACTGTCCACGTGTAAAAAGAGGCATCAACATATCATACATGCCTTTGGAGCTAACAGATGTCTCCTTAGTACATGAAAGCAATGGCTGAATAGCATCTTCCACAAAGACAACATCACGGCTAACCAGAATGTGTTTAGTCTGTGGATGATACAGACGATAGCCTTTACTTTCAGAACTGTACCCAACAAAAATACGTTTTACTGCCTTATCATCCAATTTTCTGCGATGTTGTTCAAGCACTAATGCATCTGTCAAACAACCAAAAACACGCAGATGAGCAACGGATGGCTTGCGGTCATGCCAAGCCTCATATGGAGTGTTAGACTGCAGCACTTTAGTGGGACACCTGTTCAGTACATATGCTGCACACATGACAGCCTCAAGCCAGAAACTATGAGGTAAAGCCTCACTCTTGACCATGCACCTAGCCATCTCCATGAGTGACATATTCTTTTGTTCAGCAACTCCATTCTGTTGAGGTGTATACGACAATGTACACTGGTGTTTTATCCCACGTTCAGCCAGAAATGCATTAAAATCAGAAGACATATATTCCCCCCCTCGATCAGAACAGAGGGTACCCATTTTACATGCTAACAGATTTTCAGCCAAAACCAAAAACTGTTTAAAGCACATGAACACTTCGGACTTTGCTTTGAGTGGATATACCCATGCATGCCTAGAAAAATCATCAATGAAAGTCACGAAGGAAAGGTAATTCCCAAAAGAGGGTGTCTGCATAGGACCACAAACATCACTATGTACAAGCTGCAATTTATGCGTAGCCCGAACTAAACCATGTTTTGGAAAGGAGGAATGCTACATTTTGCGCAAAATACAGCCTTCACATACATGTTTTCCAGGTGCCTCAAGCTTGGGCAAAGAAGATACCATATCAGATTTCTACAGGCGTAGCAAACTAGCAAAATTCAGATGACCAAAGCGTGCATGCCAAAGCTTTGCATCTGACATAGCCTGAGAATCCTGAACTGCACATGCCGAATCATTCACAAATCTTTCATAGTCTATGAGCTTATACAACCCACAACATAAAATGCCAGAAGCAATAATCACTTCGCCACTTGATAGATCATGAACTGTACACCTGTCATCAACAAATTTCAAAACCAAGACAATCTTGGCTAATGCAGAAACTGATAATAGATTCTTCTTGATCCCTGGCACAAATAAAGCATCTGACAAGGTGAAAGAACTACCATCAGCAGTAGTCAGAATGATCTTACCAACTCCCATAATAGGATAAGAGGAGTTGTTGGCGCATGTGACAGTATTCCCTGTAGGGGCAGGCTCGAGTGAAGAGAAGAAACTGCGCTGCGAGGTAATATGTTTGGTCGCCCCACTGTCAAAGTACCAAACATCTGAGTCCACTGCAGACATGCACTGCTCATGAGAAGATGGGTCAAAACTGCAAACAGTAGTAAACGCCCATTCTTCTTCCTGCACAAGCTTAGTAGACTCTGTTTTTGGTGTAGAGGCTTCTGCAACAACCATTCTAGCCTCCTTTTTCTTTGCCTCTTTTGCAGCCAGTTTTGGTTATTTCTTTATGATATGATCATTCCCTTTACAGTACTTGCAAAACAATCTCTACTTTTCTGATTTCTTCTCATCTTTATCGTGGTTCTTCAAATGTGCAGCATTTGCAGATTTCTGCTTACTAGTAGAAGAGCTCCATTTTTCTTTGCCCTTCTGACTAGCCAGGAAAGCTTGATCTGCAACACGCATAATGGACCTGTTCTGCCTGGACTGATCTTTTTGCAACAGAACAAAAACTAACTCCTCAAATGATAAGGCATTCGGATTGCCTTTCATCATCAACCGAAGAGTAGAAGCAAAACTATGATATGAATCAGGAAGACCATTCAGAACGGTTTGCACAAGTGAGCTATCTGGTATAACCTCATCAGCAGAAATCAATTGTTCCTTCAGGTCTTTGATCTTTGTTAGAAAACTGTCCATAGAATCAACTTCATTCATGTGCTCACTCTCCAATTGTTTTCGGAGGTAAGCAACACGAGCCTCATTCCTAGCTTGGTACAATGTGGTAAGTGTATCCCAAGCATCCCTAGCTGTTTTGCAAGAGCGAATATGAGGAATAATGGCACGTTTGACAGACAAAGCTATCAATGCATGTGCCTGGGCATCTCTGCCATCCCAACGAATCTGCTTTGCAGTAGGTGCAACAGAAACAGCAGCACAAATAGGAATCTGTGGAATATCATCTTCGACACCATCTTCATCAGCTCCAGCACCTGTATTTGTAGTACCTATTGTTACAGGTGTAACAGGACGTCTTTCAACACCCTGCACAATGTTCCACAATCCTTTTGCAACCAAAACATGTCGCATCATATAAGCCCATAATGGGTAGTTGGTACCATCCAACTTATCCTCAACACCCAACATACGGAATACATCATTGCTTTCAGCCATGGTCGGTGACTAAAATACCTTGATGGAGAAAATTGACTGTATCTCAAAAAGTTGAATAGAATTGCCCAGACGAGTTCTCCTAGACCTGTAGCAGACTTCGAGACGCTTAAACTGGCAAACAAGAGCTGGTATATACCTTTGGCATAAAAAGACAAAATAGCCTGCACAAGCGCTGCGATAGTGCGTTCGGAGGCCGAAACAAGCTCAGATCGTGATTTCGGCACCACAGAGCGAAGCCGTTTTGATCTCGGAAACACGCTGAGTATGCTCACCAAAATTCGTGCGATTCTGAGACTGCAAACGGAGGAGTGTCGACGGCACCCTGGATGAAGCGACGACCTGCTCTGATACCAATTGTTGGAGTTAGACGTCTGTGGAAGCACGCGAACAACACAAGGAAGAAGAAGAAGCTTGGAGCACAAACACACAATGCTGAATGTATTACTAGAGAATGTACAAAGATAAGTAGCCCATTAGGGCAATAGGCGTATATACAGCCCGGGGGAAAAAAACCTCCTAAAGAGGGAAAAAAGTGCCCCGGCGGTCCTAGTGTGTTCACACACATCACTACCTAAATATATCAACATTCTCCCCCTCCATTAGATCTAAGGATCTTTATGTACCTACCCATTTCCTTTTAAACAAGTGCTTTGAAAACTTTAAAGTGGCTAAAAACTTCAGCTTTTGACTTCATACAATACAACCATGTCCTTCTTGTATGATCATCAATGACGATAACAAAGTATCAATTTCCTCCCAACGAGGGTTCTTTGGTCGGTCCCCATAGGTTGGTGTGGATGAGTTCTAATGAAAATCTACTTCTTTGTGTACTTTTCTTGAATGGAAGCCTTGCTTGTTTCCCGAACTGACATGCTTCACACAAGTGTTGCATACTTTGAGACTGGAAATTTGGAAGACCACTTACCACTCCTTTCATTTGCATATCCTTCAGCTTTTAAAGTTCTATGTGGCCAATCCTCTTGTGCCATAAATCCACCTGAGCTGTTTGTTTGCTGCCAACTATCAAATAGACTATATGTGATTAGGGTAGTTTTACCTCCATGGTGAAAAGTCTTCCTTCCTTCTTTCCTTTAGCTATCAGCTTGTAGCCTTGCTTTGGGTCTTCCACAAAACATCCTTTGTTGTTGAACTTGACTACATATCCTCTTTCAACCATCTCTCCAACTGATACTAAATTCTTTGTGATTGTCGGTACATGTAACACATCTTTAAGACACTTTGCATTCTGATTTTCATCTAAAGGAACATCACCTATGTGTGTGATCCTATGCTCACTATCATCCCCTATTTCTACATGCCCTTCTGTGCTTGGTTCATGCAAATTACAAAACATTTCCCTATTGTAGCTCATGTGATTTGAACATCCGCTATCGATGTACCGTATGGTTTCCATGCCTTCTTTTCTACCATTTCTTTGCATCATTGCTAAGAGATTATCATTCTTTGATGTATTTGAGGTATTTCCAAACCTTGATTCTTTTTATGGCCTCCTTGGATGTTTTTTGAGTAACAATCTCTTGCAAAGTGGCCTGGTTTGCCATAGTTCTAGCATTCCTTTGTGTAGTCCCTTCCTTGATATTGACCTCCTCTTCCTCTAGCTCTTCCTCTCCCCCTTGCTCCATAAATTTGACTCGCTCTATCTTGATCATTGCTTGATCTTCCTCTACCTATGCCTTGTCCCTTGTGTCCATCTCTCTTTCCTTTGCCTTTACCTGCATAAAAGACTTGGGCTTCATTGCCCTTTGAATGATCTCCATTGAAGTTCATTTTCTTAGTCACCATGAGTGTGACTAATTTCTCAAAATCTGGTATTGCATCTCTTACATATACTAAAGTAGTGAATGGACTCCATTTTTCATCATCCCTTAGCCCATTCAGTATATGAGCTACCAAATCATCATCATCAATGGAGCTATCTATTCATCCTAAGGCATTTGAAATCCCTTTTACCTTAAGGATATAATCATTGATGCTACTATTTGAAGTCTTTCTTAAGTTTTTCAACTAATGCTTGAGCTGAATATTTTGTGCCTTTGTGGAGGTGGAGTATAATCTCTCCAAGGCCTCCCACACTTTCTTGGATGAGTCCAAGTCTTGGATATGACCAATCATGCTATTATTAATGAGTTGAGATAAGATGAATATGACTCTTTTATCTGTTTCAATCCACTCATCCACTTCCTTTTCCTGTGCTTGAATGAGTGGCTCTACATATTGAGGCCTAGGCTCAGCTCCACTAACTAATCCCCATAGTCCCTTGCCCATGAGAAAATTGCTAACCTGAAATCCCCAGGGTTGGTAGTTTCCTTTCTCAAGCTTCTCTATTTGGGTAGCATACTCAGTCATTGCTTAAGATTCTATGCTTTCTAAGCTCATTTTGGGTGTGATGGAGTAGGACAAGCTCAAAAATGATTACCTTGTTATAGCTTTCTCCCTTGGTATGTATTGAGGAACTTGTTGCAAGCTTCAAGATCCACTTTTGAATATTGATGTAGCTCATTGATCTGCTACAAGTCCTTTCCTAAAAGCTTTACTAGCTTTAGATAGTTGCTTTGATTTCCTTCAAGAGTCCCAAATTCTTTGAAGTGCTTTGATACCATTGTTGGGGGAAATGATTCAACACCCCTATGCAGCTTTGAAAGGTTTTAAGCCCTCACATGTTGTTTTCCATAGTGACCCTAAGTCACTATTTTTCCTCTAATGCAAACTCCTGACGTGGAAAGCTCATGAAGCTTTCTAAAATGAAAGTAGACACTCTCAGCTATATATAGCACTTTAGAAAATGATTTGGATACTCCAGTAGGGAGTACCAATCTATGCAAGTTAGACTAGATGTTGGTACTTCTGTCTATCTATGTGCAGAGACACACTTCCACTATTTACAATTTTACTCAGAGATCACTTGGAGTATAGTTAGGAAATTCACACCACATTAAATAGACTCTTTAAGAAATCAAATGCAAAGGGATTCACTTAAAATAGATACCGAAAGAAGGAGTTGCAACCAAATCAAAATAATGTTGGAAACTAGCTCACTCCTCAGAGAGGTCGTGAGCAATGGCTAACTACATAGAAGAATAAGCTATCAAAAATAACTAGCTAAGAAAAGGGGGCTGCATAAAGCAACTTCCTTGCACTCTATACTAACTCTAGGAAGAGAGTAGAGGTCATCGATGCATTTTGATGACTGTGATTCATACATATATAGGCTGTCCAAAAGTGCTTCTAGAATTTTTGCAGGAATCTCTTAATCAGCCTCTTTAACAAATTTGGTAAGATATGATTTAGGAAAGTGGTTGAGGCTTCTTGGTAGCTGAAATTTGTGATATGATGCCTCTAATTAATAGGTCCACTTGTCATCTATGCCTCCGAGACTTTAGCTATAATTTAGACAAATATCCAGAATTCTTGTGCAGTGAAACATACCGGACCACCGTACTCCTAGATTACCAAAAAGACGCCGGAAATTCATTAGACTGCATGTTCCCTGACACTTTTGGGTCACCAAAAAGACACCAAAAAGTCATTGACTACATCTTCTCTGACACTTTTGGGTCAGTGGGAAACACTGGAAAGTGACCAGAAAGATATCAGAAGGTCACCAAAAGAATACTAGAAAGCCACTGGAAAACCACTGGAATAGCACCATAATAAAGCACCATGATGTTCCAAAACTTGAGCACGAAATAGAAAGAAAGCACAAAGATAGATGGAATGGTTTGTACAATGATTGTATTGCAAGAAAAAGGTGTGTTTTGGTATGTGGATAGGGAAGAATGAAGTTTTCCAATGTTTAAAAGTGAGAATAGGCTTTTTTTCAAAAATTCATGTTTTGGGGAAACCAAAATTATGAATTTGATGATGTGGCACTTAACCTTTGGAGGGATTTTGAAAAGTATGCTTTCTTTAAGTGTTTTTATAAAAATGGAATTAAAAAAGTAACTTCCAATATATTCATAAAAGTATGGGACATTTTGAATGAAAAATAGTTGAAAAATAAACTTTTTCCAAAAATTCATTTATTATTCACATAGATGGATGGATTTGACGATGTGGAAAGCGGATTTTCTCTCTCTCTTTATGCAAAAGGCAGAGATGATCTTAGCTCAGCCTAAAAGAAGCCTACTTTAGCCTACTAAAAAGTGCTCTATTAAATCCACTTTGTCCCCTTAACAAGGTATAAGTTTAAACCTAATCCCTTAGAATTAGGAATCCTTACAAGGCCCATGCATGGTTCATTTTTCCCCTAATGGAATTATGCTAATTTGCTATGCTTGCAAAAATTTGATATGGTGTCCTGTGTACCCAAACTTGAGGCACCTTTTCAACATGTATGTGAAGCTTGTCTTTTGGGCAAAATGCATCGTTTTTCCTTTCCTAAAGATGGTTCAATTAGAGATGCTCATAAATTGTATCTTGTTCGTAGTGATGTCGATTGTCCTATGTAGACACCTTCTTTTGGGAACTACCTTTACTTTATGATGTTCATTGATGATTTTTTTAGGCACGAATGGGCTTATCCATTGAGAGCAAAGTCCAAAGTGTTTGTGTGCTTCAAACAATTTTTGCTTATGGCTGAAAATTTTGTCAAAATGTAAATTGGGCACCTTCCATTTTAATCGGGGGGGTGGGGGATATATGTCTTCTGAATTTAATGAATTTTTGGTTGATTGTGGGATAAAACATTAGTCTATGGTGCCATATACACCTCAACAAAATGGAGTTGCCGAAAGAAAGAACAAGCCTCTCATGGAAATGGCGAGCTCTATGGTCAAAAGTCACACTTTACCACATAGCTTCTAGCTTGAGGATTTTATGTGTTAACTATATGTATGTAACAGGTGTCCCACCAAAGCACTGCAATCTATCACTCCATATGAGGCTTCGCATGGTTGCAAGCCATCTATTGCTCATCTGTGTGTCTTTGGTTGTCTAGCATATGCATTAGTATATGAACAACAACGCAAGAAATTTGGATGATAAAGAAGTGAAATGTATTTTTTTTTGGTACAATTTTGAAAAACACTATCATCTGTATCATCCATAGACTAAACACATTCTGGTTATTCATGATGTTCTTTTTCTAGAAGATGCAATTGAGCCATTACTTTCATGTACTAAGGAAACATCAGTTACCTCCAAAGATGTGTATGACACTTTGCTACCTCTTGTTATAGGCGGGAAATCAAGTCTTGGTCCAAACAAGGAAATTTTTCAACCTTTACGGGTTCCATATGATGATGGAGATCATCCCATTTTATATGAAGATTTACATGATGCACTTGTTGATGAGAGATCTGATATAAAGGAGGAAAAAACTAGGCCTACATGGCTTGTGTAGGATTTAAGAGATAGCAAATTAGATGCACCTCTATCATATCATACTTGTTTAGGCTCTCATAGTGCTTCCTTTGCATCAGATGCTACCTCTAGTTTATGTGATGAGAATGAGTCTATTTCTTTTGACGAAGCATAAAATTTTGAAAAATGTATGGCTAGTATGCAATCAATATGTGATGCTATTATGAAGAATGGCACCTCGACTTTATGTGATCTGCCTCCCAACAAAAAGGCCATTGGCACTAAATGAGTATACAAGCTGAAACATAAGCCTGATGGAACAATTGATAGGTATAAGGCTAGGCTTGTTGCAAAAGGCTAGACAAGTATAAGGCTAGGCTTGTTGCAAAAGGCATTTGCATCATTATTTGGGCATTCAATTTATGCAAGTTTATGGGTGAATAGCTTTGTGTCAAACAAAATATATTGAAATATTATTGAATTTTATTTTGGCCTTGAAGATTGCAAATATATTGCCACTCCTATGGAAACAATTTTACGCTTGATTCTTCATGATGTTTGAGATGCATTTGATGTTGTTCTCTATGAGTAGGCTCCTAAATGCTTGATTTACTTATGCATAATGCAACTTGATATTTAGTTTGCTATCTCTCAGATGAGCAAGTTTATGCATTGCCCATGTGTCAAGCATTGGTAGGCAATTAAGCGCATCTTTCGCCACTTGAGTGGTAGGCTGTTTACTTTTGAATTAGGAGAAACCGTGAACATAGCTCTATTCTACTTTGGGTCTCAAGCCCTAAGTGATCTTGAAGTGTGGCATATGAGACTTGCTCATGTGAATGAGAGAACCTTGAAGGATATATGCAGGGATCAAAGTGTTTTATGGCTCCCAACCATATCAAAGCAACACATGATCAACAAATGTGATGCATGTCGAATTTGGAAGACAGAAAGTCAACCATTCAACCACAAAGGCTACATCCACAACAACCTTTTGGACTTAGTACACATTGATGTGTGGGGACCAAGTCAAGAACCTTCATTGGCAGGATCAAGGTATTATGTATCGTTTATTTATGATCATAATAGATGGACCATTCTGTACTTTATCAAAAGTAAGAATGAAGTGTTTGATTGCTTCAAAAAGTATCTAGCACATGTGGAGAACCATACAAGTAGATGACTCAAGAAGCTCAGATTTGATGGCAGGGGAGAATACTTCTCCAAGGAATTTGATGAGTTCTTATAGGATAAAGGTATCAAGAGGGAAGTGACTACCAGGTTCTCTCCTCAACTAAATGGAATTATAAAATGAAGAAACAAGACATTGTTGGATCAGCTAGAACAATGCTTGAAGAGAAGAGGTTGCCACATTATCTATGGGCAAAAGCTATTTCAGTTCTTGTGTACCTTGTCAATATACTACCATCCAAATCACTTCAAGGTATGACTCCTTATGAAGCATGGCATGGAAGGAAACCTAGTCTTGGACATTGCAAGTTTCTTGGTTGTTTAGCTTATGTTCATGTACCATCACAAATAAGAGGTAAACTAGATGAAAGGGAAACAAAGGTAGTGTTTATTGGGTATGACTCAACTCAGATGGGTTACAGGTTCTACAATCCTTCAACCAAGTTATTCACTACAAGTAGGGATGTTGTGTTTGAAGAACACAGGTCTTGGTATGATGAAGACAAACAAAAAGTAACTCTACCATATGATCTTAATTTTGATTCTTATCAACTAGGAAGCAAGCATGATACACATGTCCAGGATCCAAGAAGTGATACAGATGATGACCAAGATGAAAAAGAAAAGGATTACAAATGATGGAAGTCAAGAGGCAAAGCAAAAATTCAGGAGTGTGGAAAATGCTCCAAGCAAGCCCCTAGACGATCAACAAGGGAGAAGAAACAACAAAAAATGTATAGATATGATTCCACATTTGTTAGAAAACATTCAATCTACTTGGAAAAAGACTCAATTTCAGAATAACCCTCGGCCTATGAGGAGGCAAAGGAAAACCCTAATTGGGAAAATGCCATGAAAGAAGAAATAGATGCATTGAAGAAGATGGACACTTGGGATTTGGTGCCAATGTCACCCAATCAAAAGGCAATTGGTTGCAGATGGATATATAAACTCAAAAGAAATTTAGATGCATCAATTTGTAGGTACAAGGCAAGATTAGTTGCCAAAGGATGTTCACAAATGCATGGTATATAGTATGAGGAAACATTCTCACCAGCTACAAAGGTGACTACAATTAGAACATTGGTAATTGTAGTTGCCACAAGAAATTGGAGACTCCTCCAACTTGATGTAAAAAAATGCATTTCTAAATGGTTCGATAATTGATGAGGTATACATGTCACAACATCTAGGTTTTGAAAACCCTAATCATGCATCCTATGTTTGCAAACTTAAGAAAGCATTGTATGGATTGAAACAAGCTCCCAGAGCTTGGAATCACAGTTTGGTTGTGTACCTTCAAGATCAAGGGTTCAAACCTAGCAACTAAAATCCTTCTCTATTCATCAAAAGGCATCACAATGACGTTATCTATCTATGTGTATATGTAGATGACATAATTGTGAGAGGTGATGATGTGAACACATTCAAAGGATCAAGACACACATGCAAGGGGAGTTCAAAATTAGTGATTTAGGTAAGCTCACATTCCTCCTACGTATGTAGGCCATATACATAGATGAAGGAATGCATTTGACTCGGAGGACTCAAGAGGCAATATGGTTAAAAGCCTTGTATACAGATTTGGGACTTGTGAGTTCCAAACCTGACATATTTGGAAATAATGTAAGTTCCATGCATCTAGCAAAAAACCCTATTTTGCATGAAACAACCAAACACATAGAGGTTCATTACCACTTCATCAAGGAGAAGCTCATGGCAAAGGACATTGACATTTTGTTTTTTCCAACTGAAAAGCAAGTAGCATATATGATGACAAAGGCACTTGATGGAATAAAGCTTTGCATATTTAAATCAATGGTAGGTATTAAACCTATTCGAGAATGAATAATCAAGCATACTTTAGCTTGAGGGAGAGCTGTTGGAATATCAAGCTCACACTATGCTTAAGGTGGACCTTATCTACATGAAAAAGCTATCGTTTGGATTATGTCAAAATGTCCATTGAAGAGTTCTTTTATTTATGCTCATTTATTGTATTGTTTTCTAAAGTTTTTTATGGGTAATTTACCAATGTAAAAGCCTAGATATTTACACATGTAAAAGGAGAAAAGGAAAGCTCAAATTCAATGAATTTGAGGTGGTTGAGCTTGACAATCAATCACCTAAAAGTAGGTTAAATCAGATCTTCACTTTTCCTAGATTATAGGACAGTGAATTGATTCTCTTCAACAACTTATCCTACCTTCATTTGAATTCAAAATCCACTTGTAGAAGTTTTGGAGCCCTTCAAGATTCTATTTAAAGACTTCAAATCACTTTTACATTACATGAAAGCGATCTACATGCACTTGTGGCCATCATTGTCTTTCTACTTCATTTCTCTCCACAATCTTCTTCAATGCTAGTGAAACTTGAGAGACTGTTGCTCTCATTAGATATCTCTAAATTGGATGAGTGAGCATTTACTAGAACGGTATTAGTGTATAGTTAATATATACAAAGTTTCAAAGCAGTTGGTTCAATGGATTGGGAGAAATGGCAATTTTACAATCTTGGGGTCTATCACTACACAGCCCTAAAAAATACGCGGTACCTCTATTGAGTATCAAGTTCATTCCAAAAGCATATTTTGGTTATTACTTGTGCTCTTATGCATTTTAGACACTCAACCCTATATGTATGGTTCCTCCAAAAGGAAAATTTTCAATTGTAATCATGGTGGCTGCTATGAGCATTTGAATTTGATTGTTTCATCCAAAGATATCAAGTTTTTTTAGCTAGTTAATGCACAAACCTATCTATCTTGTATTGACTCTATCTCCTTGATGCTCCAAAGTACATAGTAGATTTTATTGCACTTATCACATGCCTATAAGGTATATTTGAGTCTCCATAAGTTCAACGGCTGGTTTCGTGCTAGTTGGTTGGACCAAACTTAATCACTTCACAACTCACTTTTATACCTCCTACAAGCTTCTCCAAGTTATCTCATTGAGCATAATGAATATCCCCCATATGGTAGCACCCAAGAAAAACAAGAATTCATGTGTGTGTATTAACTTGAAGAAAGTTAATTCCACCAAAATATAAGATAATTATCCACTTCTTATGAGAGAATATTTATTGGAACATGTAGCAAGCAAGGAGGTTTATAGCTTCTTTAATGGATTTTCAGGTTACAACCAATTAGTCATTGCCCCCTGAAGATAAAAAAAGATGGATTTTGTGACAAAATGGGGAATCTTTCCATTTTTTGTGATTCCATTTGGGCTCACAAATGCACTTGCTATATTTCAAAGGCTCATGTATCATGTGCTCAAGGAGTTCTTTCATAAGAACTTAGAAGTTTATGTGGATAATGTGAACTACATTATTGGATTTGATGTAATATATAGAACTCTATGACATGTTTTGTCTCCTTGTAATTCAAGGGAAACCATAGATGTAAGATTCATTGCACATCTCGTCCCCCTCCCCTCTTTGGGACCTGCTTCCCTCCCTGCCACCTCTTCCTCATCACTCCTCCCTACCTCCCTTCAGATATGCCTCCCCTCCCCCTTCCTGCCATAGCACCCCACCCCCTCTCCCCTGTTACAAGCAGCAACAACCCCCCCCCCCCCCCCCTTTGCCTTTGCTTGCTCTCTCCTCCCCCCTCCAGCCCTCATGCTTGCGCCAACAAAAATTCTCCCCCTACTTCCCCCCCCCCCCCCCTTTTTCATGTTATTTTTTCACCCCCCTTTGTTTTGCTTATCCTCCTTAGTTCCATGTTTAGTTGCGGCCTTGTCCTCCTCATGATCAGCCTCTCATCATTTAGTATGGCTTTTTTTGGCAAGCATCTTTGTGTTATTGCTTAGCATTGGAACTCTTGTAGTTCCCAGCTACATGGAATCGTTTTTCTACTCCTCTATAGGAAGACTTGGGGTTGTTCTCCTCCTATCAACCTTTCGTCCCCCCCTTATCTTTCTTATCGTGGCAGACACAAATGGAATTAGATTCTTCCCCCAAAGGTACTCTTCTAAAACCCCATTGCCTACAACCACTCCACTCTCCCTTACTGATGAGGGTTGTGCGAGTTTAGTCACATAAGTTGAGTGCTTACAAGCCTCTTCAGTCATTTGCAAGTTCATTGGTTCACACCCCAAAAATGGCGAACTCAAGGACCTCCTTCAGAGTAGCTTGCTTTCCAAGGTTAGCAAGCTAGTTGATATTTAGAGTATGGGTCTCAATTTTTATCTAATGGAGCTTCAGACTCTAGAGGTAGCCATACAGATGATCATTTTATCATTGATTGCAATGGGGGCTATCGGAGCTTATATTTGTCCATGGTTCCATGGATTTGATCCCTTGGCAACTACTTCTTTGACAGGTTGCTTTCTTTGCCTTCAATGTGAGTATCTTCCTCGGCTCCCTCAGATTGGTGAATTACTTGGCGCTTTTTTAGAGATTTTGCAGTTGGCATCCTTGGTTATGGCCAAGATTGTGGGCCATTCCTCTATAAGGATCCTCATTTATAATCCTGCACAAATGTCATGAGAGATTGAGATTTTGCTCCTTTTAGGGGATTGGTTGATTTAGAGGGTCGATTACTCTAGCCTTCTGAATCAGTGTTTTGCTTGTCGCAAGGTTGGTCACCTTGCAAAGGCATGCCCCTCAAGGACTAGGTGTCAAACCACACATTGTTCTCAATAGATGACACATCAAACCCCCTCATAGGTGCCCCATCCTCCCTCCCCATTTTTGGCTCCCCGGGCTCTTCCCTACTTAAAGAGGATCATGATCGACATCCCCACGATGTCGCAAATGCTCTAGCTAACCCTTTGCATCAAGTAAGGAAATCCACCTCATAATCATCAATCTAGGAAGACAGGGTGGTATGACGACCATGAGCAAGTGAGATTACAAGTGTGAGTGAGAAGCACACGCGTATGCACACAAATACACACACATACATGCGATAAGACAAAGAGATCGAACAATGAAATGTTTGATTAGCTAAAACAATGATTACCAAGTATTTTTCTCACTTCAATTCCCAAAATGATTCTCTCAAAAATGAGATCTCTAGCTCTTTTTGTAGTTTTCTACTAGCCAAATATCCAGACCTAGTGTCCAAGCTAGTTAAAAAATAGGTTCCTATGCCTATTTGGAGGCTCAAATGAGCTCAAAAAAATACAAAATTTGATACATAGGTACTTCTAGTATTCATCAAGCTCAAGGAGTCCTTGGCTTGAACAAAATGGAGTGTAATCTGCCAAAAATAGTATTTGATGTATAGTGAATAAAATCATTGTTTTACAAGAAGTAGGGATTTTAGAATTTTAATAGGGCTAGTTGTCGGATCATTGTTGACTTCCTTGCCTACTTGGTTCTATTTTGCCCTAATCAAGAGAAATCTATGAAAGATGAAATAGAAGCTCTAAAGGAAATGGACATATGGGATTTGGCTCCAATGCAAACCATTAATGAGAAGGTAATAGGTTGTAGACGGGTTGATAAGTTGAAAAAACATTCAGATGGATCAATTTGCAGGTACAAAGCCAGATTGGTTGCTAAAGGGTGTGCTCAAATGTAGGTCATAGACTATGAGGAGACCTTCTCACTAGTTGCCAAGATGACCACCATTAAGACATTGCTTAGTGTAGTAGCTACACAAAATTCGAAGCTACTTCAACTTGATGTGAAGAATGCTTTTCTCAATGGGTGGATTAGTGAGGAGGTATTCATGTCACAACCTATAGGGTTTGAAACCCCTAATTATAATTCTTATGCATGTAGGATCAAAAAGCCATTGTATCGATTAAAACAAGCTCCTAAAGCTTTGAATTTCATATTGGTGAACTA
Source organism: Ceratopteris richardii (assembly GCA_020310875.1). Classification (NCBI taxonomy): domain Eukaryota; kingdom Viridiplantae; phylum Streptophyta; class Polypodiopsida; order Polypodiales; family Pteridaceae; genus Ceratopteris; species Ceratopteris richardii. The sequence goes on along the minus strand of CM035424.1, from coordinate 61,748,327 downwards.
TCTACAAGATCAAGGTTTTAGGTCAAGCAATGTAGGCCCTTCTTTGTTCATAAAAAATGATTACAATGAAGTTATCTATTTATGTGTATATGTAGATGATATAATTGTGACAAGAGATGACTTGAATGGTATACAAAGGATCAAAAGGCATATGTAGGAGGAGTTCAAATTAGTGATCTAGGAGATGTAAAATTTTCTTAGGTATGTAGGTCATTTACACAAATCAAGGGATGTATTTGACTCAGAGGAGATACATTCAAGATCTAGTCCTAAAATTCAAGATGGAGAATGCTAAGCCTACAAGAACACACCTTTGGAAATGAAACATAAACTTAGTGTTAATGAAGATGAGAAGATTGAAGACATTAGAGAACATCAAAGCTTAGTAGGTAGCTTGATGTATGCTACTCATATAAGGGTCGATATCTCATATAATGTAGGAGTGCTAAGCCAATCCATGCACTTTCCAAGAATAGCACATATGGATGCAGCTAAGAGATTACTCAAATACCTCAAGGGCATAATCAATGAAGGTATATTCTATCCTTATTCATCATATTTGTATCTCAAGCTATACTTAGGTGCAAATTGGGCAAGATTGAAGGATGATAGGAGAAGTACAAATTCTTAGCATTTGTAGGTTCAAAGATTGTGTCATGGAAGCAACCAAGAGTTGCATTATCCTCAACTGAGGCAAGTTATAGAGGTTGACCATAGCAATTCATGAGGCAATGTGCTTAAGAGAATTGTATATAGATTTGGAACTTGTGAGTTTCGAACCTCACATATTTGCAGATAATATAATCTCTATGCACTTAGCAGCAAACCTTGTCTTCCATGCAAGAACTGTTGGTGCAAGTCAACCATCAATTGATGTCTTGGATAAAGACTTGAAGTAAAAAGATGAAGAAAAGATCATCAAATGAAGTTTGAAGAAAGGGTATATTCAGGAAATGAAGACTTGTATACATATGTACATTAAAGTTGTAACTAGCTCACTTATACTTTTATTATGGTCATGAGCTTGTACATATATGCCTATATATACAAGTAGAAAGTTGGGGCAAGTATGAGAGAGCATGATATGAGAAGAATTAGAAGTTGTAAGAGTCGTTAGACATTTTAGAAATGAGGAAGATCTCTCTCATCATTTAGATGTGTTCTCCTTCTACATTTGATCATTTCAAGAATCTTTTTGTAGATGTCTAATTCCATAGTTAATGCTTCTATGGTTAAGATTTGAGAGCCCAATTGTAAACAGGCTGAGAGAATTATGTGTAGGAACATTTATATGTGAAGAAGTGATGAGTGTCTTTTGAAATAGGAGGTGTCAAAGTCGACTATACAGGAGGACAGTTTCAAGCATAGGTAGATTGTTTGGATCATTTATCAAGATGTAATGACTCTTTTGAGATGTTTTAACTTAGAGAAGGTGCAAAATCTTTAAGCAACACATCATACAAAGTTTCATTGAAAACTTATTATGCTTCAGATCAGAAGGAGGATTCAAGTTTGATTATGAATGCAACTTGTGAAAGACAAAGTGAAGACCAAAGAGTCTTCTGCATTGACACAGGGTGTAGCAATCACCTGAGTGGTAACATAGGTTTCATGATTGATTTGGAGAATAAGGTAACTAATCATGTAGTTCAAATAGGTAATAATACAAAGCACAATGTGAAGTCAATTGGATCAGTGAAGGCCAAGGATGGAAGTACTCTTCTGAGTAAGGTTCACTAATGATGGAATTTTTGTGGAAGACCGTAGCAATGGGTATAAAGAAATTGTTTCAGGGAAGAAAGAAGGAAGACTCTTCACATTGAAGATTCAAGGTAATGTTGGTCATGCATTGTTTACTTATGGAGGACATAAGATCTCTTAGTTAGATCTTTGGCATAAAAGACTTGGACATTTCAATGAAAGAGGTATTAAGGATATGGTTAAGAATGGTTCCGTGCTTCGATTGCCTAATGTTCCAGGTCAACATATGAAATACACATGTGAGGCATGTCAATTAGGTAAGGCTCATAAGCAATCATATTCTAAGCATGGTTTCATGTATTCAGAGAAGCTTGAGTTGGTACACACAGATGTGTGGGGACCATCAAAGGATTTCAGTATTAATGGTTGAAGATACTATGTGATTTATGTTGATGATGCTACTAGGTGGATCATGATATATGTGATCAAAGGTAAATCAGAGGTATTCAATACATTTAAACATTATCATGTGTATACAGAAAGAATCAAAGGTCAAAAGTTGAAGAGACTAAGGTGAGATGGAGGGGGAGAGCATTTCTCTAATGAGTTCAGTGATTATTTATGGAATGCAGGTATAAAAAGGGAAGTTACTTGCAGGTACTCTCCTCAACAAAGTGGTGTAGTAGAAAGTCGAAATAGAACTCTTGTTGAGTTTGCAAGATCAATGATGAAGGAGAAAAATTGTCCAAATTATTTGTGGGCTGAGGCTATCAATACAGCTACATACTTGGTTAATAGTTTACCATGTAAAGCTTTGCAGGGTATGACAACATATGAAGGTTGGTGGGGTAAGAGACCTACCTTAGATCATTGCAAAGTATTTGGATTATGCTTACATGCTGAAAGCAAATGAAGACCCTTCTACATATGAAGAGGCAAAAGGTAAGGAAAATTGGGAGAAAGCTATGCAGGAAGATTATGATGCATTGATGGAGAATGAGACATGGGATTTGGTTCCTAAACAAAATAGTCAGAAGATCATTGGCTGCAAAAGGGTCTACAAGGCAAAGAGGTTTGCAGATGGAAGTGTGTCTAGGTATAAAGCTAGACTTGTTGTGAAAGGGTATGCTCAGACATATGGTATAGATTATGATGAGACCTATAGTCCTGTGGCAAAGATGACAACCATCTGGTCACTCATAGCCATTGCTGCATGTAAAGGTTAAAGATTATGTCGATTAGATATGAAGAATTCTTTTCTTAATAGTTATATTTCAGATGATGTTTTCATGGAGCAACCACAAGGGTTCAGAGATAAAAGGTATTCAAAAAATGTATGTAAGCTCAAGAGAGCTTTGTATGGTTTGAAGCAAGCCCCAAGGGCATGGAATTATAGACTTGTGAAGTTCTTGAAGGAACTTGGTTTCCAAGTATCTAAAGTTGATAGTAGCTTGCTTGTTAAAGCAAGTGATGATGGGTTCATTTATATGTGCATACATGTTGATGATATAATCCTTACAGGTACAGATGAGAAGGGCATATAAAGCCTCAAGAACCAAATGGAGAAAGAGTTCAAGATTAGTGACTTGGGAGTCTTGTCATATTTCTTGGGCATGGAGATCTCATATACTCAACATGGAGTGTATGTGACTCAAGAAAGGTATTTGAAGAACTTGTTGATCAAGTTTAAAATGGAAGATCGCAGGGTAGCACCTACTCCAATGGAGGTGAATCACAAATTGAGCAGATATGGAGGAGAAGAATTCAAGGATATGAAGCTATATCAAAGTCTGGTTGGTAGTCTAATCTATGCTACATTAACTAGGCCTGATTTGTCATATGCAGTTGGAGTGTTGTCTCAATTCACGCATTGTCCTAGGAAAGAACATTGGGTTGCAGGACAAAGAGTGTTGAAATACATTAAGGGTACACTCAAGGAAGGTTTGTATTATGGTTTTACATCAGATACAAACATCAAGATATATAGTGATACAGATTGGGCAGGTAATCCTGATGATAGGAGATCAACATATGGATACGTGTGTTATGTGGGAGATAAGCTAATCTCTTGGTGTTCTAAGAAGCAACATACATTTGCTTTATCATCTACAGAGGTAGAGTATAAAGGTATGGTTGAAGCTACAAAGGAAGTCATATGGTTGAAGACTCTCATGAAGAGTTTTGACATCATTCAGAGTACACCCACTATTCATGGAGATAACATGAGTTCATTGTATCTAGCTGCTAATCCTATTTTTTCATGCCATGACTAAACACATTGAGATTCAGTATCATTTCTTAAGAGAGAAGGTGATTGATAAGGATATTGAAGTCATACATACTTCAACAAAAGATCAGATTGCAGATATGTTAACCAAAAGCTTGGATGGACCAAAGCTACAGAGATTTGAAGACATGGCAGGTATAAAGAAGATAGAGAAAACATCAATTGATGATTGAGGGGGAGCTATTGGTGCAAGTCAACCATCAATTGATGTCTTGGATAAAGATTTGAAGTCAAAAGATGAAGAAAAGATCAACAAATGAAGTTTGAAGATAGGGCATATTCAGGAAATGAAGACTTGTATGCATATGTACATTAAAGTTGTAACTAGCTCACTTATACTTTTATTATGGTCATGAGCTTGTACATATATGCCTATATATACAAGTAGAAAGTTTGGGAAAGTATGAGAGAGCATGAGATGGGAAGAATTACAAGTTGTAAGAGTCATAAAACATTTTAGAAATGAGGAAGATCTCTCTCATCATTCAGACGTAAAGTTTTCTAAGTAGAAGAAAAGTTGCACCCGATATTTTGTTGTGTTCTCCTTCTGTGTTTGATCATTTCAAGAATCCTTTTGTAGATGTCTAATTCCATAGCTAATGATTCTATGGTTAAGATTTGAGAGCCTAATTATAAACAGTCTGAGAAAACTATGTGTAGGAACATTTATATGTGAAGAAGTGATGAGTGTCTTCTGAAACAGGTGCAATCTCGATGGTCAAAGAATTGATCAAATCTCAGTGCATAGTGTAAAGTTTTACACAAATCAGGATTCAAAATCTAAGTTGGAAGGTAAGCCATCTACGGCTAAATGCATTTGATTGAACGGGTTGTAGTTTGGGAGACCCATGCATTAGAAGTTGCAGATGTCAAAGTCGACTATATAGGAGGATAGTTTCAAACATAGGTAGATTGCTCGGATCATTTCTCAAGATCTAATGAATCTTTTGAGATGTTTTAACTTAGAGAAGGTGTGCAATCATTAGATGACAATCATACAAAGTGTCATTGAAAACTTTACACATTTGGTCAGTCAATGAGTGAGTTATGTGCAGTAGACTTTTCTGAGTAGTGACTCTCTTCACAGTTAGTGCAAATCTTGATAGTTTGACTTTGGTCTTCCAAAATTGATCAAGGTTTTGCGTTATTCTTGATATAGAAGTGTTCTAACATCAAGGATAGCTTTTTCTTTTGGAGATTAACACTCTCCATCAAGAACCAAACACACAGAGGTTCATTGTCATTTCATCAAAGAAAAACTCATGGAAAAAGAGATTGACATTTCTTTTGTTCCAATTGAAAAATAGGTAGCAAATGTGATGATAAAGGCACTTGATGGAATTTAACTTTGCAGGCTTAAATCAATAGTTGGAGCTCAACTTATAAGATAATGAAGACTCAAGCACGCTTTAGCTTGAGAGGGAGCTATTATATCATCAATCTTTCATCATCCTTGAGGAGGATTTGATCTTTTCAAAATCCATCATTAGGAATGTATCATAGTAAAAGATATCCCTTGAAGAACCTTCATCAATACTCATTTATGTCTTTTCATAAGGATCTCTTATTTATGTACATGTTTAGAGCTTTATTCTTGTAAAGAATAAAAATAAAGGATAAAGAATCCATGAGTTCAGAGTTTTGGTAAGATTGTTGATCAATTAGTCACCAAACTAAGATCTAAAAGAAGACTTCTACTTTTCCTAGATTATACAAAGATGATTCATTCATTAGAACTAACAAGCTCTGCGAGCTGATTCAAATGCAAATCAATGTAAAAGAAGTCATGGACTTCACATAGAGTCTATATAAAGGCTCACAACCTTTTTAACTATAAGTTATGTCAATACACATTTTTAATCTTCAACTTTGATATTTTTCAATCTCTACACAATCTTCTCCAGCTACAATTTATTTATAGATGCCTTTGGATGCACTTGAGGGCTAGAAAGAATCATCCATGGAATGAGTTCAACCAAATGAAGAAGATGCCAAATCAAACCATCATAGAGTTTGTTACCAAGGTCAAGGAGGTTGCAGATCACTTAGCATCTATAAGAGAGTTGATTGAAGAAGAGGCCATCATGAGGAAGATTCTAAATGGAATCAAAAGTGATAAGCAATGACAATCCCTCGCTAAATCCTATGATCTCATTATGGATGTAAAAAATCTTGATTTCAACATATTCCTTGGAGAATCTTTGTTGATATATTTAGGTAGTGATGTGTGTGAACACACTAGGACTACCGGGGCACTTTTCTTCCTCTTTAGGAGGTTTTTTTCCCCCGGCTTGTATATACGCCTATTGCCCTAATGGGCTACTTATCTTTGTACATTCTCTAGTAATACATTCAGTATTGTGTGTTGGTGCTCCAAGCTTCTTCTTCCTCCTTGTGCTGCTCGCGTGCTTCCGTAGACGTTTAACTCCAACAATTGGTATCAGAGCAGGTCGTCGCTTCATCTAGGGCGCTGTCGACACTGCTCCGTTTGCAGTCTCAGAATCGCACAAATTTTGGTGAGCATACTCAGCGTGTTTCCGAGATCAAAACAGCTTCGCTCCGAACGCACTATCGTAGCGCTTGTGCAGGCTATTTTATCTTTTTGTACCAAAGGTATATACCTGTTTCTGTTCGCCAATATAAGCATCTCAAAGTCCGCTACAGGTTTAGCAGAACTTGTTTGGGCAGTTCCGTTCAACTTTTTGAGATACAATCAATTTTCTGCATCAAGCTATTTTAGTCACCGGCCATGGCTGAAAGCAGTGATGTATTCCGTATGTTGGCTGTTGAGGATAAGTTGGATGGTACCAACTACCCATTGTAGGCTTACCAAGCTAGGAATGAGGCTCGTGTTGCTTACCTCCGAAAATAGTTGGAGAGTGAGCACATGAATGAAGGTGATTCTATGGACAGTTTCCTAACGAAGATCAAAGATTTGAAGGAACAATTGATTTCTGCTGATGAGGTTATACCAGATAGCTCACTTGTGCAAACCGTTCTGAATGGTCTTCCTGATTCATATCAGAGTTTTGCTTCTAGTCTTCGGTTGATGATGAAAGGCAATCCGAATGCCTTATCATTTGAGGAGTTAGTCTTTGTTCTGTTGTAGGAAGATCAGTCCAGGCAGAACAGGTCCATTATGCGTGTTGCAGATCAAGCTTTCCTGGCTAGTCAGAAGGGTAAAGGAAAATGGAGCTCTTCTACTAGTAAGTAGAAATCTGCAAATGCTGCACATTGGAAGAACCAGGATAAAGATGAGAAGAAATCAGAAAAGCAGAAACTGTTTTGCAAGTACTGTAAAGGGAATGATCATATCATAAAGAACTGTCCAAACTGGCTGCAAAAGAGGCAAAGAAAAAGGAGGCTGGAATGGTTGTTGCAGAAGCCTCTACACCAAAAACAGAGTTTGCTAATCATGTGCAGGAAGAAGAATGGGCGTTTACTACTGTTTGTAGTTTTCACCCATCTTCTCATGAGCAGTGCATGTCTGTAGTGGACTCAGATGTTTGGTACTTTGACAGTGGGGCGACCAAACATATTACCTCGCAGCGCAGTTTCTTCTCTTCACTCGAGCCTGCCCCTACAGGGAATACTTTCACATGCGCCAACAACTCCTCTTATACTGTTATGGGAGTTGGTAAGATCATTCTGACTACTGCTGATTGTAGTTCTTTCACCTTGTCAGATGCTTTATTTGTGCCAGGGATCACGAAGAATCTGTTATCAGTTTCTGCATTAGCCAAGATTGGCTTGGTTGTGAAATTTGTTGATGACAGGTGTACAATTCATGATCTATCAAATGGTGATGTGATTATTGCTTCTGGCATTTTATGTCAAGGCTTGTATAAGCTCATAGACTATGAAAGATCTATGAATGATTCGGCATGTGCAGTTCATGATTCTCAGGCTATGTCAGATGCAAAGCTTTGGCATGCACGCTTTGGTCATCTGAATTTTGCTAGTTTGCTACGCTTGTAGAAATCTAATATGGTCTCTTCTTTGCCCAAGCTTGAGGCACGTGGAAAACATGAATGTCAAGGCTGTATTTTGGGCAAAATGCAGCGTTCCTCCTTTCCAAAAGATGGTTCAGTTCAGGCTACGCAGAAATTGCAGCTTGTACATAGTGATGTCTGTGGTCCTATGCAGACACCCTCTTTTGGGAATTAGCTTTACTTCGTGACTGTCATTGATGATTTTTCTAGGCATGCATGGGTATATCCACTCAAAGCAAAGTCTGAAGTGTTCATGTGCTTTAAATAGTTTTTGGTTTTGGATGAAAATCTGTCAGCATGTAAAATGGGCACCCTCCGTTCTGATCGAGGGGGGGAATTCTGATTTTAATGCATTTCTGGCTGAACGTGGGATAAAACACCAGTGTACAGTGTCGTATCCACCTCAACATAATGGAGTTGCTGAATGAAAGAACAGGTCACTCATGGAGATGGCGAGGTGCATGGTCAAGAGTCAGGATTTACCACATAGTTTCTGGCTTGAGGCTGTCATGTGTGCAGCATATGTACTGAACAGGTGTCCCACTAAAGCGCTACAGTTTATCACTCCATATGAGGCTTGGCATGACCGTAAGCCATCTGTTGCTCATCTACGTGTTTTTGGTTGTTTGGCATATGCACTAGTGCCTGAACAACATTGCAGAAAATTGGATGATAAGGCAGTAAAATGTATTTTTGTTGGGTACAGTTTTGAAAGTAAAGGCTATCGTCTATATCATCCATAGAATAAACGCATTCTGGTTAGCCGTGATGTTGTATTTGTGGAAGATGCTATTCAGCCATTGATTTCATGTACTAAGGAGACATCTGTTAGCTCCAAAGACATGTATGATACTTTGATGCCTCTTTTTACAGGTGGACAGTCTAGTGCTGGTCCTAATGAGGCAACTTCTCAGCCTTTGCAGGTTTCATATGATGATGCAGATCATTCCATTTCTGATGCAGATTTACATGATGCACTTGTTGATGAGAGAGCTGATATTGAGCAAGCAAAAACTATGCCAATGGCTGGTGCAGACTTTGCATGACAGCAAATTAGATGCACCTTTGTCATATCATACTCGTTCAGGCTCTCATAGTGCCTCCTTTGCATCAGATTGCTATGCTATGGCTGCGTCTAGTCTCTGTGATGAGAATGAGCCTGTTTCTTTTGATGAAGCATAGAATTCAGAAAATTGGATGGCTGCTATGCAATTTGAATATGATGCTATAATGAAGAATGGTACATGGTCTTTATGTGACTTGCCTCCTGGCAAGAAGGCCATTGACACTAAGTGGGTATACAAGCTGAAGCGTAAACCTGATGGTACAGTTGACAGGTATAAGGCTAGGCTTGTTGCAAAGGGTTATGCGCAGGAAAGAGGCATTGATTTTGATGAGACCTTTGCACCTACATACCGTATGACTACTGTTCGGAGCATTTGTGCACTTGCAGCCCATCATGGTTGGAATGTACATCAGTTGGACATTAAAACAGCATTTCTAAATGGTGACTTGCATGAAGAAGTGTATGTTTTTCAGCCCCGTGGCTTTGTGCAGAAAGGGCATGAAAACCAGGTGTGCAGGTTAAAGAAGGCATTATATGGTTTAAAGCAAGCACCATGTGCTTGGTATGAGAAGATACATGCCTATCTGGTTGCACATGGTTTTGAGAATAGTCCAACTGAAAGCACCTTATATGTTAAGCGTGCTAATGATGTGCTTCTGATCATTGTTGTCTATGTTGACGACATGCTGCTCACTAGTCCTATTGAGAAGCATATTGCTGATTTCAAGGCTGATTTGCATGCCTCATTTGAGATGTCTGATTTGGGGCATTTGCATCACTATTTGGGCATTCAGTTTATGCAAGTTGATGGTGGAATGGCTTTGTGTCAAACGAAATATATTGACACATTATTGAAGCATTTTGGCCTTGAAGACTGTAAGCCTATTGCCACTCTTATGGAGACAGGTTTACGATTGAGTCTTCATGATGCTGGAGATGCATTTGATGCTGTTCTCTATCAGCAGGTTGTTGGATGCTTGATCTACTTATGCATTACTCGGCCAGATATTCAGTTTGCTATCTCACAGATGAGCAGGTTTATGCATTTCCCAGGAGTCACGCATTGGAAAGCGGTTAAGCGCATCTTTCGCTAATTGAGTGGTACTCGGCTACTTGGGTTGTTTTATCCCAAGGGGGGATCACTACCACCAGATTTGCATGCTTTTTCTGACTTAGATTGGGCTAGTTGCTATGACACTCGTGTGTCCACCAGTGGTTTTTGCTTCATGCTTGGTAGCTCATGTATATCTTGGTTGAGCAAGAAGCAGCCTACTGTGGCCCCTTCCAGTTGTGAGGCTGAGTATAGGGCATCTTTCACAGCGACTGTTGAGTGTGTGTGGCTCAGACGCCTTATGGCTGATTTGGGTGTTGGCTAGTCTTCTACCACCACCATCTTCACTGACAATCAGAGCGCATTGGCAGTTGCGAGGAACCCTGTGTTCCATGCTCGCACTAAGAACATTGAGGTGCATTATCACTATGTCAGGGAGAGGTTCTCTACTGGGGAGATCAGCTTGGCATATGTGCCCACGCAGGAGAACATTGCAGACCTTTTCACGAAGGCTCTGCCTAGGGAGAAGTTTGAAGCTTTCCGCAAAGCTTTAGGCTTACTTCCTTTTGTGGAATGATTTCCACATAGCTTGGCACTTCCTTATACATGAGTGCCAGCTCCTTGTTCACCGCATCACTCCCATGGGGATTTGTTGATATATTTAGGTAGTGATGTGTGTGAACACACTAGGACCGCCGGGGCACTTTTTTCCCTCTTTAGGAGGTTTTTTTCCCCCGTCTTGTATATACGCCTATTGCCCTAATGGGCTACTTATCTTTGTACATTCTCTAGTAATACATTGAGTATTGTGTGGTGGTGCTCCAAGCTTCTTCTTCCTCCTTGTGTTGTTCGCGTGCTTCTGCAGACGTCTAACTCCAACAATCTTCAACCAAGAGGCCAACAATAATATGAAGGAAGGTAACTCTTATCAAGGTAATTCAACAAGTGCTTTTTATGCAGATAAGAAAGACAAGAAGCTTAAAGGAAATAAGAAGGAACATGATGAAGAAGAGACTTCCCAAGCCAAGTATACAAGCAAGAGCAAGTGGAAAGGGAACAAGAGAGGAGCAAAGCATGACAAATCAAAAGGACAAGATGGTCAAACTTGTGCCATCTATAATTGTTGATATATTTAGGTAGTGATGTGTGTGAACACACGAGGACCGCCGGGGCACTTGTTTCCCTCTTTAGGAGGTTTTTTTCCCCCGACTTGTACATACGCCTATTGCCCTAATGGACTACTTATCCTTGTACATTCTCTAGTAATACATTCAGTCTTGTGTGTTGTGCTCCAAGCTTCTTCTTCTTCCTTGTGTTGTTCCCGTGCTTCCGCAGACATCTATCTCCAACAATTGGTATCAGAGCCTATCGTCACTTCATCTAGGGCGTCGTCGACACTCCTCCGTTTGCAGTCTCAGAATCGTATGAATTTTGGTGAGCATACTCAAGGTGTTTCCAAGATCAAAACTGCTTTGCTCTATCATGCCGAAATTGCGATCTGAGCTCGTTTTGGCCTCCGAACACACTATCGCAGCGCTTGTGCAGGCTATTTCATCTTTTTGTTCTAAGGTATATACTAGTTTCTATTCGCCAGTTTAAGCGTCTCAAAGTCTGCTACAGTTCTAGTAGAATTTGTTTGGGCAGTTCCGTTCAACTTTTTGAGATACACTCAATTTTCTGCATCAAGGTATTTTAGTCATCGGCCATGGCTGAAAGCAGTGATGTATTCCGTATGTTGGCTGTTGAGGATAAGTTGGATGGTACCAACTACCCATTATGGGCTTATATGATGCGACATGTATTGGTTGCAAAAGGATTGTGGAACATTGTGCAGGGTGTTGAAAGACGTGTGGTTACACCTGTAACGACAGGTACTGCAAATACAGGTGCTGGAGCTGATGAAGATGGTGTCGAAGATGATATTCTGCATATTCCTGTTCACGTTGCTGTTTCTGCTGCACCTACTGCAGAGGAGATTCATTGGGATGGTACAGATGCCCATGCACATGCATTGATAGCTTTGTCTGTTAAACGTGCCATTATTCCTCACATTCGCTCTTGCAGAATAGCTAAGGATGCTTGGGATACACTTACCACATTGTACCAAGCTAGGAATGAGGCTCGTGTTGCTTACCTCCAAAAACAGTTGGAGAGTGAGCACATGAATGAAGATGATTCTATGGACAGTTTCCTAACAAAGATCAAAGACTTGAAGGAATAGTTGATTTCTGGTGATGAGGTTATACCAGATAGCTCACTTGTGCAGACCATTCTGAATGGTCTCCCTGACTCATATCAGAGTTTTGCTTCTAGTCTTTAGTTGGTGATGAAAGGCAATTCGAATGCCTTATCATTTGAGGAGTTAGTCTCTGTTCTGTTGCAAGAAGATCAGTCCAGGCAAAACAGGTCCATTATGCGAGTGGTAGATCAAGCTTTCCTGGCTAGTCAGAAGGGCAAAGGAAAATGGAGCTCTTCAACTAGTAAGCGGAAATATGCTAATTCTGCATATTCGAAGAAGGAAGATAAAGATAAGAAGAAATCAGAAAAGCAGAAATTGTTTTGTAAGTACTGTAAAGGGAATGATCATGTCATAAAGAATTGTCCAAAACTGGCTGCTAAAGAGGCAAAGAAGAAAGAGGCTGAATTGGTTGTTGCAGAGGCCTCTACACCAAAAACAGAGTCTGCAAATCTTGTGCGGGAAGAAGAATGGGCGTTTACTACTGTCTGCAGTTTTGACCCATCTTCTCATGAGCAACGCATGTCTGCAGTAGACTCAGATGTTTGGTATTTTGACAGTGGGGCGACCATACATATTACCTTGCAGCGCAGTTTCTTCTCTTCACTCGAGCCTGCCCCTACAGGGAATACTATTACATGCGCCAACAACTCCTCTTATTCTGTTATGGAAGTTGGTAAGATCATTTTGACTACTGCTGATGGTAGTTCTTTCACTTTGTCAGATGCTTTATTTGTGCCAGGGATCAAAAAGAACTTGTTATCAGTTTCTACATTAGCCAAGATTGGCTTGGTTGTGAAATTTGTTGATGACAGGTGTACAATTCATGATCTGTCAAATGGCGATGTGATTATTGCTTCTGGCATTTTATGTCGTGGGCTGTATAAGCTCATAGACTATGAAAGATTTGAAAATGATTTGGCATGTGCAATAAATGATTCTCAGGCTATGTCAGATGCAAAGCTTCGACATACACGCTTTGGTCATCTGAATTTTGCTAGTTTGCTACGCCTGCAGAAAACTGATATGGTGTCTTCTTTGCCCAAGCTTGAGGCACCTGGAAAACATGTTTGTGAAGGCTGTATTTTGGGCAAAATGCAGCGTTCCTCCTTTCCAAAAGATGGTTTAGTTCGGGCTACACAAAAATTGCAGCTTGTCCATAGTGATGTCTGTGGTCCTATGCAGACACCCTCTTTTGGAAATTACCTTTACTTCGTGACTTTCATTGATGATTTTTCCAGGCATGCATGGGTATATCCACTCAAAGCAAAGTCCGAAGTGTTCATGTGCTTTAAACAGTTTTTGGTTTTGGCTGAAAATCTGTCAGCATGTAAAATGGGCACCCTCCGTTATGATCGAGGGGGGGAATATATGTCTTCTGATTTTAATGCATTTCTGGCCGAACGTGGGATAAAACACCAGTGTACAGTGCCGTATACACCTCAACAGAATGGAGTTGCTGAACGGAAGAACAGGTCTCTCATGGAGATGGCGAGGTGTATGGTCAAGAGTCATGCTTTACATCATAGTTTCTGGCTTGAGGCTGTCATGTGTGCAACATATGTACTGAACAGGTGTCCCACAAAAGCACTGCAGTCTATCATGCCATATGAGGCTTAGCATGACCGCAAGCCATTTGTTGCTCATCTGCGTGTTTTTGGTTGTTTGGCATATGCACTAGTGCCTGAACAACATCGCACAAAATTGGATGATAAGGCAGTAAAATGTATTTTTGTTGGGTATAGTTCTAAAAGTAAAGGCTATCGTCTGGATCATCCACAGACTAAACACATTCTGGTTAGCCGTGATGTTGTCTTTGTGGAAGATGCTATTCAGCCATTGCTTTCATGTACTAAGGAGACATCTATTAGCTCTAAAGACATGTATGATACTTTGATGCCTCTTTTTACAGGTGGACAGTTTAGTGCTGGTCCTAATGAGGCAACTTCTCAGCCTTTGCAGGTTTCATATGATGATGTAGATCATTCCATTTCTGATGCAGATTTACATGATGCACTTGTTGATGAGAGAGCTGATATTGAGTAGGCAAAAACTATGCCAAAATGGCTGGTGCAGACTTTGCATAACAGCAAATTAGATGCACCTTTGTCATATTGTACTCGTTCAGGCTCTCATAGTGTCTCCTTTGCATCAGATTGCTATGTTATGGCTGCATCTAGTCTCTGTGATGAGAACGGGCCTGTTTCTTTTGATGAAGCACAGAATTCAGAAAATTGGATGCATTTGATGTCAATACTGTCGACAATACTCCGAACGAGCCGACAAAAACCTGCTCGAGATGCATTTGATGCTGTTCTCTATCAGCAGGCTGTTGGATGCTTGATTTACTTATGCATTACTCGGCCAGATATTCAGTTTGCTGTCTCACAGATGAGCAGGTTTATGCATTGCCCAGGAGTCACGCATTGGAAGGTGGTTAAGTGCATCTTTCACTACTTGAGTGGTACTCGGCTACTTGGGTTGTTTTATCCCAAGAGGGGATCACTACCGCTAGATTTGCATGCTTTTTCTGACTCTGATTGGGCTGGTTGCTATGACACTCGTGTGTCCACCAGTGGTTTTTGCTTCATGCTTGGTAGCTCATGTATATCTTGGTTGAGCAAGAAGCAGCCTACTGTGGGCACTTCCAGTTGTGAGGCTGAGTATAGGGCAGCTTTCATAGCGACTATTGAGTGTGTGTGGCTCAGACGCCTTATGGCTGATTTGGGTGTTGGCCAGTCTTCTGCCATCACCATCTTCACTGAGAGTCAGAGCACATTGGCAGTTGCGAGGAACCCTGTGTTCCATGCTCGCACTAAGCACATTGAGGTGCATTATCACTATGTCAGGGAGAGGTTCTTTGCTGGTGAGATCAGCTTGGCATATGTGCCCACGCAGGAGAACATTGCAGACCTTTTTACGAAGGCTCTGCCTAGGGAGAAGTTTGAAGCTTTCCGCAAAGCTTTGGGCTTACTTCCTTTTGTGGAGTGATTTCCACATAGCTTGGCACTTCCTTATACATGAGTGCCAGCTCCTTGTTCACCGCATCACTCCCAGGGGGGATTTTTTGATATATTTAGGAAGTGATGTGTGTGAACACACTAGGACCGCCAGGGCACTTTTTTCCCTCTTTAGGAGGTTTTTTCCCCTGACTTGTATATACGCCTATTGCCCTAATGGGCTACTTATCCTTGTACATTCTCTAGTAATACATTCAGTCTTGTGTGTTGTGCTCCAAGCTTCTTCTTCTTCCTTGTGTTGTTCGTGTGCTTCCGCAGACATCTATCTCCAACAATAATAAGACCAACCATACCACTCAAAATTGTTGGCTCAGTGGAAGGACTCATAAAGGAAGTGGAAGAGGTGGATTTGGCAACACTAGAGGCAGAGGTGGACACAAATTCAATAACAAAAATAGAATTCATGATGGAAGGGACATCAAAAACTACTCAAAAGATCAGTCGCATGAAGATTCATTACTTCTAATGAATCTAAGTCACAAAGAAGGTAAAGAAGATGAACATTTGTTCTATATAGGATTGGGTTGTTTAAACCATGTTGCAGGCAATGTTGCTCTTCTACTTGACTTAGAGAGTCCAAAGAATAGGCATGAAGTACAAATAAGGGATGATACCAAACATAATTTGGTGAATATTGGTAAATCTAAAGCTCCCAATGGCAGGATAAACCATTTGATTAAGGGTCTCTATGAACCACTATCACCAAAAACCTAATAGGTGTAGGCCAAATAGTTGAAAAAGTCTTGCAACCTAGGATCACCCTACATGGAGCTTTCGTGGAACACCCATGTTAAGGCATCAAGAAGATAGCCAGAGGTGAGAAGCATGGTAGGCTCTTTACTTTTAAAGTAGGAGAAAGTAGAGACATAACTCTATTCAACTTTAGATCTCAAACCCTAAGTGAGCTTGAAGTGTGGCATAAGAGACTTGCTCATGTAAATGAAAGAATCTTGAATGATATATGCAATCATCAAAGTGTTCTAGGGCTAGAAAATATATCAAAGAAACATACAATCAATATATGTGATGCCATTTAGGTCTGGAAGGGACAAAGACAACCATTCAACCACAAAGGCTACATCCACAACAACCGTTTGGACTAAGTACACATTGATGTGTGGGGACCAAGTTAAGAACCTTCACTAGTAGGCTCAAGGTATTATGTTTCCTTTTTTTGATGATCATAGTAGATGGACCATTCTGTACTTTATCAAGAATAAGAGTGAAGTGTTTCAAATCTTCAAGAAGTACCTAGCACATGTGGAAAATCATATAGGGAGAACATTGAAGAAACTCAGGTCTGGTGGAGGAGGAGATTACTTCTCCAAATATTTTGATGAATTCTTATAGGATAAATGTATCAAAAGGGAAATGAATACCAGGTATTCTCCTCAATTGAATGGTATTGCAAACATAAGGAATAATAATCTAGTTGGATTAGCAAGGAAAGTGCTTGAATAGAAGAACTTACCACATTATTTATGGGCAGAAGCGATCCCAACTGATGTTTATCTTCTAAATTGACTTCCATCCAAATCTCTTCAATGTATGACTCCTTATGAAGCTTGGAGTGGTAGAAAACCAAGTCTAGGTCATTGCAAGGCATTTGACTTTTTAGCTTATGTACATATACCTTCACAAATTAGAGGTAAACTAGATGAAAGGGCAACCAAGGCAGTATTCATTGGCTATGATTCAACTCAAATGGGCTATAGGTTCTATAATCCATCCACAAAGCAATTTACCACAAGCAATGATGTTGTATTTGAAGAACATAGGTCATGGTATGATGAGGAAAAATAGAAGGTAAAGTTACCTTATGATCTTGATTATGATTTCCATCCATTAGATAGCAAGCATGATATATAGGTGTAGGACTCAAGAAGTGAATCTGATGATGGCCAAGATGAAAAGAAAACAAAAATATAAACCCTAAAATTCAAGAGGAAAATCCAAGGTGCAAGGATGTAGGGAATGCTTCAGCACACTCCTAGAAGGTCAACAAGAGAGAGAAAGCAACCTGAAAGGTATGGATATGACTTTGCATTTCTAAAAAATCATTCAAAATTGTTTGGCCAAAGACTCTGTTTCATAGGAGCCTTCAACATATGAAGAACCTAAGGGTAAGCCTAATTGGGAGAAAGCTATGAAAGGGGAAATAGAAGCTCTAAAGGAAATGGAAAAATGGGAGTTGGTTCCAATGCAAACCAATTAAAAGGTAATAGGTTTCACATGGGTCTATAAGTTGAAAAGAAGCTCATATGGATCAATGTGCATATACAAAACTCGATTGGTTGCTAAATGATGTTCTCAAACTCAGGGCATAGACTATGAGGAGACCTTCTCACCACCTGCCAAAATGACCACCATCAAGACATTGCTTAGTGTAGTAGCTGCAAGAAATGGGAAGCTACATCAACTTGATGTGAAGAATGCTTTTCTCAATTGGTGGATTAGTGAAGAGGTATACATGTCACAACCTCTAGGGTTTGAAAACCCTAATTATCCTTTTTATGTATGTAGGCTCAAAAAAAGCATTGTATGGATTAAAACAAGCTCTTAGAGCTTGGAATTTCATATAGGTAAGTTATCTACAAGATTGAGTTTTTAGGTCAAGCAATACATACCCTTCTTTGTTCATAAAAAAAGGATCACAATGAAGTTATCTATTTATGTGTATATGTAGATGCTATAATTGTGATAGGAGATGACTTGAATGGTATACAAAGGATCAAAAGGCATATGCAAAAGGAGTTTAAAATCAGTGATCTAGGAGAGCTCACATTTTTCTTAGGTGGCCATAGTAGGTTGCTTCTTACTCAATCAAGATATGTGTGAGCTACCAAGCAGGAAGCAAAAACCACTAGTGCACGCACAAGTGTCATAGCAACCAGCCCAGTCAAAATTAGAAAAAGCATGTAAATCTAGTGGAAGTGATCCCCCTTGGGATAAAACAATCCAAGTAGCGGGGTACCACTCAAGTAGCGAAAGATGCATTTAACCGCTTGCCAATGCTTGACACTTGGGCAATGCATAATCTTGCTCATGTGTGAGACAACAAACTAAATACCTGGCCAAGTAATGCATAAGTAAATCAAACATCCAATAGCCTGTTGATAGAGGACAACATCACAATGCATCTCAAGCATCATGAAGACTCAATCATAAATCTATCTCTATAGGAGTGGCAATAGGTTTGCAGTCTTCTTTAAGAACACTTCAATAATGTGTCAATATATTTTGTTTAACACAAAGCTATTCCACCATGAACTTGCATAAACTGAATGCCCAAATAATGATGCAAATGCCCCAAATCTGACATCTCAAATGAGGCATGCATATCAACATTAAAATTAGCAATATGCTCCTCATAAGGACTAGTGATTAGCATCTCATCAACATACACAAAAAAGATCAGAAGCACATCATTTGCACACTTAACATATAAGATGCTCTAAGTTGGAATGTTCTCAAAACCATGTGCAATCAGCTAGGCATGTATCTTTTCATACCAAGCATGTGGTGCTTGCTTCAAACCATATAATGCCTTTTTCAACCTACATACTTAGTTCTCATGTCCATTCTGCACAAAGCCACGGGGCTAAAGAACATACACTTCTTCATGTAAGTCACCATTCATAAATGTAGTTTTGATGTCCAACTAATGTACATTCCAACCATGATGAGCTGCAAGTGCACATATGCTACAAACAATAGTCATTTGGCAAGTAGGAGCAAAGGTTTCATCAAAATCAATACCTCTTTCTTGAGCATAACCCTTTGCAACAAGCCTAGCCTTATACTTGTATCTGCATAATCACATGAAACCTAGCTGAGAAGTTGCCTCATTAGGAGCATCGCTAGATTGTCCACCTGTATAGAGGGGCAGCAAAGTATCATACATGTCTTTGCAAGCTAACAGATGTCTCCTTAGTACATGAAAGTAATGGCTGAATAGCATCTTCCACAAAAACAACATCATGACTAACCAAAATGCATTTAGTCTACGGATGATATAGATGATAGCCTTTACTTTTAGAACTATACCCTACAAAAATACATTTCACTACTTTATCATCCCATTTCCTCCATTGTTGTTTAGGCACTAATGCATATGCTAGACAACCAAAAACACATAGGTGAGCAACAGATGGCTTGCGACCATGCCAAGCCTCATATGGAGTGATAGACTACAATGCTTTAATGGGACACCTGTTAAGTACATATGTTGCACACATAATAGCCTCAAGCCAAAAACTATGTGGTAAAGCCTGACTCTGGACCATACACCTCGCCATCTCCATGAGTGACTTGTTCTTCCATTCAACAACTCCATTTTGTTGAGGTGTATACGTCACTGTACACTAATATTTTATCCCACATTCAGGTAGAAATGCATTAAAATCAGAAGATATATATTTAACCCCTCAATCAGAATGGAGGGTGCCCATTTTACATGCTGATAGATTTTTAACCAAAACCAGAAACTGTTTGAAGCACATAAACACTTTGAACTTTACTTTCAATGGATATACCTATGCATGCATGGAAAAATCATCAATGAAAGTCACGAGGTAAATGCATATGACCAAGCTGCAATTTTTTAGTAGCTCGAATTGAACCCGCTTTTGGGAATGAGGAATGCTGCATTTTGCCCAAAATATAGCCTTCACAAACATGTTTACCAGGTGCCCAAGTTTGGGTAGAAAGGACACCATTTCAAATTTTTGTAGGCATAGCAAACTAGCAAAATTCAGATGACCAAAGCGTGCATGCAAAAGCTTCATATCTAACATAGCTTGAGAATCATGTATTGCACATGTTGAATCATTCATAGAATTTTTAATAGTCTATGAGCTCATACAACCCATGACATAAAATGTCAGAAGCAATAGTGACATTGGCATTTGACATATCATGAAGTATACATCTATCATAAACAAATTTCACAACGAAGCCAATCTTGGCTAAAGCTAAAATTGAATAACAGATTCTTCTTGATCCCTGGCATAAATAAAGTATCTTACAATGTAAAAGAACTACCATCAGTAGTAGTCAAAATGCTCTTACCAACTCCGATAATAGGATAAGAGGAGTTGGCGGTGCATGCAACAATATTGCCTATAGGGGCAAGCTCGAGTGAAGTGAAGAAACTGCATTGTGAGGTAATATGTTTGGTTGACCCACTATCAAAGTACCAAACATCTCAGTCTACTATAGACATACATTATTCATAAGAACATGGGTCATAATTGCAAACAGTGGTAAATGCCCATTCTTCATTCTACACAAGATTATAGACTTTGTTTTGGGTGTAGAGGCCTCCGCAACAACCATTCCAACCTCTTTCTTCTTTGCCTCTTTAGCAGCCATTTTTGGACAACTCCTTATGACATGATCAATTCCTTTACAATATTTGCAAAACAATTTCTACTTTTTTGTTTTCTTCTTGACTCTCTCATCCTTCTTTGATTGTGTAGAATTAGCAGATTTTTGCTTACTATTAGAAGACCTCCATTTAACTTTGCCCTTCTGACTAGCCAAGAAAGCCTGATCTGCAACATGCATAATGGACCTGTTCTGTCTAGACGAATCTTCTTGCAACATAACAGAGACTAAATCCTCAAATGTTAAGGCATTTGGATTGTCTTTCATCATCAAATGAAGAGTAGAAGCAAAACTCTCATATGAATCAGGAAGACTTTTTAGAAGAGTCTGCATAAGTGAACTGTCAGGCAAGACTTCATCAGCAGAAATCAACTGTTCCTTCAAATCTTTGATCTTTGTCAAAAAATTGTCCATGGAATCTCCTTCATTCATGTGCTCACTCTCCAACTGTTTTCAGAGGTAAGCAACATGAGCCTCATTCCTTTCCTAGTATAAAGTGTTAAGTGTATCCTATTCATCTTTAACTGTAAGAGTGAATGTGAGTAATAATGGCATGTTTGATAGACAAGGCTATCAATGCATGTGCTTGAGCATCTCTGCCATCCCAACAAATTCACTTTGCAGTAGGTCCAGCAAGAACTGCAACACGAACAGGAACATGAAGAATATTTCCATCTTCAATGCCATCTACATCACATTCAGCAGCTATGTTTGCAGGTGTAATAGGATTTTTTTCAACCCCCTTCACAATATTCCACAGTCCTTTTGCAACCAATACATGATGCATCATATAATCCCATGATGGGTAATTGGTACTGTTCAACTTATCCTCAGTAGCCAACCTACAAAATACATCACCGCTTTCAGCCATGGCCATAGATGAAAATACCCTGATGCAAAAAAATGATTGTATCTCAAAAAGTTGAACATAGCTACCCTGTGGAGTTCTGTTAAGCCTGTGACAAACTTTGAGATGCTTATACTCGCGAACCAAAACTTGTATATATCTTTGGCACAAAAAGACAAAATGGCCTACACAAGCATTGTGATACTGCATTTGGAGGTTGAAATGAGCTCATATCACAATTTTGGCACCATAAAGCAAAGTAGTTTTGAACTCCTAAACACACTGAGTATGCTCACCAATTTTCGTGCGATTCTGAGACTGTGACCGGAGGGGTGTCGACAACACCCTAGATGAAGCCGCGACCTGCTCTGATACCAATTGTTGGAGTTTGAGGTCTATTGAAGCACGCAAATAGCACAAAGAAGAAGAAGAAGAAGAAACTTGGAGCACAATACACAATAATGATTGTATTATCACTAGAATGTACAAAGATAAGTGACCCATTAGGGTTATAGGCATATATACAAGCAAGGGGGAAAAAACCTCCTAAAGAGGGAAAGAGAGTGCCCCAACAATCCTAGAGTTTTCACACATCACTACCTAAATATATCAACACAGAGTTCCTCATGAAGCCTTCGATAAACTCTTGTGTCATCAAAAACTATAGAAGTCCATGTTCTTCTCCATATGGTATTATGGAGAGCAGTAACAACTTTCCACTTACTCCCTAAATTCCTTCCATAGAACCGCACCATAACATTTCCACATCTGCATATAGGACTTCCACCATAGATTTGCAATGCCACACAGGTGTAGCATCCCAACCTTTGCCTTGGACTCTTCACTAAATTTTCAAAGATCAAAGAAATCCTCTAGCTCTTCAATCCATGCCTCCAAATCTTTGCCACTCTTCTTCTCATCATCAGAATCGTTCAATTGTGCCTTATTGAAGACTTGGTTGAGGGCAAACTCACCAACCTCCATATCTTCAGGATCACTTTTCTATCTTTCTTTATGCATGCTAGATATTCCTGCAATTTTGTCTATATGCATAAAATGACCACGTTTGAGTTTTAATTTGACATAGGGATAATGCACATGAAGCATGACATATATTGATATATGATAATTTCATTAAAATGTGGATAATGTCACCTTTCAACTTGAAATGATGGAATTTGGATATATAAAGAAACATAAAAGTACAAAAAATACTCAGTTGTCTAGTGCTTGTGCCTAGTCACTGTAAGTGTATGCCTATCATTTGTATGGTATGAATCATAAATTATAATCACTCTTTTTCATTTATGCCAATATAAATCAGATGAAGAAGAACTCTTGAGGAGAGAGTAGAATGTCTCTTGGTGTAATGACATTTCCATTGTCATCGAACTCTCATTCCCTAATAGGAATCGACTCTGTAGCATACTCCTTGTGATCAGTTGATGGTGCAGGAGCACCTCTCTCTTGAGGGTGCATTTTATGCCTCTTATCTCTCATTAGAGTTGCACCAATAGAAGGCTGATGTGTCTACCTCTATTGTGAAGCACATGAAATGTGCTCTAGGAACCCTCTGATCGATCACTTCGAGCTCTGTATGTGTCTATCTCTTGGTCAAACATTAGCCTTCCCTATGGGTTTGATCTTGGGATTCACATTTTTCTTCTTAAATGATACCTTTTTAGGGATCCAAATAAGTGATTTCCCTTGTTGATCTTGAATCAAAGCTCTAGGCACTTGGGCTTTTTGGCATTTAGATTTTGATGAGACAGGATTGAGTCTTTTGTTCGCATTTTTGCTTCTTTGGAGAAGAGTGAGTGCAATATCTTTTTCCTTTTCCATGATGGGGATCTCTAAGGTCTTATCTAAAGCTTGTTGCAAATCCACTGATTCATTTACCTCAAATAGTTGAAATTGCTCCTTGCATTCACCTTCATTTGGAGTTTCCTCCAATGGCTCTATTAGTAAAGGTTCATTAGAATGAAAGTCTTGAAATGCTATCAAGACCTCTGGACTAGATGTGGATTTTTGTGGATCTAAGAACAATAATTTTCCTCTCTTGTTTCCATTCCACCATCACACATCTAATGGAATAGTCAACAACTATAGAATGCTTGTGCAGCCAATCTGGTCTTAGAACTAGTTCTTCTTCCATTTGTGGCTCATCAATTATAGAGAATTCCTCGAAAGAGACTAGTCCTTTGACATTCAAAAGAATGGATTTTTCTCCTACACAAGCTATCTCTTTGCCTTTTACTGCAGTTATGGCAACATCCATTTGAAGAATGGAATCTTGTAAAGCAAAAGTTGTTGGGGATGTAAGGATCATGTGACCTTACCCCCATATTTACATATATACATCATATATAGAGCATTGCCTCAAAGAGAGATCATTATGTGGGTTTCAAGGCTCCCACGCATCTGTGCGCATCGTTCCTCTCTTCTCTGTCCCTCCATCTCCTCCTTCCTCCTCTTGTTCTACACACCAAAGCCCTTCAAAAGTTAGGTCCAGACTAATGGCACTTTCTTATGCACTTGAATTAATTTGTGACATCATCTTCATTTTTATGTTTGGTCCCAAAATGGCATGCGGCCATGGCTTTTTTGTTGAATTTTCATTTATAACACGCATCATGAGCAATCCATTCAAATCCTACCCTTTAGATTTGCAATCTTCTATTAAGGTATCCTTATTTATAGATATACCCATGGCAACTAAAATTTGCATCCAACCATGGGGTTCAAACTCTTCATCATTTAAAGTGTTGAGGTCTATATGTTGGATCCTCAATAGATCTTTCTTGAGTGAAAAGATTGATGAGATCCCTACGAGCTAACCTCTACTCTTTTTGAGCTTGCTTTCATACCCACAAGTTAACATCCTCATCTATCAAATTCTTTTAGCTTGATGACTTGGAAAGGAAGTCATTTGCATCTTTATGCACATTGTTCCATTAGATTGGAGGAATGTATCAATGTTCAAAACTATAGAGATTGATTCTAGTGGTAACCCCTAAGTGTTACAAGTATAGAGCATTTCTATCCCAATCATGCACCACTTTCAATTGATGCATAAAGTTTCTACATAGAAACATTTCATAATCATTCGCTTGACTAAAATTACAAATTGATAGAGTGTGGTCAAATTCTACTCCACATGTGTTCAATTTTACATTCTCTAGCAAACCCATGGGTCTTTTCATATG
The DNA here is from genome assembly GCA_020310875.1 of Ceratopteris richardii. Lineage (NCBI taxonomy): Eukaryota > Viridiplantae > Streptophyta > Polypodiopsida > Polypodiales > Pteridaceae > Ceratopteris > Ceratopteris richardii. The sequence goes on along the minus strand of CM035424.1, from coordinate 61,723,533 downwards.
TCTATCAGCCAATTGCAAATTTAGAAGAGTGGGTTGTAGTGCATGTTTTCCCCACTTTTCCCAAAGGGATTTAGTGGCAATCACTATGCCTGCTTCACTGTCTAAAAAAGATTCCATTGTGTGCGCATTGAATGAGATAGGTAGGCAATTATTTCCTCCATTTCCCTTGATGTGTTCTCCTACCCTATCAATTTTCATCGATTCGACACCCAAACTTTACCTCACAAGTTTAGACTCTAAAGTTTTGGCTTTAGTAGACTTGGGGTCGAAATAATTGTCCATTTTTTGCAATAACTGTGGCTTTTCATGCAATATTTCAACTATCTTCAAGGTTCATTTCACTTGAGAACTCTTAAAGCACTTCATGCTTGGTGTTGTTGTCTTGGTGATGGGAAATTTAATATAAGTTGCCTTTTTCACAAAGAAGTCTCTTTCATACTTGCCCATGTATTGTGGTAATTCCATTAGGTCTTTGTCTTCTTCTTCTTCTAAAAGATTTATCCATGACACATTATCATTTACAAGCTCCTCTAGATAGTGCGACTCCCTTTTTTCTTGAATTTCTTGTAAGGGTGGATCTTGAGTATCCTTACATTATTTTTTTATCGAGCCTCTTGTGCTTCGTCCCATAAATCTTCTAGTCATTTTCCCTCAAGCTTAGGTACTACTGAACGTATTTCAAAGTTTTCATCTACCACATCCTTAGGTACCTCATTGATAGTATCTTGAGCCAAATATTTGACTAAATCGAGCAAATTTTGATCATCTATGAGTTTATTAGAAGATGTACTCTTGTTGCTAGGTTTTGATCTAGGGATTTGTAGTTGTTGATCCATCACAGAAGTGAGAATCAATTTTTGAACCACAACCATTGGTGTGCATTCCTTGACTGGGCTAAATTCTTTGAGGATCTTTTGAGATTGCTTGCATACACATGATAAGCCTCCCCTTTTCTAAGTGAGCATTAGGGTAACATTGATGATGAGATTCCACACTAGGTTCACTCTTTACCCATGCTTTGTATGCTTTGAACATCATCTATTAATCTTTAGGGAGAGCATCTCCAAGTAAAGAGCCAAATTTTTGTTTCCTATATTTTTTATTGTGAGACTTTCATTCTTGCATCATGCATTTCCTCCTCTAGATTACTTGTTTTATTTTCCTACTTCTTGTTGATCTTCTCCTCATGTTGTTTCCAAGTCAAGTTATTTCTTTTTTTCTTCTTATCCCAATATGTTCTTAGATTGATGGATTAAGAGGGTGATGATTCATCATCTTCATTTGAATGCTTGGACTCTTACTACTTAGCTAGGGCATGTTTGACTACTCAAAGAGGTACTTCTTATGGTCTTCCTAATCTCAAATGTTGTGCCAAGTGTTATGCAGATGTTGAGGGCAATCCTTTATCAAATGATCCTTGACACAATCCTCACAATATCCTTCAATCCCCCATGTAAAAGTTCTAGAGGGTTTAGGATAGTCTTCTAGGAGCACATTTGTAGCATGGACTTATAGGAGCATGTGCACATGTAGTGTTAATTGTCTTTGGGCTAAAGCTCATTTCTTGTTTGCAAAAGAATGATTTTTTTCTTGGTAAAAATTATCCTCTCTAAATATCATTCTTAGTAGTTTGTTTCATTATCTTGATAAAGCCTTGGGTAGCTATGGTTGGGATCAACAATTGTTGGTTCCATCAGTATAACATCCCCTTCACTATTTTCTCTTGTATAAAGGACTAGAATGCTATTGTACGAAAAACTTGATTCGTATTGAGGTAGCCCTACTACGATTCTCAAGATCATTTATGGGCATCTTATGGTAAAAGTACGTGGGGTGTTCTATGCTATCAATCCAACTCACCATAAAACATCTCCTGTCGTTCTCTCACTTGCTCAATTTTTAGCTTTTCAATTACTAAATAAACAATTTCTTCCATCAGAGATTTTGTTGATTTAGTGGAAGTCGAGGTTTTGGAGTCAATAGCAGAAACTCTCAGCTCCATGGATAGGTTATCTTCTAAGTTTTTGCATTCTCTAATTCAATGATCCAAGGTGGTGAACCTACAAATGTACACCAAAGATCGTATCTTCCCACAAGTCAATCCTTAATCTTACTCAACTATTTAAAGTTATAAATCAAGGAGGTAAATTCATGTTCGACTCCTCTTTTTGAGAATTCACTAACAAATTCCTTAACTAAATCTTCCAAGTTTATGAACATCTCAATTGGCATTGGTTGGAACCATGAACTTGCAGCTCCTTCAGATGTTAGGCCAAAAGCTTAGTACTACTTGAAAAAATAGGTGATTTGTGTCCTCAAGACTTGTTTAGATAATGCTACATGATCATAGAGATAGTAAACCCATTGCAATGGTTTTTTAGGCACTTTTTGACTTTGGATAGTCGAAAGATATCTTGGTTCTTGCATTCTAGGCATAACAGCCATGTGATCCTAGTGAAGTTTTTGCTCACAGTTAGATAAACAATGGTGTGTAAGCCTAGGAAAAAGTGATTAATTTTTATTGAAAGAGGACAAAAATCACATGGTTTTTGGTACTTTGGGAGGGCCATGTGCATGTGTGCATGTTGCCTTTTGAAATAAAATTTATTTACACAATCATCTTTTCAAATGTGATGGCATAATGTGAGGTGCACTCTTTTAGTGTTCACAAGGTTTTCTTAATAAAATAATTAGGAAAAATAAATGAGCAATAGTCAATCAAAGAAACTTTACTGCTCCCTTCAAAAATTTATCAGGATTGAAGATGCAAACTTTCTTTTTGATGCTTGTGTTATTATTTTGAATGTTGCTTTGGTTTGTGTGTGTAATGTCCTCAAGTTTAGGGTTTTGGTGAAACAAAAGGATGAGTGAAGGGACACTTTGAAGTTTTGAAAGAAACTTGGAAATTATTGAGATGATTCAATAAGATAAATATATAGTCCTAGGATTTAGTCACAACTAGGGAGCATAGTTAGTAGTTTCTCCTATTGTTTCAATTGCAATGGGCATCATTGATGAGCTACTCTCTACATCGATGCCCAATTCCACTTTTTTTGGAGTTCTTTTACAGGGCATCCATCTAGCTAAAGACAAATGTCAAGTCGAAAAGGGGGTGAATCAAAATATCCTCCTTCATCTCCCTTATTAAAATGAAATTTTTAAAAGTTATACTGGCTACTCTCTTTCGTATTGTTCCAAATCACATAGTTTTATGAGGGGTGAATCTCCATCAGTATGATCCAGTCATCTTTGTATTGATCGAAGGGTATCTTTTTTCCTCCAAAGTGTGCACTCCATAAGTACCCTTATTGGTACTAAGCGTCATCACTATTTTAACTCAAGATAATCAAAGAAAAGATTTCTTGTGTGTGATTGGGTAGGCTATCCTAAGCCACCCAAAGCTCTCCAAGTGTGACAGTTAGGCTACTCTAGCCCACAAATACATTATCTCTTGACTCCATCTCTTTATAAGTGTGGTGTGAAAATATTTTAAAGTTTTTTTCTTCTTCAAGGACTAAACAATGTCTATGATCTCCAACGGTTCATCATTGAGCATGTCATATTTACCATTTCATGCCGATGTATGTCTAAGGAAGAACACTCAATTGGTGCCAATTATAATTTATGGAAGGACACAATCAAGGCCCATTTGTATACCAATCTCCTTTATGAAGTTGTAGATGTCATTAACTCTAGACCGGATAAGGGTAGTGACCCCGACGCATTGAATGTGTAGAATGTTGAGGATAAGTGCACCCTAGGGAAACTCTTATTATCATGTAATGAGCTAGCCAAAGGACATTTTGCGTCAAGTAAAACCTCTCATAGGGCATGGAGAAACCCTTCAAGATTCATATGAAGATAAAACTCCATCTAAGATTTATGCCCTAGAATTTGAGTTCCACAAGTTATCAATTAGGCCACAACACCCAATCACAAAAATAATTGTGACCGTTGAAGACTACCAACATAAGGTCACCTTGTGTGAAGGACAAAAGTCTCTCGTGAAACATGGTGATTAGGCTACTAAAAAAGCTCTACAAGTCATACGAAACATTTTCATGACCCTCTACAATAGAGGACAAGTATTGACTTGGGAGGAAGTCCAAAGACTTTTTCTCTTATGAGACTTGGTGCACAAAGTTTTCTTCCTCACAAGAAATGGCTAAGAAAGCCAAAGGTCCACTAACAAGTCCAAGAACTCTAACCATCACTCTAATAATAGTCATAAGCAAGCTTCCTCTAAGTTCGCTTGCAATTATTGTAGAAAACAAGGAAATATAGACAAGTATTGCTACAATAAATAGAATAATTCCAATGCATATACATCCAAAAGTAACTCTAAGTCCTCAACACATTGATCACATTGTTTTGATAAAGACTTATTCATATCAACTGAAGCTAACACCTTGATTACCTCAAGCTCCTCTAAGATTGGATGTTTGACAATGGTGTAATTTCTCACATGTGCAAGGATCATGAAGCTCACGACCCATCTCTTGGGCAAGTAAGAAGCAACTTACATTTGCTCTTTCATCCACATAGGCCAAGTATCAAGCATCCAAATTTGTAGCATGTGAGGTGATATGGTTGCAAAGATTATCATATGACATTAGTATTTTGTAGGATACTCCCTCATGCATTTGTAGTGATAGTCAATTAGCCTTCCCCATCCACAAGAGTCTAGTCTTTCATGCTCGAGCAAAGCACATCAAGATCCAATACCACGTCTTCCATGAAAAGATCATATCTCAAGATATTATTCTAGTATTTTGTAGGATACTCCCACATGCATTTTTAGTGATAGTCAATTAGCCTTAGCCATCCACAAGAATCTAGTCTTTCATGCTCGAGCAAAGCACATCAAGATCCAGTACCACGTCTTCCATGAAAAGATCATATCTCAAGATATTATTCTAGAGTAGTGTAGTGTACCTTTCATAAGAACCTCATGGACATGTTCATGAAGGTTCTACCTTCAGTTTTGCTCCAAGACCTGGTGGACCTCTACATCATTCAGCCTCTCCAAAATGGATCTGTAGAGATGTTGTTGAGGACATGATTCCATCTATTTCCATTTCCATTTGTACTTGTATGAGTGTAACTCCATTTTTTATCTAGGAGATGTTCTTAATTATTTATTTACTTGTATTTGGGTACCTTGCCATTTTCTTCTTCCTTTTATTCTTTCTCCTTCAAGGGGAATTATGCCACATATGATGTACTTTGAGAGCTTCCTCCAAGGAGGGCCTCTCCCCATGTTGTACTTGTTTACAAGCTTGAATATCCCACTTTATGCTCTTGGCAAGCTCACTCTAATCCATGTAAGTTTTCCAATTTCAAGGTCTACTTTTGAGCATCACACTCATTTTCATTTTGTGAGTACATTTTTCATTTGATTTTGCTTTTGCATGTGTACTTTCTATAGTAGGGCGGTCCTATGAATGCAAATTAGATCCAACTATTGAAAAAGATATGAACGATGTTGGTTTGAGCAATGCTCCCAAGGATTATTTGACGATAAGGATGCCAAAGCTACATGAAAGGGGAATCGCTCTCCTCTTGTCTTTTACTTGCCCAATGAGGCATATGATGGAAAAAATAAGAAATATCCAACTTGACATATGGCTCTCCCCTCGCTATTGGTTGCATGGTCTTGAAAGGCAAAGAACATGAGATTTGATTGTAGCAACACTTTTGAATAATCAAGATAATTGTACTATGTTTCTTGAGAGATGCACTTCTTAAACTGCTATGATTATAATTGTGAATTGTAGATGTGGATGTTTTGAAAGGTAGATCATAAAAAACCATCATCATCAAATACACATTGAAGAGCACTCCCTAAGTGCTCAAAGAATGGACCTTTGATATGCCATAATTCTTTTGAAGCAATTATTCCATAAAGGGAAATGTTTTTTCCTTTCCTTAGTTGGCCTAATTCTCTCATAAATAGTGTGTATTCTTTGAAAAATATAGTCCTGAACTTCACTCAATGTCATGTATGTGAATTTGGCCAAGTTGTACATATGAAGATCATTTCATGAATTCTCTTGTAGCTCATGTGTTTTGATGATTGAGGTAAGAGTACATCATTTACTTTCGATGTTTGGGCAATGCATAAACCTGCTCATCAGAGAGACTACAAACTAAATATCATTGCAAGTTATGCATAAGTAAATCAAGCATCCAACATCCAACATCAAATGCATCTCCAACATCATGAAGACTCAACTATAAACCTATTTCCATAGAAGTGGCAATAGATTTGCAGTCTTTAAGGCCAAAATTTTCAATAATATGTCAATGTATTTTGTTTACACAAATCTATTACCCAAAATAGAGCCTTCACAGACACAATCATGATTTTTTCTAAAACTTGATTGCAAAAAGTCGCGATTTTCTAAAAAAGTAGTCTTCCAAAAAGTTGTGATTTTCTCAAAATCTTGATGAAAAAAATTTCTTGATTTTCTCAATATCTTGATGGCAGAAATTCGTGATTTTCTCAAATTCTTCATGGCAAAAATTTGCAATTTTCTCAAAATTTTGACGGCACAAATTCATAATTTTCTCAAAAATTGGATTGCAAAAAGTCACGATTTTCTCAAAACCTTGATGGCAAAAATTCGTGATTTTCTCAAAAATTGGATTGCAAAAAGTCATGATTTTCTCAAAAGTGGTCTTGCAAAAAGCATGATTTTCTCAAAATGATGGCAAAAGTTTGTGATTTTCTCAAAAATGGGATCACAAAAAGTTGTGATATTGTCCTCTTCAAATTCAGCCCAAAAGGTTGTAATTTTTTCATACTTAGAGAGCCAAAAATTCATGATTTTCTCACATTTAGGCGGGAATCAGAACCATAAAGTTCAAAAAATTTGAATTTTCCAGCAAATCGTGATTTTTTGACAATTTTGGAAAATCTAGCACTGAGGACTGTGTGTTGTGTAGAGGGTCACGAAAAGCACAAAAACTCACAAACACAAACACTTTGCCTCTCTTTCTCTCTCTCTCTCTCGCATAGCCATGAATTAAAAATGAGGTGAGAGTAGTGAATATACAGTCAAAAATGAAAAAATTCAGGTGAAGATGAAGATGGGAGAAGATGGTGATGATGACGATGATGAAGGTGGAGAAATAAAATAAGAAAATTAATAGAAAATGACTATTTTTTACCTTCCAACATCATAAACCTACGATCTTATTGTCATAATGCTTATCTGCGAGCAATGCTGCCTAGCAATGGTGCCAAAATTTGGTGTAGCCCAAGCGTGAGCACCACCTCCTTTACTTGTCAATCCATGGAGATGTGAGGAGGATATGAAGATCATGAGAAATTGTGGTGAGCAAATGTGAGTGACAAGCACATACATGCACACACACACAAGGCAAGATAGCAAAGATAGGAAAAATGGAAGCTTGCTTCTCAACTACAAAGAACTCAATTACATTCCACAAGAAGCTCTCTCTAGCTTGCTCTCCTCAACTCATCAGAAAGTTAACCTCAAAAATGAGCTCTCTACCTCTTTTTATAGTCTTTTTGACTAGTTTTGCCATTGGCCAAACCTAATGATCGGCCTAGTTAAAAATTAGGTTCGAGAGCTTATTTGAGGGCCCAAATAGAGTCAAAAAATTACGAAAATTGATATGTAGGTACTTCTAGTACTCCTCAAGCTCAAGGACTCCTCCGCTTGAACAAAATGGAGTCGAAAAAATGTGAAATGATATTTAGAATGGTTTTTAGTGATCAAAATCATTATTTTTATAGAGATTTCTTCTAAAACTTTGACGCATACTTCTTGGAGCTTCCTACATGCTCCTTCTTCTTGTGTGTCCACTTCTTTGATGCATTCCTATGCCTTGTGCTTGAACTTGAGTGCCAATAGTATCATACATATCTTTGGAGCTAATTGATGTCTCCTTAGTACATGAAAGTAATGGTTGAATAGCATCTTTCACAAAAACAACATCACGGCTAACCAAAATGTGTTTTGTCTGTGGATGATACAAATGATAGGCCTTGCTTTCAAAAATGTACCCAACAAAAATAAATCTCACTACTTTGTCCTCCAATTTTTTGCATTGTTGTTCAGGCACTAATGCATATGCCAGACAACCAAAAACATGCAGTTGAGCAACACATGGCTTACGGCCATGCCAAGCATCATATGGAGTGATAGACTGCAATGCTTTAGTGGGACACTTGTTAAGTACATATGCTACATACATAACAGCCTCAAGCTAGAAACTATGTGGTAACACATGACTCTTGGCCATACAGCTCATCATCTCCATGAGTGACCTGTTCTTCCTTTTAGCAACTCCATTCTGTTGAGGTGTATACGACATTATAAATTGATGTTTTATCCCACGTTTAGCCAAAAATGCATTAAAACCAGAAGATATATATCCCCCCCAGATCAGAATGGACGGTGCCCTTTTTACATGTTGATAGATTTTCAGCCAAAACCAAAAACTGTTTGAAGCAGATAAACACTTCGGACTTTGCTTTCAATGGATATACCCATGCATGTTTGGAAAAATCATTGATAAAAGTCACAAATCAAAGATAGTTCCTAAAAGAAGGTGTCTGCATAGGACCATAAACATCAATATGAACAAGCATCAATTTTTGAGTAGCTCAAACCAAACCATCTTTTGGGAAGGAGGAATGCTGCATTTTGCCAAAAATATAGACTTCACATACATGTTTTCCAGGTGCCTCAAGTTTGGGCAAAGAGGATACCATTTTAGATTTCTACAGGCATAATAAACTAGCAAAATTCAAATGACCAAAGTGTGCATGCTAAAGCTTTGTATCTGACATAGCCTGAGAATCTTGAACTGCACATGTTGAATCATTCACAGATTTTGCATAATCTATGAGCTTATACAGCCCATGACATAAAATGCCAGAAGCAATAATGATATCGCCATTTGACAGATCATGAATTGTACATTTGTCATCAACAAATTTATGACCAAGCCAATCTTGGCTAGTGCTGAAATTGATAACATATTTTTCTTGATCTCTATCACAAATAAAGCATCTCACAATGTAAAAGAACTACCATCACCAATAGTGAGAATGATCTTACCAACTCCCATAATAGGATAAGAGGAGTTGTTGGTGCATGCGACAGTATTCCCTGTAGGGGCAAGCTCAAGTGGTTAAGGCATTTGGATTGCCTTTCATAATCAATTGAAGAGTAGAAGAAAAACTCTCATATGAATCTAGAAGACCATTCAGAATAGTATGCACAAGTGAACTATCAGGCAAGACTTCATTAGCAAAAATCAACTGCTCCTTCAAATCTTTGATCTTGGTCAAAAAACTATCCATGGAATCTCCTTCATCCATCTTCTCACTCTCCAACTATTTTTGAAGGTAAGCAACATGAGCCTAATTCCTTGCCTATTATAAAGTGGTAAGTGTATCCCAAGCATCTTTTTCTATTCTACAAAAGAGAATTTGAGGAATAATGGCATGTTTGACAGACAAAGCTATCAATGCATGTGCATGAGCATCTCTATCATCCCAAGAAATTTTCTCTATAGTAGGTGCAGCAAGAATCATAGCACGAATAGGAACATGAAGAATATCACCATCTTCAGTGCCATCTACATCACCTTTTAAATTAATAATTGTATTTGCAGGTGTAATAGTATGTTTTTCACCACCCTGCACAATATTACATAGTGCTTTTGCAACCAATACATGATGCATCATATAAGGCCATAATGCGTAATTGGTACCATGAAAATTATCCTCTACAGCCAACATACGGAATACATCACTGCTTTTAGCCATGACCACTCACTAAAATACCTTGATGAAAAAAAATGAGTGTATCTCAAAAAGTAAAAAAGGACCACCCTATCGAGTTATGCTAAACCTATAGCAGACTTTGAGATGCTTATATGGGCCAACCGAAGCTTGTATATATCTTTGGAACAAAAATATGAAATTTCTTGCATTGGCACTATGATAGTGTGTTCGGAGGACAAAACAAGCTTAGAAAGTAATTTTGACACCATAGAGAAAAGCAATCTTGAACTCCTAATCACCCTAAGTATGCTCACCAAATTTTGTACAATTTTGAGATTATGACGAGAAGGGTGTCGACAACACTGTTGGCACTCAAGGTCAAGCACAAGGCATAGGAACACGTCAAAGAAGTGGACGCACAAGAAGAGGGAGTATGTAGGGAGCTCCAAGAAGCACATGTCAAATTTTTAGAAGAATTCCCTATAAAAACAATGATTGATCACTTAAAATCATTGTAAATATCATTTCACATTTTTGCAACTTCATTTTGTTCAAGATGAGGAGTCCTCAAGCTTGAGGAGTATTAGAAGTACCTAGCTACCAAGTTTCATAACTTTTAGAGTCCATATGAGCCCTCAAATAAGCCCTGGAACCTAATTTTTAGCTAGGCCGGACATTAAGTTTGGAGAGGGCCAAAACTAGTCAAAAAACTATAAAAAGAGCTAGAGAGCTCATTTTGGAGGTTATCTTCTTAGTAGCTTATTAGAGATTTGGCTAGCTTGTTAGAGAGTTGGCTGAGTAGAGATTGAAGCTTTGTAAGAGAGTTCTCGTGCAATTGAAGCTTTCCATTGTTCCTCTCTTTGATCTTGCCTTGTGCGTGTGTGTGTGTATGTGTGTATATGCTAGTGTGCTTCTCACTCACACATTTATGCCTTCACATGCTCATGATCCTCATACCAGTCCTCACACCTCCGTAGATTGACAAGTAAAGGAGATGATACTCACACGAGCTACACCAAATTTTGGTGCCATTGCCGGGCAGTGTTGCTTGAGGATGAGTGTTGTGATGGTAAGATCGTAGATTTGCAATGTTGAAAGGTTAAAAATAGTCATTTTTTGTTATATTTCTGATTTTTCTTCTCCACCTTCATCATCATCATCTTCTTCCATCTTCATCTTCGTAGAATTGTTTTGTTTTTTCATCAGATATGCACTATTTTCACCTCATTTCGCATTCGCGGGTGTGCAAGAGGAAGAGAGAGAGAGAGAGAGGCAAAGTATTAGTGTGTGCAAGTTTCTATGATTTTTGTGCCCTCTACATGACACAAAGACCTTGGTGCTGAAATTCGAAATTCCCACCAAAAATCTCAGAAAATCATGATTTTGAGGTGAAAATTGCGATTCTATGAAAAATTCAATTTTTTTTTTAAATCGCGATTCTCTCATTATTGGAATTTCCCGCCTAAAAGCATTCTTAGGAAAAACACGATTTTGAGGTCATTCTTAGAATAACGATTTTCACGTTGTGCTCAAAATTACGATTCTCTAGTTGTTTCAACAAAACGCGATTCTTTGGTCATTCTCAGAATCATGATTTCTTTGGTGATTTTCAAAAACATTATCTTCAAGAAAACGCAATTTTTTGGCCATTCTCAAAATCATGATTTTCAACACAACAAAAATACGATTTTCTACAAAATCACGATTTTCAAGCAAACCATGATTCTCAGGAAAAACGCAATCTTGAGGTCATTCTCAAAATGGTGATTTTCAAGATGTCTCAAAAACATGATTCTCTATGAGGATTACATTTTTCATGATTCTCTCATAGGATGACGTTTTTCACGATTCTTTGTCAGGATCACATTTTTCACGATTCTCTGAGGATCGCATTTTTCACAATTCCCTGTCAGGATCGTAATTTTCAAGTTGTCTCAGCATTGCGATGCTCACTCAAAAGCATGATTTCCAAGCTGTCTCAGGATCACGATTTTCAGTCAAAATCATGATTTTCTCATAAGATCGTATTTCCCTATTTTGACCCCCAAGAGCCTAATTTGACATAAATTTTTCATCAAAAGTCCATTTTTTGAGCTTTATAGCTCATTGATTTTTAGATAGGGTGATTTGAAGTTTACGCTCAGGTGGGATCAGGAACCCAAAGGAGCTCAACAGAATTTTTAATCAATACAAAGGGAAAAATTGAGACTTGTAGATAAAGCTTATGAGCTTGAGATCAAGTAGACACTTAGGTCGAGATAGACAAAGTACCAAATCCTCTAAAGCTAATGTGAATCATACAACTAGATCATGGGCACAACAACTTAGTGACTATCCCTATGTGCTAAGTTTAGAGACAAGCAATTCAGAAATGTCTTTTAGTATGGAGAGACCCCCAGGTAGTTCAAACATTGCTTATTTACAGACACCAGAAGGTCCCTATAAAACACAATTGGAGTATCGTAAGACTAACTGATTAGGTGCACGCATCTATGAGGATGGTCTAAGGTGATCAACTATCCAACTTGAAAATCCCGATCAACCCTTTGGACTTGAATACCCAATGGTTAAGATCGAAGAGGGTTCATATATTGATAAGCAAGGAACCATGTATGTGGTCACCAACTAACCCAAAAAAGTGTGTTCATGGTACTTTAAGGTAAGATCCTAGGTCATATTTTTTCTAAGAATGGAATATCAACTGATGAGGACAAAGTAAGAGCCATAGTGGGGTTGCCAAGGCCAAGGAATGTTAAAGAGGTACAAGAATTTATGGGCCATTGTGGATATTATTGCAGGTTTATCCACATGTATGCCATCATAGCTAAATCTCTTTACGCTCTGTTGACAAAATTTGAGTGGAATAATGAATGCAAAAATTCCCTCAATGAGTTGAAGAGATGTTTGTGCACAACAATACTCACTACTCCTGATTAGAATAAACCATTTCATGTCCATCTGGATGCATCAAAATACGCAATAGGATGTGTGCTAGCACAACCCACAGGTGAAGGAAACCTAGATTTCCCTATAGCATATGCAAGTAGGCAACTAAATGAAGCTGAACAAAACTATACAACAACCAAAAGAGAAGGCTTAGGGATGGTATACATTGTGAAGAGGTTTCAACACTATCTATTGGCCAACAAGTTCAAGTTTTTCATTGATCATCAAGCTTTATTATATTTGGTCAACAAACCTTGCAATACTGGTAGATTAGTAAGATGGTTCCTCTTACTAATGGAATATGACTTTAAGGTTGTTGTTAGGAAACGTAGGACCCACCTCAGGGCATATCACCTTTCTCACATCACTTCAAGAGAATCACCGCAAGGAGTGTCTGATGAACTATTTGATGCTTATCTATTCAATTTAGAAGTTGTTCCTAAATGGGCAAATAAGTTAGTACCTATCCTACCTTCAGATCTGCAAATAAGAATGTGATAACCAACAATGAAGAAATTGAAAATTTGCAAAACTATCAAATATTGGCTGGAAGTATGTACAAACAAGATATAGAGGGTGTAATAGCTTGTTGTGTTAAGGATGATGAACGTAGCAGTTGGTTGCAACAAGCCCATGAAAGAATGCTAGGAAACCACTATTCTAAACAACAAACATTGCAAAATTTAAAATGTTTAGGAGTGTATTGGACTACTATGGATAGAGAAATACATGAGTGGATTAAGAATTGTCCAATGTTCCAAGAGAGACCCCAAGTGGAGTATGCTACCGTTTATCACATATCATTAATTCCATAATGGAGTGCTCCATCGGTAGAGTTTATGAGATGGGGAACACTACCTAAGGAGGCTAGTCTAGCGAGACAACGAAGCTTGGAGCGAGAGGCTGAGGACTATGCCTTAGTAGGAGATAACGTATACCAAAGAGGCCAAGATGGTTACTTAAGACTGTGTGTTCACGAATTAGACTATTTGAGAGTCTTAGAAACTACACACAATGGTGTTGCAAGTGGACAGTTTGGGCTTGATCGAGTAATTAAGACCATTCTATTCTCAAGACTTTGGTGGCCCACTCTTCATATGGATGCACATAACTTTGTGACAAGATGTGACACATGCCAACATGCACAATATCCGATTAGAAAAGACAAGATGCCTTTGCTCTCAATGATGGGAGAACGTGCATTTTCAAAGTGGGGTATAGAATTTGTAGGCCCTATTAACCCCCCAGCTAGAAACTCCCATGCAGAATACATAATTGTAGCCACCGATTACCTTACCAAGTGGGTAGAAGTCAAGCCCACAACAAAGAATGATGCTCAAATGACGGATAAGTTCTTATTCGAGAACATGTTCACCAGATATGGGTCACCAATAGAGTTAGTAAGTGATAGAGGTACACACATTGACAATCTTCTCCAAGAATTCTTGGTGATACATAAGAAGTCTGCCCCTATCATCCACAAGCTAATGGACAAGCCAAGAGCACAAATAAGATCCTACGTAATGTGTTGACAAAACTTGTAAATAATAAATGCTCTGATTGGGATAAACAGCTTCATCATGTTGTTTGGGCTTACCAAGTTGCCTACAAAATGGTACTCAGTGCCATCCCATTTTAGGTATTTACCCACTGTTGCTTGATTCTTTCTTTCCTTGCCTTCCACTTATGGAATTGTTGTTTTTATTGTGCTTCCATTAGATTTATGGAATCCCTAAATAAGGTTGGTAGTCACTTCTCTACTCTAGATTTTCTAAGAAAGAATAGCACAATGGAATAGACTAATAGACAAAGTTGAGAAAAACATAGATAAGGAGACATTGAGAGATAAGAGAACTCAGATTCTCAAATTTCCAAGAGGAGGTCTTTGGACAGAATGTTGTTGTTGGGAATTGAACTCACGACCTCCCGGTTAGGAGTATGATGGGCTAACCACTTGCCCCAAAAGCCATGGTTGAGGATTACTTCCTAATCCTCTCTCTTAAGGCATGGTTCAACCATCTCCTACTAGGATTATGTGACATTCCTTTCCCCTTAGACTGAGCATTGCCCTCAATGCTCACTTGTGGACCCTTCTAACTCTTGGACCCACTTTCCATGCATGAGTGCTTCCACCAGCCTCAAACTCCAGCACATGGACCAAATTTGGACCTATCCCACCCTCTGTGGGTGCCCAAATGCCTATGCGCCTTCATCTAAGGCCAGTTTCACACTCACCACGGATAAGCGCTTTTTCCAAGTGCCCAAGAATGAGGCGCAAACCTCCGTCTCGCCCAATTTCTCAACTAGGCTCTAATACCAATGTTGTGAATTGAACTCACGACCTCCCGGTTAGGAGTACGATGGGCTAACCACTTGCCCCAAAAGCCATGGTTGAGGATTACTTCCTAATCCTCTCTCTTAAGGCGTGGTTCAACCATCTCCTACTAGGATTATGTGATAGTTGTGCTACCATTGGACTTCCTAATCCCAGCTTTCAAAGTAGCACAAGAGCACGAGTGGAATGGACATGAGTTTTCCTCCAGGATCTTTGATCTAGAACATTTAGGTGAGCCAAGGTTACGAGAAACAACACACATCTACGCTGCAAAGAAACGACAAAGATATACTTTGATGCACACATCAAGGATAAAGGACTGAAAGAGGGAGACCTAGTGTTGGCTTATACACTAAAGCAGCATGCCCATAAATTAGAAAAATGAGGATATCAACCCATAATCATTAATAGAATTTATCCCTTTGTGACCACAGAGGTAGGAAAAGGACAAAATGTAAGGAATGTGAGAGCGTTGATTGACTCACATGCAGCAACTAGTGTAGTTAGACTTTCTTATTGTCAAGATCTGCAAGTGAACATCAATCCAATAGAAGCCTATCTCATAGGATTGGGAGGTGTGGAAACCCCTTGTTTGGGTAAGGTGGACCTTCCCATCTACCTTCAAGGTGTCCCAATGAGAATCAAAATGCTAGTGTGTCAAGATGAGGATCTTATGGAACCACTTGTCTTGGGTCAAGATTGGATCCATAAGGGGGAAAAATGAGCCCTTTTTGGGCCTTTTAGATTAAGGGTTGATTAGCGATCCACCAATGAGGAGAGAGCAGTGGCCACAGTCTAGCTTCTTAATCCATTAGACTAGGAGTAGGCTTCCCTTGGTTTGTATTGGTCAAAACTTTCAAAACCACCACAAATTCATGGTTTTTGAGAAAAGAATGGTTTGAGCTTTTGAATTTCAAGGTGGCAATCATTGTGCACCATTTGATTGAGAGGAAAATCAATGTCTCAAATTGTAAGCTTCAAAAAAAGGCAATTATCAATTCCAACCATTCGATCTCATGGCAATTCAACACTGGAGAAGAGGCACAAATCCCACAACATGCTAAGGATTGTGAACCATTAGATCAAATGATGATCTAAGGGCTCTACATGAGCCCTTTAGCTGGATGGCACCTTTTGTTGCCCTCCATTGGATTGCATGCACATCCAACGGCCATGGAAGGGGCCGAAATTAGGATCAGCATAAATCACGCTTTATCGTCAGATTGGCAAAGATCAGATGGTGGATGTGCTTAACAAATTTTTGGATCAACGCCAAATATGGGCTTCGGTTGGAACTTCCACATTGAATGGCTCAGATTGACTGCAACTTGAAGTTCTCTCTCTACTGTCCTTCAAAAATCTACCATGCAATGATTCAACTCTTTTAATCCTAGCCATTTATATAAAACGATCTAAGGGCTGAGAATCAATTCGACTACACCTTGAGTTTTTACATATATTTTATCGGAGAAAACCACTAGTGGTATTACTTATGCTCTTAAACCCTTAAAATCTTAATCTTAAACCTTGAAAATTAGGGATCCTTACATAGCCCAACAAGATTTCACTTTTTCCCCTAATACTATGACCATGCAATCAATTTAACCTATCATCAAGCATTTATTGGAGTGTGTTGCACGCAAAGATGTTTATAGCTTCCTTGATGGATTTTCAAGCTACAACCAAGTAGTCGTTGCCCCAGAAGATCAACACAAAATAGCCTTTGCCACAGAGTGGGGAATCTTTGCATTTCATGTGATGCCATTTGGGCTCACCAATGCAGTTGTAACATTTCAAAGGCTCAAGTGTCATTTGTTCAAAGAATTTTTGCGAAAGAGCTTAGAAGTATATGTCGAAGATTTATGTGCTCATTCCCAAGAAAGAGGATACCACATCCCTGAGCTCAGACAGACCTTCAACAAGTGTAGAGAATATTGAGTGTGTCTGTACCTAGAAAAGTGTGTGTTCATGGTATGTCAAGGTAAGATCCTAGTTCATATTGTTTTTAAGAATGGAATATCAACAAATGAGGACAAAGTAAGAGCCATGCAAAGTTTCCAAGGCCGAGGAATGTTAAAGAGGTACAAGCATTTATTGGCCATTGTGGATACTACCGCAGCTTTATCCACATGTATGCGATCATAGCTAAACCTCTTTAAACTCTATTGAAAAATTTTGAGTGGAATGATGAATATGAAAATGCCTTCAATGAGCTGAAGAGACATTTATGCACAACACCAATACTAGCTGCTCTTGATTTGAATAAACCATTTCATGTCCATGTGTATGCATCCAATTATGCAATAGGATGTGTGCTAGGAGAACCCAAAGGTGAAGGAAACCTAGATTTTCTTATAGCACATGCAACTAGACAACTAAATGAAGCTGAACGAAATTGTACAACAACCAAAAGAGAAGGCTTAGGAATGGTATACGCTGTGAAGGGGTTTCAACACTATCTATTGGCCAATAAGTTAAAGTTTTTCACTGATCATCAAGCTTTATTATATTTGGTCAACAAACCTTGCAAAACTGGCATATTAGTAAGATGGTTCCTCTTACTAATGGAATATGACTTTAAGGTTTTTGTTAGGAAAGGTAGGACCCACCTTAGGGCACATCACCTTTCTTGCATCACTTTAAGAGAATCACCGCAAGGAGTGTCTGATGGACTACCTGATGCTTATCTATTCAATTTAGAAGTTGTTCCTAAATGGGCTAATAAGTTGGTACCTCTCCTACCTTCGGACCCGCAAATAAGAATGTGAAAACCAACAATGAAGAAATTGTAAAATTGCAAAACTATCAAATATTCGTAGGAAGTATGTACAAACAAGATACAAAGGGTGTACTAGCTTGTTGTGTTGAGGACGATGAACGTAGCAGTTGGTTGCAACAAGCCCATGAAGGATTTCTAAGAAATCACTATTCTAAACAACAAACATAGCAAAATTTAAAATGTTTAGGAGTGTATTGGCCTAGTATGGATAGAGAAATACATGAATGGATTAAGAATTGTCCAATGTGCCAGGAGAGACCCCGAGTGGAGTATGCTACCCTTTATCAGATATCATTAATTCCAGAATGGAGTGCTCCATTGGTAGAATTTATGAGATCGGGAACACTACCCAAGGAGGCTAGTCTAGCGAGACAATGAAGCTTGGAGCAAGAGGCTCAGGACCATGTCTTACTAGGAGACAACCTATACCAAAGAGGCAAAGATGGTTACTTAAGATTGTGTGTTCACGAATCAGACTATTTGAGAGTCTTAGAAACTACACACAACGGTGTTGCAAGTGGACACTTTGGGCCTGATCGAGTATTTAAGGCCATTATAACTCAAGACTTTGGTGGCCCACTCTTCATATGGATGCACATACCTTTGTGAAGAGATGTGACACATGCCAATATGCACAATATCCGATTAGAAAAGATGAGATACGTTTGCGGCCACTGATGGGAGAAGGTGCATTTTCAAAGTGGGGTATAGACTTTGTAGGCCCTATTAACCCCCCCAGCTAGAAACTCCCATGCAGAATACATAATTGTCGCCACTGATTACCTTACCAAGTGGGTAGAAGTCAAGGCCACAACAAAGAATGATGCCCAAATGATGGCTAAGTTCTTATTCGAGAATGTGTTCACCAGATATGGGTTACCAATAGAGTTAGTAAGTGATAGAGGTACACACTTCTTGAACGAAGTCATTGACAACCTTCTCCAAGAATTCTTGGTGATACATAAGAAGTCTGCCCCCTATCATCCACAAGCAAACGGACAAGCCAAGAGCACAAATAAGATCCTACGTAATGTGTTGACAAAACTCGTAAATAATAAATGCTCTGATTGGGATAAACGACTTTTTCATGCTTTTTGGGCTTATCGAGTTGCCTAAAAAATGGTACTCAATGCCACCCCATTTCAGATGTTCTTTGGATATAATGTTGTGCTACCATTGGACTTCCTAATCCCAGCTTTAAAAGTAGCACAAGAGCACGAGTGGAATGGACATGAGTTGTCCTCCAGGATCTTTGATCTAGAATGTTTAGGTGAGATGAGGCTACAAGCAACAGCAGGCATCTATGTTGCAAAGAAACAACAAAAGGCATACTTTGATGCACACATCAAGGATAAAGGACTGAAAGAGGGAGACCTAATGTTGGTTTATACACTAAAGCAGCATGCCCGTAAATTAGAAAAATGAGGATATGGATCCATGATCATTAATAGAATTTATCCCTTTGTTACCATAGAGGTAGGAAAAGGACAAAATGTAAGGACTATGAGAGCGTTGATTGACCCGCATGCTAGTGTGTCAAGATGAGGATCTTATGGAACCACTTGTCTTGGGTCAAGATTGGATCCATTAGGGGAAAAAATGAGCCCTCTTTGGGCCTTTTACATTAAGGGTTGATTAGTGATCCATCAATGAGGAGAGAGTAGTGGCTACAGTCTAGTTTCTTAATCCACTAGACTAGGACTAGGCTTCCCTTGGTTTGTGTTGGTCAAGACTTTCAAAACCACCATAAATTCGTGGTTTTTGAGAAAAGAATGGTTTGAGCTTTTGAATTTCAAGGTGACAATCATCGTGCACTATTCGATTGAGAGGAAAATCGATGGCTCAAATTGTAAGCTTCAAAAAAGGCACTTATCTATTCCAAATATCTGATCTCATGGCAATCTAACGTTGGAGAAGAGGTGCAGATCCCACAATGTGCTAAGGATTGTGAACCATTAGATCAAATGATGATCTAAGGGATCTACATGAGCCCTTTAGCTGGATAGCACCTTTTGTTGCCCTTCGTTGGATTGCATGTGCATCCAACGGCCATGGAAGAGAAAAAAATTTGGATCAACATAAATCACGCTTTACCGTCTGATTGGCAAAGATCGGATGATGCATGTGCTTAACAAATTTTTGGATCAGCACCATCTTGTAGGATTCATTCTTAAGTGGGAGGTGTATCTCCATTGTATTGATGTGTATAACATCAATTTTCTGGCATATGTATTTTCCATTATCTTTTGGTTGTATCAGTGATAGGTGGTGATAGGTTACTCACTATTCTTTTGCTATTGGTTATCTTGTTTGATTGCTCAGTTTATAGGGGATACTCTATCAACTTTTTTCCAGGATTCTTTCACATCTACCTAGTCACTTTGGAGACTTGGTGAGCATGCTTATGGTTTTATGTGCATGCTAGATGTCTGGTTATGTGACAGGTGGTTCACATGGTTTCTTCTCCAGTGCGAGATTTGTGATGTGAGTTATGCATATGGATATGCAGGTTTGATCCTATTAGTGATAGAGTTATTTTTTCTAGTCTCTTATTACATTTTCTAGTCTCTTGGATTGTCAACATGGTTTCTTCTTGATTTGATGAAACTGCCTTTCCGAGATGGAAAGCTTAGATGTGGCATACATTGGTTCGTGCAGGGTTACACATGTATGTGCATAGAGATGCATAGAGGCCTTGTGACATGCCCGACCATGTATGGATGCATTGGCTAGCTCCACTATCCGGTTACAGCTTGTGGATTCTATATATGAGTCTGTTATGTATGAGGAGATGAGTAGTGCATTATGGCAGAGACTACATGATATGTATGTGAGTCCATTGACTCATGTGAGATGTAGATCACATCTACAACTTCAATGTTGGCATTGTGGTCATGAGGGCCATATTCAACAATGTTGCTTCAGGCAGATGCGATGAAGACGTCAGAGATATGCACATGATGCGAGTCAAGTAGTGATTTCAGGAGAGTCTATGGTAGTAGATTATGCTAGTGATGGTGATATCACTTTCTCCTATGGTTCATCTCATGATTCCTCTTATTCATTTGATAGCACACATATGGCTTGGTTGCTTGATGCATTAGCCACTTTTCATGTTACTCCACATCATGAGTGGTTTTATTGATTCTCAGGTGACAGTCATGGATGTGTGCACATGCCTGATGGGATGGCATATGACATTGAGGGTGCAGGAGATGTATGCCTTAAGCTACCTAGTGAAGCATCACTTATGCTCAGACATGTACGTTGTGCCTTCATTCCCTGAGTTTGATTTCAGTTATCCAGTTATAGGAGAGTAGATGTTATGCATTCCTTGGTGAGCATTATTTTTATTTGCAATTGGGATAGATTATGCTTGTCAGAGGTGCTAGGATTGGGCACATGTATCCACTATAAGTACTTCATGTGAGAGATAGTCTTGTCTCAGTGGGAATTCAGACTTGTGTGAAATATGAGACTCGTCATGTCTCATTTTTTTCTACCTACACATAGGTCTATTGACATTCATGATGCACATTTATGGCAAGATTCAGATGCTCCGATGGATACACATGTAGAGCATGTTTTAGATGATGGTGATGCTTATGTAGAGCATGATTTTGTTGATCATATGGATGCTCATATGGAGCACACTTTGGATGATCAGTTGGATGATTTAGGGCATGATGTGGATGCTCCTGTAGAGCATTGTGATGATACTCAGTTAGAGTTTGATCATCGGTTTGATCTTGGTGTTGATGTTGTGTAGTTAGCTCATGTGGAGCATGATGATACACTTGGTGTGGTAGACCAAGATAGCTCTTATGATACACAGTGTATGCCAGAGCATACTAGCTCTTAGGGTGCAGAACTAGACACATCCTTGGTTGAGAAGATGACTGATTTAGATATTGATGAGTTAGTGATCATGTAGTCATTCTTGGATTCCCTCATGTCAGATGTTGACATAGATATGTGAGGACATGTTGGTCTCGATGATGGTGCTTTGGATGCCTTGGATACAGGCATGGATGACATACTTAGATTAGCCAAGATAGCATAGGTTTTGTTAGCATTCGGGAGTCTGATGTACGAGTTGTTATGCTCGAGACCAGATGTTGCAATTGCTATTGGAGCATTTGCACTTGGAGTTGTCAGTCGTTCGATGATTGACACATGCATAGAGTGAGTGGGAGCTTTGCAGGAACTTCATCAATTCTTGCATCAGTCAGATATGAGCTTGACTCTTATCGATATGAGTCTAGAGTAGTTTGAGGTGCATGGATACACCTTGTTCAAGGAAGTTGGTGTAGGTTGATCAGTATGGGTTGAGATCCGGACTCTTCCTGTACATTATTGTATAGTCCTACATCGTTCTTTGTATGTGTTACCACTTATGGTCACATTGACCCTTAAGTGGGAGATTGTTGGGGATGTAAGGGTCATGTGACCTTACCCCCATATTTATATATACATCATATATAGAGCATTGCCTCAAGAGAAATCATTGTGTGGGTTTTGAGGCTCCCATGCATGTCTGTGCGTCTCTCCTCTCCTCTATCTCGCTCCATCTCCTCCTTGCTCCTCTTGTTTAGAATGCCAAAGCCCTTCAAAAGGTATATGGAGCTCATCTATTAGTAAGCAAAAATCTACTGATGTTTCACATTTGATGAAGGAAGACATAGATGAGAAGAAAATAGAAAAGAAAAATTAGTTTTGCAAATAATGGAAGGGAAATGATCATGTCATAAAGGGTTGTCCTAAGTTGGCTACAAAAGAGGCAAAGAAGAAAGAGGCTTCGGTGGTTATTGTAGAGGCATCTACACCTAAAGAAGTGTCTCCTAATCTTGTTAAGAATGAAGAATGAGCATTTACTACCGTTTACAACTATGAACCATCTTCTCATGAGCAATGTATGTCTACAATAGACTCAAAAGTTTGGTATTTTGCTAGCGGGGAACCAAACATATTACCTTGTACTATAGTTTTTCACTTCACTTGAGCCTGTCCCTTTAGGGAATACTGTCACAGGTGTTAAAAAAATCCTCTCATCATGTAATGGGAGTTGATAAGATGATTATGATGATTGTTGGTAGTAGTTCTTTTGTTAGAGAAGGACAATCAACAATTGGTGATTATGAAGCCTAGAAGTGAAGAAATGAAGAGAAGATTGAAGTCCAACTTCATGGAGTAAAGAGAAGATTCATGTAGTAAAGTTCTTTAGAACATATGTACGTTAGCTTTGTAAATACTTCAATATACTTGAAGAAATGACGAATCAATACTCATATGTATATATAGATACGTGTAGATAGTCGTAGAAGAAGTGTGAGATGAATTATAGATGAATAGATGATGTGTATTGGATGTATCATCCATCAGATGTATGAAGAGTTGAATAGAAAGAATGTTCAGAGAATTGCGCGTCGATTTTTTCTCTTGTTCTCCTTCTGTGTTTGATTTTATCAGAAATCCTTTTGTACACATATAAGTCCATAGTTAATCTATCTATGGTTAAAGTTTGAGAGTTCAATTGCAAACAGGCTGAGAGAATTTTGTGTAGGAACATCTATATGTGAGAAAGTGTTGAGTGTCTTCTAAAACACACGTAGTTTTGATGGTCAAAGAAATGATCAGTTCTCAGTGCACAGTGTAAAGTTTTACACAAATGAGGAGTCAAAATCTAAGTTGGAAGGTAAGCCATCTATGGCTAAAAGCATTTGCTTAAACGGGTTCCAGATTGGGAGAACTATGTGTTAGAAGTTGCAGGTGTCAAAGTCGACTCTGCAGGAAGGCAGTTTCAGACATAGGTAGATTGTTTGAAGCATTTCTCATAATCTACTAAAGCTTTTGAAGTATTTTAACTTGGAGGAGGTGCACATACTCTAGGCAACATAGTCTACAAAGTTTCATCACAAACTTTACACAAATGATTAATCAATGAGTGATTAATGTGCAACAGATTTTTTGTGAAATGACTTTTTTCACAGTTAGCTATTTTCTTGATAGTTTGGTGATTGTCTTCCAAAATTGGTTGGAGTTTAAAGTTATTCTTGATATAGAGGTGGTCTAACATCAAGGATAACTTATTCTTCTGGAGATTAACACTCTCCATGAGTGGTATCAGAGCAGGAAGTATTAAAATTGAGGAAAGGAAGACCCCGATTGCTGCAGATATACAAATTTCACACCTTGAAGGTTCAAAAAGATAAAGTGTGGAAGAAAGATTGAAGGAAGACACATAAAGGTTATCAAAAGGATCAGAAGGAGCAACATTCGAAGCTAAGGTACATTCATTCCTTATGAGGATTAAAGATTTGATAGTACAGGTGAAGAAAGGATGGGAGATAGTCTCCAAATTGAGAAGTTGGATAGAGAGAACTTTCCAGCTTGGTCTATGAGAATGGAAGCTCATCTTATGAGCAAAGATCTGATGGGATACATCACAAGAGAGGAAGAAAAGCTAGAGTTCAAAGATCCTAGTGTTACAACTAGGGAGGAGCTTGCAGATATAAAGATTTGGATGAAGAAGGATGCTCAAGCAAGGAGCACAATCTACATGGCAGTGAATGATTATTTGCTTCCTCATATCAGAGGACTTGAAAGTGCAAGTGACATTTGGAATGCTTTGGAAGAGCATTTTCAGAATACAACCAAATCAAGGAAAGCTTCATTATGAGCAGAGTTTACTACATTCAAGAAGAAGGCTTCACAATCAATATCTGATTATGTGACAAAGATGAAAGACATTGCTGATTCTTTAGGTGCAATTGATGAAGATATTGAAGAAGATAAGTTGGTAAGACAATTTCTCACAGGGCAAGAGGAGATGAGAAGTGGAAGCCTTTTATCTTGTCTACAGAACTTTCATTAGATCATTTCACTCCTGATTTGAATCAATTGTTAGGACATATGCTAACTGTTGAGAATAATATCAAAGGAGATGTTGATAAGAGTGTAGGTCATGCAATGTATTCTAAAGACAAGAAGAAAGCTAGCAAAGGAAAGCAACAATCAGTTGAAGATGAAGGTACTCCAAGTCAAGCAAACTTCCTAAGAGGAAGAGGAAGTGGCAGAAGTAGAGGAAGAGGCAGAAATAACAAAGATAATGTCAGAGCTTGTTGGATATGTGGTAAGACTAATCATCTATCTCATGATTGTTGGTATAATAATCAAAGCAATGGTAATTTTAATCAAAACTTTAATCAAAGAGGAAGAGGTGGCAGATATCAGAGAGGAAACTTTAGAGTTAGAGGTGGTAGGAATTCTTTTGGAAGAGGTGGAGGAAGAAACTTCCAAAATCAATCCTATAATAACACCTACTACAATTATGCATCAGATCAGAAAGAAGATTCAACTCTTATTATGAATGCAACATGTGAATCCTCACATGAAGATATGAGAGTATTTTATATTGACGCAGGATGTAGCAATCATCTGAGTGGAAATATTTGCTTTAATGACTGATCTAGATCATAAGGCAATCAATCATACAATTCAAACAGGTGATAATACAAAGCACAAAGTAAAGTCAATTGGTTCAGTTAAAGCCAAAGATGGAAGTACTCTCTTGAGTAAGGTTCTGTATGTTCCTACAATTCCAAAGAATTTGATCAATGTAGGACAAATTGTGGAAAAAGGATATGAGGTAAGGTTCACTAATGATGGAGTTTATGTTGAAGATCCTAATCAAGGGAATAAACAAATTGTTACAGGAAAGAAGGAAGGAAGGCTCTTCACACTAAAGATACAAGGTAATGTTGGACATGCTATGTTTACATATGGAGAGCAAAAGGTGTCTGAATTGGATCTTTGGCATAAAAGACTTGGACATTTTAATGAAAGAGGTATCAAAGAAATGGTTAACAATGGTTCAGTGCTTGGATTGCCTAATGTTGCAGGTCAACACATGACATACAGATGTGAAGCATGTCAGTTAGGTAAGGCTCATAAGCAATCATATAATAAGCATGGTTTCATGTATTCAGAAAGACTTGAATTGGTACATAGAGATGTGTGGGGTCCTTCAAAGGACTTCAATAATGGTTCAAGATATTATGTTATATATGTTGATGATGCTACCAGGTGGATCACAATCTATGTGATCAAAGACAAATCAGAAGTGTTTAATACATTTAAACACTATCATGTATATGCAGAAAGAATTACAGGTCAAAAGTTAAAGAGACTAAGGTTAGATGGAGGGGGAGAGTATTTCTCTAATGAGTTCAGTGATTATTTGTGGAATGGAGGTATAAAGAGAGAGGTTACTTGCAGGTACTCGCCTCAACAAAATGGGGTAGCAGAGAGAAGAAATAGAACTCTTGTTGAGTTTGCAAGATCCATGATGAAGGAGAAAAATTGCCCTAATTATTTGTAAGGTGAGGCTGTAAACACAGCCACATATTTGGTCAATAGGCTACCATGTAAAGCTTTGCAGGGTATGACACCATATGAAGCTTGGTGGGGTAAGAGACCTACCTTGGATCATTGTAAAATATTTGGATGCTTGGCATATGCATATGTGCCATCACAATTGAGGCATAAATTGGAACCTAAAGTAGAGAAGTATGTATTCATTGGTTATGATGATAAGCAGATGGGTTATAGGTTGTGGAGTCCATCCACAAAGCAATTCCTTGTGTCTAAGGATGTTACATTTGATGAGCAAGGTACTTGGTATGCAGGTACACTTAATGTTCATGCAGATGTTGAAGAAGTTGTGAATCAAAAGAAAGGTAAATCAAAGGTTCAGATATTTGATGAAGAGGAGAACAATGAAGTACAGGTTGAAATTGAAGAAGTGCCAAGGTTTGATCAAGAATGTGATGAACCAAAAACTTCAAGAAGTGGAGAAGTCAGAAGGTCATCTAGGCACAAATGGCAACCTACAAGGTATAGCTATGATACTTCATTCTTGACTACTAAAGATTATGCTTACATGTTAAAAGCAGATGAAGATCCATCCACATATGATGAAGCCAAAGGAAAGAAGAATTGGGAAAAAGCTATGTAGGAAGAATATGATGCATTGATGGAAAATGAGACTTGGGATTTGGTTCCTAAACCAAATAGTCAGAAGATTATTGGATGTAAATGGGTCTACAAAACAAAAAGGTTTGCAGATGGAAGTATATCTAGGTACAAAGCTAGGCTTTTTGTAAAGGGATATGCACAGACATATGGTGTGGACTATGATGAAACTTATAGTCCTGTTGCAAAAATGACAACCATAAGGACTCTCATAGCAATTGCTGCTTGCAAAGGTTGGAAATTATCTCAATTAGATGTGAAAAATGCATTTTTGAATGGTTTTATTTCAGATGAAGTCTACATGGAACAACCAGATGGTTTCAAAGATCAAGTGTATCCAAATCATGTGTGTAAGCTCAAGAGAGCTTTGTATGGGTTGAAGCAAGCCCCAAGGGCATGGAATTATAGGCTTGTAAAGTTCTTGAAGGAACTTGGATTTCAAGCTTCAAAGGCAGATAGTAGCTTGTTAGTCAAAGCAAGTGAGGATGGATTTATTTATGTTTGTATTTATGTTGATGACATAATACTTACAGGAACAGATGACAAAGGTATACACATGATTAAGAAGCAGATGGAGAAAGAATTCAAAATCAGTGATTTGGGAAATTTGTCATTCTTTTTGGGAATGGAG
The DNA here is from genome assembly GCA_020310875.1 of Ceratopteris richardii. Lineage (NCBI taxonomy): Eukaryota > Viridiplantae > Streptophyta > Polypodiopsida > Polypodiales > Pteridaceae > Ceratopteris > Ceratopteris richardii. The sequence continues at coordinate 61,696,043 of CM035424.1, read as the reverse complement.
ATTTCATATACTCAACATGGAGTATATGTAACTCAAGAAAGGTATCTGAAAAATTTGCTAACTAAATTTAAAATGGAAGATTGAAGGATAGCACCAACTCCAATGGAAGTGAATCATAGATTGAGTAGATATGGAGGAGAGGAATTCAAAGATACGAAGCTCTATCAGAGTTTGGTGGGTAGCCTGATTTATGCTACATTAACAAGACCTGACTTATCATATGCAGTTGGAGTTCTATTTCAATTCATGCATTGTCCTAGAAAGGAACATTGGATTGCAGGACAAAGAGTACTTAGGTACATCAAGGGCACACTTAAAAGGTCTGTATTATGGATTTACTTCAGATACAAGAATCAAAATATACAGTGATGCAAATTGGGCAGGTAATTCTAATGATAGAAGATCAACACATGGATATTTGTGTTATGTGGGAGACAAGCTGATTTCTTGGTGCTCCAAGAAGCAACATACAGTTGCTTTATCATCTACAGAAGCAGAATATAAAGGCATGGTAGAAGCTGCAAAGGAAGTAATATGCTTAAAGACTCTTATGAAGAGTTTTGATATTGTCCAAAGTACTCCTATCATTTGTGGAGACAATATGAGTTCTTTATATTTGGCAGCAAATCCTGTATTCCATGCTAGAACTAAACATATTGAGATTCAGTATCATTTTTTGAGAGAGAAGGTTGTTGATAAAGAAAAAGAAGTTATGCATACTCCTACAAAAGATCAACTTGCAGATATGATGACGAAAAGCTAGGATGGACCAAAGTTACAGAGGCTTAAAGATATGGCAGCAATAAAGAAGATGCAGGTAATCACAATTGATGATTGAGGGGAGCTGTTAGAGCAAGACAATCAACAATTGGTGATTATGAAGCCTAGAAGTGAAGAAATGAAGAGAAGATTGAAGTCCAACTTCATGGAGTAAAGAGAAGATTCAGATAGTAAAGTTGTTTAGAACATATGTACATTAGCTTTGTAAATACTTCAATATACTTGAAGTAATGACGAATCAATACTCATATGTATATATAGATACGTGTAGATAGTCGTAGAAGAAGTGTGAGATGAAGTATAGATGAATAGATGATGTGTATTGGATGTATCATCCATCAGATGTATGAAGAGTTGAATAGAAAGAATGTTCAGAGAATTGCGCGTCGATTTTTTCTCTTGTTCTCCTTCTGTGTTTGATTTTATCAGAAATCCTTTTGTACACATCTAAGTCCATAGTTAATCTATCTATGGTTAAAGTTTGAGAGTTCAATTGCAAACAGGCTCAGAGAATTTTGTGTAGGAACATCTATATGTGAGAAAGTGTTGAGTGTCTTCTGAAACAGGTTCAGTTTCAATGGTCAAAGAAATGATCAGTTCTTAGTGCACAGTGTAAAGTTTTAGACAAATGAGGAGTCAAAATCTAAGTTGGAAGGTAAGCTATCTATGGCTAAAAGCATTTGCTTAAACGGGTTCCAGATTGGGAGAACTATGTGTTAGAAGTTGCAGGTGTCAAAGTCGACTCTACAGGAAGGCAGTTTCAGACATAGGTAGATTGTTTGAAGCATTCCTCATAATCTACTAAAGCGTTTGAAGTATTTTAACTTGGAGGAGGTGCGCATACTCTAGCGACACATTCTACAAAGTTTCATTAGAAACTTTACTCAAATGATTAATCAATGAGTGATTAATGTGCAGCAGACTTTCTGTGAAATGACTTTTTTCACAGTTAGCTAATTTCTTGATAGTTTGGTGATTGTCGTCCAAAATTGGTTGGAGTTTAAAGTTATTCTTGATATAGAGGTGGTCTAGCATCAAGGATAACTTATTCTTTTGGAGATTAACACTCTCCATCATCTTTGACATTGTCACATGCTTTATATGTTTTAGGGATCAAGAAGAATCTATTTTCGATTTTAGCATTAGCCAAGGTTGCCTTGGTTTTCAAGTTTGTTGATGATAGATGCACAGTTCATGGTCTCTCAAATGGTGATGCTATTATTGCTTCTGCCATTTTATGTCATGGGTTGTATAAGCTCATACACTATGCAAAATCTATGAATGACTTAGCATGCAAAGTTCAAGATTATGAAGCTATCTCATATTCAAAGCTTTGGCATGCACACTTTGTTCATCTAAATATAGCTAGCTTGCTACACATGTAGAAATTCAAAATGGTTACACATCCTATTTGTCTATTTTGATCCCCAAGAGTTCAATTTCGCATATCTTTTTCATTCAAAATCCGTTTTTTTTAGCTCTAGAGTGAATTGGAAAGCTCCTTTCAAATCCACAAGGCCTCAACTATTTTTCTTAAAAATAGTGTGTTGATTTTTAGATAACAAAGCTTATGAACCTTAGATTAGTTAGACACCTAGGTTGGGATAGTCAAAGCATCAGATCGTCTGAAGCTAGTGTCAATCACATAGCTAGGTTGTGGGCACAACAACTTAGTGATTATCCCTACGTGCTAAGCTTGAAAACAAGTGATTGAAAAATGTCTTTCAGCATGGAGAGACATGCAAGTAGCTCAACCACTGCCTACTTACAAACACCAGAAGGTCCCTATACACAATTGGAATATATAGGACCAATTGATAGGTGCATGCATCTATGAGGATGGTCTAAGGAGATCAATTTTCTGACTCAAAAATCCCAGTCAACCCTTCAGACTTGAACACTCAGTGGTTAAATTCAAACAGGGTTTTTATATTGATAAGCAAGGAACTATGTATGTGATTACCAACTTACCAGACAGGACTGATGAATTTGGAAATGTCATTCTCGAGAACGAGATAGGAGACCTAGAGCAAGGAGACCTAGGACAAGATCCTAAGACTCCTCGAGGCAAATCCATCTTGACCAAAGTGATTACCCCAAAATGGGTTCCCCAAGAAAACAAAAGCATAGAATTGTTCTTGAATAGAGAAATGGAGGAAGTTTTTCAAAAATTCAAGCTAGATTCACTTAGCAAATTAGGTAGATTCACCATCTACGAGTTCAAAGATCCTGAGATACCAGGCAAAGTTTTCTATCTGGATAACACATTGGAGAGAATGTTCTTGGTAACAGAGCAAGGTACGCATGCATGCATGTGGAAAGGCGAATTTATTTTTCCTCCACCATGATCTAATGTCTCCCATGGCCTCCAAGGTGTAGGATCATCCCAGGCTCATGAAAACCAAAGGGAAAGAGCTAGAGAGTGACTTGAGGTAAGCTTTGCACACATAGTGGGTAGAGATAGATCACGACTTGAAAATGAAAGACCAGAAAGAGAGAGACATAGATCACATAGGCACCAAAGAGATGAACTTGATTTTCCATTGCCTAGACCCCGAGAGTACTCAAGAACTCTTAGACCCTCTCAAGTGTTAAAAGACAATGAAAATACTTTGATGGGTCACGTGATCCTTATGATCATGTCGCGGAGTTCAAATAAGTGCTATGAGTTGAACAGGTTGAGGGCTTGTTCACCCAGTTTGAGGCATTTGGTTTGACACTTGTTGGGGGGATAAGTGGAACACGGACACCGGAAGCTGCTATATATCGATTACCAATAGGAAAAATATAATAATGATGTACAAACAAGACCAAGTGATCCCTGTGTGGAGTGCTTAATCCCAAGAATACACACATACACAAGGTTACAAGATAACCAAAGTTCCTTATGCTGCCAACCTTCTCTGCACCAAACCTCCACCTTCTCCAAGAGCTTGATCTTGTGCACACCTTGCACTCTTCCAATAGGTTAGGAGGGAGAGGAACACCTTCTGTCGATGTGGACACCTCTTCAATGGTACCTTGTGCAGCCTTGGTTGCCTTGCTTACTCGTTCTCTGCACACACTAGATCACCCTTCTTGCACACTTTGTCTCACACTTGCTTCTCTATGTCACACACTGGTTGAGTGTCTCTTGCTCTTCTCACCTAGTGTAGACTATGCTCTCTCTTCCTTAATCTAACTCAAAGAATAATAATGCCCATTCCTTGTATGTCGATTCACTTATGTATATCGCTTCCTACTTGATGCTCACTTTGATGTCCCAAGAATGTCTCAAAATGTTTACAGCCAACAACTCCCTATTTTCTCCTATAGTGACTTTAGGATAAAAACAAAATTTTAAATGGGGGGCCATACATACACTTTTGCATACCGATTCCTCTTCACATGCCTTCACTTTTGCCTTCATTTCTTCAATATGTGTACCTAAGGTAGGGTTCAGTTGAACCTTCCAAACAATTTAAACCCTTGAAAACCTTACAGAAAGACAATCTGCAACTTGCATCCAACTTTTTGCAAAACATAACAATTATGAAACAACTGTTTGTGCACTACTTATGTATCTTGACCAACTTGACTTTGACCACTTTGACTTTGACCACCTTGACTTTGACCACTTTGACTTTGATCAATTTGACTTTGACCATCTTGACTTTGACCAATTTGACTTTGATGGGCTCAATAGTTTCCCACCACCTAATGGGCTCTCCATCCCAGAGAGCTAACAATCAAACCATGAGCAGAGAGGTTCATCTTCATACCTATTGTGCACAACCTTCAAAATGACATATAAGCAACTACCTAGTCCATCAGGAGAAGGAAATAACAATCACAAGGGACTAAGCAAAATTGGATATTCGCTCATTGAAGAAGCATAAGCTGGAGATTGGAGGGTAGGAAGGAAAGGTTAGGGAGGGCTGAAGGGTTAAGAAAGATAGGGTAAGGAGGGGTAAGGGTGGGGATGGGCAGATTGGATAAAGGGAGGGGCAAGGAGTAGGAATAAGGGCTTTGGAGAGGCCAAAATATGAATGATGAAAGCTAAAGAGGGTTCATATGGAAAAATGTGAAACAAGTGGGAAAATAAAGATGGAATAGACCATGTGGACCACGTGTAGAATAATAAACACATGTTAAATGTGCACAAAACATGTGGATTTGGACCAAAAGTAGGAAAGAAAGTCTGGATTTTGGCAAAACTAATGCAAAATTTAGTCCATCAATGTCAAGAGACATGAAATTGACCCCAAATTTGAAAAAATTGGCCATCTGAGGTGCAATCTAGAGCCAAAACCATTTTTCCAATAAAAAATTAAAAAAAACCACACACATAGGATAATTTTATCCTATGGTGGGCGGGGGGGAGAAGGGGGGAGGAGGGAGGGGGGGTTGGGGTGGGGGAAGGGGAAGGGGGAGGAAGGGAGGGGGCGCAAGAGAGAGGATAAAGAGAGGTTAGAGAGAGGGAAGAGAGAGAGTAGAGAGAGTAGAGAGAGTAGAGAAAGTAGAGGGAGTAGAGAGATGTAGAGAGAGGTAGAGAGAGAAGATAGAGAGAGGTAGAGAGATAGAGAGAGGTAGAGAGAAGGTTTTTTAAATAAAAATTGAAAGCTATAAGAGTGCTTTTTTTTAATATCTAGAAAATAGACAAAAAAATCCAAAAAAAAAAATCCAAACAAATTTCAAAAAATTCATTAAATTTTTAGAACAATTTTTCCACTCAAAATCACATAGAGCTTCCTTTTTTCTTCTATTTTATCAAGAAAAATGATATTGAGAAAAGATAAAAAAATCTAAAAACAAAAATCTAAAAACAAAATCCTAAAAATTCAAAGAAAAAAATCCTAAATATTTCCAACAATGTGTTCATGAAAAGGGTTATGAAATGGCTTCTAAATTGCATAAAAACTTAAAGAACAAGCATGAAAATGGATGAAATCTAATAAAACTGAAGCAAAAAAAATGGGACAAGAATGCTATATACAACTTGGACAGATTTTGCAAGTTCTAGGTGATCCAAGAAGCTTTACTTGTGTTGGTGATAGGCCTTGAGCCTAGATATGATGAGCAATTGAAGCTCATCACCCTCCACAATCCATATTGTACTACACTTCATTTCAATTGCCTTCCTTTTGGGTACACTAACCATCTGATAGGGCCACCCTCAATCCTTCATTGGAATAATATCTCCAGCATACTCCATCCTTTGTATGTCTGTTTTAGAAAATTTTTTATTTAATTATAACATTTCCATATTACTGTTTTAGCTTCTTTAGCCAATGGAATAATGTGTTTCCAAAGACCTGCAAGTACTTCCATATCCTTGTAAAGCCCTCCACTTACTACCATAAAAATTATCATCACAAATGATATACATACCAGTATCCATAACCAAGTGACCATTGATATAGAATTCGAAGTAGCTTCATCACTTTTCTTTTTTTCTTTCTTCTATTGCCTATGGCTGAGACTGTTTCACTCAAATCTGTAACCTGAATGATATCCTCTTTTACTTCATAGACTTCCTCTCTCCTTGAGTTGTTCGAAAAAATTCCATAGCAAGAAAATGAGTATTCTCCATGTAGCCAAGCCAACATGTTTTCTTCTTCATATAAATCCACCTCTAGGTTGTCCAACAAATCCTCTTCCATAAAAATACCAATTGTCTGCATCTTTCTGGTATGTCTTTGGTTGTCTGGTCCTTCTTCTAAAAATATTTGATGCAACTCTTTTTCCTCTTGCTTTACCCACATTGTGTCCTTACCCCAATCATGCAGCACATTGGCATGCCTTAATCAAGGTCTTCTAATCAACAGTGGGAAACTTCCATCTACCTGTGGTAGCCTTAAGACAACAAAATCCAAGTTAAAGATTTTACCTTGTATCTCCATCGGGATTCTAGGGACCACTTCCATAGGTCTTACTATACTTTGATCTGTCAATGTCATTGTGAAGTTGGCAGGTCTTGAAGGTTGTAATCCAAGATTTTTCATGGTGATTATTCCATTCTTCTTCACTCCTGCCATCTCTTTGAATCTTTGTAGCTTAGGTCCATCCAAGCTTTTTGTTAACATATCTACAACTTGTTCTTTTGTTGGAGTATACATCACTTCAATCTCTTTGTCAAGTACCTTTTCCCTCAAGAAATGATACTAAATCTCTATATGCTTAGTTCTGGCATGAAAAACAGGATTAGTTGCCAAATACAATGAACTCATATTATCTCCAAAAATAATTGGAGTACTCTGATCAGTTCCAAAACTCTTCAACAGGTCTTTAACCATATCACTTCTTTTGCAGCCTCTACCAATCCTTTATACTCAGCTTCTGTGGATGACAAAGCAACTGTATGTTGCTTCTTTGAGCACCAAGAAACTAACGTATCTCCAATATAACAAAGATACCCATGAGTAGACCTTCCATCATCTGAATCACCTGCCCAATCTGCATCACTAAATACTTTGATTCTTGTATCAGACGTAAATCAATAATACAAACCTTCACTTAGGGTTCCTTTGATATATCTCAGTACCCTTTGAGCTACAATCCAATGAGTCTTCTTTGGACAATGCATAAATTGTGATAACACACCTACTGCATATGATAGATCTGGCCTTGTCAAGGTAGCATAGATTAAACTACCTACCAAACTCTGATATTTCTTCATGTCATTGAATTCTTCACCTCCATACCTGCTCAACTTATGATTTACCTCCAATGGTGTGATTGAAGGCTTGCAATCCTCCATGTTAAATTTGACCAGAAGATTCTTCAAATACCTCTCTTGTGTAACATATACTCCATGTTGAGTATATACAATCTGCATTCCTAAGAAATAAGATAAGTTTCCCAAATCACTTAACTTAAACTCCTTCTCTATTTGTTTCTTAAGCTCATTGATTCCTTGAGCATCTCTACCTGTGACAATAATATCATCAACATAAATACACATGTATATGTATCCATTTTCACTTGCCTTCACTAGCAAGCTACTATCTGCCTTTGATGCTTGAAATCCACATTCATTCAAGAACTTAACAAGCCTATAATTCCATGCTCTTGGAGCCTGCTTCAATCCATACAAAGCTCTCTTGAGCTTACACACATAATCTGATCCAATTGAATCCATGAAACCTTTTGGTTGCTCCATGTGCACTTCATCTGCAATGTATCCATTCAGAAATGCATTCTTCACATCACCTATACCTGATAGGCTCTTTTCTTTCCCTTGAGGATCTTCTGACCTCTGCACTTCTTGAAGTCTTAGCCACATTTGATTCTGGATCAAATCTTGGCCCATCTTCAACATTATCCTGCAATTTACTTTTATAGTCAACATCATCAATATCTTCTTCATACACATTCACTTTTTCCTTCCCTTTCCTTTGTATTCTTTGTCATCTGCATAATCATTTGTTGACCCTGTATACGATGTACTTTGCTCATCAAATGTAACATCTTTGGTAACAAGAAATTGTTTCGTGGATGGACTCCACAACGTGTAACCCGTCTGTCTATCATCATACCCAATAAACACATACTTCTCTGCTTTGGGTTCTAACTTATGTCTCAATTGTGAAGGAACATAAGCATATGCTAAACATCCAAATACCTTACAATGATCAAGAGTAGGTTTCTTACCCCACCATGCTTCATAAGGAGTTCTTCCCTCCAATGCTTTACAAGGTAACCTATTCACAAGGTATGTTGCAGTGTTGATAGCTTCTGCCCATAAGTAATTTGGACAATTCTTTTCCTTCATCATTGCTCTTGCAAACTCTACAAGAGTTCTATTTCTTCTTTCTGCAACTCCATTTTGTTGAGGGGAGTACCTGCAAGTTACTTCTCTTTTTATACCTGCATTCCACAAATAATCATCAAACTCTTTAGAAAAATACTCTCCCCCTCCATCTGATCTCAACCTCTTGAGCTTTTGTCCTGTAATCCTTTCTGCATAAGCATGATATTGCTTGAATGTCTTGAACACTTCTGATTTGTCCTTGATTACATACAAAGTAATCCATCTGGTTGCATCATCAACAAACAACACATAATATCTGGATCCATTTATGCTATAGTCCCTTGAAGGACCCCACACATCTATATGATTCAATTCAAGCATATTTGAGTACTTATATCCTGATTTATTGTATGAACTTTTGTGTGCTTTACCTAATTGACAAGCTTCACACTTGTACACCATGTGTTGCCCTTCAACTTTTGGCAAACCAAGCACCACATCATTCCTTGACATTTCCTTTATGGCTCTCTCATTGAAATGACATAGCCTTTTATGCCATAGGTCTAATTCACACATCTTTTGACTTCCATAAGTAAATAAAGCATGTCCCACATTACCTTGAACTTTGAGAGTAAACAACCTTCCTTCCTTTTTACTTGCAATTATGATTCTTTATCCCTGATTTGGATCTTGCACATAGACACCATCATTTGTGAATCTGACTTCATATCCTTTCTCCACAATTTGCCCTACACTTATCAAAGTTTTAGGAATAGTAGGAACATAAAGTACCTTGCTCAAAAGTGTACTTCCACTCTTTGTCTTTACTGATCCAATGCTCTCCACTTTATGCTTGGTATTATCACTTGTTTGAACTGTATGTCCATTCACCTTTGCTTCCATATCAGTCAATATAAAACACCCTTTGATCTTCTCCTACTGATTCATGAGTTGCATTCAAGATAAGAGTCATATTATCCTTCTGATCTGATGCATAGTTATAATAATTGTTGTTGTAGGTCTGAGATTGAAAGCTTCTTCCACCTCCTCTAGCATATAATGTCCTACCACCTCTTCCTCTGAAATTGCCTCTTTGGTTTCTGCCTCCTCTACCTCTTTGATTAAAACTCTGATTATTGCTTCCACCATTTGTTATACCAACAATCATTTGCCAAATGATTTGTTCTACCACAAATCCAACAAGCTTTAGTATTATCTTTGTTCTTACCTCCTCTTCCTTTACCTCTGAAATTCATCTTTCCTTTTGTAAAGTTAGCTTGACTCGAGGTTCCTTCATCATCAGCTGATTGCTTCCCTTTGCCATTCTTTTTCTTGTCCTTGGAGTACATAGCTTGACTTGCACTCCTATCATTATCTCCTTTAATGTCCTGCTCAAAAGTTAGCATGTGTTCTAGAAATTGATTAAGATTAGGAGTAAAGTGATCAAGTGACAATTCTATGGACAATATGAAAGGCTTTCACTTCTCATCTCCTCTCAGACCTGTAAGTATTTGCCTTACCAAATTATCCTCTTCAATGTCTTCATCTACAGCTCCCAAGCTATCTGCAATATCCTTCATCCTTGCCACATTATCAAAAATTTATTGTGAGCTCTTCTTCTTGAAAGTTGTAAACTCAGCCCATAGTGAAGACTTCCTTGACTTGGTTGTATTTTGGAAATGCTCTTCCAAAGCATTCCAAACATCTGTTGCACTTTCCAATCCTCTGATTTGAGGTAGAAGATAATCATTTACAGCCATGTAAATGATGCTCCTAGCTTGAGCATCCTTTCTCATCCAGATCTTCAAATCTGCAAGCTCTTCCCTAGTTGGAATACTAGGATCTGCAAACTCACGCTTTTCTTCTTCTCCCCTGATGAATGCCATCAAATCTTTGCTCATGCGGTGTGCCTCCATCCTCATGGAACAAGCTGGATAGTTCTCCCTATCTAGCTTATCAATCTGCAAGCTTTCTCCCATCTTTTGATCTTCTGTATCTGCAATTACTATGATTTATGATAGTAAAGTGTACCTTTGATATGAAACTTCAATCCTTTTTTATCCTTCAAACTCGTGCTTTGTTTCTTCTGCAGGTTATCTTGAAGAATTTGTCCTTGTCCACCTTCAATTAGAAGGAACTTCAATATCTGCATAGAAATTCTTGTAATCTGAGTATAGATAATCCTTAGGATGATAAGGAGTAATGTAATAGACGCGGGATAAGTCAAAAATCATATGTATATAAGACAAGGATGTAAATAAATATGAGAGAGAGTCATTTGAAGACAAGTGTCTTAGAGATAGATGTGTAGAGAGTCTTTCTCAAGAAATTAGTGACGAGTTTTTCTCTGAGTTCTCTAGAGGAGGTGGAAGAAGCTTTCAATCTCAGTCCTACAACAACAATTATTATAACTATGCATCAGATCAGAAGGATGATATGACTCTTATCTTGAATGCAACTCATGAATCGGTAGGAGAAGATCAAAGGGTGTTTTATATTGGCTCAGGATGTAGCAATCATATGAGTGGCAATATATCATTGATGACTGATATGGAAGCAAAGGTGAATGGACATACAGTTCAAACAGGTGATAATACCAAGCATAAAGTGGAGAGAGAGCATTGGATCAGTAAAGACAAAGAGTGGAAGTACACTTTTGAGAAAGGTACTTTATGTTCCTACTATTCCTAAAAAATTGATAAGTGTAGGGCAAATTGTGGAGAAAGGATATGAAGTCAGATTCACAAATGATGGTGTCTATGTGCAAGATCCAAATCAGGGATATAGAAACATAATTGCTGGTAAAAAGGAAGGAAGGTTGTTTACTCTCAAAGTTCAAGGTAATGTGGGACATGCTTTATTTACTTATGGAAGTCAAAAGATGTTTGAATTAGACCTATGGCATAAAAGGCTAGGTCATTTCAATGAGAGAGCCATAAAGGAAATGTCAAGGAATGATGTGGTGCTTGGTTTGCCAAAAGTTGAAGGGCAACACATGGTGTACAAGTGTGAAGCTTGTCAATTAGGTAAAGCACACAAAAGTTCATACAATAAATCAGGATATAAGTATTCAAATATGCTTGAATTGATTCATACAGATGTGGGGGGTCCTTCAAGGGACTATAGCATGAATGGATCGAGATATTATGTGTTGTTTGTTGATGATGCAACCAGATGGATTACTTTGTATGTAATCAAGGACAAATCAGAAGTTTTCAAGACATTCAAGCATTATCATGCTTATGCAGAAAGGATTACAGGACAAAAGCTCAAGAGGTTGAGATCAGATGGAGGGGGAGAGTATTTTTCTAAAGAGTTTGATGATTATTTGTGGAATGTAGGTATAAAAAGAGAAGTAACTTGCAGGTACTCCCCTCAACAAAATGGAGTTGCAGAAAGAAGAAATAGAACTCTTGTAGAGTTTGCAAGAGCAATGATGAAGGAAAAGAATTGTCCAAATTACTTATGGGCAGAAGCTATCACTGCACTGCAACATACCTTGTGAATAGGTTACCTTGTAAAGCATTGGAGGGAGGAACTCCTTATGAAGCATGGTGGGGTAAGAAACCTACTCTTGATCATTGTAAGGTATTTGGATGTTTAGCATATGCTTATGTTCCTTCACAATTGAGACATAAGTTAGAACCCAAAGTAGAGAAGTATGTGTTTATTGGGTATGATGATAGACAGATGGGTTACAGGTTGTAGAGTCCATCCACAAAACAATTTCTTGTTACCAAAGATGTTACATTTGATGAGCAAATTACATGGTATACAGGGTCAACAAATGATTATGCAGATTACAAAGAAATACAAAGGAAAGAGAGGGAAAAAGTGAATGTGTATGAAGAAGATATTGATGATGTTGACTATAAAAGTAAATTACAGGATAATGTTGAAGATAGGCCAAGATTTGATCCAGAATCAAATGTGGCTGAGACTTCAAGAAGTGTAGAGATCAGAAGATCCTCAAGGGAAAGAAAAGAGCCTATCAGGTATAGCTATGATACATCTTTTTTAACAACAAAAGATTATGCTTATATTGTGAAGACAGAAGAGGATCCAATTACATATGAAGAAGCTAAAGGTAAACAGAATTGGGAGAAGGCAATGCAAGAAGAGTATGATGCTCTACTTGAAAATGAAACATGGGAGTTAGTGCCAAGACCAAAGAATCAGAAAGTCATTGGATGTAAGTGGGTGTATAAAACAAAAAGATTTGCAAATGGTAAGGTGTCTGGATACAAGGCTAGGCTTGTGGTCAAAGGTTATGCCCAAACTTATGGGGTAGATTATGATGAAACCGTTAGTCCTGTTGCTAAGATGTCTACAATTAGATCATTGATTGCTATTGTTGCTTGTAAAGGATGGAAGTTATCACAATTAAATGTGAAGGATGCATTTCTGAATGGATACATTGCAGATGAAGTGTACATGGAGCAACCAAAAGGTTTCATGGATTCAATTGGATCATATTATGTGTGTAAGCTCAAGAGAGCTTTGTATGGATTGACGCAGGCTCCAAGAACGTGGAATTACAGGCTTGTTAAGTTCTTGAATGAATGTGGATTTCAAGCATCAAAGGTAGATAGTAGCTTGCTAGTGAAGGCAAGTGAAAATGGATACATATACATGTGTATTTATGTTGATGATATTATTGTCACAGGTACAGATGCTCAAGGAATCAATGAGCTTAAGAAACAAATAGAGAAGGAGTTTAAGCTAAGTGATTTGGGAAACTTGTCTTATTTCTTAGGAATGCAGATTGTATATACTCAACATGGATTATATGTTACACAAGAGAGGTATTTGAAGAATCTTCTGGTCAAATTTAACATGGAGGATTGCAAGCCTTCAATCACACCATTGGAGGTAAATCATAAGTTGAGCAGGTATGGAGGTGAAGAATTCAATGACATGAAGAAATATCAGATTTTGGTAGGGAGTTTAATCTATGCTACCTTGACAAGGCCAGATCTATCATATGCAGTAGGTGTGTTATCACAATTCATGCATTGTCCAAAGAAGACTCATTGGATTGCAGCTCAAAGGGTACTCAGATATATCAAAGGAACCCTAAGTGAAGGTTTGTATTATGGATTTACTTCTGATACAAGAATCAAAGTATTTAGTGATGCAAATTGGGCACGTGATTCAGATGATAGAAGGTCTACTCATGGGTATCTTTGTTATATTGGAGATAAGTTAGTTTCTTGGTGCTCAAAGAAGCAACATACAGTTGCTTTGTCATCCACAGAAGCTGAGTATAAAGGATTGGTAGAGGCTGCAAAAGAAGTGATATGGTTAAAGACCTTGTTGAAGAGTTTTGGAACTGATTAGAGTACTCCAATTATTTTTGGAGATAATATGAGTTCATTGTATTTGGCAGCTAATCCTGTTTTTCATGCCAGAACTAAGCATATAGAGATTCAGTATCATTTCTTGAGGGAAAAGGTACTTGACAAAGAGATTGAAGTGATGTATACTCCAACAAAAGAACAAGTTGTTGATATGTTAACAAAAAGCTTGGATGGACCTAAGCTACAGAGATTCAAAGAGATGGCAGGAGTGAACAAGAATGGAATAATCACAATTAGTGATTGAGGGGGAGTTGTTGGAGCAAACCAATCACAAATTGGTGATTATAAAGAGCTTGAAGGTAGTCAATGATCAGTTTGAAGTGAAAGAAGTGATTTAAGAAAGTGAAGAAGATTTCAGAATGATAGCTTGTATACATATGTACATTACAGGTAGAAATTCTTGTAATCTGAGTATAGATAATCCTTAGGATGATAAGGAATAATGTAATAGATGCTGGATAAGTCAAAAATCATATGTATATAAGACAATGATGTAAATAAATATGAGAGAGTGTCATTTGAAGACGTGTCTTAGAGATAGATGTGTAGAGAGTCTTTCTCAAGAAATTAGCGACGAGTTTTTCTCTGAGTTCTCTCAGTTTGATCATGTGGATCAAAAATCCTTTTGTACATATCTAATCTGAAAGGTAATGAAGCTATGTTAAGAGTTTTATGATCTAATTCCTTTCCTACTGTGAGAATGATCAATAGGAACATTTGTATGTAGAATCTGCAAATAGACCTCTCAAAGTCGCGCACTTTTTCGTGTCAATGTTTTGCTTAGATCTCAATGCACAGTGTAAAGTTTTTTATAAATGAGCATTCAAAATCTAAGTTAGAAGGTAAGGAAGCCATGGCTAAAATCATTTAGCAAAATGGGATTTGTGCTGTGAGAAATCAACTTAAGAAGTTGACCATGTCAAACTCGCCATTTCTGGAATATAGTTTTTGACATACCTTTGATCTTAAGGATCAAATTGAAGCTTTAATGATTCTTTTGAAGGTCTACTGGTTGTTATGATTGCGCAAAGGTAGCTTGGAGGTATGTATATCATTAGATTGAAGAAACCTAAAGATATGTGCAGGTAATGAAGTTAATCTTTGAAGTAGACTTCTTGAAGAAGGAAAATTCTCACTAAGAGAATTATGCATGAATGATTTGGTAAATCAAAGTAACATTATAAAGTTTGGTCTATAACTAATATAGAGGTGTTCTTAGATCAGTCTAGATCAAGTCTTTGGAGATTAAGAGGTCTCCAACATCAAGCTGTGAATCAACAAAGAAGTATCATGTCTGATTCCACTTTTAGAGAATTCTGTGATGAACGACTCTAACAAGTGATGAATATCCCTAACTTGCTTTTGGTGTAATGGTTGGAACCAGGTTAAAATTCTGCTCTTTAACGTGAGTCCAAATGCATTGTATTGTGTGAAAATATCTTCTACTTGCTCTGCTCGCAATACCTGCTTAAATTTGGCAACATGGTCATAGGCATCTTCTGTCCCATCAAAGTAATTTTTCATCGACTTTACTAATTGAGTGGGTCTGAGTATCCTTGGATGTTCACGTGGTCTAGGTAGGGGAAAACCATCTCTACCACCTGGTATTCTTGGTTTGCTTTTCATTCCAATCTATCGGTCTCCATGGTTGGTCTATCATCAAAGTCCTCTTCATCAGATTCATCAAAGTTTAAGGCTTCATTCATAGCTTGATCTTGATCTAGAGAATCTTGCATCTCAGTATCTAGATTAAGCGAAAACCTCTTCCTTTTAATTAGGCCGATAAAGTTATCTTTAAAAACAGGCTTTGCAATAGAGAAAACTTGTTCTAAAGACATAGTCACTTGACTCTTAAGCAAAATGTCATCTAAAATCTCCATAGGATCTATTTTTCTCTCAATTTCTGAAATCAAGATGGCTTTAGGTTTTCTCTTTGGTTTCTTTTGTTTTTGCTCAGGATCTTGTTTTTGTTCATGTTCTCGTGTTTGGTCTTCAGTTTGTTTTGATTGTTCTGGTTTATCTAAAGGCTTTGGTTCTGTTTTTCTTTGCTTTGTCTTCTTCCCTTTTTGTTTCTCCTCTTGTTTTTGTTCATTGGGTTTCGATTCTTGTTTTTTATCTTTGGATTGTGATGTTTCTCCTTGCTCTATGATTGTTTCTATTCCCTCTGAGGTTTGTTTTCGAGTCACTCTTCTTTCACTAGGCTCAGCTTCATCTCTTTTTCGTTTTTCTTCTACATTGGATATGTGAGAAATAAGAGATTGATCTTCTATCGGTGACTCCCAAGCCGTTATTCTCCTAATCTCATCTCGTGCTCTTACTAAAGCCTCTATGGAAAAGTCAACTTCCTTTGTGGGTTTACTTGATTCTACTTGTTGTTCATCAAGAGCTTCTAGTTTCACTCCTCTAGTTCCTACGTCCATTATGGTTATATTTTCATAATGTTTTTTCATTCCTCCCTTACCATAATTTCCTTGCAAAGGTAGCCTAGATCGATAGTCACAGATTTTCTTGTCTATGTCTATTACTAGTCGTTGCTCCTTAGCAGCCTTCAATAGTTCACAATCTCTGAAAAGGTGCTCTAACGAATCACACCAAGGACACCTACGAGGGCCACGCACAAACCCATTTTGATTTTGAGGATTTTGATTAACTTGTGGTGGGAAATTTTGAAACTGAGGATTTTGTTGATAAGGTATTGCTTGAACAGGATAATTAGGATTTTGAAAAGGCAATTGATGTATTTGAGGAGCTTGGGGAGCAACATGTGGTACTTGAGGTGCAAGAGGAGCTTCCATTTTTATACGGTTGATGATTTTGAAAATTTTGATTTTGAGGATTTTGAAAAGCTATTTGAGAAGCTTGAGGATACATGTTTTGATACATTTGAGGATTTTGCACATGAGGATGAGGATTTTGCATTGAAGGATTATGCATTGGAGGAACTTGATATGCTTGAGTAGGAGCTACTTGTGGATTTTGATTGGTAGCTATAACATGTTGATTAGGCTCTTGAAAAGTCATTGTGTTCATTTGATTTTGGAAAGTTTTGGTGTAACTAGATTGTAAAGCATCTATAGTCTTGGCCAAATTGGATTGTGTAGCAATAAGACTTTCCATTTGCTTAGTGAGAATATCCACTTGAGATTGTTCAACTACACTTTTATTTGGCTCTACTTTAAAACCTTGAGTAGGCTCCATCATTTGAGGAATAGGAGTAGAGTCAAAAAGCATAGCATGGGATTGTTCTCTAACTTGCTCCTTAGTTTGTGGAAGGCTAGCTTGAGGAAGACTAGTTTGCTCATAAAGCATGGATTGTCTTTGATGTCTATGGGCTACAGCCTCTACTACTTTACGCACTTTTTGCCAATTGTTAGTAAGACCATAGCGCTTATCTGGTTCTTCTAATCGCCGTTCAACTTCCCTACGAGTTTCAGGATGAAGAAGCTTAAGAAAATTGATCACAAGATCAGGTTCCAAAGTTATCTTATCCTCATCAGGAAGTTGTTCATAGCGTCTAATATACTCATTTTGTAAGTGAGTAATAGAGCTACTAGGCTTTGGAGAATTGACCCATCGTAAGAATCCATCCCGATTATGTTGGCTATAATCTTCAAGATAGAATTCTTTGAGCATCTCCTTTCTAAAATCACTTCAACGAAGACTATCATATTGAGTGACACGGTTTATGATAGAGCTATCAACTATTCGTTCAAAGAATGATATCAAAAGATCTTCAGGAAGACCAAAAATCATAGCTTGCTCTTCAAACAAATCTAAGTAGCTTGTGATGTTGATGCCATTGAATTTTCCCTTCTCTCTCAACATAGAAGAGACTATTCTTTGGCCTTGTTTCTCAACAATAAGGGATTTGAATCCTTCCTCCATCTTATGTGAATAAGCAAGTGATGCACGATGCTCTAGATCTCTCACAAATGCGTTTACTTCACGACGAAGATGTGCACGATACTGTGAGAAATCCAGTGCAACACTCAAGACTGATGATGATAATATGATGAGGATGAGAAATATGAAACAAAGGATATGGATCACAACCTCCCAACAAGTTCAGAAGCAAATGCCACGAAGCGTTTCAAATGTGGAGGTGATCGCAATCCGGGTGGATCGGGTCCGGTCGTGGCACACACAGGGTGTATGAAGCTAATGAATGTTGGAAGGTTTAAGGACATGAAAGTGAAATTAATTTTGAGTATGGAGAAGAGAGAGATGTTGAAATGTTTATGGGAATGGGAATGTAGGAGTGCAAGTTAGATTTATGAACATGAATGATAAGAATGAAAGAGAACCATACACACGAATCAAATTTGGAAGGAAGAATGGTCCATTGAAGGAGCTTCTTAAACACTTCCTAATTCTAATCCATATGCATAGTCTTCTTTGGATGATATGTATGCATGACGTGAATAGATGGAATCCTTACACATAAATCAGTTTCGAAAGGAAGAATGGTCCAATATTGGAGCTTCTTATACACTTTCAGAAACTAATAAATATGTATGGACATGTATGGATTATATGCATGCAAGTGAATCATGATGGTAGAGTTTACTCACAAGCTCAATGAGACATCCTCACTGGTTCAACGCAATCGTGCGGAGCCTTCTCACACATAGAAGAAAATAGAAGACATTTAAAAATACTTAAGAGACTGAGAGACATGCGAGAAGAGATAAGTGACAAGTGACATGAATTAAAAGAATTTGAATTAAGTTACATGTAAAATAATCGTCGTGGTACGTCATGCTAAGCAGTCTACTGATCAAAGGTGGTTCCGACCCTCAAACCATGACAGTTCAACCGAATGTCACACGTAAGAAGGTGAGTTCCACTCCAGTGACCCTATGTCTGTTTAGGCTCGTAAAGTCTAACTAAAGAAGTCTAAGACTCATTAAAATCAGCTCTAACTCACTCACATGCTCCACCGAGGGTGAGTCAAGATAGAGATGCTGGTTTCAAGAGCCTATCCTAGATTGGAGTTCTAATTTAAATTTGAAACTAGGTTCTATACTCATACTAGCTCACCTTGGATCCTCACTCGCTCAACCGAGGGTGATCGTCTCAAGGAAACCGTAAGCTAGCATGATCCCTATGGATGCCTAACAATGATGCTCTAGGAGTTTGGAGGGGGGTTTATATAGTTTTTTGAATGAATTTGGGCCCTTGGATCTAGAGAAATCAACTCTCAACTCTAGGATCACTACTTTTGATTACAACCATTTGATTAATCAAATCAATGGCTTGGAATTGTTCTTTCTATCAAATCTAGTGAAAAGGAGTGAAATTTAGGCGCCCTCATTCTCCACCATTGGATCTGGGGATGATCTGGACCGTCGGATCAGTGTTGACATCAATTCGGATAAGATAAGCCACTATTTTTGGAGAAAAGCTGCATTATTGATCTTTGATTGTCAAAAATTATCTTCTTTTATGGAAAAACTCGTGGATCCTCCTTGCTTTAAGCATAAGTGCATCTCCACCCTTGAATATGAGCTCATCTTGATCGTACAACATGGTTCAATCATATTTTGACATGTGGTAGCCCTTCAAGCCTTCAATTTTCTTATTCTAGAAAACTGCAGTGACCTTGAAAACTGGACTTTGTACTCTTTGACCCTCCAAATAGGCTTTGATGAAGATGAACCTTTGTAGGACTATGTTTCCAAAGATCTCCTTCAGGAATATGCAGAAAAAACTCCCATCTGAATCTCCCTTGTACAAGTTTGACTACATTTGGAAGCTTGCAAGGTGGCATTAAGGTGTCTAGGAAGCTCTGATAGCCTTGAAAATTTGTACAAATATGTAGCCATATATGATCTTTATGCATGCCAAACCATATGGCTAACATAATTTTCTATACAAGAATTTGTAGGGTCAAACTAGAAAAATTTCATTTTTACAAAATGAACATAGCATATCAATGTGCTACAAAATCCATTTTCTGCTGAAATTTGAAATATTCTTTCACAATCAGAGATATGGTCAAGAACAAATTTACGACATCCAGATGAGTCTAAAGAAATATCCTTTACACGTTCCTCACTCCCTTTAATTGGAATGTCATCAATGAATGGCATAGTTATATGAGGGATAAAATCATGTTAGACCATATTCATAGCACTCATCATATGAGCCACAGAATTAGTCGCTCCTTGAGGTAAAGTACACATTCGCACTAAGACTAAAGTAGTTTTCATTGTGGTTATGTCACGACTGTCAATTGCTAATTGGAATTGGTCATATCCAGAATATAAATCACCCATTGAATAGATAGAATGTCCTGAAAATGATTCAGCAAACTCATCTACAATGGGTCATGTTCCTACATTCCTTATGGTGACTTTATTGACGGGTTGGAGATCTTGAATAAAACGTAGTTTCCCATTCTTTTTAGGCACAGTGAACCATCTATTTGAGTAAGGTACAAAAGATGGCTCTAAAATTCTCATGTTTATCTTCTCCTTAAGTAGTTTCATTAGCTCAGGTAAGTGAGCCTTTGGAACTGGTATAGGGCGAAGATTCCATGGAATATGCGGAATAGTAAAGATTATCATGGGTGAAACTAGCTTAGGATCTACACAACCAATCTTATGAGGATACATAGTAAAGGCTTTTCCATGGCTTCGTATAACTCTCTCAAATTTATCTCTCTCTGCTTGCAAAAGAAAGCCATCATCTCTACCAATTTTCACCTGTTTGATTGTCTCATCCGTGAATGTATGTCCTATGTTTTTCTTATCCCGAAGAATTGGATCATTTTTCACATCAATAACTTTTTCATTACTTCCTTGAGGTAATGGTTGAGCTATGGGTTTGATTTTTTTGTCTACAGTTTTGAACTTTGTTTCAACTAAGGCATCATGTGTTTGGTTAAATTTTGAGCACTTGTCAAAATTGAGAGCATACTCTTGGATTAGAGCATACTCATCAAGGGAAGAAAGAAGAATAATATGGGAATTAGAATTTTGTTGAAGACATAACTCTAACTCCTCAAGAGTAGAAAAACAATGAGATGTTTCAATGACATGCTCAATGTTCTCATCATGTTCCATGATTTTGTTGTTTTTATAAATTTTTTGGGTCTTTTTGATAAAAGACTTGGACAATTGACTCTTATGAAGAAAATCTAATCTAGAATGTGGAAAACAAAGTGACAAACTATTGTACATGTTGGTTGGATGCGAGATGTCAAACCAATATCCACTGTTTTCCCGCTCAACAATGGATTCTATCCGAAATTTTGATCATATGTAGCTCCAAACATGAATCGAGGTGCACAATCACTACAAGCATGCTCATGACCATGAGTAACAATAGGTTTCTTTCTAATTGACAATCGATTCCTAGGATGATTCACTCCTACTGTCATGACTTGAAGTGATTGCATTCCATCCTTAGACTTAAATCTAGCATAGGTAGACCCATCATCCATGGCTTTAGTTTCCATATGACTCTCACAAATAAAGGGTTGACCTAAGAGAACTTCATAGGAGCAATTATCTTGAATAAAAAAGTGAAACTCTTCTGTGATTTCTCCTATGGATATGGGCACACTAGCACAAGCTCCATACAGGGTACCTACACCATTATCTGCAGTTCTCATACGCCATCCACAATCTTTATCTATGGGCCATCCATAACTTATCATAGACTTCTCTTGAAATCACATTGATTTCAGAGCCGGAATCTACTAATGCATTTACAGTGATAGTGTTCTTATCATTTCCTATTTTAACATGCATCTCTGATGTACCTCTAGACCAAAATGTTCTTTTAAAGTGACTTTCAGGATTGTTTTCATGATTTTCATGGTCAGGTTGAATAGGTCCTAAGAAATTTTTATTAACATTTACTTCATCATCATCAAAGTCCTCTTCATCAGATTCATCAAAGTTTAAGGCTTCATTCATAGCTTGATCTTGATCTAGAGAATCTTGCATCTCAGTATCTAGATTACGCGAAAACCTCTTCCTTTTAATTAGGCCG
Source organism: Ceratopteris richardii (assembly GCA_020310875.1). Taxonomy (NCBI): domain Eukaryota; kingdom Viridiplantae; phylum Streptophyta; class Polypodiopsida; order Polypodiales; family Pteridaceae; genus Ceratopteris; species Ceratopteris richardii. The sequence continues at coordinate 61,674,170 of CM035424.1, read as the reverse complement.
ATAAAGTTATCTTTAAAAACAGGCTTTGCAATAGAGAAAACTTGTTCTAAAGACATAGTCACTTGACTCTTAAGCAAAATGTCATCTAAAATCTCCATAGGATCTATTTTTCTCTCAATTTCTGAAATCAAGATGGCTTTAGGTTTTCTCTTTGGTTTCTTTTGTTTTTGCTCAGGATCTTGTTTTTGTTCATGTTCTCGTGTTTGGTCTTCAGTTTGTTTTGATTGTTCTGGTTTATCTAAAGGCTTTGGTTCTGTTTTTCTTTGCTTTGTCTTCTTCCCTTTTTGTTTCTCCTCTTGTTTTTTGTTCATTGGGTTCCAATTCTTGTTTTTTATCTTTGGATTGTGATGTTTCTCCTTGCTCTATGATTGTTTCTATTCCCTCTGAGGTTTGTTTTCGAGTCACTCTTCTTTCACTAGGCTCAGCTTCATCTCTTTTTCGTTTTTCTTCTACATTGGATATGTGAGAAATAAGAGATTGATCTTCTATCAGTGACTCCCAAGCCGTTATTCTCCTAATCTCATCTCGTGCTCTTACTAAAGACTCTATGGAAAAGTCAACTTCCTTTGTGGGTTTACTTGATTCTACTTGTTGTTCATCAAGAGCTTCTAGTTTCACTCCTATAGTTCCTACGTCCATTATGGTTATATTTTCATAATGTTTTTTCATTCCTCCCTTACCATAATTTCCTTGCAAAGGTAGCCTAGATCGATAGTCACAGATTTTCTTGTCTATGTCTATTACTAGTCGTTGCTCCTTAGCAGCCTTCAATAGTTCACAATCTCTGAAAAGGTGCTCTAACGAATCACACCAAGGACACCTACGAGGGCCACGCACAAACCCATTTTGATTTTGAGGATTTTGATTAACTTGTGGTGGGAAATTTTGAAACTGAGGATTTTGTTGATAAGGTATTGCTTGAACAGGATAATTAGGATTTTGAAAAGGCAATTGATGTATTTGAGGAGCTTGGGGAGCAACATGTGGTACTTGAGGTGCAAGAGGAGCTTCCATATTATACGGTTGATGATTTTGAAAATTTTGATTTTGAGGATTTTGAAAAGCTATTTGAGAAGCTTGAGGATACATGTTTTGATACATTTGAGGATTTTGCACATGAGGATGAGGATTTTGCATTGAAGGATTATGCATTGGAGGAACTTGATATGCTTGAGTAGGAGCTACTTGTGGATTTTGATTGGTAGCTATAACATGTTGATTAGGCTCTTGAAAAGTCATTGTGTTCATTTGATTTTGGAAAGTTTTGGTGTAACTAGATTGTAAAGCATCTATAGTCTTGGCCAAATTGGATTGTGTAGCAATAAGACTTTCCATTTGCTTAGTGAGAATATCCACTTGAGATTGTTCAACTACACTTTTATTTGGCTCTACTTTAAAACCTTGAGTAGGCTCCATCATTTGAGGAATAGGAGTAGAGTCAAAAAGCATAGCATGGGATTGTTCTCTAACTTGCTCCTTAGTTTGTGGAAGGCTAGCTTGAGGAAGACTAGTTTGCTCATAAAGCATGGATTGTCTTTGATGTCTATGGGCTACAGCCTCTACTACTTTACGCACTTTTTGCCAAGTGTCAGTAAGACCATAGCGCTTATCTGGTTCTTCTAATCGCCGTTCAACTTCCCTACGAGTTTCAGGATGAAGAAGCTTAAGAAAATTGATCACAAGATCAGGTTCCAAAGTTATCTTATCCTCATCAGGAAGTTGTTCATAGCGTCTAATATACTCATTTTGTAAGTGAGTAATAGAGCTACTAGGCTTTGGAGAATTGACCCATCGTAAGAATCCATCCCGATTATGTTGGCTATAATCTTCAAGATAGAATTCTTTGAGCATCTCCTTTCTAAAATCACTTCAAGGAAGACTATCATATTGAGTGACACGGTTTATGATAGAGCTATCAACTATTCGTTCAAAGAATGATATCAAAAGATCTTCAGGAAGACCAAAAATCATAGCTTGCTCTTCAAACAAATCTAAGTAGCTTGTGATGTTGATGCCATTGAATTTTCCCTTCTCTCTCAACATAGAAGAGACTATTCTTTGGCCTTGTTTCTCAACAATAAGGGATTTGAATCCTTCCTCCATCTTATGTGAATAAGCAAGTGATGCACGATGCTCTAGATCTCTCACAAATGCGTTTACTTCACGACGAAGATGTGCACGATACTGTGAGAAATCCAGTGCAACACTCAAGACTGATGATGATAATATGATGAGGATGAAAAATATGAAACAAAGGATATGGATCACAACCTCCCAACAAGTTCAGAAGCAAATGCCATGAAGCGTTTCACGTCGGGTTCAAATGTGGAGGTGATCGCAATCCGGGTGGATCGGGTCCGGTCGTGGCACACACAGGGTGTATGAAGCTAATGAATGTTGGAAGGTTTAAGGACATGAAAGTGAAATTAATTTTGAGTATGGAGAAGAGAGAGATGTTGAAATGTTTATGGGAATGGGAATGTAGGAGTGCAAGTTAGATTTATGAACATGAATGATAAGAATGAAAGAGAACCATACACACGAATCAAATTTGGAAGGAAGAATGGTCCATTGAAGGAGCTTCTTAAACACTTCCTAATTCTAATCCATATGCATAGTCTTCTTTGGATGATATGTATGCATGACGTGAATAGATGGAATCCTTACACATAAATCAGTTTCGAAAGGAAGAATGGTCCAATATTGGAGCTTCTTATACACTTTCAGAAACTAATAAATATGTATGGATATGTATGGATTATATGCATGCAAGTGAATCATGATGGTAGAGTTTACTCACAAGCTCAATGAGACATCCTCACTGGTTCAACGCAATCGTGCGGAGCCTTCTCACATATAGAAGAAAATAGAAGACATTTAAAAATACTTAAGAGACTGAGAGACATGCGAGAAGAGATAAGTGACAAGTGACATGAATTAAAAGAATTTGAATTAAGTTACATGTAAAATAATCGTCGTGGTACGTCATGCTAAGCAGTCTACTGATCAAAGGTGGTTCCGACCCTCAAACCATGACAGTTCAACCGAATGTCACACGTAAGAAGGTGAGTTCCACTCCAGTGACCCTATGTCTGTCTAGGCTCGTAAAGTCTAACTAAAGAAGTCTAAGACTCATTAAAATCAGCTCTAACTCACTCACACGCTCCACCGAGGGTGAGTCAAGATAGAGATGCTGGTTTCAAGAGCCTATCCTAGATTGGAGTTCTAACTTAAATTTGAAACTAGGTTCTATACTCATACTAGCTCACCTTGGATCCTCACTCGCTCAACCGAGGGTGATCGTCTCAAGGAAACCGTAAGCTAGCATGATCCCTATGGATGCCTAACAATGATGCTCTAGGAGTTTGGAGGGGGGGTTTATATAGTTTTTTGAATGAATTTGGGCCCTTGGATCTAGAGAAATCAACTCTCAACTCTAGGATCACTACTTTTGATTACAACCATTTGATTAATCAAATCAATGGCTTGGAATTGTTCTTTCTATCAAATCTAGTGTAAAGGAGTGAAATTTAGGCGCCCTCATTCTCCACCATTGGATCTGGGGATGATCTGGACCGTCGGATCAGTGCTGATATCAATTCGGATAAGATAAGCCACTATTTTTGGAGAAAAGTTGCATTATTGATCTTTGATTGTCAAAAATTATCTTCTTTTATGGAAAAACTCGTGGATCCTCCTTGCTTTAAGCATAAGTGCATCTCCACCCTTGAATATGAGCTCATCTTGATCGTACAACATGGTTCAATCATATTTTGACATGTGGTAGCCCTTCAAGCCTTCAATTTTCTTATTCTAGAAAACTGTGGTGACCTTGAAAAGTGGACTTTGTACTCTTTGACCCTCCAAATAGGCTTTGATGAAGATGAAACTTTGTAGGACTATGTTTCCAAATATCTCCTTTAGGAATATGCAGAAAAATCTCCCATCTGAATCTCCCTTGTACAAGTTTGACTACATTTGGAAGCTTGCAAGGTACCATTAAGGTGTCTAGGAAGCTCTGATAGCCTTGAAAATTTGTACAAATATGTAGCCATATATGATCTTTATGCATGCCAAACCATATGGCTAACATAATTTTCTATACAAGAATTTGTAGGGTCAAACTAGAAAAATTACATTTTTACAAAATGAACATAGCATATCAATGTGCTACAAAATCCATTTGCTGAAATTTGGGCTATAGACTGCCTTTGACAATCTTTACAAGTATATGAATTTTCATCTAATTTGGTGACAATAAAATTTTTGCCCTAATTTCCCAACTTTGACCAGCTTTGACCAGCTTTGACCGCTACCATGGACTTTCTTGATTTCTTTGAAACTTTGTATGTGAGCTTCCTTTGACATCCTTGATGCATCTTGGAATTCTCGGGGAATTCCGGCTACCTTCACCAAATATGTTTTTTGTAGGCCTTCACAAGTGAGAGAGGAGAGAAAATCTCGACGACAGCGTCACGATGGTGTACTTGTATCATCATGATGGTCTAGAGGATACTTGGCAAGTGGGTCGTCGTGATGGCATGAGCCAATTGCGATGGTGTGGAGTCGACAAGATCGTCGTGATGGTCAGTGGTCATCACGATGGTCCAACTGAACCATCATGATGGTGTGAGACTGTCGCGATGGTCCGACTAAGCTATCGCGATGGTGCGAGCCAATCATGATGGTGTGACACAATGGTGATGGCATGAGCCCATCGCGATGGTCCACCAAACTATAAATTTCAAGATGCACCTATGGATCGTGTGTGCGCAAGTGTTCTCTAGGCCGTGGTATACACGCTTACCAAAAATGTTGAACTTGTCAGACCATCACGATGGTCTGACACCTACGGTAGATCTAACAAAAATTTGACATTCTCACCTTTTTGGGGCTCTCTTGTTGTTCTGGAGCATTGTACCTGCAAGAAAACGCAAAAACACACACACCAATGCAAACTCAAAAACTCTCTCTCACACATGCACAAATGAGGGAAATGAGGAGGATATGTGGATATGGTGAAATTTTTTATTTTTTTGGAGTGGAAGAAGATGATGTGGTGGTGAATGAGGAGTGTAGAGGAGATGAAAAACAAAAAAAACTACTAAAAAACAACAACAAAAACTGAAATTTTTACCTTCTAACTACTCAAAAACAACAACAAAAACTAAAATTTTTACCTTCCAATGCCAATTCTTGTTATACTCTTACCATCACACATTCGTCCTAGAACTCGATCCCCAGCAATGATGCCAAATTTGGTGTTGCTCTAGCACAATGGTAAGTACCACGTTAAGAAGCTCCACCTCCTTAATCTCAATCCGCGGAAGAGATAGGAGTGATATGAAGATTGTGAATGCGAGAAGTAGTGAGAGTGAAGGTGAGAAGCATGAAGATGCACACACACATACACACACACACACACACACACACACACAAGAAAGAGACAAGCAAGACACAATGGAAGGTTGAAAGTAGAGACTATTGCTCAATAACACTATTACAAGCTCACACTAACTCATACAATCCAACACTGGCTAACCTCAAAAATGAGCTCTCTAGCTCTATTTTTAGTTTTCTTTTATCTAGTGTTCGGCATAGTTAAAAAATAGGTTCTCGATGCTATTTGGAGGTCTAGACAAGATCTAAAAATAGCCAAAATTGGTATGCTTCTTCTACCTAAGCTCCTCAAGCTCGAGGACTCCTTGACTTGCACAAAATGGAGCTACTAATCACAAAAGTGGGTGTTTCTATGATACATATATTACAAAAGTGATAAAAATCAATGTTTGGGGTTTTGAAAGAGTAATATCAAATATGTTTATGTGGAAAAATTGGTTGCATGGCTCCCCACGACTCTTTGTAGTCTGCCTTCACATGCTACCTCTGTGTCTCTGCCTTTGGCTACTACCAACAATAGATTCCTTCATTAAGTTTCCCTTTGAGGTACTCGAGTACTCTCTTTACAACATCCATGTGTGGTCTTCTAGGTGAGTGCATGAACTAACTAAGAACTCCCTCACTATAGGCTATGTCTGGTCTTGTGTGATTACCATCTATTACGCTACCAATTAAGCTTTGACTATCTTTAGGATCATCAATCTTCTCAGCTTCATAGACACTTAGTTTATGGTTTAATTCCAAAGGTGTACCTAAGCTTGGTGTTCTCCATTCTGAACTTGAGAAGTAAGTCTTGAATGTATCTTCTCTAAGTTAGGTAGATCCCTTCATCTGTATAAATCACTTGCACACCTACAAAATATGTGAGCTCACCTAAGTCAATAATTTTGAACTCCTCTTGCATGTGTCTCTTGATCCCTTGAATACCATTCAGATCATCACTATCATAATAATGTCATCTACATATACACATAGATATATAAACTCATTGTGATCCCTTTTGATGAATAAAGAAGGATTTGAGTTGCTAGGTATGAACCCTTGATCTTGAAGGTATGTAACCAACCTATAATTCCAATCTCTTGGAGCTTGTTTTAATCCATAAAATGCCTTCTTAAGTCTATAAACATAAGATGTATGATTAGGGTTTCAAGACCTAGAGTTTGTGACATGTATACCTCTTCACTTATCCAACCATTTAGGAATGCATTTTTTACATCAAGTTGGAGGAGTCTACAATTTCTTATAGCAGCTACACTTATCAATGTTCTAATTGTGGTCATCTTCACAACTGGTGAGAATAATTCCTCATAGTCTATACCATGAGTTTGTCAGCATCCTTTGGTAAATAATCTTTTCTTGTACCTGCGAATTAATCCATATGGGTTTCTCTTAAGGTTTTATACTCATCTGAAAGCAATTACATGATTGGATGACATTGGAACCAAATTCCAAGTGTTCATCTCCTTCAAAACATCTATTTCTTCTTTCATAACCTTTTCCCAATTAGGGTTTCCCGTTGGCTCTTCATAGGATGAGGTTCCTTTTGAAATTGAGTCCTTTTCCAAATAGATTGAATGCTTAGTAAAAAATGTGGAATCATATCTGTCGAGCCCTAACCGGTTGAAACTAAGGGTGCAAAGTATTTTTTCTCTTAAGGTTCAAAGGATGAATTTAAAATCTTAAGGTGCAAAAGTAAAGAATTAAAAGGAAAGGTGAAGGTATGGAAGGCCGCGTACGCAAAGGTGGAAATAGGGCCGCCCAATCAAAATTTTATTTTAAAGTCACTCTTGTTCTAAAGTCACTACAGGACAAAGTAGTGAGTCGTTGAGGACCAGTTCAAAAGACAATCTTGGGACATTGAAAGGGCACCAAGATTGTATTACAGTTAGAGTGCACGAACCGGCGGACTCCACAAAAGGGAGACAAAAGGCTATTCTTGGACACAAAAAGTAGGAAGAAAGGGAGAAGTGAAGAGTCACTGGTGTGTGTCGACTGCAGAGGGTGAAGAGTGCAAGAAGTGAGGCTAAAGGAGGTGCAGGGAGTGCGAAGCAGGGGACCAAAATCCCAAAAGTCTCTCTCCGCGATCAGGCCCGAAAGAGATTAGTCCCTCAGCTCGTGGAAGCTTAGTGCAAGGTGTGCACAAGGAGAAGCTGGAAGCAAGTGAAGGACTGGTGCAGAAGAGGCCGGCTGCTGGGAGATTCTGAGATAATTAATCTTTTGTGATTGAGCATTCACTGTAATTGCGCCCCAAGTATTAACTTGGATTGAATGAAATAGTATAATCCTTCTATTGTACTCAAAAACTCGAGGTTCAAAGGTTCAAAGGTGTTTCTGTAGAAGCTTGTCTGATTTATTTCGTCTCTTGTTCTTCTTCTTTTTCTCCTACAAACCCTCAAACTCCTTCACGTCCAAGAAAACCCCCAACAAATTTGGCACGCCCGGTGGGACATACAAGGAGATTTGAGCCTAGGAGAAGATCTATTCCACTGCCAACAGTAATACTCCAGTTGAGGTAAGTACGTATAGCAAGTGTCTCATTTCAGGTGAACTATGAATAGCTCATGACCGCGACCCGGTCACAAACCTTGAGGGTCAAGTGCAAGCAGACAAGAAGAAAGGCGAACAGAAGATCATCGAGTCCACTTTCATCAACTTCATCGGTAGGAAGCATGGCAGGACAAGTGGACCTAGAAACTTTACTCTCCAGATTAAACATAAAATTGCCCTCTTTCAGAGGTTTAGCCCATGAGGATCCAGATGAGCACATTCGAAGATTTCTTGCACTATGCAAGACTAGAGGTCTAATGGGTAGGGAAGATGCCTTCTTGATACTCTTCCCTGCCACTTTGGAAGGTCTGGCAGACAAGTGGTTTAGCCAGTTTCCTGAAAACCACTTTACCTCTTGGGATTTGATGAAAGAGGCCTTCAAAAATCAGTTTCAGCACGGAAACACGGCAGAGATCATTATCGAAGATTTAGAAAACTTGAGATTGGGTCCAGGAGAAAAGTTCCCAGAGTTTGTGACCAGGGCCAAAGCACTAATGGCTAAACTACCAGATCCACCACACGATTTCTTTGTCAAGAAATGGCTAGCCAAACCCCTACCTGTGGTCACCCAATGCAAAATAAAAGAGTTAGTGCTACCTACTGCCTCTGTTGAGGAGTTCATCAATACGGCCACACGCTTGGAACAGATAAGGCACCAGTATGGTGCAACTTCTTCCCAACCATCACATGGTACAGAACTGGAGGACCCAGTGATCCAGTTAAGAAGGGAGCTAGAGGGCTTGAAAAGGAATAAGCCTTACCTAGAGGAGGAGACTGATGTAGCTCAGCTGAGAAAAGAGATTGAAGCCCTCAAGCTCCAAAAGGAAGAGGAAGCCCAAGCAGAAGAACTAGCTCAGCTGAGATAGGAATTGCAAGAACTCAAAGGAGGCGGCATTAAGAACGGACTCTGGTGCTCCATGTGCAGCAAGCAAGGGCACATAGTAAGTGAATGTCCTCTGCTAAATGTGACTTGTCAATTATGCAGGAAGATTGGGCATGAGGCCCATGAATGCCAAGTAAGGGGAATGCCGACAACGACATAATGGACACAAGGAGGACTCTTGCCACCAGCAAATGTAATGGCAGCAGCAGCAAACCAAGGTAACAACTATAATCCTAGACCGAGAACTAACTTTGCAAATGGTCCTAGAAGGCCAATTATTTGCTTCAGATGTGGAGAATGCGGGCACTACCAATCTAGGTGCACCCTCCCAGAAAATGCACCTCCTTGCAGGAACTGTCCAGAGGCCAGGGATCACTATACAAACTGTTGTCCTAAGAATCAAGCCTCTACTTCCGGACCCCATCTCCAAATGATCTCTGTATTCAAGGAGGAAACATTACCTCAGGTGAATGAACCCTCACCATCTACCAGAGTGGTACAATTAGAAGAACTCGAATCTTTTGCAGTACAGACAAGAAGCAAGGGAACGGCAAAAGTGGTAGAAAATCAAGAATCGATAATTAAGGGATTGGACAAGGACAGAGTTGCAATTGAAGACAAAGCCACCACAAGTGCAGACACAAACCAAAAGGAATGTCTCATAGGCACCAGTGATGCCATTGGGCATGCCTTTAACAGGGCTCAAGAAGAGTTTGGCAGAACAAACGAAGCTCACTCTCTTAAAGAGTCAGAGGCCTCAAAACTACTCAAGTCAATGAAGAAGGAGGTTAGTATTTTTGATTTAATAAATATGGATGCGAAATTCAGGTCACAATTATTGCAGATAATTGATGAGGCTTCTACTACAAGCTTAGTGGCCAAGACTGCTATTTTACATAAAGGGATAATTAGGGGGGAAGCACCCCTTACGGATTATAAAAGTCCTCGGCTTACAATATCAATCAAGGGTCATGAATTTCAAGGTGTTATTGTAGATGGTGGTTCTGGCATTAACTTGATGCCTGAACATACCATGAAAAGGATTGGACTCCACCCTTCAAGACCTGCAAATTTCACGGTTACTTTGGCAGATCAGAGCAAAGTAAGGCCCTTGGGGGTAATCCCAAAAGTTCCACTTGAAGTACAAGGTAATCTATTCATTCTAGATTTTGTGGTTTTAAGATTGCCCCAGGTCGAAGGAGGATTTCCTCTCTTAATTGGAAGACCTTGGCTGAGGCATGCCAGTGTCATTCATGATTGGGGTAAAGACACTATGTGGGTACAAAAGAAAGGGCAGGAGCTGACACAAATTCATTTAGAAGAAGGCCCAGACAATCAAGGAAACACGAGTATGATGCAAACAGTGAGCATTTGCATGGAAACAGAAGCGGAGGATCAACCCCAAATAGATTTTGAGGAAGAAGAGGATATTCTAAGTTGGCTCCAAGCAGGCAACTCTTCCTCTTGTTTTGGAATTTTTCTTGATAATCTTGGCACGACTGAAGATTATGATGAAGACAAGGAAAAGGTCCAGGTTGATGGATTGGGAGAGCCCATCACTGACCACAGAAGGGGCAGGAAGATACCCCTCAAATACAAATTGGAGGAGGATGTGTCAACAACGGATAACGAAGTTTCTAAAGCTAAAAACAAGGTAAAAAATTCTGAGGTTGAATGTTCTTTCCCAATTCAAGAAATCCCTGCAGGATGGATGCAGGACAAGGTGGAACACATCGAAGTCCAAAATACACCTGCTTATGAAGCAATGCACGAAAAGCTAGTAGAAGAAGACAAGGAAGCAGATGCACACGGAGATAATATGGTAACAAGAAATCCGGTCCAAGAAATACACTTATGCACTCAAAACAATAATCAACCAGTTCTGGTAGCCACTTGGTTGTGGAGCCACCCAGAGCTCCTAGAAAAGGTAAAATCATTCTTGACCCAATATGCAGATGTTTTTGCCTGGCATTATAAAGACTTAGAAGGAGTGCCTGCATCTTATGGAGAGCACAGAATCCCTCTGGTTGATGGAGCCAGACCCATCAGAGGAAGGAGTTATAGACTTAATCCAAAGTATGCCGAAGCCGTATATGTGGAAATCCAAAAGATGGAGGATGCAGGAATCATCATTCCTGTAGAACACTCAGAGTGGCTCTCACCTATGGTTATAGTTCCGAAGAAGAATACTAATAAAATCAGAATTTGTGTTGACTTTAGAGCTCTCAACAAGGTGACCATTCCAGATGGGTTCCCTATGCCTTTTGCAGAACAGGTCATTGAAGAAGTGGCTGGGCATGCATTATATAGTTTTATGGATGGATTCAGTGGCTATAATCAAATATCAATACATCCAGAGGATCGTGAAAAGACTGCTTTTATCACACCTTGGGGAACATATGTGTATGTAAAAATGCCTTTTGGGCTCAGAAATGCCCCAGCCACCTTTAACAGAACGGTCAATCTCATTTTTGGCCCCCTATTGCTGGAATCACTTAGAATCTTCATGGATGACTTCTCTTCGTTTTCAGGATCTCACAAGGAAACTCATCTAGATTGTTTGGACCACCACTTGAGGCAGCTACAGAATATTTTCCAAAGATGCAGAGAGACTAAGTTAAAGCTCAATCCAAATAAATGTCATTTCCTTGTGACAGAAGGAACCCTTTTAGGACATGTGGTGTCGGCTAAAGGTATGGCCCCAGATCCTGACAAAATCATGTCTATATTAAAGTTACCTAAACCTAAATCTCCTAAAGAGATCCAGAGTTTCTTGGGGCATACCGGTTATCATAGAAGGTTTATAAAAATGTATGCAGAGATAGCTAGACCTCTGACTAGACTTACAGGTAAGGAAGTACCTTTCAAATGGGAAGAAGAGGAGGAAAAGGCATATCAGACATTACGGTCAAGGTTGGTGTGTGCTCCTATCTTGGTCACACCTGAGTGGTCAAAAATCTTTCATATACATGTCGATGCCAGTGCATATGCAGTAGGGGCAGTTTTGACCCAACCTAGTGAAGAATTTAAAGTGGACAGGCCAATTCAATATGCAAGTAGAATCTTGACCAAGGCTGAGAGGAATTACAGTACTACTGAAAGGGAAGCCCTAGCAATGGTCTTCGCTGTCCAAAAATTCCGTCATTACTTACTGGGGGTAAAATTTATTATTATATCAGATCACCAACCACTAAAATACCTACTCAACAAACCCCAGGCCACTGGTAGAATATGGAGGTGGTTATTGTTGTTCCAAGAATTTGATTTTTCTGTAGTCCATAAACCAGGGAAAGACAATGTTATGGCGGATCACCTATCCAGAATAAATATGATGAATCAATCTAGTGGAATCAATGATGACTTTCCAGATGCTCATTTGTTTGCTGTAAAAGCTCAAGGTTGGTATTACGACATTAAAAATTTCATTAAAACTGGATTGTATCCAGAAAAGGCTAGTGTTGTACAAAAGAAGAGCCTGCTAATCAAGAGTAGACCATATACCTTCATCGAGGATAAATTGTACAGACAGGGCAAAGATGACCGGTTCAGGAAGTGTTTGGAAGAAGAAGAAGTGAGGGAAGTCCTTCACTCTGCACATGAAGGTACAGGTGGTGGGCACCTCCCAGGACATATTATGAGTCAGAGGATACTGGATGCGGGTCTATGGTGGCCTACACTATTTAGGGATGCAGATGAGTGGGGAAAGGTATGTGATATTTGCCAGAGGTGTGGACCTAAGCCAACAAAGCAGAGACATAACCCCTTGGTTATTTCCACCTCCTGGCAACCATTTGAGAAGTGGGGACTAGATTTTGTAGGGCCCATCTACCCTCCCGCTTTTCCAAAAAGAGAAAAATATCTCTTGATAGCTACAGATTATGCGACAAAGTGGGCTGAAGCTATTGCCTCCTCCGATTGCACTGCCCAAACTGTTGCTGATTTCATTTATAGTAACATCATTTGCAGGTTTGGTTGTCCACTTGAAATTTGTACTGATCAAGGTACCCATTTTGTTAATAAAGTCCTGCAAGAAATCTTCAACAGGTATAGAATTCTTCATAGGACCTCTTGTGCTTACTATCCACGAGCAAATGGACAGGCTGAGTCTACAAATAAGGTTTTAATTGCAATGTTAAGAAAGGAGTGTATGTTGCAACCCACTTCATGGGGCATTGCGTACTTAGGTACACTTTGGGCATACAGGTTAGCCTACAAAGAGGCCACTGGATATTCCCCATTCCAACTGATCTATGGCATATTACCTATCGAGCCCTTTGAATTTTTACATGGATCGCCTAAGATAGCATTCATGCAGGGAAAGAAGGATTGTGATGTCTCTCAGAGGCTAGGAGCACTACATAAAGTGAAGGAGATTCGTCTACTAGCGACAAAACAATTGATAGAGACTCAGATGAAACGGAAGGAGGCACATGATCGACATCTGTGGAAAAACAACATTGAAGCAGGCATGTTAGTTCTTCTCCATAAACCTAACCCTCATACGACTGCAAAAGGAAAATGGATCCCTCATTGGGAAGGACCTTTTCGAGTTCTGAAAATGTTGCAATGGGGTGCTGTGCAATTAGAAACACTCGATGGATCTACCCTACCGCTAGTAAATATTTCTCGACTCAAAGCTTATCATCAAAAGTTCTAACATTCCACTCCATAGTTCTTAGCTCATTTTGTTTTTTTTATTTTATTTTATTTTGTTTTCTATTGTACCTCTGTAATCATTGCTCATAATTGCCACGAAAAAAAAAAAAAGGCTCTATACAAACATTTGGCGCAAAATTTTTTTATGGATATTAGTTCTTAACACTAGCTTTTAAGGCTAGCCCTTCCTTTGTATTTCTCGAATGGATGAGATTAAAATTGGCATCTCCTCTCTTTTGAACTTCTTTTATGCTCCACCATTCCTTGCTGTGAGGTAAGCCCTTCATCCCCCTTGCTATATAATAAGAACATTCATTCATCATATTCATTCCGAAGTCTATGCAATACCAGAGCGATGACCCTCTAATTGGCTTCGCCACAGCCACCAAAGAAAAAACCGTGGGCCTCACCCTCCTCCACCACCGACGCTCATGCTCCTCCTCTAGCATCAAAACCCCTCCCTCTCCACCCTCTACCCCACCAACCCCCGCAGCCCACCACACCCCTCCAACCCCCTCTGCCCCGCCGTCACCCGCCCCCCCTCATCCCCCTCAACCCCCAGCGTCCCGCCTCCCACCACACCCCTCCAACCCCCTCTGCCCCCGCCGTCACCCGCCCCCCCCTCATCCACCTCAACCCCCGCTGTCACCCTCTCCACCCCCTCCAACCCCCTCGCACCCCCGCCTCCCACCACACCCCTCCAACCCCCTCTGCCCCCGCCGTCACCCGCCCCCCCCTCATCCACCTCAACCCCCGTTGTCACCCTCTCCACCCCCTCCAACCCCCTCGCACCCCCGCCTCCCACCACACCCCTCCAACCCCCTCTGCCCCCGTCGTCACCCGCCCCCCCTCATCCCCCTCAACCCCCAGCGTCCCGCCTCCCACCCCCCCCCTCCAACCCCCTCGCACCCCGCCCCCCACCACACCCCTCCAACCCCCTCGCACCCTCGCCGTCAACCGCCCCCCCTCATCCACCTCAACCCCCGCTGTCACCCTCTCCACCCCCTCCAACCCCCTCGCACCCCCGCCTCCCACCACCCCCTCCAACCCCTAAACCCCCGAGCGCCCCTCCCTCTCCACCCTCTCCACCCCCTCCAACCCCCTCCAACCCCGCCGCCCACCACACCCCTCCAACCCCCTCTGCCCCCACCGTCACCCGCCCCCCCTCATCCCCCTCAACCCCCAGCGTCCCGCCTCCCACCACACCCCTCCAACCCCCTCGCACCCCGCCCCCCACCACACCCCTCCAACCCCCTCGCACCCCCGCCTCCCACCACCCCCTCCAACCCCTCAACCCCCGCGCGCCCCTCCCTCTCCACCCCCTCCACCCCCTCCATCCCCCTCGAACCCCCGCCGCCCACCACACCCCTCCAACCCCCTCTGCCCCCGCCGTCACCCGCCCCCCCTCATCCACCTCAACCCCCGCTGTCACCCTCTCCACCCCCTCCAACCCCCTCGAACCCCCGCCTCCCACCACTCCCCTCCAACCACCTCGCACCCCGCCCCCCACCACACTCCTCCAACCCCCTCGCACCCCCGCCGTCAACCGCCCCCCCTCATCCACCTCAACCCCCGCTGTCACCCTCTCCACCCCCTCCAACCCCCTCGCACCCCCGCCTCCCACCACACCCTCCAACCGCCTCGCACCCCCGCCTCCCACCACACCCTCCAACCCCCTCGCACCCCCGCCTCCCACCACCCCCTCCAACCCTTGAACCCCCGAGCGCCCCTCCCTCTCCACCCTCTCCACCCCCTCCAACCCCCTCCAACCCCGCCGCCCACCACACCCCTCCAACCCCCTCTGCCCCCGCCGTCACCCGCCCCCCCTCATCCCCCTCAACCCCCAGCGTCCCGCCTCCCACCACACCCCTCCAACCCCCTCGCACCCCGCCCCCCACCACACCCCTCCAACCCCCTCGCACCCCCGCCTCCCACCACCCCCTCCAACCCCTCAACCCCCGCGCGCCCCTCCCTCTCCACCCCCTCCACCCCCTCCATCCCCCTCGAACCCCCGCCGCCCACCACACCCCTCCAACCCCCTCTGTCCCCGCCGTCACCTGCCCCCCCTCATCCACCTCAACCCCCGCTGTCACCCTCTCCACCCCCTCCAACCCCCGCCTCCCACCACTCCCCTCCAACCACCTCGCACCCCCGCCTCCCACCACCCCCTCCAACCCCTCAACCCCCGCGCGCCCCTCCCTCTCCACCCCCTCCAACCCCTCAACCCCAGAGCGCCCCTCCCTCTCCACCCTCTCCACCCCCTCCAACCCCCTCCAACCCCCGCCGCCCACCACACCCATCCAACCCCCTCTGCCCCGCCGTCACCCGCCCCCCCCCTCATCCACCTCAACCCTCGCTGTCACCCGCCTCCCCACATCCCTCCAACCCCCTCGAACCCCCACCTCCCACCACCCCCTCCAACCCCTCAACCCCCGAGCGCCTCTCCACCCTCTCCACCCCCTCCAGCCCCCTCAAACCCCCGCCTCCCACCTCCCCCTCCAACCCCTCAAACCCCGCGCGCCCTTCCCTCTCCAACCTCTCCAATCCACTCAACCCCC
The DNA here is from genome assembly GCA_020310875.1 of Ceratopteris richardii. Classification (NCBI taxonomy): domain Eukaryota; kingdom Viridiplantae; phylum Streptophyta; class Polypodiopsida; order Polypodiales; family Pteridaceae; genus Ceratopteris; species Ceratopteris richardii. The sequence goes on along the minus strand of CM035424.1, from coordinate 61,658,123 downwards.
CTCATCCACCACACCCCTCGAACCCCCTCGAACCCCCGCCTCCCACCACACCCCTCCAACTCCCTCGCACCCCCGCCTCCCACCACCCCCTCCAACCCCCTCGAACCCCCGCCTCCCACCACCCCCTCCAATCCCTCAACCACGCGCGCCCCTCCCTCTCCACCCTCTCCAACCCCCTCAACCCCCCTCAACCCCGCACGCCCCTCCCTCTCCTCCCACTACCTCCGACTCACCCCTCCGATTATTCCGCCGTCACCACATCCTCTGTCCCCACACTCTTCCCCTACAATTCCCTCCACCTACATTGGTTTCTATTGCTCAGCTTCTTATTCCCATTTCCATCAATGGCTGACCCCTCCGCTCCGGGTGATATTTCAGATCCTCTGTCCGAGCTTCCTCCCAACCATCACGATCAATCCTCTCCCACCTCCGCGCTTCCTTCTGACTATCCAAATCAACCCCCTCCCTCATCGGCAGAACAATCTGTTCCAGCTAACCCACCGCATCCTACTGCCCTTCTTGATATTCCTATTTATTCCATACACTCTGATTCCACCGACCTTTATTCCCCACCTCCCATCCCTCACCCTCCTTCTCCTTCCCCATCTGTGTCTCATTCCTCACACCCATTTTCGCCAACCGGGGATTATATGCGCCTGTTTCTTCCACCTGACTTAAACCTGCAAATCCGTATGCATTTATCCCTACCTACCATTGCCCTTCGTCAAATGTTTTCCATTGAGGATCTTCAGCAGGCGGGCCTGTGGGGCTTGGCCAATGTTTTCTTCAATACCCCCGCCAATTTTACCCAGGTTTATGAAGCTATCCGCCTCTTCCCTCATTTTAGAACCGGCACTCTCTTCATCCCAGCCATTGCCACCAGTATTGGGTCCCCCCTATTACATTTTCGTGCTCCCCCTTTCCTATACTCTGGATTGTCAGCCTCGGCTACTATTGCCTTTTGTATCGATCACTTTCAAAGTAATGCTAGGTTTTCACTCCGCATGACCACCATTCTCAATGCGTTCATTTTTTTCTTTTTACTGCGTAGTCCCACATCTTCGCTCAATCGCATGGCCAATTCTCAATGGCACTCGCTCAACAAAACGGCACGATTGCTCAAAGAAGAGAGAGATCATTATCGCGATATGGCCGACTCTGCGTTGAAAGCCTTAGAAGATCTTCAGAATCGCTCTAACTTAGGGCTTGTGCTAATGCTGCATGCAGACGTATCCGACGGGAAAGGGATATTCTTAGGCAATGCCTTAGTTCCCTACAGCATATGATTGAGCAAGCTTCTGCTCCTTTGCCCCCCTCTCCACCAACCTCGGCTGAGAATCTCAATCAACCTGCACAATAAATTGCCATCCACATTATCAATAAATTGCCCATCCCCTTCATAATAATTGCTCTTAGATTCCATTATCGCTTTGTCAATACTTTTCTCCTCCCTCTGATTTCTCAATAATTCTTGTAGGGTGCCTTATACTTTTTCTTACTTAAATAATATACACACCCTTTAAACTCTTTTCTTGCCTCAGCTTCGTTGTGGTCATGTCTGTGTCTTTGCAATTTTGCTGTTTTGTATTGCTGTTGTCTCTCCGGGACGGAGAGATCTTTAGGTGGTGGGCATCTGTCGAGCCCTAACCGGTTGAAACTAAGGGTGCAAAGTATTTTTTCTCTTAAGGTTCAAAGGATGAATTTAAAATCTTAAGGTGCAAAAGTAAAGAATTAAAAGGAAAGGTGAAGGTATGGAAGGCCGCGTACGCAAAGGTGGAAATAGGGCCGCCCAATCAAAATTTTATTTTAAAGTCACTCTTGTTCTAAAGTCACTACAGGACAAAGTAGTGAGTCGTTGAGGACCAGTTCAAAAGACAATCTTGGGACATTGAAAGGGCACCAAGATTGTATTACAGTTAGAATGCGCGAACCGGCGGACTCCACAAAAGGGAGACAAAAGGCTATTCTTGGACACAAAAAGTAGGAAGAAAGGGAGAAGTGAAGAGTCACTGGTGTGTGTCGACTGCAGAGGGTGAAGAGTGCAAGAAGTGAGGCTAAAGGAGGTGCAGGGAGTGCGAAGCAGGGGACCAAAATCCCAAAAGTCTCTCTCCGCGATCAGGCCCGAAAGAGATTAGTCCCTCAGCTCGTGGAAGCTTAGTGCAAGGTGTGCACAAGGAGAAGCTGGAAGCAAGTGAAGGACTGGTGCAGAAGAGGCCGGCTGCTGGGAGATTCTGAGATAATTAATCTTTTGTGATTGAGCATTCACTGTAATTGCGCCCCGAGTATTAACTTGGATTGAATGAAATAGTATAATCCTTCTATTGTACTCAAAAACTCGAGGTTCAAAGGTTCAAAGGTGTTTCTGTAGAAGCTTGTCTGAGTTATTTCGTCTCTTTTTCTTCTTCTTTTTCTCCTACAAACCCTCAAACTCCTTCACGTCCAAGAAAACCCCCAACAATATCCATACCTTTCTGGTTGTCTCTTCTCCTTTGTTGACCTTCTAGGTGCTTTCTTCGAGCATTCTCCACATTCTTGTATTTTTGCTTTGCCTCTTGTCTTCTATAGCTTAAAATCCTTTTCCCTTTCATCTTGGTCATCATCAATGTCACTTCTTGGATCTTGGACCTATGTATCATGCTTGCTTTCTAATTGATGGAAATTAGAATCAATATCGTATGGTAGAGTTACATTTTGTTTGTCTTCATCATACCAAGACCTCTGTTCTTCAAACACAACATCCCTCGTCATAGTGAATTCCTTGGTTTAAGGATTGTAGAGCTTGTAACCCATCGGAGTTGAATCATATCCAATAGATACTACCTTTGTTGCCCTTTCATCTAACTTACCTCTTATTTGTGAACGTACTTGAACATAAGCTAAACAACCAAACACTTGCAATGTCAAGACTAGGTATTATTCCATGCCATGCTTCATAAGGATTTATACTTTGGAGTGATTTGGATGGTAGTCTATTGACAAGGTACACAACAGTTGAAATATCCTCTGCCCATAAATAATGTGGCAACCTCTTCTCTTCAAGCATTGTTCTAGTTCATCCAACCAATGTCTTGTTTCTTCCCTCTACAATTCCATTCAATTGAGGAGAATACCTGGTGGTCACTTCCCTCTTTATACCTTTATCCTGCAAGAACTCATCAAATTCCTTGGAGAAGTATTCTCCCCCTCCATCAGATATGAGTGTCTTGAGTGATCTACTTGTATGGTTCCCCACATCTGCTAGATAATTTTTGAAGCAATCAAACACTTCACTTTTGGCCTTGATGAAGTATAGAATAGTCCATCTACTATGGTCATCAATGAATGAGACATAATACCTTGATCATGCTAATGGAGGTTCTTGGCTTGGCCCCATACATTTGTATGTACTAAGTCCAATAAGTTATTTTGGATGTAGCTTTTGTGGCTAAATGGTTGTCTCTGTGCCTTCCCAATCTGACATGCATCACATCTATTGATCATGTGTTGCCTTGATATGTTTTGTTATCCTAGAACACTTTGATCACTGCATATATCTTTCAAGGTTCTTTCATTCACATGAGCTAGTCTCTTATGAAACACTTCAAGCACACTTAGGGTTTGAGATGCAAATTTGAATACAGCTATGTTTTTTACTTCTTCTACTTCAAAAGTAAAGATACTACCATGCTTCTCACCTCTGGCTATCTTCTTGAAGCCTTGACATGGATCTTCCACAAGAGCTCCATGTTGGGTGAACCTAACTTGCAAGCCTTTGTCAACTATTTGCCTACACTTATTAGGTTCTTTGTTAAAGTGGGAACATAGAGTACCTTGCTCATGATGTTTGTCCTGCCATTGGAAGCTTTGATAGTACCAATCTTCTCCACACTATGCTTTGTGTCATCCCTTGTTTGTACTTCATGTCTATGCTTTGGACTTTCCAAATCATATAAGAGAGCTATGTTGCCTACAACATGATTTGAACATCTTGAATCTATGTAGAATAAGTGATCATCTTCTTTACCTTCCTTGCATCTTAGATTCATCAAAAGAAATGATTCTTCATGTTTTTTATCTTAAAAATAATTGTTGTACTCCCTGTTGAAGCTCAAGGTCAAGGAGAAAGCATGGAAGTGCATCAAGGAAGTGGACACACAAGAACAAGGAGCAAATAGGGAGCTCCAAGAAGCACCTGTCAAATTTTCAGAAGAAATCCCTATAACAATAGTGATTTTCATCACTAAAAATCATTGTAAATACCATTTTCCATTTTTGTAACTCCATTTTGTTCATACCGAGGAGTCCTCGAGCTTGAGGAGTATTAGAACTACCATCCTACCAATTTTCATAATTTTTAGACTCTGTTTGAGCCCTCAAATAAGCCCTGGAACCTATTTTTTAACTAGGCCGGACACTAGGTTTGGACAGGGCCAAAACCACTCAAAAAACTATAAAAAGGGCTAGAGAGCTCATTTTTGGGGGTAGCTTGTTGTAGATTTCAGCTTTGTAAGAGAGCTCTTGTGCAATCAAAGATCTTCCATTGTTCCATTCTTTGCTCTTACCTTGTGCGCGTGTGTGTGTATGTGTGTGCATGCTTGTGTGCTTTCACTCACGCACTTGTGCCATCACTTGCTCACGGTCTTCATACCGGTCCTCACGTCTCCACGGATTGACATTTATGAGGTGTATCTCCTCACGTTGGTACTCACCATTGTGCTAGAGTGACACCAAATTTGGCGTCGTTGCCGGGGAGAGAGCTTGGAGGATGAGCGTGTGACGGTAAGACGTAGACTAGTGACGTTGGAAGGTAAAAAAATTCACCATTTTCAGTTCAGTTTCTGAGTTTTTCTCCTTCTTCATCTTCATCATCATCACCATCTTCTCCCACCTTCATCTTCTCTGATTTTTTTTCATTTTCGAGTGTACATTCACTTTGTATTTCACTTGCAGCTGTGAGGAATAAGTGCAGAGGGTGCACAGAGCAGAAGCGCTGAAGAAACTTGAAAACCTCTCAAAACTTCATAAATCTGATTCGGTATCGCGGAGTGACCAGAACAGCGTTTGGTATCGCGCGGGTGGTATCGCTGGTTTGGAGATATATTTTGCATCTACAGGCTGATGGGAGTGACAAGGAGGGCACAAGGTACACATATCTGCAAAAATTTTTGAATTTGGGTGTGAAAATCTCCAAGTATCGTGTCCGGTTGAGATTTGGTATCGCGATACCAGAACTCCCGTGTATCGCGATACTTGTTGAGGTATCGTATCGTGCATGCCCACTTGAGGTATCGCGATACCATTCTGGTATCGTATCGTCAAGTGCTGGTATCGCGATAGCGGTTGCCCCGGTGGTATCGTATCGTGGTCCATCTAGTATCGTATCGTGCCGGTCTTGGTATCGTATCGTTGACTGTGTAGTATCGTATCGCCTCCTGTCTTAGTATCGTATCGTCTCTTATTCTGGTATCGTATCGCTCGTGACAGTGGTATCGTATCGTCTACTGTGCGGTATCGTATCGTTTGCAAACTGGTATCGTATCGTGGGCCAACCAAGTATCGTATCGCGTAAATTTTTGGTATCGTATCGTCCAGTCCCGTGGTATCGTATCGCTCAAGAACTCAGTATCGTATCGTGTCATTACAGGTATCGTATTGCGAGGTTAAGTGGTATCGTATCGTGCAAATTAGAGGTATCGTATCGTGAACATTTCCAGTATCTTATCGTGGAGGTTGGTATCGCGATCGCAGTTATCCTAGTGGTATCGTATCATCTAGGTGGTATCGTCTGAAGTGGTATCGTGTAGAAGGAAGGAATCGTATCGTGAAAATCTGGTATTGTATCGCCTGTCCTGAGTTCCCAGAGAGATCCTGTTTCCCTGTTTTAAACCCTAGAACCCTGAACTGGCATAACTTTCTCATACGAAATCTGTTTGCTGTGATTTTGGTTTTGTTGGAAAGCTCGTGGGGAGTACAACCAAAACTTCCACTGGTTACGGTAAAATTAATACCAGGATTATTAGATAGGGTATTTTTAAGTTGACCCTCAGGGAAACTAGAAAACCAGGATGTTCCAAAGGATTTTGAGCAATATAAGAGAACTCTGAGACTAGAAGCCAAGGCTTATGAACCTGAGATCTGGCAGACACTTAGGAAAGGATAGACAAAGCATTAGGTCATCTGAGGCTAGTGTCAACCATACAGCCAAGTCTTGGGCTCAACAGCTTAGTGGTTATCCTTACACACTAAGTTCAGAGACAAGTGACTCAGAAATGTCTTTTGTCATGGAAAGACCCACACGTAGCTCAAGTACTGCCTATTTACAGAAGGTCCCTATAAGACCCAATTGGAGTATATCAGGACCAACCAATTAGGTGCTCGCATCTATGAGGATGGTCTAAGACGATCAGTGGTTCAACTCAAAAATCCTGACCAACCCTTTGGACTTGAACACCCAGTGGTCAAGTTCGAAGAGGGTGCTTACATTGATAAGGAAGGAACCATGTATGTGGTTACCAACTTACCAGATAGGACAGATGAGTTTGGAAATATCATTCCTGAGAATGAGATAGGAGACCTAGAGCAAGGAGACCTAGGAGGAGAACCCAAGACCCCTAGAGGTAAGTCAATCTTAACCAGAGTGCTCACTCTAGAATGGATTCCTCAAGATACAAAAGCATAGAACTATTCGTGAATAGAGAAACGGAGGAAGCCTTTTGGAGATTTAGGCCAGATCAACCCAGCCCAGTAGTCACCATCTATGAATTCAAGGATCTAGAGACACCAAGGAAAGTTGTCTATCTAGATCACACATCTCAGAAATTATTCTTGGTATTAGATCATGACAGACATGCTTACACTTGGCAAGGTGAATCAATTTTCCCTCCACCAAGATCTAATGTTTCCCAGGGCCTCCAAGGAGTCGGATCATCCAAGGCTCATGAAACCCAGAGGGAAAGAACTAGAGAGAGACCGGAGGTAAGCTTTGCAGACATTGTGGGCAGAGACAGATCAGGATATGGAACGGAAAGACCTGAAAGGGAGAGACATAGAGTTCATAGGCATCAAAGAGATGATCATGATTTCCCATTGCCTAGACCACGAGAGCACTCAAGAACCCTTAGACCCTTTCAAGTGGTTAAGACAATGAAGAATTACTTTGATGGATTTGGAGATCCTTATGATCATGTGGCCGAGTTCAAACAAGTGCTAAGAGCTGAACAGGTTGAAGACTTATTCACCCAGTTCGAGGCATTTGGTTTGACTCTTAAGGGTACTGCCTTAGCTTGGTTTCAACCTCTAAACAGTCGCAACTATAGAGAGATAGGTCAGCTGCTAGAAGAATTTATTGTGGAATTTTCCAAAAGCGGTATCAGGCATAACACATCATCCTTGATCCACAGCTTCAAGCAGACACCCCAAGAAACAGTGCGACTTGTAGGAAGAAGGTTTAGACAGTACTTGGAAAGATGCCCTGTACCAGAATTACCCACATCAGCCAAACAAGTGGCCTTGTTTTTAGATGGCTTGCTAAGCACCAAGTTGAGATCATATGTGTACTTGAAAGAGCCTAGATCCATAGAAGAGTGTGTACGGATATGCATCGACATAGAAGACAACTTGGGTGAGGAGTTAGGACTATCCAAAATCTATAAGGACTCTGATAGTTCTACAAGTCATACCTCTAGAACCTCCACTGAGATAGATGAGATAGCTGAGCAAGTGGCCAAAAAGCTAGGAGTTCAAAATAGACAAATGCCAAGGGTCACTTCATTGAAGCGATGTTATACATGCGGAGGAGATCACATGGCTAATGTTTGCCCGTTGACGACTAAACCCCAAGGGAACCCTAATGCTCTGTATTGCACCATTGAGAGAAAACACACAAATCATACGGCTCAAGACTGTCCATACAATAGGCAGGCTGTCAGACAAAATTATCAGCAACCTTACCAGCAGGGTAGGTATCAGAATCAGTACCAACAGCCATATTATAGGCCACAACAATATCAACCTCAATACCAGCAGCAATATCAGGCACCATATAGGCCACAGCCAGTCCTGGGAAACCAACCACCAACTCCTTCCAATGTGATCCCAGTTAAGTATACGATAGCAGAAGAGAACCCTAATAGAGCATTAGTGCCACTAACCCCTTTGGTCTTAGAAAATGACTCTCATGCTCTTAATTCGGACTACTCCCATGAAGGTAGTCCACATGCTTACTACATAGAGTCACCTGAGCAAAGTGAGACTTCTCCATATCAATATGAGGCACCACTTATGGAGCAAAATTGGGAACCAAAATACTCCAATGTCATGTATACGAATCCAAATCCTAGGCCCCAATTGAGACAAGTAAGACCACAAGCCCCTAGAGGACCATGCTTTAGATGTCAAGGCGACCATTTCATTCGTGAATGTCCCCACCAACCAGCTCTGGGACTAGGACAAAACATCACAATACAAGGCTTTTGTTCTGAGTGCGACAAGGAACATCTTCCTAGAGAGTGTACCAGGAATCCCTCTAGTGCACCCAAGGTTACACCCATCAATGTGGTAGGCTTAGTGGCCGATTCAAGTTCAAGTAGTAGTAATGTGGCTCTTGTACATGCAGTTACTAGGGCACAGGCTGCTCAACAAGCAAAGCCATCTGAACAATCGGAGTCAAGTGAATCAGGAGAACCTAGTAAGAGGAAAACAAGAACTTGGAAGGATACCAGAGAGAAGGCTAATCGCAAGTGGAACAAAAAGATATCTGAAATAGAAGAAAGCCTAAAAGATGCCAAAACAAAAATAGAAGACATTGCATCTCAAAGCCCCTCGCATGCTGAAGCTCCATCCACTTCGCTTCATCCCACCCCACCACCCATTGTAAATAACCCACAACCAGGGTCTGTTCTTGCAGATCCAACCCCAGAAGGCTTGGACATGATGTTCAAAGCCTATCAAGCTCGCCTTCAAGAAGGGCCAACAGCAGCAAACCTAGACAAGAGTTATCCTAGAGCATATTTAGAGATTGAACGGATGAAAATGTGCACGAAAATGGTAGAACAAGCTCAAGCTATACTTGAGACTAGTCAAAAGTTCAATCAGACAAACTCTGTCAAACCAGATTTGCATTTCCAAGGCTTACTAGAAAGATTAGAGTAGTTGGTAAACAAACCACAAGTTTCTTTACCTCCGCAGGCTCAACCAGTTATTGAAAGAGGAAGCTCACCACCAATGGGAGCTTATGTTCCTAATTCCACGGATGCTGGAATACCTCCTTCAATTCAACAGTACTCTCAAGAGTTCTTGCGGGAATACAAGAAGAGAAATGGGCCAAGGAGAAGGGTAATTCCCCTCCTATTCCTGAGATTGATGATCTTCATGATCGATTTCCCCAAGACATTCCATCTATTTACGGAGATGAAGCAGAACAACAAGAAGACGAAAGACTAGATTTTGAATCTAATACCTTAGAAGAACTGCCTCAATTTCCAGGCCCATGGGAATCTGAATCTCTTCATATCAGAGCTCCCACAATATTGGTAAGCAATGAAGACTCAGTGGTTCCAAGAAACACTGATGTCGTGAAGAACACTAAGGTTCAGTGTCATCTCACTGTAGAGGAGCGGCTCAAGGCAAAACTTGAGCTATGGAATCATGTGAAGGATCAAGTTCCAGAACTTGAGTCCAATATGCCCAAAGCAAGCTCTAAGCAAAAAGTTTAGAGATACCTCTAGACAAGATAGGAGACATGAGTGAAGGTGAAGAAGGTAATACTTATCTTCCGATCACCTATCAAGGTTACACAACCAAAGCAATCGTAGATTCAGGTGCTGGTGTTGCTATTGCGACCACTTCTTTGTGGAAGCGATGGGGCAAACCTACATTAAGACCAACTAGAATGAAGCTTCAAATGGCAGATGGTCATTTTGAAAGACCTCTAGGATTGCTCGAAGGGATAACTCTAACCACTTGTGGTGTAGAGTTTGAACACACATTTGCTATATGTGACTTTGAGAAAAATAATGTCTATGAGATGATCCTAGGAAGACCCTTCCTACGACAATTGCAAATAGTACAGGATTGGGGAACCAACTCCTTGTACTTACAGCACTTAGGGGTCACTACCAAGGTCAATTTGAAGGATTACACCTTCAGAGATGTACCACCCCTACAGTGGAATCCTATCCACAAAGTGGAAGAAGATTCTATCTCCGTGCATTTTGAAAGTTCACCAGATCCATCCTGGCTGCATGAAGACACTCACTTGTGGATGTGCAAGGTTGCAGAGGAAGAGGAAAAGCGCCTAAAAGCAAGAGAAGAAGGAACTTCCCCAGGAGATAGACCAATTAAAGACCCAGCCTATACACCAATGATATTTCCAGATGAGGAATTTGAGCCTCATGGTTGGGCAGAAATCTTAGCTACCATGTACATTGCAGTCAATGAAGAACAATGGACACCTCATTGTGATGAGGAGGGTTATGATATTTCAGTGTTCATGTGTCAGCGCTTGTTGGAAGAGTGTGATCCTAGTGAGTTCATAGAAGAAGAAGAGAATGACGGTGATCTAGAATCCATTGTGATGGATACTTACTTTGACTCAGAGGAACACTATTTAGAAGACATAGGAGTGTTAACCCAAAAAGAAGAAGAAGAACCCCTCACAAGCATTAAAACGATAAATTCAAAGGAAGGAAGTGAAGGTAGTAAAAAGAAAATGAAAAGAAAAGCAGTGAAACAAGAAGAGGAGGAATCATTGTTTGAAGTACCAGAAAACTTCAAGAAATATGAAGTGGAAGACCGAAAAATTCTGGTACGAAGGCCTAAGAGAGAGGCCATTATAGGAGAAGCATATGACAATAAAGAAAAGACCAAAAAAATTGTAGTGACCATTGAAGGGAACGAAGAGCGATGTACATACATAGGAGATGACCTAAGTGCAAAAGAAGAAGCAGAGCTTGTAGCTCTATTAAGGGAATATAGGGATGTGTTCGCATGGCACTATAAAGACTTGAAGGGAGTAGATCCAAAGATTTTCTCTCATACGATCCCGATGACCGCTGATGCCAAGCCCACCAAACAAAAGCCCTACACATATAATGACACTTATGCTGCTAAAATCAAAGAAGAAATTGACAGGTTGATCGAAGCTAGATTTATCTATGAGATTGAGCATACTGAATGGGTGTCCCCATTGTAGTGGTGCCCAAGAAGAATGGAAAATTGCGAGTGTGTATTAACCTTAAAAAATTTAATGCTGCTACGATTCGAGATAGTTATCCACTTCCAATCACCGAACATTTATTGGAGCGTGTCGTAGGCAAGGAAGTTTATAGCTTCCTTGATGGATTTTCGGGCTACAATCAAGTAGCCATTGCCCCAGAAGATCAACACAAAACGGCTTTCACCACAGAATGGGGAATCTTTGCATTTCGTGTGATGCCATTTGGTCTCACCAATGCACCTGCAACATTTCAAAGGCTCATGTGTCATGTCTTCAAAGAGTTCTTGCGAAAGAACTTAGAAGTATATGTGGATGACTTATGTGCTCATTCCCAACAAAGAAGATACCACATCCCTGAGCTCAGACAAATCTTCAACAAGTGTAGAGATTATCGAGTGTGTCTGAACCTAGAGAAGTGTGTGTTCATGGTACGACAAGGTAAAATCTTAGGTCACATTGTTTCTAAGAATGGAATTTCAACAGATGAGGACAAAGTAAGAGCAATAGCAAAGCTGCCCAGGCCAAGGAATGTTAAAGAGGTACAAGCCTTTATGGGTCATTGTGGATATTACCGTAGGTTTATCCACATGTATGCCATCATAGCCAAACCTCTTTATGGATTGTTGACAAATTTTGAGTGGAACGATGAATGTGAAAAATCCTTCAATGAGCTAAAAAGACGCTTGTGCTTAGCACCAATACTGACCACTCCTGATTGGAGTAAACCATTCCATGTCCATGTGGATGCATCCAATCATGCTATAGGATGTGTGCTAGCACAACCCGCGGGTGAAGGAAACCTAGATTTGCCGATAGCATATGCTAGTAGGCAATTAAATGCAGCTGAACGAAATTATACCACAACGGAAAGAGAAGTTCTAGGCATGGTATATGCTGTGAAAAAGTTTAGACACTATCTATTGGCCAATAAGTTCAAGTTTTTCACTGATCATCAAGCTTTATTATATTTGGTCAATAAACCTTGCAATACAGGCCGCTTAGTAAGATGGTTCCTCTTACTAATGGAATACGACTTTGAAGTTGTTGTCAGGAAAGGAAGGACCCATCTTAGGGCGGACCATCTTTCTCGCATCACTTCAGGAGAGCCAGCGCAAGGAGTGTCTGATGAATTACCGGATGCTTATTTGTTCAATTTAGAAGTTGTTCCTAAATGGGCAAATAAGTTAGTACCAGTCCTAACCTTCGGACCTACAAACAAGAATGTAAAAACAAAGAAAGAAGACATTGTAAAATCACAAAAATATCAAATAATGGCTGGAAGCATGTACAAACAGGATACAGAGGGTGTACTAGCTTGTTGTGTCGAGGATGATGAACATACTAATTGGTTGCAACAAGCCTATGAAGGATTGCTAGGAAATCACTACTCTAAACAACGAACATTGCAAAACCTAAAACGTTTAGGAGTATATTGGCCTAGCATGGACAAAGAAATACATGAGTGGATTAAGAATTGTCCAATGTGCCAGAAGAGACCCCTAGTGGAGCATGCTACTCTTTATCACATGTCGTAAATCCCAGATTGGAGTGCTCCATTGGTCGAATTTATGAGATCGGGAACACTACCCAGTGAGGCTAGTCTAACAAGACGACAAAGCATGGAGCAAGAGGCTCAGGACTATGCCTTAGTAGGAGACAACCTATATCGGAGAGGCAAAGATGGTTATCTAAGATTGTGCGTTCATGAATCAGACTACTTGAAAGTCTTAGAAACTGCACATAGTGGTGTTGCAGGTGGGCACTTTGGGCCTGACAGAGTAATCAAGACCATCCTTTTCTCAAGACTTTGGTGGCCCACTCTTCACATGGATGCACATACTTATGTGAAGAAATGTGACACATGTCAACGAGCACAATATCCGATCAGAAAAGATGAGATGCCTTTGAGGCCAATGATGGGAGGACGCGCATTCTCGAAGTGGGGTATAGACTTTGTTGGTCCTATTAACCCCCCAGCTCGAAACTCCCATGCGGAATACATTATTGTAGCCACTGATTACCTTACCAAGTGGGTAGAAGTAAAAGCCACAACAAAGAATGATGCTCAAACAACGGCTAAGTTCTTATTCGAAAACGTGTTCACTAGATATGGTTTACCAATAGAGTTGGTTAGTGATAGAGGTACGCACTTCTTGAACGAGGTCATTGAAAATCTTCTGTAGGAATTCATGGTGATACACAAGAAGTCTGCCCCTTATCATCCACAAGCCAATGGACAAGCCGAGAGCACGAATAAGATCCTATGTAACGTATTGACAAAACTCGTAAATAATAAACGCTCTGATTGGGACAAACAACTTCATCATGTTGTTTGGGCATACAGAGTTGCCTACAAAACGGTACTCAATGCCACCCCATTTCAGATGGTCCTCGGACAGAATGCGGTGCTACCATTAGATTTCCTAATCCCATCTTTAAGAGTAGCACAAGAGCATGAGTGGAATGGACATGAGTTGTCTTCTAGGATCTTTGATCTAGAACGCTTAGGTGAGACGAGGCTACGAGCAGCAGCAGGCATTTATGCTACAAAGAAACGGCAAAAGGCATACTTTGACGCCCATATAAAGGATAAGGATGAAAGAAGGAGATCTAGTGTTGGTTTACACACTAAAGCAACATGCCCGTAAGTTGGAAAAACGAGGATACGGACCCATGATCATTAATCGAATTTCCACTAGCGGTGCGGTTCAATTGGCCACTTTAGACGGTGATATCCTACCAAACTATATTAGTGGATGCCGAGTCAAGCTATATCAAGAACCTCTTATAGAGGAAATGCTAATGAGACTCAACACTGCTAAGAAGCGAAAAGAAGAGGAGATAAGGGTTAGAGAAGAAGCACAAGCAGAGGCTAGAGAGCACATCAGAATAAATAAGTGTTGAGAGCAGTATGGGCACCCAAGGGCTGAGGAGACAAGGAAGCCAGCGGAGAGAGTCAGAGCAAGGCGAAGGATTAAGTAGACAAAGCAGTCGACGCAGATCTGGCAGATAGGCCTTCAAATTTTTCCAAAACAACATCTTTATAATAGTGATTTTTATCACTAACCATCATTGTAAATATCATTTCATATTTTTGTAGCTCCATTTTGTGCAAGCCAAGGAGTCCTTGAGCTTGAGGAGCTTTAGAAGTACCTACCTGTCAGTTTTCACATTTTTTAGACTTCGTTTGAACCTCCAAATAGGGTAGAGAACCTAATTTTTAACTAGGCCGGACACTAGGTCTGGACAAGGCCAAAACCTAGTCAAAAACTATAAAAAGAGCTAGAGAGCTCATTTTTGAGGTTGGATTGTAATTGAAATGAGCTTGTAAGATCTTTTTGAAAGTAATCTAAGAACTCCATTGCTTCTCACTCTTTGTCTTGCTGTGTGTGCGCGTGTGTGTGTATGTGTGTGCATGTTAGTGTGCTTCTCACTCACGCACTTGTGCCTTCACTTGCTCGAGGTCATCATACCATCCTCACGTCTTCCCGGATTGACATTAAAGGAGGTGCTACTCATCACTGAGCTACACCAAATTTTGGCGTCGTTGCCGGGGATCGAGCTTTGAGGACGAGCGTGTGATGGTAAGCCGTAGATTTGGGACGTTGGCGTTGTAGGTAACTTCTTCACTTTTCCTTTTTTTTTCTTTTCCTTACCTCATCACCATCATCATCATCACCATCTCCCACCTCCATCTCCATCATCGCAAAAATTTCAGTTTTTTACTATATCCCCTTCCTCCTTTCATTTCCCTCATTTCACTTGTGAGAGAGAGCGAGAGAGCTAACTGTTGTGTGCTATTTTTTGCATGCTTTTGGAGTTTCTTGCAGGTTTCAGCATCATCATCCCCTCGAGCACGTCGCGCAGGTACGGAAATGTGCAGAACTGTCTCGCAGTCGCCGACTTCTGTCGATCGCGATTGACAGAAATTTTCACCTTTTGGTAAATATGAGTGCACCACAGTGGACTAGAGACCCTGCACACCACATTTCCACAAAAATTTTTGAAAAATTTGCAAAATTTCAATCCGTCGCGATTGACTGCCTGTTCGTCGCGATTGACTACCTGTCCGTCGCGATTGACTGCCTGTCCGTCGCGATTCACAGCTCTGTCCGTCGCGATTGACTGCCTATCCGTCGCGATCGACTGCCTATCCGTCGCGATCGACACATGTCCGTCGTGATCGACTGCCTGTCCGTTGTGATCGACTGCCTCTCCGTCGCGATTGACAGCTCTGTCCGTCGCGATTGACTGCCTATCCGTCGTGATCGACTACCTATCCGTCGCGATCGACACCTGTCCGTCGCGATCGACTGCCTATCCGTCGCGATTGACAGAAATTTTCACCTTTTGGTAAAACTGAGTGCACCACAGTGGACTAGAGACCCTGCACACCACATTTCCACAAAAATTTTTGAAAAATTTGCAAAATTTCAATCCGTCGCGATTGACAGCTCTGTCTGTCGCGATTGACTGCCTGTCCGTCGCGATCGACACCCATCCATCGCGATTGACTTCTGTCCGTCGCGATTGACTGCCTATCCGTCGCGAGTGACTGCCTGTCCATCGCGATTGACAGCCCAGTCGATCGCGATTGACAGCCAATTTAGGCCAATTTTTTAGGGTTTTTAAGTTGAGGATTTTGGTTAATTTTGGACATGGATCATGGACTCTAGAGCACATGAGGAGGCTATAGACAAATAACCCGAGGAAAACCTGTTTGTCTGTTGGCCTGTTTGAACCCTGTTTTAATCCCTGAAGCCTGAACTGACATAACTTTCTCATACGAAATCCGTTTGCTGTGATTCTTGTTTTGTTGGAAAGCTCGTGGGGAGTACAACCAAAACTTCCACTGGTTATGTGAAAATTAATATCAGGATTATTAGATAGGGTATTTTTAAGTTGACCATACCTCAAGGTAGGAAAACTGAGGGATCCTTGGGATTGTTTTCCATAAAAGCAAAGGATAATTTGGTCTGTGAGTTACATGCATGAAAGTGGTCTATGGTGTCATTTGAATCTAAGTCTTGAGCTAACCGTGGGACTTTTACAGGTCCAGCAAGAGTACTTGAGGGCATTCTAAGCAAGAGTAAGTGCAAGCTTGGGAACACGCGTCCTGGGCACACCAGGGCAACCAAGAAGGAAACAAAAGGTTGGAAATTCTCAACTCCCATTGTCAATTCCTAGCATAATCTAAGAACGACTAGAGGTAGGAGTAAGCCAGGGCGGTGATAGGCATTTATCAAGTTGAAGACTGCCTAAATACTCAAATTCAAGCTAACGAAATAATCTTCGCACGGTCGAGAACTCTAAAGGAAAAGAACCTAACGTGGAACGATCAACTTACAGTGCGAAAATTAAATCAAATATTCCTGACGACGTGATTTTTGACAAGAGCATAAACATGGTAACCACTAAAAAGAATCAAGTAACTGATACAAAAGAGCTCAGCAACGAGGTTGTACTTGGGCGAATTTGGGCTATTCAATTAGGCTTATGAACCTTAGATCAGGGCGACATCTAGGGAGAGATAGACAAAGTCTTAGGTCTTCAGAGGCTAGTGTCAACCACACTGCTAGGTCTTGGGCCCAGCAGTTGAACCACCACTCATACTACCCTAGCTCTGAGACCAGTGAGTCAGAGATGTCTCAAGGCATGGACCGACCTACGGGAAGTTCAAGAGTGCCATACTTGCAAAGGGTAGAAGGCCCGTACAAGACGCAGCTGGAATACCTTAGGACCAACCGATTAGGTGCTAGCATCTATGAGGACGGTCTAGGAAGATCCGTGGTCCAGATTAAAAACCCTGACCATTCCATAGGACTAGAGCACCCAGCTGTCAAGTTTGAAAACGGAGCATACTTGGACAAAGAAGGAACCATATACGTAGTCACCAGTCACCCAGATAGGACGGACGAATTTGGAAATGTGATCCCAGAAGCGGACTTAGGTGACCTAGAGCAAGGAAACATGGGTACAGAACCTAGAACCCCTCGAGGCAAATCGGTTCTCACTAGGATTATCACTCCAGAGTGGATTCCCCAGGATAATAAGAGCATAGATTTGCTCCTCAATCGAGAGACTGACGAAGCCTTTTGGAGGTATAAATCTGATCGGCCAAATGATATAGGAACAATCATGATCCATGAGTTTAAAGATCAAGATAGCCCAGGTAGAGTGACCTACTTAGATCACGCTTCAGAGAGGATCTTTGTGGTGACAGAAAATGATAGGCATGCTTACACTTGGAAAGGTGAATTCGTTTTCCCCCAACCAAGATCGAATGTGTCCTATGGTCACCCTGGAGCTGGAACCTCCCAAGCTCATGGAATTCAAAGAGACAGAAGTAGAGATAGGCCAGAAGTAAGCTTTGCCAACCCAGGGGGCAGAGAAAGAACGAGGACGGAAACAAACAGAGTAGAACCTGAGGTACTTAGAGCTCCCAGGAATCAAAGAAATGTGGATGAGTTCCCTCTACCACGACCTAGAGAGCACACAAGGACTCTGAGACCGACTCAACTAGTTAAGTCCATGAAGAACTACTTCGATGGCACTGGAGATCCATACGATCATGTGGCTGAGTTTAGGCAAGTCTTGAGAGCTAAACAAGTTGAAGATCTATTCATGCAGTACAATGCCTTTGGTCTAACCCTTAGGAACACTGCCCTGACATGGTTTCAGCCACTAAACGAGAGGCAGTTCAGGAGTATAGACCAACTCCTAGAGGCTTTCATTATTGAATTCTCTAAGAGTGGCATAAGACATAATACCTCCTCGCTGATTCACAGCTTCAAGCAAACCCCTCAAGAAACCGTGAGACTTGCAGGAAGAAGATTTAGGCAATACTTAGAAAGATGCCCTGTTTCGGAGCTACCCACACCAGCTAAGCAAGTGGCTTTATTCTTGGATGGATTGCTAAGTACCAAATTGAGATCTTATGTGTACTTGAAGGACCCTAGGACCATAGAAGAGTGTGTACGCATGTGCATTGACATCGAGGATAACTTAGGGGAGGAGTTAGAGCTTTCCAAGATATACAAAGATTCAGATAGTGCCTCTAGCCTCTCTTCCACGCAATCCACATCAATTGAGGAACTTGCAGAGAAAGTAGCTTAGAAATTAGGTGTCACTAGCAAACAAATCCCAAGATTCGCCCCTGTGAAAAGATGCTATACTTGTGGTGGCGACCACATGGCAAATGTATGTCCCATTATGGCTCAACCCCAAGTAAATCCTAGTAGCCAGTACTCCACCATAGAACGGAGGTACACCAATCACACCGCACAAGATTGCCCCTACAATAAGCAAACCGTTAGGCAGACGTACCCACAACCATACCCTCAACAAGGAAGATACCAGAACCAGTACCCACCTCAGCAGTATACTAGGCCTCAGCAAAACTACCAACCGCAATATCAGGCCCAACTGAGACCCCAGCCAGTGCTAGCACAACAACCACCTGCTCCTACTAATGTGATTCCAGTAAAGTATGCAGCTGCAGAAGAAAATGTGAATAGAGCCATAGTCCCAGTGACACCATTACTTTCAGAAAGTGACCCGAGTGATCATAGCTTTGATTCTACACATATTGATAGTCCCCAGGCCTACTACATGCAGTCTCCTGAACATGGTGAGTCCTACTATAGTGAAGAGCCAAATGAACCTAGTTGGGAGTCAGATTACACAAACGTCATGTATGCAAACCCCAACCCTAGACCTCAACCTAGGCAGGTAAGACCCCCATTCCCTAGAGGACCATGCTACAGATGTCAGGGAGATCATCTCATTCGTGATTGTCCCTTGCCTCCACCTACACAACCCCAGTCAGTGACGATTCAGGGCTTTTGCCAAGAGTGTGGAAAGGAGCATCTCTTACGAGACTGCCCTAAGAATCCTAACAATATGCCAAAAATCACTCCTATTAACGTTATTGGGTTAGTGGTAGATTCCACAGGAAGTGTCACTTCCACTGCACCCGTACAGGTAGTCACTAGAGCTCAAGCACTGCAGCAAAACCAAGGGGTAGGCCAGGAAAAGAGCCTAGAAGTTAGTGAAACCGAGAGCATGACAAAGAAAAGGACTAGAGCTTGGAGAGATAGTCGTGAAAGAATGAAAAGGCAATGGGCAAAAAAGATGAGTGAACTCGAGGAAAGCCTCAGAGAAACAAAGGCCAGGATAACTGAACTCACATCTCAAACTCCCTCTCACATTACCATACCACCACCATTCCCATCTCCATCCGACCCGCCACCTTCCAACCCACCTCACACAATTCCACCACCTCCAAGAGTAGGATCAGTCCTAGCAGATCCCACTCCCGAGGACCTTAATATGATGCTTAAAGCATATCAGGCTAGAATCCAAGAAGGGCCAAACGTAACTGACCATGAAAAGTGTTACCCTAGAGCAGAACTAGAGCTAGAACGAACCAAAATTTGTGCTAAAATGGTGGAATTGGCTCAGACCATGTTTGAAGCCAGTCGCCTATTTAACATCTCTAGTTCAGCGAAGACACAATTGCACTTTGATGGATTGTTAGAAAGAATAGAGAAGCTAATTGCACAATCAGAAAAGGAACCCGCCTCTCAACATAAGGACAAGGCAAGTGAAAGAGCAGGTCTTCCTACCCGGGAAGCATATGTGCCTGAAGCTTATGTGCCTAACTCTACGGAGCCAGACACATCATCTTCTATGAATCGATTCACACCAGAATTCCTACGAGAGATTCAAGAAGACAAATGGGCTAAAGAAAGTGAAGTCCCTCCTCCTATTGAACTTGTGGATGATGCACATGACCAATTCCCACAAGACATCCCCTCCATTTATGAGGAGCAGGAGAGCACCCACTCTCAGGAAAGACTAGACTTTGAGTATAATTCTTTACAAGAATTACCCCACTTCACAGGCCCATGGGAAGCTAAGTCTACTTGTATGAGAGCACCCACGGTCATGGTAAGAAACGAAGACTCGATCATACCTAGGAACACAGAGGTAGTGAAAAACACTAAAGTACAATGCAACCTCACCTTAGAAGAGCTACTCAAAGTAAGGCCAGAGCTATGGAAACATGTAGCCAAACAAGTACCAGAGATAGCAAAACCTCGTTCCCAGGTAGGATCCCAGAGAACAGTGCCAGAAATACCCTTGGACAAGATAGGAGACATGAGTGAGGGTGAAGAGGGAAACACATATCTTCCTATCACTCATCAAGGATACACCACCAAGGCCATTCTAGACTCAGGCGCAGGTGTTGCAATTGCTACCACTTCCCTATGGAAGCGCTGGGGCAAGCCAGCACTCAGGCCCACAAGGATGAAATTGCAAATGGCCGATGGTCACATAGAAAGACCCTTAGGGTTGCTAGAAGGAATAACTCTCACTACTTGTGGTGTTGAGTTTGAGCACACTTTCGCCATATGTGACTTTAGCAAGAACCATGCCTATGAGATGATTTTGGGAAGACCATTTATGCGACAGTTGCAAGTGGTACAGGATTGGGGAACCAATTCCTTGTACCTGCAACACTTAGGTGTTACGACCAAAGTAAATCTCAAAGATTACTCTCATAGAGATGTCCCTCCTATCCAATGGAATCCCATCCATAGAACCAAAGATGATACGGAATCTGTGCATTCCATAGGGTCAGGATCCTCATGGATGCATGAAGACACCCACTTATGGATGTGCAAAGTAGCAGTAGAAGAAGAGAAGAGAGAAGAAGCCAGAGAGATAGGTGCAAAAGAAACACATAGATCAATTCAAGACCCAGCCTATGCGCCTGTAGTTTTTCCTGACGAAGAATTTGAACCCCACGGCTGGGCAAAAATCCTAGCAACAATGGATGTAGCCATCAATGAAGAACAATGGACACCTCACTGTGATGAAGATGGCTATGGCATTTCAGTCTTCTCCATAGAGCCAATCATGGGAGAGGCAGTTCTAGAAGAATGCGAACCTAGCCCTGATGCATTTGAAGATGCGAGTGACTCCGATTTAGAGTCAATCATTATGGACCCACCTTTTGCATCAGATGAAGAATACTTCCATGAGGTAGAATTTCAACCCCAGAGGCATGGAGAGCTTACAAATGATGTAAGATTAGCCACACATGTGACCCCGAAGGAAGAAGGAAAGAAACGAAAGAAGAGAGAAGTCTCACCAGAAGAGGAAGAATCTTTGTTTGAGGTCCCAGAAAACTTTAAAAAGTATGAGATAGATGACAGAAGAGTCATGATCAGAATGCCTAAACGAGAGGCACAATCAGGAGAGGCCTATGATAACAAAGAAACCACCAAAAAAATAGTAGTGGCCCTAGAAGAAGGAGAGGAGAGATGCACGTACATAGGCCATGACCTAACAGAGGAAGAAGAGCATGCGTTAATAGCCTTGCTAAGAGAATACAGAGATTTATTCGATTGGAGTTACAAGGATTTGAAAGGTGTTGACCCTGACATATGCTCACACACTATCCCCATGACCTCAGATGCCAAACCCTCTAAGCAAAAGCCCTATACATATAACGATAATTACGCTGCCAAGATCAAAGAGGAGATAGATAGACAGGTTGAAGCTGGATTTATCTATGAAATTGAGCACACTGAGTGGGTATCCCCCATTGTAGTGGTGCCCAAGAAAAACGGAAAGCTGCGTGTGTGCATTAACTTGAAGAAGGTTAATGCAGCCACAATTCGAGATAACTATCCGCTTCCTATCACAGAGCATCTCTTAGAAAGAGTAGCAGGCAAGGAAGTGTACAGCTTCCTTGATGGATTTTCAGGCTACAATCAAGTAGCCATAGCTCCAGAGGATCAACATAAGACGGCTTTTGCCACGGAGTGGGGCATATTTGCCTTTCGGGTAATGCCATTCGGCCTTACTAATGCACCTGCTACCTTTCAAAGACTGATGTGCCATGTATTTAAAGAGTTCCTGAGGAAGAACTTAGAAGTCTATGTTGATGATCTTTGTGCTCATTCCAACATTAGGCAAACCCATATTCCCGAACTCAGACAAATCTTTGACAAATGTAGAGAATATCAAGTCTACCTAAACCCAGAAAAGTGCGTTTTTATGGTCAGGCAAGGCAAGATTCTAGGACACATAGTGTCAAAGAATGGCATATCCACTGATGAAGAGAAAGTGAGAGCCATAGCAGAGCTACCTAGGCCAAGGAATGTCAAGGAAGTACAAGCTTTCATGGGGCATTGTGGTTACTACCGACGGTTCATTCACATGTATGCCATCATAGCAAAGCCCATGTACGGACTTCTGACTAACTTTGAGTGGACTGATGAATGTGAGAATTCCTTCAATGAGCTTAAACGGCGATTATGTTCAGCACCAATCTTAACCACACCAGATTGGAATAAGCCTTTCCATGTTCATGTGGATGCATCCAATTATGCTATTGGGTGTGTAGCATAATTGGGTGTGTACTCGCGCAACCTACTGGTGAAGGTAATATGGATCTTCCAATTGCCTATGCTAGTAGACAATTGAATGCAGCTGAACGAAATTATACAACCACCGAACGAGAAGGATTAGGCATGGTATATGCAGTTAAAAAGTTTAGACATTATTGGCTTGCAAATAAGTTTAAATTTTTTACTGACCATCAGGCACTGCTATATCTCATGAACAAGCCATGCAATACAGGTAGATTAGTAAGATGGTTTCTCTTACTAATGGAATACGACTTCGAGATTGTGGTAAGGAAAGGTAGGACTCACTTGAGAGCAGACCATCTCTCTAGGCTCACATCTGGAGAAGCCCCACAAGGAGTGTCAGATGACCTTCCTGATGCTTACTTGTTTAATCTGGAAGTGGTGCCGCAGTGGGCTAAGTCATTAGTGCCAGTATTGACATACGGGCCTAACCACCCAGTAGTAAACACACAGGATAGAGAGGTAGTAAAAGCTCAAAAGTATCACATCATGGCAGGTAGTATGTACAAGCACACAGATCAAGGGATCTTGGCTTGTTGTGTAGAAACACGATTTTGTGCTCAACATCGCGATTTTCTTGTTAAAAACACGATTCTGAGGAAACACGATTCTGAGGAAACACGATTTTGTGAAAAAAACACGATTTTGTAAATCACGATTCTCTGAGTCAAAATCGCAATTTTCAAAAACACGATTTTGTGCTCAACATCGCGATTTTCAAAAACACGATTTTGTGCTCAACATCGCAATTTTCAAAAACACGATTTTGTGCTCAACATCGCGATTTTCATGCCAAAAACACGATTCTGAGAAAACACGATTTTGTCAAAAAACACGATTTTGTAATCACGATTCTCTGAGTCAAAATCGCGATTTTCAAAAAAACACGATTTTGTGCTCAACATCGCGATTTTCAGAAACACGATTTTGTGCTCAACATCGCGATTTTCAGAAACACGATTTTGTGCTCAACATCGCGATTTTCTGAGTTCACAAAATCGCGATTCTCTGAAAGTTCACAAAATCGCGATTCTCTCCAAAGGTCTTGTTTGCCTGTTTTGACCCCCAGGAGCCTGAATTGGCATAACTTTTTCATCCAAAGTCCATTTTTTGAGCTCTATAGCTCGTTGGAAAGCTCGTTTCAAATCCTACACGACCTCAACTGTTTTTTTCAAGAATAATGCGTTGATTTTGAGATAGGATAATTTGAAGTTGACCCTCAAGTGGGACTTGGGAACCAAGGGGACTCCAAAGAATTTTGAACCATACCAAGGGGAAAATTTGGACTCTTGACTAAAGCTTATGAACCTGAGATCTGGTAGACACTTAGGCAAGGATAAACAAAGCATTAGATCTTCTGAGGCTAGTGTCAACCATACATCCAAGTCTTGGGCACAACAACTAAGTGGTCATCTTTTACTAAGTTCAGACACAAGTGATTCAGAAATGTCTTTTAGTATGGGAAAACCTGCAGGTGGCTTAGGGACTGCCCATCTACAAACACCAGAAGGGCCCTATAAGACACAGTTGGAATATATTCGGACCAACCAATTAGGTGCTCGCATCTATGAGGATGGTCTGAGGCGATCAGTGGTCCAACTCAAAAATCCAGATCAATCCTTTGGACTTGAACACCCGGTGGTCAAGTTCGAAGAGGGTTCATACATTGATAAGGAAGGAACCATGTATGTGGTCACCAACCTACCAGATAGGACTGATGAGTTTGGAAATGTCATTCCTGAGAATGAAATAGGAGACCTAGAACAAGGAAATGTAGGACAAGGACCCCAGACTCCTAGAGGTAAGTCAGTTTTGACCCGAGTGATCACTCCAGACTGGATCCCTCAAGATAACAAAAGCATAGAACTATTTTTGAATAGAGAAACAGAGGAAGCCTTTTGGAGATTCAAGCCAGATCAACCTAGCCAATTGGGCATAGTCATCATCTACGAGTTCAAGGATCCAGAGATGCTAGGCAAAGTTGTTTACCTGGATAACACATCAGAGAAAATTTTCTTGGTAACAGAACATGATAGACATGCATATACTTGGAAGAATGAATTGATTTTCCCCCCACCAAGATCCAATGTTTCCCATGGCCTCCAAGGAGTAGGATCATCCCACGCTCATGAAGCCCAGAGAGAAAGAACTAGAGAGAGACCTGAGGTAAGTTTTGCACACACCGTGGGCAGGAATAGATCAGGATTTGAAAATGAAAGACCTGAAAGAGAGAGACATCAAGCACATAGGCAAAAAAGAGATGAACATGATTTTCCATTGCCTAGACCCCGAGAGCACCCAAGAACCCTTAGACCCACTCAAGTGATCAAGGCAATGAAGAATTATTTTGACGGGTCAGGAGATCCTTATGATCATGTGGCCGAGTTCAAACAAGTGTTAAGAGCTGAACAGGTTGAGGATTTATTCACCCAATACGAGGCATTTGGTTTGACTCTTAAGGGCACTGCCTTGGCTTGGTTTCAACCATTGAGTAGTCGCAACTATCGCGATATAGGTCAACTGCTAGATGAATTCATTGTAGAATTTTCCAAGAGTGGTATCAGGCATAACACATCATCCTTGATCCATAGTTTCAAGCAGACACCCCAAGAAACAGTGCGACTAGCAGGTAGAAGGTTCAGACAGTACCTAGAAAGATGCCCTGCTCCCGAGTTACCCACACCAGCCAAACAAGTGGCTTTGTTCTTAGATGGCTTACTGAGCACAAAGTTAAGATCATATGTATATTTGAAAGAGCCTAGATCCATAGAAGAGTGCGTGCGGACATGCATTGACATAGAAGATAACTTGGGTGAGGAGTTAGGATTATCCAAACTCTATAAGGATTCAGATAGTTCTACTAGTCATACTTCAAAAATCTCCACGGAAATAGAGGAGATAGCTGAGCAAGTTGCCAAGAAGCTGGGAGTCCAAAATAAACAAACACAGAGAGTCACTCCAGTGAATCGGTGTTATACTTGTGGGGGCGACCACATGGCTAATGTATGCCCAATGCAAAACCAAAACATTAGAGAAAGGAATGCTCCATATTGCACTATTGAGAGAAAATACACAAACCACACGGCTCAAGATTGTCCCTACAATAGGCAGGTTGTTAGACAAATATATCAGCAACCTTACCCACAAGGTAGGTATCAGAACCAATACCAACAGCCATATTATAGACCACAACAGCAATATCAGGTACCATATAGGCCACAACCTGTCTTGGGAAACCAACCACCAGCTCCAGCCAACGTGATTCCAGTCAAATATGCTGTGGGAGAGGAAAATCCAAACAGAGCATTGGTGCCCCTAACCCCATTGATACCATATAATGATTCTCATGCTCATAGTTCAGACTACTCCCATGAAGGTAGTCCACATGCGTATTGCACAGAGTCACCTGAACATAGTGAGATTTACTCGTATCAATATGAGGCACCACCTATGGAGCAAAATTGGGAGCCAGAATACTCCAATGTCATGTACACAAATCCTAACCCTAGGCCCCAATTGAGACAAATGAGACCACAAGCCCCTAGAGGATCTTGTTTTAGATGTCAAGGTGATCATTTCATTCGTGACTGTCCCCACCCATCATCTCCGAGTCAAGGACAGGCTATCACAATACAGGCTTTTTGCCCTGATTGTGGCAAAGACCATCTCCCTAGAGATTTTCCAAGAAACCCCTCCAGCGCACCCAAGATTACACCCATTAATGTGGTAGGCTTAGTGGCGGATTCAAGTTCAAGTAGCAGTAATGTGGCACCTATACAGGCAGTTACTAGGGCACAAGCATTAAAACAAGATAAACCAGCAGAGCAATCGGAGTCGAGTGAATCAGGAGAGCCTAGTAAGAGGAAAACAAGAACATGGAAGGATACCAGAGAAAAGGCCAATCGTAAGTGGAATAAAAAGTTATCGGAACTAGAAGAAAGCTTGAAAGATGCAAAAACAAAAATAGAAGACATTGCATCTCAAAACCCCTCGCATGCCGAAACCCCATCCATTCCACCTCATCGCACCCCACCACCCATTGTAAATAGACCGCAACCAGGGTCTGTTCTTGCAGATCCAACCCCAGAAGGCTTGGACATGATGTTCAAGGCCTACCAGGCTCGACTTCAAGAAGGGCCTACAGCTGCAAACCTAGACAAGAGTTACCCTAGAGCGGACTTAGAGATTGAACGGATGAAAATGTGCATGAAAATGGTAGAACAAGCTCAAGCTATACTTGAGACTAGTCAAAAGTTCAATCAGACAAACTCTGTCAAAGGGGATTTGCATTTCCAGGGCTTACTAGAACGATTAGAGCAGTTGGTAAACAAACCACAAGTTTCTTTACCTCCACAGGCTCAACCAGTTATTGAAAGAGGAAGCTCACCACCAATGGGAGCTTATGTTCCTAATTCCACGGATCCAGGAATACCTCCTTCAATTCAACAGTACTCTCAAGAATTCTTGCAGGAAATACAAGAAGAGAAATGGGCCAAGGAGAAGGGTAATTCCCCTCCTATTCCTGAGATTGATGATCTTCATGATCAATTTCCCCAAGACATTCCATCTATTTACGGAGATGAAGCAGAACAACAAGAAGACGAAAGGTTAGATTTTGAATCTAATACCTTAGAAGAACTGCCTCAATTTCCAGGCCCATGGGAATCTGAATCTCTCCAGACTAGAGCTCCCACAATACTAGTAAGAAATGAAGACTCAGTGGTTCCAAGGAACACGGATGTCGTGAAGAACACTAAGGTTCAGTGTCATCTCACTGTAGAAGAGCTGCTCAAAGCAAAACCTGAGCTTTGGAATCATGTGAAGGATCAGGTTCCAGAACTTGATTCCAACATGCCAAAAGCAGGCTCCAAGCAAAGGGTACCAGAGATACCTCTAGACAAAATAGGGGACATGTGTGAGGGTGAAGAAGGTAATACTTATCTTCCAATCACCTACCAAGGTTACACAACCAAAGCAATCATAGATTCAGGTGCTGGTGTTGCTATTGCGACCACCTCCTTGTGGAAGCAATGGGGCAAGCCCACATTAAGACCAACTAGAATGAAGCTTCAAATGGCTGATGGTCATTTTGAAAGACCTCTAGGATTGCTAGAAGGGATCACTCTAACCACTTGTGGTGTAGAGTTTGAGCACACATTTGCTATATGTGACTTTGAGAAAAATAATGTCTATGAGATGATCCTAGGAAGACCCTTCCTACGACAATTGCAAATAGTACAGGATTGGGGAACTAACTCCTTGTACTTACAGCACTTAGGGGTCACCACCAAGGTCAATTTGAAGGATTACACCTTCAGAGATGTACCACCCCTACAGTGGAATTCTATCCACAAAGCGAAAGAAGATTCCATCTCTGTGCATTCTGAAAGTTCACCTGATCCATCATGGCTACATGAAGATACTCATTTGTGGATGTGCAAGGTCGCAAAGGAAGAGGAAAAACGTTTAAAGGCAAGAGAAGAAGGAACTTCGCTAGGAGATAGACCAGTTAGAGACCCAGCTTACACACCGATGATCTTTCCAGATGAGGAGTTTGAGCCTCATGGCTGGCCAGAAATCTTAGCCACCATGGACATTGTTGTCAATGAGGAACAGTGGACACCTCATTGTGATGAGGAGGGTTATGATATCTCAGTGTTCATGTGTCAACCCTTGCTAGAAGAATGTGACCTTAGTGATGTCATAGAAGAAGAAGAGAATGACGATGATCTGGAGTCTATTGTGATGGATAGTTGCTTTAACTCAGAGCAGCACTATCTAGAAGATATAGGAGTGTTCACCCAGAAAGAAGAAGAACCTCTCACAAGTATTAAAACATTAAACTCAAAGGATGGAAGTGAGAGTAGTCAAAAGAAAAAGAAAAGAAAAGCAGTGAAACAAGAAGAGGAGGAATCATTGTTTGAAGTACCAGAAAACTTCAAGAAATATGAAGTTGACGACCGCAAAATTTTGGTACGAATGCCTAAGAGAGAGGCCATCATAGGAGAATCATATGATAATAAAGAAAAGACCAAGAAGATTGTAGTGATCATTGAAGAGAACGAAGAGAGATGCACATATATAGGAGATGACCTAAGTGCAAGAGAAGAAATGGAGCTCATAGCTCTATTAAGGGAATATAGGGATGTGTTTGCATGGCACTATAGAGACTTGAAAGGGGTAGATCCAAGAATTTGCTCTCATACTATCCCCATGACTGCTGATGCTAAGCCCACCAAACAGAAGCCCTACACATATAATGATACCTATGCAGCCAAAATAAAAGAAGAAATTGATAGGTTGATTGAAGCTGGATTCATCTATGAGATTGAGCATACCGAATGGGTGTCCCCCATTGTTGTGGTACCCAAGAAGAACGGGAAGTTGCGAGTGTGTATTAACCTTAAAAAAGTTAATGCCGCTACGATTAGAGATAGTTATCCACTTCCAATCACAGAACACCTATTGGAGCGTGTTGCAGGCAAGGAGGTTTATAGCTTCCTTGATGGATTTTCAGGTTACAATCAAGTAGCCATTGCCCCAGAAGATCAACACAAAACAGCTTTTGCTACAGAGTGGGGAATCTTTGCATTTCGTGTGATGCCATTTGGGCTCACCAATGCACCTGCAACATTCCAAATGCTCATGTGTCATGTCTTCAAAGAGTTCTTGCGAAAGAGCTTAGAAGTGTATGTGGATGATTTATGTGCTCATTCCCAAGAAAGAAGGTTTCACATCCCTGAGCTCAGACAAATCTTCAACAAGTGTAGAGAATATCGAGTGTGTCTGAACCCAGAAAAGTGTGTGTTTATGGTGCGTCAAGGTAAAATCTTAGGTCATATTGTTTCTAAGAATGGAATCTCAACAGATGAAGATAAGGTATGAGCCATAGCGGAGCTACCAAGGCCAAGGAATATTAAAGAGGTACAAGCCTTTATGGGCCATTGTGGATACTACCGTAGGTTTATCCACATGTACGCGATCATAGCTAGACCCCTTTATGCCTTGTTGTCTAATTTTGAGTGGAACGACGAATGCCAGAATTCTTTCAACGAACTGAAGAAACGTTTGTGCATGGCACCAATACTCACCACTCCTGATTGGAATAAACCATTCCATGTCCATGTGGATGCATCCAATCATGCCATAGGATGTGTGCTAGCACAACCCACAAGTGAAGGAAACTTAGATTTGCCCATAGCATATGCTAGTAGACAGCTCACTGTAGCTGAACGGAACTATACCACAACTGAGCGAGAGGGCTTAGGCATGGTATATGCTGTGAAGAAGTTTAGACACTATTTATTGGCCAACAAGTTCAAGTTTTTCACTGATCATCAAGCTTTGTTATATTTGGTCAATAAACCTTGCAATACTGGACGCTTAGTAAGATGGTTCCTCTTACTAATGGAATATGACTTTGAAGTTGTTGTCAGGAAAGGTAGAACCCACCTTCGGGCAGATCACCTTTCTCGCATCACTTCAGGAGAGTCATCGCAAGGAGTGTCTGACGAATTACCCGATGCTTATCTGTTCAATTTAGAAGTTGTTCCTAAATGGGCAAATAAGTTGGTACCAGTCCTAACCTTTGGCCCTGCAAATAAGAATGTGAAAACATCACAAGAAGAAATTGTAAAATCACAAAAATATCACATATTAGCAGGAAGCATGTACAAACAAGATACTGAGGGTGTATTAGCTTGTTGTGTGGAGGATGATGAACATAGTAGTTGGTTGCAACAAGCCCATGAAGGAATGCTAGGCAATCACTATTCTAAACAACGAACATTGCAGAATCTAAAGCGTTTAGGAGTGTATTGGCCTAGCATGGACAAAGAAATACATGAGTGGATTAAGAATTGTCCAAGGTGCAGAGAGAGACCCCCAGTGGAGCATGCGACCCTTTATCAAGTGTCATTAATTCCAGATTGGTGTGCTCCATTGGTAGAGTTTATGAGATCGGGAAGATTACCCAAAGAGGCTAGTCTAGCAAGAAGACGAAGCATGGAGCAAGAGGCTCAAGGCTATGCCTTAGTAGGGGACAACCTATACCGAAGAGGCAAAGATGGTTACTTAAGACTATGCGTTCATGAATCGGACTATTTAAAGGTCTTAGAGACTGCACACAGCGGTGTTGCAGGTGGACATTTTGGTCCTGACCGAGTGATCAAGACCATTCTATTCTCAGGACTTTGGTGGCCCACTCTTCATATGGACGCACATACCTATGTGAAGAAATGTGACACATGCCAACGTGCACAATATCCAGTGAGAAAAGACGAGATGCCCTTGAGGCCAATGATGGGAGGACGTGCATTTTTGAAGTGGGGCATAGACTTCATAGGTCCTATTAACCCCCCAGCTAGAAACTCCCATGCAGAGTACATCATTGTAGCCACAGATTACCTTACAAAGTGGGTAGAAGTCAAAGCCACAACAAAGAATGATGCTCAGACTACGGCTAAGTTCTTATTCGAGAATGTGTTCACGAGATATGGACTACCAATAGAGTTGGTGAGCGATAGAGGCACACACTTCTTGAATGAAGTCATTGAAAATCTTCTCCAAGAATTCTTGGTGATACATAAGAAATCTGCCCCCTATCACCCACAAGCCAACGGACAAGCCGAGAGTACCAATAAGATCCTCTGTAACGTATTGACAAAACTGGTAAATAATAAACGCTCTGATTGGGACAAACAACTTCATCATGCTGTTTGGGCTTATCGAGTTGCCTACAAAACGGTACTCAATGCCACCCCATTTCAGATGGTCTTCGGACAGAACGTTGTGCTACCATTAGATTTCTTAATCCCTGCCTTAAAAGTAGCACAAGAGTATGAGTGGAATGGGCATGAATTGTCCTCTAGGATCTTTGATCTCGAACGCTTGGGTGAGACGAGGCTACGAGCGGCAGCAGGCATCTACGCTGCAAAGAAGAGGCAAAAGGCATACTTTGATGCACACATCAAGGATAAGGGATTGAAAGAGGGAGATCTAGTGTTGGTATACACACTAAAACAACATGCCCGT
Organism: Ceratopteris richardii; assembly: GCA_020310875.1. Taxonomy (NCBI): domain Eukaryota; kingdom Viridiplantae; phylum Streptophyta; class Polypodiopsida; order Polypodiales; family Pteridaceae; genus Ceratopteris; species Ceratopteris richardii. Next base: position 61,626,452 of record CM035424.1, on the reverse strand, counting down.
AAGTTGGAAAAAAGAGGATACGGACCCATGATCATTAATAGAATTTCCATTAGTGGTGCAGTTCAGTTGGCCACGCTAGAAGGAGATATCTTGCCAAACTATATTAGTGGCTGTAGAGTCAAGCTATATCAAGAACCTCTTACTGAGGATATGCTAATGAGACTCAACACTGCTAAGAAGCGAAAAGATGAAGAGTTAAGAGTGAGAGAAGAAGCACAGGTAGAGGCCAGAGAGCGTATTAGGCGAAATAAGTTAAGGCGATTAGGCCTAGAAGTCAACTCAAAAGCCCCAAAATATCACATGGATATGTGTCAAAAGTCAGGCATAGCGACTTCTCAGGTCATTGACCGAAGACCCTTTGTGACCATAGAGATAGGACAAGGGAAGGGTGCAAGGACGGTGAAAGCATTGATTGACTCAGGTGCAGCAAGTAGTGCAGTTAGACTTTCCTACTGTCAAGACTTGGGGTTGAACATCAATCCCATAGAAGCTTATCTCATAGGATTGGGAGGTGTGGAAACCCCTTGTTTGGGCGAGGTGGAACTTCCCATCTACCTTCAAGATGTTCCAATGAAAGTCAAAGCGCTAGTATGTCAAGATGAGAACCTTACAGAACCACTTGTCTTGGGTCAAGATTGGATCTATGACCATGCAGTTAACTTAAACCTAAGAAGTCAAATTCTGCAAGTTTGGGTACATGAACAATGCATTACATTAGAATTAGAGAACTGCATGCTCCTAAATCATGGCACCACACACTCTCTTAGTTCTTCCAAGACTAATCATATGAAAGAAGATGTTGTATGTGTCAAATGCTCTATGATGCAGAAGGAGTCAATCGTGGAAGACCAGGTTCGAAGGCGGGTGGATCTTTCTTCTTCTCCAAAGAATCAAGTAGCCACAGTAGAGAGTCCACCACACAAGCAAACACAACCGTTCACGACAACTGCTACATCAAATAGAAAGACACCATTCGATAAAAAACCAGTTCCGAGCATGAAGCAGATATGGGTACGCAAAGGAGAGCAACCACCAGCCTTGCCCCCACAAATCCCATCCATGCACACCAACCAGGCCAGAAGACGAAGGAAGCAGCTCAGACAAGCTCAATCACAAGGTATCCAACAAGTTTGGGTGCCTAAGAAGTTAGCTGCAGCTCAACAAGGGCAATCACAGATGTGGGTACCTAAGAAGCTCCTACATCCACAACAACCTTTGTTCTCCCACATGCAAAAGGTTTCAACAAAGAAGCCAAAAAGAGAAAAGGGTAAGAACCACGTACAGAGACCAAAGGAAGATCAAATCAGCTCTTCAACATTAGTAGGAAGACATGCAAAAAGGATATGGGTTTGGAAGCCAAAAAGTGCAAGTAGCCTCCACCGAACCAAAGCGTCAACCACACTGGATACCACAGTTCAGAAAGTATCCAAAGAGAAAGACGCCTGAAGTGACCTCTACAGTGCCAAATGATGTTCTAAAATGGACTCCAATAAGGAGGATTACATCAGTTCGAGACTCAATGGATACCTCCACCAAGGTCGGCATCAACCTCCGCAAATAACATCGAAAGCCTCGAACGAGCAACAACCATGTGCTCCTTGCACAACCCTGTCTTTTGCACCATTCAGGTCATGCATTTCCAAAGTATGCATTAATATAGGGCCACATTACACGGCCGTGCATAGACACACTTGAGAATCCCATGCACAAGAGCACAGTGACATATGTCAAACATTTCTATTGATACTAACTTTTGTGTTCTTGTTTTGTGATATCCTTTTCCTCAAAAAAAAAAAAAAAAAAAAAAAGAGGGAGAAAGAAAAGTGGGAGAGAGCTTGTTCCCAGGTTTGGCTTATGAAACATGAATGAGTCATGCTTAGTTGAAGGTGGAACTGTTGATTACTATGCATTTATCAATTTGGATAGAAGTGTGTCTCGGCCAGCAGTGAGATTATTGTTGCCTTATCTGGTAGATGACAAGCATTTGGCATGAACATGGCATCTACAACTATGATTTTCTCTTACCATGGTAGGAATGAAGAGCTTGAAGGCCCGCAACTTGAGTGATGCTTAACTACTTCATGTACCAGAGCATCCAAGGAGATATCTGCAAAAGGTAGTTCTGGAGGAGAAGACTCCTGCATATGGTGAGCTAGAGAGAATATGTGAAGCTCAGCTTGGTGTAGTTACCCGATGTTGCTTGCCAAGGAATATAAAGCAATTCAATTCTCAGTATTTGACAAATGTTGCTTTGAAAAGAGGAGAGAGGATCCACCACTCAAAAGATCTCATCAGTGGACAATCAACATGGACATTCATCAACAATGTTCCATCCCAAAGGCCGAGTGTACAACACGAAGAGACAAACATCCATCAACCTTCTCCATGGTAAGTATCTTTACTCTCGAAACACCATAACCATGATAGTCTAAGAAACCTCTTCGTCAGCATACCCTTGAGCACTTAGCTCAAGACCCGCAATTTTTGCACCATACTTCTTCCAATGCATTTTCCAAGTAAGCATGCGTAGGGCTACATTACAAGGCCGTGCACAAGGCACATACTTTCTTCAACCCAGGCACGAACACACTTACCCATCATTCATTATGGGTTATGAGTAGTTGGCATGACTGCTCTCAACATCATCTTTGGAAGAGCTAGCGGACGTCATGGGAACAACATCCATATCTCGGAAGCAAATTGAAGCCAGTAGTTGCTCCAAATCACTCTTCACAACCTCTTTTGAGCAACTTGCAGTTTTGAAAGCTCACAACGACACATTCTTGCTGGAATCCAAGGAACCAGCTCATACAACGGATGGACACCACCTCTCAAAGCACTACATAGAACAGCCCTTCCAACAAGGGTCTGTCAGGGACGACAGACTCGAGAGGGGGGGGAGTGTTGAAGCTCAAAGTCAAGGACAAAGCATGGAAGCACATCAAAAGGTGGACACACAAGGAAAGGGAGCAAGTAGGGAGCTCCAAGAAGTGTATGTCAAATTTTCAGAAGAATCCCCTACAAAAATAGTGATTTTCATCACTAAAAACCATTGTAAATACCATTATCTATTTTTAGTAACTCCATTTTGTTCAAGCCGAGGAGTCCTCAAGCTTGAGGAGTATTATACGTACCATCGTACCAATTTTCATAATTTTTAGACTTCGTTTGAGCCCTCAAATAAGCCCTGGAACCTAATTTTTAACTAGGCCGGACACTAGGTCTGGACAGGGCCAAAACTAGTCAAAAAACTATAAAAAGAGCTAGAGAGCTCATTTTTGGGGTTAGCTTGTTAGAGAATAGAACTTTGGTAAGAGAACTCTTTTGCAATCTAAGCTTTCCATTGTTCCTCTCTTTGATCTTACTTTGTGCGCGTGTGTGTGTATGTGTGTGCATGTTTGTGTGCTTTCACTCACGCACTTGTGCCTTCACTTGCTCGTGGTCTTCATACCGGTCCTCACGTCTCCGCGGATTGACAAGTAAAGGAGGTGGTGCTTACACTTGAGCTACACATGGCTTATGATCTCATCATGGATGTACAAATCCGAGATTTTAACATATTCCTTGGATAACTCTTCAACCAAGAGGCCAAAAACATTCAGGATCTACTTCTTTAGTTCAAAATAGAGAACATTAGACTTGCAGGTACACCTTTGAAGGTGAGAAAAGTGAAGACATTTAAGAGTATCAAATCTTGGTAGGTAGCTTGATATATGCTATTCATACAAGGGCATATATCTCATATGGTGTAGGAGTACTAAGCCAATTCATGGACTCGCCAAGAAGACCACACATGGATGCTGCTAAGAGAGTACTTAAGCACCTCAAAGGTACAATCAATGAAGGTATATTCTATCCTTACTCTTTAGATTTGGATATCAAAATCTATTCAGATGCAAATTGGGTAGGAGCTAAGGATGATAGAAGAAGTACCTTTGTTTACTTAGCATCTGCAGGTTCAAAGCTAGTGTCATGGAGTTCCAAGAATCAACCAAAAATTGTTTTATCCTCAACTGAAGCAGAGTATAGAGTTTTGACCATAGCAACTCAAGAGGCAATATGGTTAAAAGCATTGTACTCAGATTTGGGACTTGTGAGTTCTGAACCTCACATATTTGTAGATAATGTAAGTTCCATGCACCTAGCAACAAAAGCTTTTTTCCATGCAAGAACCAAACACATTGAGGTTCATTACCACTGTATCATGGAGAAGCTCATGGAAAAGGACATTGACATTTCTTTTGTTCCAACTGAAAAGCAAGTAGCACATATGATGACAAAGGCACTTGATGGAATAAAGCTTTGTAGATTTAAATCAATGGCAGGTATTCAACCTACTAGAGATTGAAAACTCAATCATACTTTAGCTTGAGGGGGAGCTATTGGAACATCAAGTTTACACTATGCTTGAGGTGGATTAGCTCTACATCAAAAACTCATCATTTGAATTTTATCAAAGTTTCGCATTGAGGAGATTTTTATTTGTGCTCATTTTTAGTATTTTTCATAAGGATTTTTTATGGATCATTTACCAATGTAAAAACCTAAATTTTTATGCATGTAAAAGGAGAAAAAGAGAGCTCATATTCCACAAATTTAAGGTCGTTTATCTTGACACTCAATAAATCACCAAAAAGTAGATCCCATTAGATCTTCACTTTTCCTAGATTGTAGGAAAGTGAATTGATTCTCTTCAACAAATTATCTCGCTTTGATTTCAATTCAAAATCCACCTATGGAAGTCTTGGAACACTTCCAAAGTCTATATAAAGACTTCAAAACCATTGTAAAATACATTGAAGCAATATACATACACTTTAAGTCATCATTGTTTTGCTCCTTCATTTCTCTACACCATCTTCTTTAAACAATTGAGTTTGAAGATAAAAAAATCATGAGAAACTTTTTGTTTATGGAAGATAATCTCTCATAGATTTGTTCAATGCTCTCAAGCTAGTAAAAGTTATCCAGAGATCTTTTTCACACCTTCAATTACAGTGTTAAGTTAAATAAAGCAAGTTATTTCATGAATTAAGGCTCACCTGCACTGTGAAACAAGTCTAAGAAGTTTGGGGGGTCACCCGGCTTTTTAGGAGGTAGGTGATGCACAAACATATTCATATATAATCACTCATATATTGAGATTTCTAATTCCAAAAGATGATGAAACTTCATATGTACCATTGCCAATAGTCCTAGCTACGTGATCCAAGTAACAGATTAGACATTCAGTGCCTATAGACTGAGAAATGACTCTTAGATAATGATAGAGTATCACAAGGTACTATAACAGTAGACAAAGAATGAGTAATCAATAGAAATTCATCATAATGTGTTTTGATATTGCACATAGGATACAAACAAGTCTTGGACTTGTCTCACTTCAAGATAGTACAATGTATACTCAAAAATTTGGTCCAATCATTTTGTAATGCTCTACTACCCCATGACTAGAAGAGCAGTGTTTATAGTCACTTTTTGATCTTGATGGTAATTTGTGAGTTTTGGCTCCCTTCAATCACGAAATTATTCCACATCTTACTTTTATTTTTCACTAAATATCCAAGCTTTAACATTTGAAGTCTTCAAACCATATGTTTGAACCAAATATAAGAGAGAAATCCTATGAGCATTGAACAAGCTCTTAGGCTTGCTCCATGCACCAACAACTCCCCCTCAAGCCTTAGATGCTTGATTCTTAATCACTTCTTGTAATCCGATCATAGCTTTCAACCTCTTTAGCTTAATTCCATCCAATGCCTTGTTCATCATGCCTACACATTGTTGGTGAGTAGATACATATGTCAGCTAAATTTCTTTACTCATGATCTTTTCTCTGACATAGTGATAGTGCACTTCTATATGCTTGGTCTTTTCATGATATATTGGGTTAGCTCCTAGGTGTAATGAACTGATAGTGTCCCCAAAAATGTGATGAGTAGAGGACTTGCGACCTAAATTAGAATACAAGGTGGTTATCCACATTGCTTCCTGAGTTGCATTGGCTAGTCCTTTGTATTCAGCTTTACTTGATGAGAGTGCAACAAAAAAGGTTGCTTCTTTAAAGAACATGGGATGAGTTTTGTACCTAAAGATGTGAGATCTCCTAATGTACTTCTCCTCTCATCGTTAGAGGCTACCCAATCTACATTAGAGAAGATTTTAATATCTATATCAGATGTGTATGGGTAATACAAGCCTTCATTGATGGTCCCCTTCAAGTATTTGAGTATCCTCTTAGCTTGCTCCATCTGAGGTTTCCTGCGATTGTGTATAAAGTGAATTACGAAACTTACACTATAAAAATTGTCCACTCTAGTTAATGTGGCATATTTCAAACTACCCCCTCAGCTCTGATAACTAGTGTCTTCAATTTTATCTCCTTCATGAGCACTTAACTTTAGTTTCATCTCCATGGAAGTACCTGCAACCTTTGAGTTCTCCATCTTGAATTTAGCAAGCATATCTTTGATATATTTCCATTGAGTGAGATGCGTACCCTTTTTTGTATACACTACTTCCAACCCTAGGCAATATATGAGGTGCCCTAGGTCACTGATTTTAAATTCTTCTTTCCTTTGAAGCTTGATCCTCCTTATGCCTTTAACATCATTACTTGTTATTATTGTATCATCAACATATACACACAAAGGCATATGACTTCATATTGATTCCTATTGATGAAGAGTGAAGGATCTACTTTGCTAGCCATAAATCCTTTATCCTACAAATAGGATACAAGCCTATGATTCCAAGCCCTTGGGGCTTGCTTTAGACCATATAAATCTTTCTTTAACCTACATACATCTTGAGGGAATGATGAATCTTCAAAACTAGAAGGTTGAGCCATATATACCTCTTTTAATATCTAACCATTTAGAATTACATTCTTTATAGCCATTTGATAAATATTCAAATTCTTGGAAGTTGCAACATTCATAAGCACTCTTATAGTTGACATCTTTCCACAAGTGAAAATTTCTCTTCATAGTCAATCCCTTGTGTTTGTGCATACCCTTTGTCCACAAGTATTGTGTTATACCTATTCATAGTTCCATAAGAGTTTTTCTTTACCTTGTATATTACTTTTATCCTATGATCTTCATAGATGAAGTCTTGGCTACCAACTCCCAAGTATGGTTTTGTTATAGGGATTCAATCTCTTCATTCATGGCATTCAACCATTCTAGTTTCTTCTTTGCTTCCTCATAAGATGAGGACTCCTCAAAGTCTGAATCCTATGCTAAATAGGTAAAGTGTTTAGTTTAATGATGTATCCTAGCCATATCTTTCTAGCTTCTTTTTTTCTCTAGTTCACCTTCTAATGGTTTGTTGAGAGGATTCAACTACATCCCTCAACTCCTGCACTTTAGCTTTTCCTTTGGGGTTCCATGAGTTTAATTCTCTTCCTAGAGTCTTCTAATCATCTTCAAAATCACTTGATGATTCAAGTGTGTGGTCACTCTTTCTTGGTAGACTTAGAAATTTTTCCTCTAGGTCATAAGGTAGCTTGATTCTCCTGCAATCATCTTCAAACCTTGACTTGTTTTCATCAAACGAAACATCTCAATTTACTATGAACCTTGTATTTCTTGGATTATATAATCTATAACCCTTTTGATTAAGGCCTAGCCTATGAATAACATTTCTCTACCTTAGGGTCCAATTTACCTCTTATCTGTGAAGGTATCTATGTTGGAGTTAGATGTCTGTGGAAGCACGCGAACAGTACAAGGAAGAAGAAGAATTTTGGAGCACAACACACAATACTAAATGTATTACTAGAGAATGTACAAAGATAAGTAGCCCATTAGGGCAATAGGCGTATATACAAGCCGGGGGAAAAAATTTCCTAAAGAGGGAAAAAAGTGCCCCAACAGTCCTAGAGTGTTCATACACATCACTACCTAAATATATCAATAAATCCCCCCTGGGAGTGATGTGGTGAGCAAGTAGCTGGTACTCATGTATAAGAAAGTGCCAATCTATGTGGAAATCACTCCACAAAAGGAAGTAAGCCCAAAGCTTTGCGGAAAGCTTCAAACTTCTCCCTAGGCATAGCCTTCATGAAAAGGTCTGCAATGTTCTCCTGTGTGGGCACATATGCCAAGCTGATCTCCCCAATAGAGAACCTCTCCCTAACATAATGATAATGCACTTCAATGTGCTTACTACGAGCATGGAACACAGGGTTCCTCACAAATGCCAATGCGCTCTGACTATCAGTGAAGATGATGGTAACAGAAGACTAACCAACACCCGAATCAGCCATAAGGCGTCTGAGCCACACACACTCAACAGCCACTGTAAAAGCTACCCTATACTCACCCTCATAACTGGAAGTGGCCACAGTAGGATGCTTCTTGCTCAACCAAGATATACATGAGCTACCAAGCATGAAGCAAAAGCCACTAGTGGACACACGAGTGTCATAGCAACCAACCCAATCTAAGTCACAAAAAGCATGCAAATATGGCGGTAGTGATCCCCCCTTGGGATAAAACAACCCAAGTATCCAAGTACCACTCAAGTAGTGAAAGATGCGCTTAACCGCTTGCCAATGCTTGACACATGGGCAATGCATAAACCTGCTCATTTGTGATACAGCAAACTGAATATCTGGCCGAGTAATGCATAAGTAAATGCGGCATCCAATAGCTTGCTGATAAAGGATAGCATCAAATGCATCTTGAGCATCATGAAGACTCAATCGTAAACCTTTCTCCATAGGAGTGGCAATAGGCTTATAGTCTTCAAGGCCAAAACGCTACAATAATGTGTCTATATATTTCGTTTGACACAAAGCCATTCCACCATCAAATTGCATAAACTGAATGCCCAAATAGTGATGCAAATGCCCCAAATCAGATATCTCAAATGAGGCATGCAAATCAGCCTTAAAATCAGCAATATGTTTCTCAATAGGACTAGCGAGTAGCATGTCATCAACATAGACAACCATGTTCAGAAGCACATCATTAGCATGCTTAACATATAAGGTGCTTTTAGATGGATTGTTCTCAAAACCATGTGCAATCAGATAGGTATGTATCTTCTCATACCAAGCACATGGTGCTTGCTTTAAACCATATAATGCCTTCTTTAACCTGCACACCTGGTTTTCATGCCCTTTTTGCACAAATCCACGGGGCTGAAAAACATACACTTCTTCATGCAAGTCACCATTCAGAAATGTAGTTTTAATGTCCAAATGATGTACATTCCAACCATCATGAGCTGCAAGTGCAACAGATGCTCCGAACAGTAGTTATACGGTATGTAGGTGCAAAGATCTCATCAAAATCAATGCCTCTTTCCTGTGCATAACCCTTTGCAACAAGCCTAGCCTTATACCTATCAATTGTTCCATCAGGCTTACGCTTTAGCTTGTAAACCCACTTAGTACCAATGGCCTTCTTGCCATGAGGCAAGTCACATGAAGACCAAGTATCATTCTTCATTGTAGCATCATATTCAAATTGCATGGTACCCATCTAATTTTTTGAATTTTGTGCTTCGTCAAATGGAACAGGCTCATTCTCATCACAGAGACTAGATGCAGCCATAGCATAGAAATCTGATGCAAAAGAGGCACTATGAGAACCTGATTGAGTATGACATGAGAGAGGTGCATCTAATTTGCTATCATGCAAAGTCTGCACCAGCCATTTTGGCATAGTTTTTATCTCCTCAATGTGAGCTCTCATCAACAAGTGCATCATGTAAATCTGCATCAGAAATGGGATGATCTGCATCATCACATGAAACCTGTAAAGGCTAAGAAGTTGCCTCATTAGGACCATCACTAGACTGTCCACTTGTAAAAAAAAAGGTAGCAAAGTATCATACATGTCTTTGGAGCTAACAGATGTCTCCTTAGTACATGAAAGCAATGGATGAATAGCATCTTCCACAAAAACAACATCACGGCTAACTAGAATGCATTTAGTCTGTGGATGATACAGATGATAGCCTTTACTTTCTAAATTGTACCCAACAAAAATACATTTTACAGCTTTATCATCCAATTTTCTACGATCGTATTCAGGCACTAATGCATATGCCAAACAACCAAAAACATGCATATGAGCAATAGATGGCTTGCGATCATGCCAAGCCTCATATGGAGTGATAGACTTCAGCGCTTTAGTGGGACACCTGTTAAGTACATATGTTGCACACATGACAGCCTCAAGCCAGAAACTATGTGGTAAAGCCTGAATCTTGACCATACACCTCGCCATCTCCATGAGTGACCTGTTCTTTCGTTCATCAACTCCATTGTGTTGAGGTGTATATGGCACTATACACTGGTGTTTTATCCCACGTTCAGCCACAAATGCACTAAAATCAGAAGACATATATTCCCCCCTCGATCAGAACAGAGGGTGCCCATTTTACATGCTGATAGATTTTTAGCCAAAACCAAAAACTGTTTGAAGCACATGAAAACTTCGGACTTTTCCTTCAATGGATATACCCATGCATGCCTAAAATGAAAGTCATGAAGTAAAGATAATTTTCAAAAGAAGGCGTCTGCATAAGACCACAGACATCACTATGTACAAGCTGCAATTTCTAAGTAGCCCAAACTAAACCATCTTTTGGAAATGAGGAATGCTGCATTTTGCCAAAAATACAGCCTTCATAAACATGTTTTCCAGGTGCCTCAAGTTCGGGCAAAGAGGACACCATTTTAGATTTTTGTAGGCATAGCAAACTAGCAAAATTCAGACGGCCAAAATGTGCATGCCAAAGCTTTGCATCTAACATAGCCTGAGAATCATGTACTGCACATGCCGAATCATTCACAGATCTTTCATAGTCTATGAGCTTATACAGCCCATGACATAAAATGCCAGAAGTAATAACATGTTCTTCTTGATCCATGGCACAAATAAAGCATCTGACAAAGTGAAAGAACTACCATCAGCAATAGTCAAAATGATCTTACCAACTTCCATAACAGGATAAGAGGAGCTGTTGGCACATGTAACAATATTCCCTGTAGGGGCAAGCTCGAGTGAAGAGAAGAAACTACCTTGCGAGGTAATATGTTCGGTCGCCCCACTGTCAAAGTACCAAACATCTGAGTCTACTACAGACATGGACTGCTCATGAGAAGATGGGTCAAAACTGCAAACAGTAGTAAATGCCCATTCTTCTTCCTACACAAGATTAGCAGACTCTTTAACAACCATTCCAGCCTCTTTCTTCTTTGCCTCTTTAACAGCCAGTTTTGGACAGCTCTTTATGATATGATCATTTCCTTTACAGTACTTGTAGAACAATATTTTCTTTTCAGATTTCTTTTCGTCTTTGTCTTCCCTCTTCGATTATGTAGAATTAGAAAATTTTTGCTTACTCGTTAAAGAGATCCATTTTCCTTTGCCCTTCTGACTAGCCAGGAATGTTTGATCTACAACTCGCATAATGGACCTGTTCTGCCTGGATTGATCTTCTTGCAACAGAAAAGAGACTAACTGCTCAAATGACAAGGCATTTGGATTGCCTTTCATCATCAACCGAAGAGTAGAAGCAAAACTCTTATATGAATCAGGAAGACCATTCAGAATGGTCTACACAAGTGAGCTATCTAGTATAACCTCATCAACAGAAATCAATTGTTCCTTCAAGTCTTTGATCTTTGTTAGAAAATTGTCCATAGAATCACCTTCATTCATGTGCTCACTCTCCAATTATTTTCGGAGGTAAGCAACATGAGCCTCATTCCTAGCTTGGTACAATGTGGTAAGTGTATCCCAAGCATCATTAGCTGTTCTACAAGAGCGAATGTGAGGAATAATGGCACGTTTGACAGATAAAGCTATCAATGCATGTGCGTGGGCATTTTTGCCATCCCAACGAATTTGCTCTACAGGTGGTGCAGCAAAAACTACAGCACAAACAAGAATATGCAGAATATCATCATCTTCGATACTTTCTGCATCAGCTTCAGTACCTGCAGTTGTAACAGTTGCAGGTGTGATAGGATGTTTTTCAACACCCTGCACAATGTTCCACAGTCCTTTTGCAACCAATACATGTCGCATCATATAAGCCCATAACGGGTAGTTGGTACCATCCAACTTATCCTCAACAACCAACATATGAAATACATCACTGCTTTCAGCCATGGACAGTGACAAAAATACCTTGATGCAAAAAATTGATTGTATCTCAAAAAGTTGAACAAATTGCCCAGACAAATTCCTAAGTATACATACCAAATTTCATGTGATTCTGATATTGTGATCGGAGGAGTGTCAACGACACCCTAGATGAAGCGAAGACCTGCTCTAATATCAATTGTTGGAGTTAGACGTCTGCGGAAGCACGCGAACAGTACAAGGAAGAAGAAGAAGCTTGGAGCACAACACACAATTCTGAATGTATTACTAGAGAATGTACAAAGATAAGTAGCCCATTAGGGCAATAGGCGTATATACAAGGGGGGGACCTCCTAAAGAGGGAAAAAAGTGCCACGGTGGTCCTAGAGTGTTCACACACATCACTACCTAAATATATCAACAATCTGTGCATATGCATTAGCCAACAAGGGCGTCAAAAACATGCGAGTCAAAGAGAAGACCAAGGAGGCCTAAATAGACAAGGAAGTGAATACAGACTTGGCAATAAATATGCATAGTCACATTCCTTTTTCAAAATAGTCATGTAATCAATAGTGATCTTTATCACTACATATCATTGTAAATATTTTTATTTGGTATTATCGACTCCACTTTGTTCATGCATAGGAGTCCTTGAGCTTCAGTGTCAAAAGAAAGCCACATATTAATTTCCATAAATTTTAGAACTCATTTGAGCCTCCAAATTAGCCTACGAACCTAATTTTTAACTAGGATGGACACTAGGGTTGAATCTAGTCCAAAGCTAGTCAAAAAACTATAAAAAATGCTAGAAAGCTCATTTTTGCTAGTGGTAGATTGAACTAACTTTTGGGCATTGTAAACTTTCTATGAGCTTGTTAATGGAAGATTCAATTGTTCTACTCTTTGCTCTTGCCTAGCATGTGCGAGTATGTGTATGTGTCTGCATGCTAGTGTGCTTCTCACTCACTCACTTGTGTACTCTAGTTTCTCATGGTCATCATACCATCCTCACATCTCTGCAGATTGACATTTATGAGGTATATCTCCTCATGTTGGTACTCTCATTGTGCTAGAGTGACACCAAATTTGGCATCATTGCCAGGGAGCATGGTTCAAGGACAAGCATGTGACGATAAGACATAAAGCCTTCACTCTAGTGAATTAGACTTGGGTGTGAGGAGAGATGGGGAAATTGATATTTCCTTCTATGGAATGGGTATTTCCTACTATATTTGTTACAACAGGGTGACCTATGACTCATGCAAGGCATTCGATGGAGGTATTGTATAGCGGGGTTGGTGATGCCAAACAAGACTGTTTCTTGAGAAGTGGGTGTCGGGAAACTAAAGAGCATTGTGGATGCAATGGTTTTGGTATAGAGCAGGGAATTGGGAGGAGTGTGGAAGATGGGTTCGGTGGTTTGAGTGGTTTTAGTGGACTCCATGGTTGTTTGTACATTAGTAGTGGTGGGAGGGGAAGGAGTTTGTTGAGGGGAGATTGGTGAGGTGAACAAAACTTTTGGCCATCAGGTCAATGGTAGCTATTGAGGTGGCCTCTTGAACTATAGTCGCTTCGTGTTCTGACACATTGATCCTTATGTTCTTACCAGTGTTTCATCGTGTCTCGACTCATCATTGATCATATCAAGGTGTTGGTTTTTGAAGCATGGTATGAACAATTTCTATCACTCCTAACGTCTGTGTCAAAAGTTGGAGGGTCTCAATGAATTGAAGATCCATTCTCTCTTCATTTAAGATCTGTTCAATTAATGGTGTAACTCTGCTAAATGAAATACACTGCCGCTCTTGTACACTCGTCATGGTATCATATAATCTTTGCAGTTGTATTGTATATGCAAGTGCACCTTTAGCTTCTTTGCCTTCTTGTTGATCGTCGTGTTCATGTTTGTCGTGCACCCCTTCCTCTTCTTCTTCTTCTTCTTCACCAATGAATCCTTGTTGTCCTTCTTCATGTTGTTGTTGATCTCCCTCCCCTTCTTCTTTAGAATCTAGGTTCACATCTTGGAGAATCCACTCAAAGTATTCATTACTAAGCTCCTCTAGATGGATTTCTCCAGGGAGTTCTAAAATCGGATGGCAAAGGGGGGAAAATCAAATTGGTTTCATTTGTACTTCTTCTTAGCAGCATGAGTGTGAATGGTCTTACTACCCTTTGTGGTGTAGGAGTACATTTGGAGTCAATGTGGCTCCCCTGGGTTGCGCACATAGTATAGATCCTCTCATCCCTTTTGACAGTGGTGTATAAGATTTCATACTCTTAAACTCTTTGACTTTTTTCCAAGAGAGTGCTCGTTGAAGGGGTATGTCATAAGCCAAGCATCTATAGATCCTTGTAAGGGCACAGCATCCATGCAACACTACCTTTCGTGGCCATCACTTGTGAGCTTGGTGGATCTGATCAATAATCCAGTGTGGCAAGTTGATGGTCATGTTTTGTGTATTTGCTAAATACAGACCGAACAGGATATCTTATGCAGCATTATGAATATATCCTATCCTAGGAAGGCAATATGCTGCATACATATCCAAAGGTGTACCATGATGTGCGGTGTCATGGCCACCATGTCCTTAAGTTTTGTGAGATTTTTATTTTTCATGCTATGGAAGACTAGACGTTCCTAATTCCGAGTGGGGATTTGCATACCTAGCATGTCTAAGGCTTCATGTACTAGGTTTTTGTTCAAGCAGAACTATTTTAACTCATTGCCCTGCACTAAGGATGGAATCACAAAAGTACTAGATGCTCTAGGGTCCTAGATGCTCTAGGGTCCTTGCTAGGTGTTTGCGAGTTAATTGATGAAACCGGGGGACGATATGGATTAGAAGAAGTATTGAAATCCAAAAGCAGAGAGTATGTATCGATTTCTTTGTTCGAGTGAAGATCCCTAATCCTTCTTAGTCCATCGTCGGAAAGATCAAGATGGGCAGGCCAGGTGCTTCAATCAAGTGAGATGCAATACAAACTAAAAGGTGGACGCGTGCAAATGTTGCAATTCCATAAAAAAGTACGCAACTGGATTCAATCAAAATCTTGCATCTCAATGGAATCAATGTTATTTGCAAGCTCTGCGCATCATAAAAGCTTTTCAATTATTTCAAAGTTAGCTTTCATCTATTTCAAATAAAACTTCAGCAAAATCATATGAGATATGCTGAACAGTGATCATTCACGTGCTATTACATGTCTACAGCTGCATATGGATCGAAACGTCCTTCGCTAATAACTGGAAGCGGCTTATATCCTCTAGAATGGGTAAATCCTCTTTATATAGCCAATATCTGCTATTATTAGCGGCTTCAAAAAGCAAAAGCCACGGTCCTTCTCTCTTGCTAAAAAAAAAGCCCCCCTCTATCGCCGTCGCACCTCTCTTTTTCTTAAGATTGCATGGTTTATGCTTTGTTTTGATTGTTTTACTTTGCGCTGTTTTACGTATTATTTTTGCTATCGTTTGTCTTTTGTTTTTGTATTTAATTTATAACTTTGTTATTTTATTTATTTATTACGTCTGCTTTTGAATTTTAGTTTCATACTATGAGGTTATAGGTTCATTTGCTTAGAGGTTCATGTATTCATACACACTTTGATACTATGTAATGTTAAAAGCACTTTTCACAATCATAAATATGCTTGGGTTCATATGCGCTTGCATACACATGGTTGTACATTTATCCATATGGTGAGCAATCATACATGAGCAAATACATGGAGTTCACATTCAGATACATATATCGGGGGTGTATAATTCATCCCAAAGTTACAACGTTCATATCATGTGAATATTCTTATGATGTAAATCTCTACAACAACGGGATAGTAGCAAGGATTGTACTTTACGTATAAAGGTGCATTGGACCATGTGCACATCATTTTTCGGTATGTTTTCTAGTAATCTTGCGTCCCAGTTTCATTGAAAAATCATTCCTTTCTATGCCCTTTCTAAGAGGTCCTTTGGCTCAAAGTGAATTGCAAAATTAGCTTCCTCTCCAATCACATGTTTGATCTCTGCATTATAGCCAGCAAGAAGTACAAAATAGGTCCCGAGAATATGTTCTCATACGATCCCCATGATAGCTAATGCCAAGCCCACCAAAAAAAGCCCTACACATATAATGACACTTATGCAGCCCAAATAAAAGAAGAAATCGGGAGACTGATTGAAGCTGGATTTATCTATGAGATCGAGCATATTGAATGGGTGCCCTCATAGTAGTGGTTCCCAAGAAGAATGGAAAGTTTCGAGTGTGTATTAACCTTAAAAAAGTTAATGCTGCTACAATTAGCGATCGCTATCCACTTCCAATCACCAAACAATTATTGGAGCGTGTTGCAGGCAAGGAAGTTTATAGCTTCCTTGATGGATTTTCAGGTTACAACCAAGTATCCATTGCCCTAGAAGATCAACACAAAACTGCCTTTGCCACAGAGTGGGGAATCTTTGCATTTCGTGTGATGCCATTTGGGCTCACCAATGCACCTACAGCATTCCAAAGGCTCATGTGTCATGTCTTCAAAGAGTTCTTGCGAAAGAGCTCAGAAGTATATGTGGATGATTTATGTGCACATTCCCAAGAAAGAAGACTCCACATCCCTCAGCTTAGACAGATCTTCAACAAGTGTAGAGAATACTGAGTTTTTCTGAACCCAGAAAGTGTGTGTTCATGGTATGTCAAGGTAAGATCTTAGGTCATATTGTCTTAGAATGGAATACCAACAGATGAGGACAAGGTAAGAGCCATAGCGGAGTTTTCGAGGCCATGGAATGTTAAAGAAGTACAAGCCATTATGGGCCATTGCGGATATTATCGCAGGTTTATCCACATGTTTGTGATCATAGCTAAGCCTCTTTATGCTTTGTTGACAAATTTTGAGTGGATGCAAAAATTCCTTCAATGAGTTGAAGAGACATTTGTGCACATCACCAATATTGACCACTCTTGATTGGAATAAACCATTCCATGTCCATGTACATGCATCCAATTATGCAATAGGATGTGTGCTATCACAACCCACAGGTGAAGGAAAACCAGATTTGCCTATAGCATATGCTAGCAGACAGCTAAACGCAGCTGAACGAAACTATACAACAACTAAAAGAGAAGGCTTAGGCATGGTATATGCCATGAAGAAGTTTAAACACTATCTATTGGCCAACAAGTTCAAGTTTTTCATTGATCATCAAGCTTTATTGTATTTGGTCAATAAACCTTGCAATATTGGACGCTTAGTAAGATGGTTCCTCTTACTAATGGAATATGACTTTGAAGTGGTTGTCAGGAAAGGTAGAACCCATATCAAGGCAAATCACCTTTCTCACATCACTTCAAAAGAGTCACCGCAAGGAGTGTCTAATGACTTGCCCGACGCTTATCTATTCAATTTAGAAGTTTTTCCTGAATGGGCAAATAAGTTGGTACATGTCTTAACCTATGGAGCCACAAATAAGAATGTGAAAACAAACAAAGATGAAATTGGAAAATCACAAAAATATCAAATATTGGTAGGAAGTATGTAAAAACAAGATACTGAGGGTGTTTTAGCTTTTTGTGTCGAGGAGGATGAACATAGTAGTTGGTTGCAACAAGCCCATGAGGGATTGCTAGGAAATGACTATTGTAAACAATGAACATTACAGAATTTGAAATGTTTAGCAGCGTATTGGCCTAGTATGAATAAAGAAATACATGAGTGGATTAAGAATTGTCTAGTGAGCCAGAAGAGACCCCCAATGGAGCATGCTACTCTTTATCACATGTCACTAATTCCGGATTGGAGCACTCCATTGGTAGAATTTATGAGATCGGGAACACTACCTAGTAAGGCGAGTCTAGCATGAAAATGAAGCATGGATCAAGCGGCTTAGGACTATGCCTTAGTAGGAGACAACCTAAACCAAAGGGGCAAAGATGGTTACTTAAGATTGTGCATTCATGACTCAAACTATTTGAAAGTCTTAGAAACTACACACAGTGGTGTTGCAGGTGGGCACTTCCGTCTTGACTGAGTAATTAAGACCATTCTATTCTCAGGACTTTGATGGCCCACTCTTCATATGGATGCACATACCTATGTAAAGAAATGCAACACATGCCAATGGGCACAATATCCGATCATAAAAGATGAGATGCCCTTGAGACCAATGATGGAAGGATGCGCATTTTCGAAGTGGGGTATAGACTTTCTAGGTCCTATTAACCCCCACCTAGAAACTCCCATGCAGAGTACATCATTGTTTCCACAGATTACCTTACAAAGTGGGTAGAAGTAAAAGCCATGACAAAGAATGATTCTCAAATGATGGTTAAGTTCTTATTCGAGAATGTGTTCACTAGATATGGATTACCAATAGAGTTAGTAAGTGATAGAGGTACAGACTTCTTGAATGAAGTCATTGAAAACCTTCTCCAAGAATTCTTGGTGCCACATAAGAAGTCTACCCCTATCATCCACAAGCTAACAGACAAGCGGAGAGCACAAATAAGATCCTATGTAATGTATTGACAAAACTAGTAAATAATAAATGCTCTAATTGGGATAAACAACTTCATCATGTTGTTTGGGCTTACCGAGTTGCCTACAAATAGAGAAGAAGCACAGGTAGAGGCCAGAGAGCGCATTAGGTGAAATAAGTTAAGATGAGTAGGCCTAGATACCGATCCGAAAGCCCCAAGATATCACATGGCTATGTGCACCAAAAAGAGCACACATCCTAGCATTATAGATAGACGACCATTCAATACAATTGAACTAGGGCACAACACTGCAAATAAGATGATCAAAGCTCTAATCGATTCAAGAGCTTCCCCTAGTGCAATTAGGTACTCATGCTATGAAGGATTGGGCATGGAAGTTAAGCCATTAGAATCTTATTTAGTGGGCTTAGGAGGTGTGGAAACCCCTTGTTTGGGCGAGGTGGAGGTTCCCATCTACCTTCAAGATGTCCCAATGATAGTCAAAATGCTAGTGTGTAAAGATGAGGACCTTACAAAACCACTTGTCTTTGGTCAAGACTAGATCTATGACCATGCAGTCAACTTAAACCTAAGAAGTCAACTTCTTCAAGTTTGAGTACATGGACAATGCATTACATTAGAATTATAGAATTGTATGCTCACAAATCCATGTGTCATACATTCACTCAGTTATTCTAAGAAATCTTAGCAAAGAAGATGTTGTATGTGTAAAAAGCTCTATGATACAGAAGGACTCAATCATGGAAGAACAGTCTCAAAGGCAAGCGGACTGTTGGGGGATTCTTGTGCAAAAAGGGACTTGAGTGTTTGTAGGAGAATGGAGAGTGAGAACAAGAGAATTAATGACACCGAAAGCTTCTGATCAATTAGGAAGAGAAGAATACAAGCTTGTACATAAGCCAAATGCTCTGCGTAATATGCCAAAGACTAAATAATGCTCATGAAACAAGATTACAAAGTACTTAGAATCTTCCGCCGACCTCTGCACCAAACCTCCACCTTCTCCAAGCTTGCCTTTGTGCACACCTTGCACCAAGCTTCCAATAAGGGGAGGGATGGACGCCTTCTGTCAACACGCACCTTCAATGGGACTTTGGAACTCTTACTATTCCTTGCTTCACCTTCTCTGGATACAATCAAAGTATCTCACAATAGCTTGGTCCAACCAAGAATACTCCTTTCCTTGGGTGTCGGTTCACGTACGCTCCTAACTTCCATAGCATCTTGGCCCTCACTTGTATGTTCCAAGATTGTCTCCAAGGTGGGCAGCCAATGAATCCCTGTTTTGTCCTATAGTGACTTTAAATTAAAACAAAATTTTTAATTAGGGGGCCATACTTTCACTTTTGTGTATGCTACTGCTTCACATACCTTCATATTTTCCTTTTCACTCTTCAAATGTGCATCTACGAGAGGGTTCACCTTAACCTTCCAAAACACTTTAAAAACACTTTGAACCTTAGAGAAATTACAGAAGGACACTCTGCAACCTTCAACTTGCATCCAACTTTCTGCAAATATAATCTTTGTGAACAATTAATTGTGCATAACCTGTGCACCTTGACACCCAAACTTTGAATGATTTGACTTTTCCCATGTTGACCTTGACCTTGAACATGTTGACTTAAAGTTTGATCAATTTGACTTTGATCCTTTGACTTTGACCATGTTGACTTTGACCAATATTACTTTTATGGGCTCAACAGTGGCCCACCACCTAATGGGCTCTCCGTCCCGGAGAGCTACAGCCAAAACTCTGAGCAGAGATGACACCATGATGCCTATGTTGCAAAATCTTCAAAAGCACACTTAAGTAGCTACCAAATCCACCAAGCAAAGGATGGAGAATGGAGGGTAAGAGGATGTTGGAAGGTGGGCTATGGGGCTGATAGGGATAGGGTATAGAGGGGTAAGGATGGGGCTTGTGAGAAGGCTAAAGGGAGATCAGGGAGTAGGGTTGTGGGCTTTGGAGAGGGCTAAAGGAGAAAAATAGTAAAGCTATAGAGGGTGCACATGGGAAAATATGAAAGATAGGGTAAAATAAAGTGAGAATAAATGATTGGGCCACGTGCAAAATGAAAAGCATGTGATCAATGTGCTCAAAACTTGTGGGTTTTGACCAAAAGTTAGAGAAAAGTTAGGGCACAATCTAGAGCCAAAAGCATTGGACCATGCAAAATAAAAAATATATAAGCTGAAGTACTGATTTTTATTTTTATTTTTTCGCAGGGTGTGTCACAGGGCACATCGCAAGGCACGTCACGGGGTGTGTCGCAGGGTGTGTCACAAGGGGGGGAGGAGGGGGGTTGCGGGGGGCGAGGCGGGGAGTGGTGCGGGGAGTGGGGTGGGGGGGGGAGGGGGAGGTGTGTGTGTTGCAAGGGGCGAGGCAGGAGTGGGCCAGGGGGGGGGGTGTGTTGGGGGGGTGGGGGGGGGGGGGGGGGTGACACATAAGGGGGGAGGGGGGGATGGGGGGGGAGGGGGGGGGAGGGGGGGAGGGGGGGAGGGGGGCCGGGGAGGGGGGCTGGGGAGGGGGGGGAGAGGGGGGCTGGGGAGGGGGGGAGAGGGGGGGAAAGGGGGAGGAAGGGGGGGGGGGGGAAGGGGGGAGGGGGGGAAAGGGGGGGGGGAAGGGGGGGGGAAGGGGGGGGGAAGGGGGGGGGAAGGGGGGGGCGGAAGGGGGGGAGGGGGGTAAGGGGGGGGGGGGGGGGAAAGGGGGGGAGGGGGGGGAGGGGGGGAAGGGGGGGGGGGGGGGGGGGTGTTGCGGGGGGCAGGGCGGGGAGTGGGGTGGGGGGCGGGGTGTGACATAAGGAGGGGGTTTTTTTTAATAATTTAAATAAAGAAAAGTATCCATGTGGGGGCCCTTTTTTTCAAAATTAGATAAAAATAGAATTAAAATCCAAAAAAATCCAAATAAATTACAAAAAAATCTCAAAAAAATTCCCTACAATTCTCGACCAGTTGTCCTACTCAAAACTACAAAGAGCTTCCTTTATTCCTCCATTTTATCAAGAAAATGACATTGAAAAGATGAAAAATGCTGGAAAAAAATCCTTTAAAAAAAACTAAAAATGCTTTAAAAATTCCCAAAAAAATTATTCATGCAAACGGCTATAAAATGGCTTCTAATATGCATAAAAACTCAAAAAGGAAGTATGAAAATGGATAAAAACTTACTAAAACTTAAGCAAAACAAATGGAATGAGAAGGCTATGTACAACCTGGACAGATTTTACAAGTTTCAGGTGATTCAAAAAGCTTCAGTTGTGTCGATGATAGGCCTTGAGCCATGATATGATGACCAAGAGAAACCCCTCCATAATCTCCAATTGTACTGCACTTCATTTGTTTTGTCTTCTTTTTGGGCATACTGACCATCTGATAGGACCATTAGAATACTATCTCTTCCATACCGCATCTTTTGTATCTTTTTTTCAGCTACTGTGTGACTTAATCTGCAAAATGTCATTTTTACTATTCCAGCTTCTTCAGCCAATGGAATTCTCTGTTTCCAAAGACTTGCATGAACTCCTTTTTCATCTTTGTAAAGCCCTGCACTTACTACCAAAAAAATTGACATAATCGATGATATCCATACCAGTATCCATAACAAAGTGGCCATCGATATATGACTTAAAATAGCTTCATCACTGCTGCACTTAAGGGGTTTTCTTTTCTTCTCTCTTCTCTAGCCTTTGACTGAGACTGTTTCACTCGAATTAGTAACCTCATTGATGTCCTCTTTTTCTTTTTCATAGACTTCCTCTTTACTTGGAGTTTGGAAAAATTCCATAGCAAGAAGATGGGTCTTCTGTATTGAGCCAAGCCAACATGTTTTCTTCTTCATATAAATTTGCTTCTTCATACAGATCTGCCTCTGAGTTATCTGACAATACATCTTCCATACAAATACCAATTGTCTGCATCATGTTGGTATGTCTTTAGTCTGGTCCTTCTTCAAAAAAATCTACTACAACTCTTTCCCCTCTTGCTTTACCCACATTGTGTCCTTACCCCTTTCATGTAGTACATTGGCATGCCTTAACCAAGGTCTCCCAATTAACAGGGGAAAACTTCCTTCTACCATTGGCAACCTTAAAACAACAAAATCCAAGTTAAAGATGGTACCTTGTATCTTGACTAGGACTCCAGGGACCACTCCCATAGGCCTTACTATGCTTTGGTCTACCAGTGTTACAGTGAAGTTGGTAGGTCTTGAAGGTTGTAGTCCAATCTTTTCCATGGTATGTTTAGGCATCAAGTTAATGCCAGATCCACCATCCACAATAACTCGTTGAAACTCATGACCTTTGATAGAGACTGTTAGTCGAGGGCTCTTATAATCTGTGAGGGGTGCTTCCCCTACAATTTTATCTTTATGCATGATAGAAGCCTTTGCCACTAAACTTGTTGCGGAAGCCTCATCAATTATCTGCAAGAGTTCTAACATGATTCCCATCCATCTTTATTAAATCAAAAATAATGACCTCCTTTTTCAAACACTTGAGTAGTCTTGAAGCTTCTGATTCCTTAAGAGCATGGGCTCCAATTGACTTATCAAACTCCTCATGAGCCCTTCTCAATGCATGTCCAATGGCATCACTGGTACCTATGAGATTTTCTTTTTGCCTTGTATATGCACATGTGTTGGCTTATTCATTAGATGTCTCTTTGTCTTTGTTCAGCCCATTAATCCTTGATTCTTGAACTATGTCCAATTGAGCCTTCCCCTTGCTTCTTTTCTACACTATAAAAGATTCAATTTCTTCTAATTGCACCACTCTGGTAGATGGTGATGGCACATTGACTTGTTCCACAACATATTCTTTGCTCACAGCAATCATTTGAATGTGTGGCCCAGATGAGGATGCCTGGTTCCTAGGACAGCAAAGGGTATAATGGTCCCTAGCCTCTAGGAAATTTCTGCAAGGGGGGGCATTTTCTGGTAGAGTACACCTACTTTGGTAATGCCCACATTCTCCACATCTGAAATAGATAATTGGCCTCCTTGGCCAATTTCCACCTTGTTTTGTCATGTAGTGACTTTAGACTAAAACAAAGTTTTTAATTGGGGGGGGGGGGCATACTTTCACTTTTGTGTACGTTGTCGTTTCACATACCTTCATATTTTTCATTCTTCAAATGTGCACCAAGGAGAGGGTTCACCTTAACCTTCCAAAACACTTAAAAAACACTTTGAATCTTAGAGAAATTATAGGACACTCTACAACCTGCAACCTGCATCCAACTTTCTACAAATATAATCTTTATGAACAATTAATTGTGCATAACATGTGCACCTTGATGCCTGAACTTTGAATGCTTTGAGTTTGCCCATGTTGAACTTGACCTTGAACATGTTGACTTTGAACACTTTGACTGTGATCCTTTGACTTTGACTATGTTGACTTTGATCAATATTAATTTTATGGGCTCAACATGGACCCCTCTTCTTTTTCAAAGACTACTACAGTCACAACAATTCAACCAAAGAGGCAAGTAAAATAGTACAAGAGAACTGCTATATCAAATAGAAAAGGAGAATTCAAGAAGAAGGTAGTTCCGGGCATGAAGCAAATTTAGGTACGAAAAGGAGAGCAACCACCAACTTTTCCACAACAATTCCCATCCAACCAAGCCAACCATGACAAAAGAAGAGCCAAGCAACCATGACAAGCTCAACCACAAAGTATCCGACAAATTTGGGTGCCTAAGAAATTAGATGTAGCTCATCAAGGGCAATTACACATGTGGGTACCCAAGGCACTCTTACATTCACAAAATCCTATGATCTCCCTCACGAGAAAAGTCTCAACAAAGAAGCCACAGAGAAGCATGGACCAATACCATGCATCGAGATCAAAAGAAGATCAATTCACCTCTTTGGAAATAGAAAGAAGACAATCATCAAGGATATGGGTTTGGAAGCCAAAAGTACTAGTAGCACCCATAAAACTAAAGAGCCAACCATGCGGGATACAAAATTTAAGCAACCAACCAAAGATGAAGAAGTCAAAAATGACTTGTACGTAGCCAAACACTATTCTAAAATAGATCCCTATAAGGAAGAATGATCAGTTGTCATTTTGAATTCCAATGGACACCTCCAACAAATGTTGCATCAACATCCACAAGCACATTGAAAGCCTCAACGTGCAACAACCATGTGCCTTTGGCATAACCTTGTCTTTTGCACCATTCAGGTCATGCATTTCCAAAGTGTGCATTAGTACAAGGCCACATTACATGGCCGTGCATAGACACAATTGAGAAATCCTAGGCACATGAGACACACTTGACATATGTAAATGATTTTATTAATACTTAACCTTCTTCTTGTTTGTGACATTTTTCCTCCCAAAAAAAAAAAGAAAAAGAAAAGAAAAGAGAGAGAAAAAAAGAAAGAAAAAAAAAGAGAGAAATGATAGGACTATGTGCTCAATGAATCTTATGAGTGAATCTTCAACAAGAACATTCATCAACAAAGCAAGATATGCCAATGGTCAATCACCGTGTTGGAAATACAACACGAAGAGTGAAGAACAATAGCAATAGCAAGAAAGCAATCCACCACTGACAGCTGCTCAAAATCAACATTGACAACCTCTTTTGAGCAACTAACAGTTTTTGGAAGCTCACAATGACACATTCATGCCGGAATCTAAGGAAGAACTACATGCAAAGGGAACAACACTTGCACAGGCTATCATTTACAAACTGAAGAAAATCACAATCAAGCCTACTACAATTGGAAGGCACACCGCTCTTGTGGATACACGATGGAAACTACCTCTCAGAGTACTACATGGAACAACCACTCCAACAAGGGTCTGTAAGGGACGACAGACTCGAGAGGGGGGGAGTGTTGATAGTCAAGGTCAAGCACAAGGCACAGGAATGCATCAAAGAATTGGACACACAAGAAGAGGGAGCATGTATGGAGCTCCAAGAAGTACGTGTCAAATTTTTAAAAGAAATCCCTATTAAAATAGTTATTTTCATCACTAAAAACCATCGTAAATACCATTTTACATTTTTGCAACTCCATTTTGTTCAAGCCGAGGATTCCTCAAGCTTGAGGAGTATTAGAAGTATCATCCTACCAATTTTCATAATTTTTAGACTTCACTGATCCTCCAAATAAGCCGTGGAACCTAATTTTTAACTAGGTTGGACACTAGGTCTGGACAAGACCAAAACTACATAAAAAAACTATAAAAGGAGCTAGAGAGCTCAGTTTTTAGGTTGGCTGGTTAGAGATTTGAGCTTTTGTAAGAGAACTCTTTTGTAATCGAAGACCTTCCATTGTTCCACTCTTTGCTCTTACCTTGTGTGCGTATGTGTGTATGTGTGTACATGCTTGTGTGCTTCTCACTCACACACTTGTGCCTTCATTGCTCATGGTCTTCATACCAGTCCTCATGTCTTCGTGGATTGACATCTATGAGGTGCATCTCCTCACGTTGGTACTTACCATTGTGCTAGAGTGATAGGGATTTGTTGATATATTTTGGTAGTGATGTGTGTGGACACACTTAGGACTGTCGAGGCACTTTTGTCCCTCTTTAGGACGTTTTTTTCCTTGACTTGTATATATGCCTATAACCCTAAGGGGTCACTTATCTTTGTACATTCACTTGGTAATACATTAAGTATTGTGTGTTGTGCTCCAAGCTTCTTCTTCTTCCTTGTGTTGTTCACGTGCTTCCATAGACCTCAAACTCCAACATTACACACATCATTTGTATTTTCACTAGTCTAGAATGTTGGTCGTTATTATTCATAATTATCATTTTTGTCTTAATTTATTCTCTATTCGTTTTTTTCTTCTCCATAGATTGCATTCATGGATGTTCCCCAAGAAGGGATCATTACCACCAGATTTGCATGCTTCTTCTGACTCAAACTGGGCTCATTGCTATGACACCCATCTATCCACTAGTGGTTTTTGCTTCATGCTTGGTAGCTTGTGCATATCTTGATTGAGCAAGAGGCAGCCTACTATGGCCACTTCTAGTTATGAGTCTTAAGTATAAGGAAGCATTCACAATGATTTTTGGGTGTGTGTGGCTCGGATACCTTTTGGCTAATTCAAGTGTTCGCCAGTCTTTTGCCACTACCATCTTCACTGAAAGTTAGAGGCCATTGGCAATTGCGAGGAACCATGTCTTCCATTCTTACACAAAGCACATTGAGGTGCACTATCATTATGTGAGGGAGAGGTTCTTTGTTGGAGATATCAGTTTGGCTTATGTGCCCACACAAGATAATGTTGTAGACCTTTTTCACGAAGGCTCTGCCTAGGGAAAAATTTGAAGTTTTACGCAAAGCGTTCGGCTTAGTTCCTTTTGTAGATTGATCTCTTTCCACATAGTTTGTGTTAGTATATGATCAATGTCTACCCCTCATGATTGTATGCACATTTTGTAAGGCCCCCTTTATGAGGAGAAGCCAAGCATGCATTACCCAATTGATGGGAATCCCAACTTGAATGTTGGATGAAGGTCATATTGGACCATGTAAGATATTATAAGGAAAGGGAGTTATCAGGGTCCCCAATTGTGGGGTCCGGGGCAGCGGTGAGCAGCCCCGGCTGGGGGGTCCAAGGGGGCCAGCGGGCCCCCTGGCTGGGGGGTCCCAGGGGGCCAGCGGGCCCCCTGGTGGGGGTCCGGGGGCAGCGCCCCCGGCGCGACGGTAAAGGGAATATTCCATGGAATATTCCCTGTCGGAGTCAGAAAACATTTATATTTGTTAGGTCGGTTCAACCAGTCTAAGCCGTGTATGGCAATTACGCGGGCGGTGGCCGCCTACGCTCTGCCGCCCATGTATTGCCGTCCATGGCAGGCCACCCATGATCCTATATATACATGACTTCTGCACTACCTAAGACACCGAGTTGAGCCAGCATACCTCTACCTTGTATCTCCCTATCTAGAGTTGTCTAGATCACCATTTAAGCTCTACCTTGAGAGCGCACGGGTGGACAACGCCATCATCTTTGTACTTGCTGCTAGTAGAAAATTGTTGAGATTCTCCTATATCTGTTATCTTCTCTGCTATTGCTCCTGTGTTATATTGCGTAACTATTGTCTTACATGGTATCAGAGCTGTAAGGTTCGAATAGCTTGAGAAGTATCATTATTTTAGCCTACTAGCAGACTAGAATATCAGTAGATTATTCGAGTGATTACATGATGGCTTCATCGTCGAACACTAGTCTTGGTGCTTCTGCTAATGTTAATGCTGCACCTATTCGAATTCGTCCACCTGCATTCACTGAAGGGAAGCTGGATGGAACCAACTATACACTCTGGAAGTTCAAAATTTCTGCAATTTTGGACTCCTATGAATTACTTGACACTGTCATGGGACCGATGGGATTGGATCCAGAGCCTATACCAGTTGAAGATCCAGCAAATTCAAGATTGATGATTCAGCCAGATCCAGATCTTCTACGAGCTTGGAAGAGGCGGAATGCTGATGCATTATGTGCGATTGTCACTAGTGTAAGTGATTCTGTGCTTACTTTAGTTCAACATACTACTAAAGCACATGAGGCTTGGGGCATATTGGCTCGACAATATGAGACCAAGAACCACACTAGGATACAGAATTTAGAAAATCAGTTGGCAAATGAAAAGCATTCTGATTCTGAAAAGGCTGAAGATTTTATCAAACGGATAAAGCATCTTCAAGATCAATTGGCTGCAGTTGGTGTTGTTATAACACCAGAAGAGCTGGCTCGAAGATCTGTACGTGTTCTTCCAGCAAAGTATGATGGATTAGTAACAGCCCTTAACACTCAGGTAAGGCCAACTCCTCTTACATTTGAAGAGTTTTGTGCGATGCTTTTAGAAGAAGAGATGCGGCTGAAGAATCGGCAAAGTACAACTGATGCTGCATTCTCAGCAAATGCAAAAGGTAAAGGCTCTTCTGAGGGATCAAAGAAGAAGCCAAAGAAGAAAAAGTTCACAGGAAGTTGCTTCTATTGTGAAAAGAAAGGCCATGCCATCAAGGATTGCAGAAAGAAGCAAGCTGATGAACGGAATGGGACTGTAAAATCATCATGGAAGAACAAAGAGTCTGCAAACAACACAGAGCTGGAACTTTGGGTAGCTATTGAAGAGGTATGTTCATCTGCTCAAGCTCGTGTTGATGAGCCATGGATTTTAGATAGTGGAGCTTCTCGCCATATGACCAGTAAAAAGGATTGGTATAGTTCCCTAGTGCCTCTGCGGGAATCCATCAATGTAGTGGTGGGAAATGACTCCAAGTGTCCAGCCGAAGGAACTGGAACCATCTCTTTTATCACTTCTCCAGGTGTTGAGAAAAAGTTATCCGATGTTCTCTACGTACCTACACTCAAAAGAAATTTGTTGTCAGTTTCTGCAATAACAGATCGTGGACTTGAAGTTCACTTCAATAAGAGTGGTGCAGAAATCATGGATTCATCAGGTAATGTTGTAGGTAAAGGGATACGACGGGATAACTTGTATGAGTTAAGTGCTTTAACTGCTACAGAAGATAAAGATGTAAGCAGGTTATGGCACCAAAGATTTGGGCATCTCGGATTTGCAGTTTTGAAGGAGATGCAAGGAACAGGGATGGTTGCTCATTTGCCTGCATTTTCAGATTTGCAGGAACCTTGTGAAGCTTGTATGATGGGCAAGCAACAACGAAAGGCATTTCCAAGAGAGACCAGCAATCGATCTCAAGCTCCTCTAGAGTTGGTACATGCTGATCTCTGCGGTAAAATGTCTACACCTGCTTTAGGAGGATCTTTCTACTTTTTGCTGTTAGTCGACGATTATAGTAGAAAGATGTGGGTTTATTTCATTCGAGAGAAGGCTGATGCTTTTGAAAAATTTAAAACGTGGCATAAGTATGTAGAAAATGAATCAGGAAGGAAACTGAAGAAATTTAGAACAGATAGAGGAGGTGAATTCTTGTCAACAGAATTCAACAATTACTGTAAGGATCATGGTGTGAAAAGGCAACTTACCACAGCTCATACACCCCAACAAAATGGCGTTGTTGAGCGCAGGAACAGGACAGTAGTTGAAATGGCTCGTTGTATGTTGAAGGCTCAAGACATGCCTGATTCATTCTGGGCAGAAGCAGTCAATACAGTAGTCTACATCCTCAATCGAAGCTACACAAAAGCACTGAAGGGGATGACTCCTCAAGAAGCATATTCTGGTAAAAAGCCTTCAGTTTTGCATTTCAGAATTTTTGGTTGTTTCTGTTATGCACATATTCCTGATTCAACAAGATCAAAGTTGGATTCAAAAAGCAAAAAGTGTGTCTTCCTAGGATATAGTGAAGAGTCTAAAGCATACAGGTTATGGGATCCTGAGGCAAGGAAGATTTTTGTCAGCCGAGATGTGGTGTTTGATGAACGACCACACTTAGTAGAAGATAAAGGTAAATCTACTATCTCATCAAGCGGAGAAATATCTCACCTTGTGCCTATCAAAAGACAGGTTAAAGTTGAGGAGGAGGAAACATCTGATGGAGAAATTTCCTCAATAAAAAGCCAACCAGTTGTAGCTGCACAGCGTAAGCCACTACCAAAGTGGGCACAACAGCTCTTTGATGATCACAATCCACATGTAGATGTACCAGAATCATCATCGGATGGATTACGAAGATCAAAGAGAATAGAGGAGCAAAGAAGAGCCTCAGAACACATTGTTAACATGGCTCTAATGGCAGATATCATGGGTTCGATAAAGGAACCTACCACCATTGAAGAAGCCATTGATGATCCAGATTGGAGAGCGGCAATGCAGTCTGAGTATGATAGTATACTCAAAAATGATACATGGGATCTAGTCGACTTGCCGCCAAAGAAGAAGGTAATAGGTACTAAATGGATTTGGAAAGCTAAGTATAAAGCTGATGGAACATTAGAAAAGTATAAGGCACGATTAGTTGCACAGGGTTTTTCACAGATTGAAGGATTTGATGTTCAAGAAACTTTTGCACCAACAGCACGCATGACAACTATTCGGACGGTACTTGCAGTAGCTGCACAAAAGTCTTGGCCTATTTTCCAGATGGATGTCAAATCTGCATTTTTGAATGGTCACCTCAAGGAGGAGGTATATGTATCTCAACCACCAGGTTTTGAGGTGCCCAATTCAGAAAATAAAGTTTGCAGGTTGAAGAAAGCTTTGTATGGACTTAAGCAAGCTCCACGGGCTTGGTACCAACGAATAGATCATTTTTTCAAAAATATGGGTTTTGAAAGAAGTACTTCTGATGCTAACTTGTATGTAACGAAAAGGGATAGCAAGCTAGTTGTTGTCATTGTATATGTAGATGATTTGATCATTACAGGAGATCATCAGGAACTCATCAATCAAACTCGGATCAGCTTGGGAACTGAGTTTGAAATGACAGACTTAGGTCTACTCCATTTTTGTCTGGGAATTGAAGTATGGCAAAGGAAGGATGGCATTTTCATCTCACAACAAAAATATTCCAAAGAAATTCTCAAGGCATTTGGAATGATGGACTGCAAACCAACTAGCACACCTATGGAGGTAAATCATAAGCTATCTATGGATGATAACATGCCTGATGTAGATGCTAAGAAGTATAGGAAGCTCGTTGGAAGTCTTATTTTTCTGTGCAACACTAGACCAGACATTTGCTATGCTGTTGGAGTGTTAAGCAGGTTTTCCAACAAACCTAAGGAGAGTCACTGGAATGCTGGAATGCGAATTCTAAGGTACATTGCAGGAACCTTCGATTTTGGTATTTTGTATACCACAGGTGATACACTCCAAGGATATTGTGATTCAGATTGGGCTGGAGATTGTGATTCTAGAAAATCAGTTTCTGGATATTGTTTCTCACTTGGTTCAGGAATATTTTCTTGGGTAAGTAGGAAGCAACCAACTCTCGCACTCTCCTCCACTGAAGCAGAGTACAAAGCAGCTTGTTTTGCTTCTTGTGAGGCAGTCTGGTTAAGGAGAATTCTTGCAGATCTAGGCTTTCCATCAAATATGCCAACTGTACTCAAGTGTGATAATCAAAGTTGTATGGCTATTGCAAAGAACCCAGTATTTCATGCTCGCACCAAGCACATAGAAGTACAGTACCATTACATTCGTGAGCTAATTGAAGATGAAATTTTGGAGCTAGAATATTGCCCAACAGAGGCAAATTGTGCTGACATATTCACTAAAGCACTTGGAAGAGAGCAGCTCAACAAGCATCTTCAACAGATGGGCATAGGACCGAGACCTACTTGACTTATCATCGGTAAACATTGAGGGGGGGTGTTAGTATATGATCAATGTCTACCCCTCATGATTGTATGCACATTTTGTAAGGCCCCCTTTATGAGGAGAAGCCAAGCATGCATTACCCAATTGATGGGAATCCCAACTTGAATGTTGGATGAAGGTCATATTGGACCATGTAAGATATTATAAGGAAAGGGAGTTATCAGGGTCCCCAATTGTGGGGTCCGGGGCAGCGGTGAGCAGCCCCGGCTGGGGGGTCCAAGGGGGCCAGCGGGCCCCCTGGCTGGGGGGTCCCAGGGGGCCAGCGGGCCCCCTGGTGGGGGTCCGGGGGCAGCGCCCCCGGCGCGACGGTAAAGGGAATATTCCATGGAATATTCCCTGTCGGAGTCAGAAAACATTTATATTTGTTAGGTCGGTTCAACCAGTCTAAGCCGTGTATGGCAATTACGCGGGCGGTGGCCGCCTACGCTCTGCCGCCCATGTATTGCCGTCCATGGCAGGCCACCCATGATCCTATATATACATGACTTCTGCACTACCTAAGACACCGAGTTGAGCCAGCATACCTCTACCTTGTATCTCCCTATCTAGAGTTGTCTAGATCACCATTTAAGCTCTACCTTGAGAGCGCACGGGTGGACAACGCCATCATCTTTGTACTTGCTGCTAGTAGAAAATTGTTGAGATTCTCCTATATCTGTTATCTTCTCTGCTATTGCTCCTGTGTTATATTGCGTAACTATTGTCTTACAGTTTGGCACTTCCTTATACATGAGTGACAGCACCTTGTTCAATGCACCAACTCCCAAGGGGGATTTGTTGATATATTTTGGTAGTGATTTGTGTGAACAGACATTAGACCACCAGGGCACTTTTCTCCCTCTTTAGGAGGTTTTTTTCCCTATCTTGTATACCTAATGGGTAACTTATCTTTGTACATTCTTTTGGTAATACATTCTGTATTTTGTTATTCTTCAAGATTCTTCTTCTTCATTGTGCTATTCGTGTGCTTTCGTAGACCTCGAACTACAATACTAACATCATAGCCCCTCATATGATATTTTATTGACAAAGAGGGGATGATAACCTCCTTTTTTGCAATTTTTTAGTGTACTACTTCAAGGTGTATATCAATACTAGATCCCCTTCCTTGAATCCTCATCCTTCATGTGCACATCATAGGAGGCATTTTGTCTCTTTTGGTCTTCTTCAATCTAGTCTCCTTCAAATGTTCCAATGCATCTAGCTATAGCAAAATCCTTTGACCTATTATTGGTAGTAGTGAGGGCGATCTAGGAAGTTTGACAAGAAAGCATGAGTCAGTCGAGTCAAAGAGATTCAAGACAGAGGGAAGGACAAGGAAGAAGGAAATACCTATCTCCCTATTACCTATCAGGTTTATGTCACCAAAGGAATCTTGGACTAAGGTGCAGGAGTTGCCATTGCTACCACCTCCTTATGCAAGCATTGGGGCAAGCTGACACTCAAGTCAATGAGGATGAAACTACAAATGGCAGATGGACACATCCAGAAGCCTTTAGGATTACTAGAAGGGATAAATCTCACCACTTATGGTGTGGAGTTTGAGCACACATTCACCATATGTGATTTTAGCAAGAATCATGTTTATGAGATGATCTTAGGAAGGCCATTCATGAGACAACTATAGATAGTGCAAAATTGGGGAATCAATTCTTTGTACCTACAACACTTGGGAGTCACCACTAAAGTTAAGGACTAATCACATAGATATGTGCCCCCCTTACAATGGAAGAGGATCCATAGAGCATCAGATGACACGGAGTCAGTGCACTCCATAGGATTAGGATCCTCTTGGATGCATGAAGACAACCACTTGTGGATGTGTAAGATCGCAGTAGAGGATGAGAAAAGAGCAACCACTAGAGACGTTGGTGCCAAGGAAAATCCTAGATTACTCCAAGACCTAGCCTATGCACTGATGATTTTCTTGGATGAAGAATTCGAACCCCATGGTTGAACCAAAATTCTAGCCACCATGGACATAGAAATCAATGAAGAATTCTGGACTTCCCATTGCAATGAGGATGGCTATGACATTTCAATTTTTATGATAGAACCAACCATGTGTGAATCGGTTGTTGAAGAGTGTGAACCAAATATGAGTGAACCCAAGGGAGACAGTGACAAAGATGAAGATTCCATCCGCATGGAGCCTTTCTGTGCTTCATAGGAAGAACACCTCTATTTAATAGAAGTGGGAACTTAGGAGGAGGAATGATCAAAAGAAGAAGAGACATTGATATTGGCCAAGAAGAAGAAAAGAGGGAAACTTATAACCAATCCATTAGAGTAAGAGAACCCCTTTGAATTCCTAGAAAACTTCAAGAAATATGAAATAGAAGAGTGAAAGGTCATGATCCAGATGCCTAATAGAGAAGAAATCTTAGGAGTGGCATACAACAACAAAGAGAAAGCCAAAAAGATTGTTGTGACCATAGAAAATGGTGAAGAACGGTGTACATACATAGGACATGATTTGACAAAGGAAGAAGAGAAAGAATTGGTTGCATTGTTAAGAGAATATAGAGATGTGTTTGCATGGAGTTACAAAGACTTGAAAAGAGTAAACCCGGATATTTCTTCTCATAGAATTCGGATGTCTTTAGGAGCCAAACCCTCTAAGCGAAAATCATACACATATAATGACAACTATGCGAAGAAAATCAAAGAGGAAATAGATTGTTTGATAGAAGAAGGATTTATCTATGAGATTGAGCATACTGAATTGGTATCCCCCATTGTGGTAGTGCCCAAAAAGAATGGAAAGCTTTGTGTATGCATTAACTTGAAGAATGTTAATGCCACCGCCATTAGAGATAGCTATTTGCTTCCTATCACCAAACATTTTTTGGAACATGTAGTAAGCAAGGAAGTTTATAGCTTCCTTGATGGAGCTTCTAGCTACAATCAAGAAGCTATTACCCCAAAGACCAGCATAAGATGGTTTTTTCCACTGAATGGGGTATCTTTGCATTTCTTGTGATGCCTTTTGGACTCACCAATGCTCCTGCTATATTTCAAAGATTGATGTGTCATGTGCTCAAGGAGTTCTTGCAAAAGAACAGAGAGGTCTATGTTGATCATTTGTGAGCTCATTCCAACGTGATTCAAACACATATTCTTGAATTAAGATCTATCTTTGACAAATGTAGAGAATATCAAGTTTGCTTGAACGCATAAAATTATGTTTTCATGGTTAAGCAAGGAAAGATTCTAAGACACATAGTGTCAAAGAACAACATATTAACATACCAAGATAACGTTAGAGCCATCGCCGAGCTACCTAGACCAAAGAATGTCAAGGAAGTTCAGGCTTTCATGGGACATTGTGGCTATTACTGACATTTTATCCACATGTATGCAATTGTAAAGCCTCTGTACAACCTTTTGACTAATTTCAAGTGGACCAACGAGTGTGAGAACTCTTTTAATGAGCTCAAGCAATGATTGTGTTCAGTACTAATCTTGACCACACTGGATCGGAATAGGTCATTCCATGTTCATGTTGATGCATCCATGATATAGGATGTGTGCTAGCACAACCTATTGGCGAAGGCAATATTAACCTTCCAACCACTTTGCAATTAGGCAGTTGAATGCAGCCGAGCAAAATTATACCATGGCAAAAAGAGAAGGATTAGGCATAGTCTATGCAGTTAAAAAGTTTAGACATTATCTTCTTGCAAATAAATTTAATTTTTTTACGAACCATCAAGTGTTACTCTGCCTAGTGAATAAGCCTTGCACTACTTGAAAATTAGTAAGATGGTTTCTCTTACTAATGGAATATGACTTTGAAGTAGTTTTGAGGAAAGGCAAGTCCCACCTTAGAGTGGATCACCTATCTAGAATAATCTCAGGAGAGTTGCCGCAAGGAGTTTCAGATGAACTTCGTGATGTTTACTTATTCAACCTGGAGATTGTGCCTATCTGGGCCAAAACTATCGTGCCTATTCTAACTTTTAAACCTAAGCACCCAGTAATGAAAACAAGAGTTAAGTCATGGTAAAATCCCAAAAATATCACATAATGGCATGAAGTGTTTACAAAAACATAGATCAAGCCATATGGGCTTGTTGCATGGAAGAAGATGAGTACGTGAAATGGTTGCAATTGCCGCATGTAGGTGCACTAAAGTAACATCACTCTAAACATCAATCCCTCCAGACTCTACGAAGATTAGACATATATTGGCCAATCATGGAAGTAGATGTCCATAGAATGTGTAGGGATTGCCCAACTTGTTGCAATAGACCACCTCTAGTACATGCTACTCTATACCAAGTATCCCTAATGTCGAATTGGAGTAGTCCTTTGGTTGACTTTCTAAAGATGAAAATTTTCCCTCAAGAGATGGCATTAGTGCTATGACCTCCAGGATCCTCCATGTTGGACAAGAAAAGACACAAACCATTTTCACAAACAATAGAAGGGTGGACATCAGACTCACCTCCCAACCAATATGGGCTTTATGTTCTAAGGCTCAGAACATAAAGCCTTAGACTACACTCTCATTGGAGATAACCTTTACAAATGTGAAAGAGATGGATATATGAGTGAGTATCTTAAGACCTTAGAGGACACTTTGGACCAGATAGGGTGATCAAAGCTATACTATTCATAGGAATTTGGTGGCCAACCCTTCACATGGATGCTCATACATATGTGAAGCAGTGTGACACATGCTAGTGCACTCAGAATCTGAAGGATGAGATGCCATTGAGGCCCATGATGGGAGGACGTGCATTCTCCAAATGGGGAATAGACTTTGTAGGTCCTATTGATCCTCCATCCAAGAGTTCACATGCTGATTACATTATTATTGCAACTGACTATCTAACCGAATGGGTAGAAGTGAAAGCCAGTAGGAAGAACAGTGGACAAACTATATCCAACTCTCTATTTGAGAATGTATTTACAAGATATGGTTTGCCAATAGAATTAGTGAGTGGCCATGGTACCCACTTCTTGAATGAGGTCATTGAA
Source organism: Ceratopteris richardii (assembly GCA_020310875.1). Taxonomy (NCBI): domain Eukaryota; kingdom Viridiplantae; phylum Streptophyta; class Polypodiopsida; order Polypodiales; family Pteridaceae; genus Ceratopteris; species Ceratopteris richardii. The sequence goes on along the minus strand of CM035424.1, from coordinate 61,589,570 downwards.
TACTTGTTACAAGAATTCATGATTATTGACAAGAAATCAGCTCCGTACCACCCATAAGAAAACAGACAAGCGAAAAGCACGAATAAGATCCTCTGCATTGTCCTAGTGAAGTTCATGAACAATACACACTTTGATTGGGAGAAACATTTGCATCATGTTCTTTGGACTTATAGAGTGGCCTATAAAATGGTACTAAACACCACACCCTTTCAGATGGTGTTTGTTCAGAATGTAGTGTTGCCCTTAGACTTCCTAATACCCACTTTGAGTACAAAAATGTATGGGAAAGTACAAATTTTTCAAAAGAGAATTTGAATGTCTACAGAACTCAACAGAGCTATGTTCGGTCTGGCACAAAGTAGATCTGGCAAAGTATTTTAGTGCCAAGCTTCCAAAGCCTGAATTTATGTGTTGCTACTATCTCATCAACTCTCTAATGCCCAACAAGGACCCTAGAGCATCCACTACTTTCATGATCCCATCCTATGTGTGTGGCAATAAGTTAAAATGGTTTTTCTATGATGCCTCAAACACCTGAATCAAAAAAGACAACTTGATCTCTTCACAAAGTATCAGCTGACTACACAAACACTATTTTGGACATTTCTCTAAGGATGTAAAGGCACTGATCCTGAGACTTACAAGACTCAAAGTAAAACTTATAAGCTTTCCAACAAGAGAAAAATCATTGCAAATAGATTCGGAATGAAAGAAAAACGAAAGTTAAAATTTCGGGAGGTCTCCCAAGATCATCTAGAGTGGTGTGCTTAAGCAAGTAGGCAGCTTGGGAACATATTTCCATGACTTTATGTCATAATACAACTCATTAGATGCTTTAAAAGCCACATGCCAACCTCTTTAACCAATCAAAAGCATATACATGTCAAAAGGTGAGGTCCAATCACATCAACAAGTGGCCTAAATCTTCTCTAATCAAGTTCTTTCCATTATTGACATGATTTGATGCTCCTAACTTGTGTAAATAATCCTCCTTTGATTGTGGATTGTATGGAAGGTTCAAATTGGGGCATGTTCCCACACTCTTGAGCTTGAAATACAAAACTTTCAAAACTCCCCCTCAAGCTTAAGTCTTTTTCGTTCTATCATGTCATGTCAATCATGTCCCAAAACTCGCTTATTTCACCACTTAGATCTCCCCCCCCCCCCCCTTTTCCATATCCTCATTTGGGCTACCTTGAGCATTGACCTTTTGCCCTTAAGCAGATTCTCCCAATCTCCAGCTTGAAATCTGTCCCCACGATTCTTTCCCTAACAGGGATATTATCCCCCAACATTTTCCTGATTTTTGCTCCTTCTATCCCTCAAACAAAGTTTGGAACTTGTATGCTCCTTGCAATTCCTTATGGATCTCGACTTCTCATTTAACTTTCTGCCCTTACATCAGTATGATCTCTATTTTGAAACACTGCCCTTTGAATCGCCTCCCCCCACCCAAAAACATCAAAGGTGTTAAACCCCTTATCAACCAGGTAAGTCTCCTTCAGAAAATTTGAATTCCTCGGTCTCCATCACACGACACATCTGCTAATATCTTTCTCGTTCATGAAATAACTCCTCAGCATTAGAGACCACGTGTGGCATTTGCAGACACCTTCTCACTGTTCTATTGTTGATTAGCTTCGATCTAAAGGTTTTTCTCTTTTAAAACGCCACCCTGCCTCCCTCAAAGCCTTACCTCAATCCCCTGGTGATTCCATTAGCACTTCTCCAAATGTAAGCTTCTGACAAATCAGTTCGACTCATCACAGTGAGAGCCAAAATATGCTTGAGACATATATATTCTATGTTACAGGTCACTCCCACCAGAAGGACAAGCAGCCCTCAGATTGGGACTAAAGGTGATACTATGCACCAAATAACATGGAGATTTTGCAATGACACGAGATTTGCTAATGCAAAAAGTAGCATTCTTATTGCAAGAGTAACCAAAGGGTCAATTACAGTGTACAGATAGCCGAGAGTAATCAGAGAAGGGGCTTGAGAGTGATCCTTTCAAAGTAACAAGGGGAGTACCCAAGCTGGCATGGGGAGGCAGTACACTTCATAAGTGAATGACTTCAGCCAGTCAAATCATTACTACCCCATCTCATTGATTTCGTGGTTCATGGTCTCCCAAAACACCAAAGTGCAATGGGATAGAAATACAAGACGGAGTAGGGGTGGCCAAAGAAAGTTTTGAAGGGGAAGGGCACCACAATTTACTCTGAGAGTTGAGCACTGACTTGAATGACAATTCTCTCAGCAAACATGCCAACAAATTGAACTCCACCAACACCACCAGACACCCAAAGTTCTCCATGTCTCCCATTTTAAGATGTCAAGGACTTGACAAGTATAGAACAGGAAACACAAGAGAGTTTAATCGATACAAGGTGCCTTCCAACACAACTTTCAAAGGCAGAAAGCTATTTCTGATTATCTCTTGACCCAAAGGCAGAAAGCTATTTTATGAAATCTTTTGGCTCAAAGTTCTCCTCGTCTCCCATTATGATGTCTAGGACTTGACAAGTATAAAACAGGAAACGCAGGAGTTCAATCCATACAAGGTGCCTTCCAAGTCAACTTTCAAAGGCAGATTTATAATTATCTCATCGGTGCTCCAAAATCAGGAAGCAAAAAGATCAGTAGGTATGCTAGCATGCTGAGTGACCGTTAAATCTTAGATAGTGAAAATAAAACCACCATCATAATGACTACAATGGAATCATTTTTTTTTATCTAAGTAACAACGAAAGGAAAGGCTCAACTTATCCAGTTGCCTAAAGATTGGATTGAAAATGAACTTAAATGTATGGTTACAGATCAAGAACAGACATAACTTTTTTGGTCAGGGAAAGGAAATACATGAATACTCACACCTCGGAGATCTTTATGAGAAGATTGGTCAAGATCTTAGAACACATTGAGATGCCATCATTCATGCCATGAAAACAAAACTGTGATATTCGGCACATTCCGATGGACGTGTAAGTGTATTATCAGCATAAATGTAGTCACACAACAGATGCAACATCTAACAGTCTGTATCATATTTATGCTGATGCACTGAATTGCATTCAATAAGCCTTATAACACTTAATACGGGACCCCCTGCAAATTTCAATGGCAACCTCTGTGCTTGCATCATTAACATGGCCCTTTCAATCAAAACAGAGGTAGGAATATTGATGACAAAAGATAACTTCGAAGTGGACCTAGCTTGCTATAACATCCAGACAACCCACTGACACCATACATGGTCTTAACTTTCAATACCGCTGTAACACAAGAAAATCCTCATCACTTAGAACCTGCACATCATTAGTGCCAACAAAGTGCTCACGGCCTATATCCTCAACCAATCCCACAAATTCCTGCCTTTTTCTTAGGTTCAGAGGTGCATAAGGTAAGCGAAAGACTGGTCTTACAACACCTAGTTGTGCAAGAGCTGTGTTTAGACCAATGGGATTCGGTTCTGCAAAGAGCCACTCAATCAAAGGCAACAGTTTCTCATTTAGCTTCTTATTCTTTCCTTTGATCATAAGGTCATGCATGAGCCCAGGAATCAGATTGCTAACAACAGAAATGACTCCTCTAGCACCAAAGTCCCATCTTGCATCATGGCATTGATCATCGTTTCCACTCCAAACAACAATCCCATGTTCCGTATAGCTTTTGATGCGATCATTCCCTACACATTCCTTGACGCCACAAAAATTGGGTAGATCTTTCAGCTTCTCTATCACACTAGGAGGAATGTCCTGTCCTGTTCTTGCTGGGACATTGTAGATAACTGCAGGTCCCATGGAGAGAACACTTTGGAAGTGCAAGAGGAGACCATCGTGGGATGTTTTGCCATAGTATGGATTGATATGGAGAGCTGCATGCATTCCTACAGCAAAACCCTGCTCCGTAGCATGCATAGCCTCACCAGTTGAATTGCTTCCAGTATTACCAATGACCTTGATCATTTCCCCAAAGTAGTTGACAGTGTGACTAATAAGCATGATATGTTCATCCCAGCCCATCAACTGCCCCTCCCCTGTTGTCCCACCCACTATGACACCTTCTACCCCATGCTCTATCTGATAATGCACCAGTTTGTCATATGCCTCCAAATCAAAGCGCCCATCTGGCAGATAAGGAGTTTTGACTGCAGTAATCAGCTTCAATTTCTTTATGTCCTCCATTAGTGAGCTGCGAATTTGGAGGAAAATAAACAAGAACACATTTAGAAGATACCTCCTCTACAATGAACATGAGCTTTTGCAATGTACAAGACAAATATAAAATCACAATATAAGATGACTATGAATCGGGAACAATCAGTTGAATAAGTATCCTCTCATCTGTCTCACTTCTAACACAAATCCAGCATTGCCCCATTAGTGTTACCTGGAGGATGCCCTCTAGAATGCAAAACAAAAGGAATTTGTTCACAATCTTTCTGTAAGATCATGGATTAGCATCTTTAATGAAATACAAGGTTCCTATCTGCGACTACGGAGGGTATGAATAAATGCAAATTCAAGGATGAAACATCCCGTGTTCTGGCGCCACATTAAAAAAAATAATAATAATAGTTTTTTTATAGAAAAATGCTAAGAGTCTAAGAATATTACATGTTTCTGAGCTCACGGTTTATCATTGGAAGTGGAGGAGCTTGCAATACCGCGCATCTTGAAGGAATCCATCGATAGCGTCGCGCATGGCCAGGAGCACGTGCACTACGATGAGGGAAAGGTAGACAGAGATCATGCGTTCAACCGGCCCCACCATTTCAAAAACTTCTGATGAATAAAACAAGAAGTACACTCACCTAATACGCAAATCCAACGATGAGGAACGAAGACAACCAGCGGAACTCGCTAACATCTCGTCTGCGAGCTCTATAGACCTACAGTTTTATCAGATGAAGCATGCGAATGAACCATCAGATACAGCATACAGATGAACCAATTGCCGAAGGCGCAAATGAAGACATCTTGCTGGAAAGAAAAAGGTTCCTTACACGATCACTGCACACTTAGCCCTCGATTTTTCGGAGACGAAAAATAAAGTAACAGAATGTGATCAAAGCACGAGTTGTGTATATGGAGCTGACTGAGACTGTGCCTCCACGTTCTCTCCCTCTATGAGAGACGGAATGCATTATACATATCAAGCCATTAGACAAGTTCAGCATACATCTAGGAATGATGCTAGAGCTACACAAGTTCACATTGACTTGATACATACCAAGCCATTTCCTCGTAGACAAGTTTAGCATACATCTAGGACAGATGCGAGAGGTACACAAATTGATTTTTTTATTTTTATTTTTTTAAGTTACAATGAATTGGAAATAACGCATACATCCAACCTCCTAAGGTAGAAGCACGTATCAACTTGAGGATTCCAATAAGTACATTCCTCATCATAAAAGTTTTTCAAGAGGATTTTTTCATTTCAAAATAAGCACCTAAGGATTCCTCATCATAAAAGTTTTTCAAGAGGAGTTTTTCATTTCAAAATTAATATACATTTTCCAAAGGATTAAAACGCAAAGATCTCTTATCCTATTTTCCTTCACTTATGCTTCCTACCACCTTTAATTTTGATGTTTCTATCACATAAGTTTCTTGTGACAAAGTACCTGTGTCGGACTATAAACGTCACCATGAACAAATTTCAACTTATGGTTAGCTCTTATTGTATCATCTTTAGGAAAGGAAGAACATTGCATTTAACCCAAAATGAATCCTTCACATACATGTTTGAGTCCTGAATTAAGTTTAGGCAAGGATCACACTATATCAAACTTTTCAAGCATAGAAAACTAGACAAAAATCATATGACCAAAGCATGCATGCAAAAGTTTTGCATCTAAGATTGGTTGAAAATCCTAAATTGCATGCATAATCATCCACAAACTGCCCATGATTTGTGAGATTGTATATGAAATATCCCAATTAACTACTTGTCACTTTCCTCCCAACCTTAAATAGCCCTTGCCTTTGTGCACGTCTAGAGTCTTCTCTAAGGTCCAAATACCCCTCATATGGCCACTCTGAGGAGATGGAATAACCTCAAAGAATCATGCTAGAGCCTTGGCTACTCAGAGCTCTGGTCCTTGATCCATCGAGGGTCCTCAACCAAATGCAGTAAGGGGAGTGGTAGACCATGGTGGTCTAAATAAATCTTGCACTCTCTCCCCCTTCTAGATATCATTGTCCTCAATGATCAAGGAAGGAAAGTGTCTATGAATTAGAGCTTTTGATTCTCAAGTAGCATCTGTTAGTGGACAACTTGTCCATGCCACTAAGTATTCTAGTATGGAGTGATTTTGCAATTGCTCCCTCTTATCAAGAACTCTAAAAGGAATATCTGGTTGAGATGTTCTATCTCCTAAAGCAACAATACCATACACACAATTCTCATCTTGAGAAATGTATGGTTTCAATTTTCTTACATCAAAAATTGGGTGAACTTTACAATCATCTAACAATTGTAACTTATATGCGACATCAGTAATCTTCTTGATTATTTTCCAAGGCCCACAAAATCTAGGGGATAAGTTGGGTTTCTAACCCACTCTTAATGATGAATGAACTTGTAAAAACACATGATCGCCTTCTTGGAACGTTTGTGGTGTGTGATGACTGTTTACAAAAGCTTTCGTTCCCTCGTTATCTTGTTGAAGATTGGATTGAGCTATCTTTAAGTTATCTTGCATATCTGTGAGAAATTGTGAAGCACTCAAAGATTTCCTTGATAATCCTATGGTAGTTAGAATTGTGATATTAGCTAAAATCTCTCTTGAAACAAGAAATGAAGACTTGTGAATGATGTGTGCGCCACTCTCCTCCCATCCAATATATCATGTTGCTAATGCTCTGGAACGGTCTAATGCTGCCATGTGGCCATCAAGCAACACTCATCCCCATTACCATTGAATAGCTTAGGATATCCCCCGAGCTTAGGACCTTGGTTATGGCTGGCCGTTGTCCCACACACACATAGAGTGGTCTCTATAGACCAATGTATGAAACTTTCTCCCCCTTCTAAAGATCATTGTCCTCAATGATCAATGAGGGAAAGTACTTGTTGATATATTTAGGTAGTGATGTGTGTGAACACTCTAGGACCACCGGGGCACTTTTTTCCCTCTTTAGGAGGTTTTTTCCCCCATCTTGTATATACGCCTATTGCCCTAATGGTCTATTCATCTTTGCACATTCTCTAGTAATACATTCAGTATTGTGTGTTGTGTTCCAAGCTTCTTCTTCTTCCTTGTGTTGTTCACGTGCTTCCACAGACGTCTAACTCCAACAATTGGTATCAGAGCAGGTCGCCGCTTCATCTAGGGCATCGTCGATGCTCCTCCGGTTGCAGTCTCAGATTCACACGAAATTTGCTCTGTGGTGTCAAAATCACGATCTGAGCTCGTTTCGACCTCCGAACACACTATCTTAGTGCTTGTGTAGGCTATTTCATCTTTTTGTGCCAAAGGTATATACCTGTTTTGGTTCGCCAGTATAAGCATCTTGAAGTCTTCTACAGGTTTAGAAGAACTCATCTGAGCAGTTCCATTCAACTTTTTGAGATAGAGTCAATTTTATGCATCAAGGTATTTTAGTCATCGGCCATAGCTGAAAGCAGTGATGTATTTCATATGTTGGCTATTGAGGATAAGTTGGATGGTAACAACTACCCATTGTGGGCTTATATGATGCAACATGTATTGGTTGCAAAAGGACTGTGGAACATTGTGCAGGGTGTTGAAAAACGTCCTATGACACTTGCAATTGTTACAACTGCAAGTATTGAAGTTGATGCAGAAGGTGTCAAAGATGATGATATTCTACATATTCTTGTTCGTGTTGCGGTTTTTGTTGACCTACTACATAGCAGATTCGTTGGGATGGTAGAGATGCTCAAGCACATGCATTGATAGCTTTGTCTATCAAACGTGCCATTATTCCTCACATTCGCTCTTGCATAACAGCTAAGGATGCTTGGGATACACTTACCACATTGTACCAAGCTAGGAATGAGGCTCGTGTTGCTTACCTCCGAAAATAGTTGGAGAGTGAGCACATGAATGAAGGTGATTCTATGGACAATTTTCTAACAAGGATCAAAGACTTGAAGGAACAGTTGATTTCTGTTGATGAGGTTATACCAAATAGCTCACTTGTGCAAACCGTTATGAATGGTCTTCCTGATTCATATCAGAGTTTTGCTTCTACTCTTCGATTGATTTTTATGAAAGGCAATCCAAATGCCTTGTCATTTGAGGAGTTAGTCTCTGTTTTATTGCAGGAAGATCAGTCCAGGCAAAACAGGTCCATTATGCTTGTTGTAGATCAAGCTTTCCTGGCTAGTCAGAAGGGCAAAGGAAAATGGAGCTCTTCTACTAGTAAGCAGAAATCTGCAAATGCTGCTGCACATTCAAAGAACCAAGATAAAGATGAGAAAAAATCAGAAAGCAGAAATTGTTTTGCAAGTATTGTAAAGGGAATGATCATATCATAAAGAAGTGTCCAAAACTAGCTGCGAAAGAGGCAAAGAAGAAAGAGGCTGGAATGGTTGTTGCAGAAGCCTCTACACCAAAAATGGAGTCTGCTAATCTTGTGCAGGAAGAAGAATGGGTGTTTACTACTATTTGCAATTTTGACCCATCTTCTCATGAGCAGTGCATGTCTGCAGTAGACTCAAATGTTTGGTACTTTGACAGTGAGGCGACCAAACATATTACCTCGCAGCACAATTTCTTCTCTTCACTCGAGCTTGCCCCTATAGGGAATACTGTTACATGCGCCAACAACTCTTATCATGTTATGGGAGTTGGTAAGATCATTTTGACTACTACTAATGGTAGTTCTTTCACTTTGTCAAATGCTTTGTTTGTGCCAGGGATCAAGAAAAATCTATTATCAGTTTCTGCATTAGCCAAGATTGGCTTGGTTGTGAAATTTGTTGATGACAGATGTATAGTTCATGATCTGTCAAATGGCGACGTGATTATTGCTTCTAGAATTCTATGTCATGGATTGTACAAGCTCATAGACTATGAAAGATTTGTAAATGATTTGGCATGTGCAGTACATGATTCTTAGGCTATGTCAGATGCAAAGCTTTGGCATGCACGCTTTGGTCATCTGAATTTTGCTAGTTTGCTACGCCTGCAGAAATTTGAAATGGTGTCCTCTTTGCCCAAACTTGAGGCACCGGGAAAACATGTTCGTGAAGGCTATATTTTGGGCAAAATGCAGCATTCCTCGTTTCCAACAGATGATTCAGTTCGGGCTACTCAGAAATTGCAGCTTGTACATAGTGATGTCTGTGGTCCTATGCAGACACCTTCTTTTGGAAATTATCTTTACTTCATGACTTTCATCGATGATTTTTCTAGGAATGCATGGGTATATGCATTGAAGGCAAATTCCGAAGTTTTCATGTGCTTCAAACAGTTTTTGGTTTTGGCTGAAAATCTGTCAGCATGTAAAATGGGCACCCTCCATTCTGATCGGGGGGGGGTATATGTCTTCTGATTTTAATGCATTTCTGGCTGAACGTGGGATAAAACACCAGTGTACAGTGCCATATACACCTCAACAGAATGGAGTTGTTGAACGAAAGAACATGTCACTCATGGAGATGGCAAGGTGTATGGTCACGAGTCAGGATTTACCACATAGTTTTTGGCTTGAGGTTGTCATGTGTGCAGCATATGTACTTAACAGGTGTCCCACTAAAGGGCTGCAATCTATCACTCCATATGAGGCTTGGCATGATCACAAGCCATCTGTTGCACATCTGCATATTTTTTGTTGTTTAGCATATGCATTAGTGCCTGAACAACATTGCAAAAAAATGGATGATAAAGTAGTAAAATGTATTTTTGTTGGGTACAGTTCTGAAAGTAAAGGCTATCATCTATATCATCCACAAACTAAACGCATTCTGGTTAACCGTGATGTTGTTTTTGTGGAAGATGCTATTCAGCCATCGCTTTCATGTAATAAGGAGACATCTGTTAGCTCCAAAGACATGTATGATACTTTGTTGCCTCTTTTTACAGGTGGACAGTCTAGTGCTATTCCTAATGAGGCAACTTCTCGGCCTTTGCAGGTTTCATGTGATGATGCAAATCATCCCATTTCTGATGCACTTGTTGATGAGAGAGCTGACCTTTAGGAGGCAAAAACTATGCCAAAATGGCAAGTGCAAACTTTGCGTGATAGCAAATTAGATGCACCTTTGTCATATCGTACTCGATCAGGCTCTCATAGTGCCTCTTTTGCATCAGATTTCTATGCTATGGTTGCATCTATTCTCTGTGATGAGATCAGTTTCATTTGACAAAGCAAAAAATTCAAACAATTGGATGGTTGCTATGCAATCTGAATATGATGCTATAATGAAGAACGATACTTGGTCTTCATGTGACTTGCCTCCTAACAAGAAGGCCATTGGCACTAAGTGGGTTTACAAGCTGAAGCGTAAGCCTAATGGAACAGTTGACAGGTATAAGGCTAGGCTTGTTGCAAAGGGTTATGCACAGGAAAGAGGCATTGATTTTGATGAGACCTTTGCACCTACATGCCGTATGACTACTATTCGGAGCATCTGTGCACTTGCAACCCATCATTACTGCATTTATGGTGACTTGCATGAAGAAGTGTATGTTTTTCAACCCCGTGGGTTTGTGCAAAAAGGGCATGAAAAACTAGGTGTGCAGGTTAAAGAAGGCATTATATGGTTTAAAGCAAGCACCATGTGGTTGGTATGAGAAGATACATGCCCATCTGATTGCACATGGTTTTGAGAACAATCCAACTGAAAGCACCTTATATGTTAAGCGTGCTAATGATGTGCTTCTTATCATTGTTGTCTATATTGATGACATGCTGCTCACTGGTCCTATTGAGAAGCATATTGCTGATTTTAAGGCTGATTTGCATGCCTCGTTTGAGATGTCTGATTTGAGGCATTTGCATCACTATTTGGGCATTCAGTTTATGCAAGTTGATGAAGGAATGGCTTTGACAAACGAAATATATTGACACATTATTGTAGCGTTTTGGCCTTGAAGAGTGTAAGCCTATTGCCACTCCTATGGAGACAGGTTTACGATTGAGTCTTCATGATGCTGGAGATGCATTTGATGTCCTCTATCAGCAGGCTATTAGATGCCTGATTTACTTATGCATTACTCGGCTAGATATTCAGTTTACTATCTCACAGTTGAGTAGGTCTATGCATTGCCGAGGTGTCAAGCATTGGCAGGCAGTTAAGCGCATCTTTCGCTACTTGAGTGCTACTGGGCTACTTGGTTGTTTTATCCCAAGGGGGGATCACTACCACCAGATTTGCATGTTTTTTCTTACTCAGACTGGGCTAGTTGCTATGACATTCGTGTGTCCACTAGTGGCTTTTGCTTCATGCTTGGTAGCTCATGTATATCTTGGTTGAGCAAGAAGCAACCTATTATGGCCACTTCCAATTGTGACGCTGAGTATAGGGCAGCTTTCACAGCTATTGTTGAGTGTGTGTGGCTCAGATGCCTTATGGCTGATTTGGGTGTTGGTCAGTCTTTTGTCACCACCATCTTCACTGACAATCAGAGCACATTAGCAATTGTGAGGAACCCTGTGTTCCATGCTTGCACTAAGCACATTCAGGTGCATTATCATTATGTTAGTGAGAGGTTCTCTACTTGGGGAGATCAGCTTGGCATATGTGCCCACGCAGGAGAACATTGTAGACCTTTTCACGAAGGCTCTGCCTAGGGAGGAGTTTGAAGCTTTCCGCAAAGCTTTGGGCTTACTTCCCTTTGTGGAGTGATTTCCACATAGCTTGGCACTTCCTTATACATGAGTGCCAGCTACGTTTTCACCGCATCACTCCTAGGGGGGATTTGTTGATATATCTAGGACCGTCGGGGCACTTTTTTCCCTCTTTAGGAGGTTTTTTTCCCCTGGCTTGTATATACACCTATTGCCCTAATGGGATATTCATCTTTGTACATTCTCTAGTAATACATTCAATATTGTGTGTTGTGCTCCAAGCTTCTTCTTCTTCGTTGTGTTGTTTGCGTGCTTCCGCAGATGTCTAACTCCAATAGTACTTGCGAATTAGAACTTTTGATTCCCAAGTAGGGTCTATAAGTGATAATCCTATCCAGGCTACTAGATACTCCTGGATGACAAGGTTTCTCACCAATTTTGTCTCCAATCTAGTATCATATTTGGAGAATGATCTGTGCTATCACTTTGTTGGAAAGAAACAATACCCTCTGTTAGATTATCCTCCCTGGAAATACACTATCTAAGTTTACTAACATGAAACACTGGATGGACTTTGCAATCTAGAGGAAGCTCTAATCGGTATGCAACATCATTAAGCTTCTTAACTATCTTCCAAGGTCCACAAAACCTTGGTGAAAGCTTAGTTCAATTCCTTGTGGACAATGAATTAGACCTAGTTGGCACTTGAAGGAAAACTCTATCTCCTTCCTCAAAGACATTAGGAGATCTCATCTTGATAGCATATTCTTTTGCCCTATCAAGTGCTAGCTGCATCTTGGCTTTAGCTATTTCTAGATTTGCTTGGAGGTTTGCTAAGAACTCCGAAGCACTAGGACATTTCTTTGAAATTCCTATGGTACTAGGAGCATTGGGATTCATGGCATAATTCATCTCAAGAGGAGATATTCCTATCACTTTATGAAGTCTGTTATTATAAGCAAACTCTACTAGTGTTAGGACTACTAATAATGTTGAGCAGTGGCTAATAATTTGTACCGCCTGATTAGAGATCTAGAGCACTACACACTTGGTTTTTCAATAGTCAAAAAAACCAAACCATTCAGGAGTATGCAAATATGTATAGAGAGGTACTTCTCAAAGTACATGACTCTATGCTAGAGTTTCTCCAAGTCCACACGTTTTCCTTGGGACTTAGAGAAACTATTCGACTTTTAGTTAGGAAGGAGAGGTGTAACTCTTTGGCACAGGCCATGAAGATGGCTCTAGTTTATGAGGATGGCCACAGGGGCATAGGCTCCCAGGGTCAGAGATCCTCATGGACTAAGATGAGTCGACCATTTTCCACATCTGCTCCTAGCTCGATCAGTGCATAGCCTCAAAAAGAGGCTGAGAATATATGCATGATCAAGACACTTTTAGGGGGAAAAAGGAAAGTATCTACTCTAGCTGAGAGGGCATAAAATAATTCTATTCTTAACCCTCAACAGAAAGAGAAGGCAATGAAGGAATGATTGTGCTATGGATGTCTAGGAAAGCACCTTTTCAAGGATTGTCCTAAGAAGAAAAAGATAGAAGCTACCATAGTGATCAATCTTACATAGGCAAGGAGTGATGGAGATGAGGATTTTGGTGATTCCCCATCCCAGATATCATCTCCCATAGTGGCCATGATGGTCATGAAGAAGGTTCCTACTATGTCGGATGTTGTGCTTTGCCAGTGGCACAAAAAGGATACCAATTCCCAGATACAAAGCTCATTTTCATGAGAGGAGTCATGGCAAGATAGCCTGCCAAGGTCCTCTTTGACACTGGACCTACACATAATGTGATTAGTTCTTGTCTAGTTAGGAGGCTACACTTAGAGACTGTGCAATCGGAGTATGCCTACACATTGGAGTTAGCCTATGGGAAGGGAACTGAGACAATGGATTGAAGAGCAATAGGTCTACGCATTCAGATCCAATCCTATGAGGATAGATTGGATTTTGAGATGGGGGTTGGATCCAAAGCTTTATCACCACAAGATTGCACTTGAACCAGAGGTGTTGCCAATTATGCAACAACATTATCGAATGAATCCGAACTTTGCAAATCAAGTGAAGGAAGAACTGGACATGTTGATCAATGTGGGGTATGTTGTACCCATTGAAAATCCAGAATGGGCGTCACCCATTATCATCATACTGAAAAAGAAAAGCAATTGAGAATTTGTGTGGATGATTGGAAGCTTAATGCCGTGACGATTCCAAATCCATTTTTGCTCCCATTCTTGGATAGCATGTTAGATGAAGTGGTGGGCCGTGAGACGTACTCATTTCTAGAGGGGTTCAGTGGATACAACCAAGTTCGCATGGCCACACTTACAGCCACTCCTAAGAGTGCTTCTCTATTAGGCATCTGAATCATGACCTTTCAATCTTCTATTTCATATTTCTTGAAGTTTTCTAGGACTTCAAAGGGGTTCTCTTCCTCTAATGGATTGGTTATAAGTTTCCCTCTTTTCTTCTTCTTGGTCAATATCAATGTGTTTTCTTCTTTTGATCACTCCTCCCCCTAAGTTCCCGCTTCTATTAAATAGAGGTGCTCTTTCTATGAAGCACATAAAGGTTCCATGAAGATGGAATCTTCATCTTTGTCACTGTCTCCTTTGGGTTCACTCATATTTGGTTCACACTCTTCAACAACCAAATCACACATGGTTGGTTCTATCATGAAAACTGAAATGTCATAGCCATCTTCATTGCAATGGGAAGTCCACTATTCTTCATTGATTTCTATGTCCATGATGGCTACAATTTTGGCTCAACCATGGGGTTTGAATTCTTCATTTGACAAAAGCATCAGTGCATAGGCTGGGTCTTAGAGTAATCTAGGATTTTCCTTGGCACCAACGTCTCTAGTGGTTGCTTTTTTCTCATCCTCTACTGCGACCTTAGACATCCATAAGTGGGTGTCTTCATGCATCCAAGAGGATCCTAATCCTATGGAGTGCATTGACTCTGTGTCATTTGATGCTTTATGGATCGTGTTCCATTGTAAGGGGGGCACATCTCTATGCGATTAGTCCATGAGATTAACTTTAGTGGTGACTCCCAAGTGTTGTACATACAAAGAATTGATTCCCCAATCTTTCACTATTTATAGTTGTCTCATGAATGACCTTCCTAAGATCATCTCACAAACATGATTCTTGCTAAAATTATATATGGTGAATGTGTGCTCAAAGTCCACACCACAAGTGGTGAGGGTTATCCCTTCTAGTAATCCTAAAGGCTTCTCGACGTGTCCATTTGCCATTTGTAGTTTCATCCTCATTGACCTAAGTGCCAGCTTGCCCCAATGCTTCCATAAGGAGGTGGTAGCAATGGCAACTCCTGCACCTGAGTCCAAGATTGCTTTGGTGATATAGACCTGATAGGTAATAGGGAGATAGGTATTTCCTTCTTCTCCTTCACTCATATCTCCTATCTTGTCTAAGGGTATGTCTTGTATTCTCTTATGTGTTCCTACTTGAGAGGGTGGACTAGTTACTTTTGGTACTTGACTTGCTATATGCTTTATTGTTCTAGTTTCACTTTTAGTAGCTCCTCTAAGGTGAGATGACACTGTATTTTATTATTCTTTACCATGTCTGCATTTCTAGGTATGAATGACTCCTCGTTTCTTACCATGATAGTAGGGCCCTCATTTGAATAGAATTAGACTCCAATGGGCCCATGAACTAAGGCAATTCTTGTATGGAATTGGATTCAAAGTCTAAGCATTCACTAGCTTGTGCCTCCTCCTATTCTCCATAAATAAAGGGAATGTCCAGTGGGAATTGATCATGAAGATCATCCACTAGCTCAATGGGGGGAGGATTCTCGCTCTCTTTTGCCCACTTCTCCTCTTGAATCTCTTGTAAAAACTCTTTTGAGTATTGATTTATTGAACAAGATATTTCCAGAGTAGTGGAATTAGGAACATAAGCTTCCTTGGGAGACAAGCTAAACCTTTCACTGCTATCATTACCTACCTTTGATGTAGGTGACTTCCTAGATTTGGCTATCATCCTCTCTAGTCTCTCTATCAATTCATCAGAGTGTAATTGTGTCTTGGCTGAGTCAGTGCAACTGAAAAGATGGTTGCTTTCAAACATAGTTGAGCCATTTTCACCATTTTTGCACATTTGGTTTTTTTCAATTTCTGAGTCAGCCATGGGATAACACTTATCTAACTCTACCACACCTAACCAATTGCTTTTTGTAAGGGCAATCTTGTGTAGTGTGGTTAGTGTATCTTCTCTCAATGGTGCAGTAAAGGCTACTAGGGTTTCCTTGGCATTGAGACATGATTGGACAAACGTTGGCCATGTGGTATCCTCCATAATTGTAGCATCATTTCATTGAGACCATCCTAGCAGTATGCTTGCTTGAGACCCCTAATTTCTGAGCTACTTTCTTGGACAATTCATCTATTGAAGTAGATGATTTATAAGTGAAACTCGTAGCACTATCCGAGTCTTTATAAATCTTTGAAAGCTATATATCATCCCCCAAGTTATCATCCATGTCTATACACATACACACACACTCCTCTATGTTCCTAGGTTCCTTTAAGTACACATATGATCGTGGTTTGGCACTTAGCATCCAAGAATAATGCCACTTTGTTTGGCTCATGTGGGTAATTTTGGAATAGGAAACCTTTCCACGTATTGTCTAAATCTTCTTCCAGCTAGTCAGTCTGTTTCTTGAGGTGTTTACTTGAAGCTATGTATTAGGGATGAGGTATTGTGCTTAATACCACTCTTGGAGAATTCAATGATGAATGATTATAACAACTAGTCAATGCTCCTTAATTGACCTTGATGTAGTAGTTGAAACCATGTCAAGGCTATATTCTTGAGAGTAAGCCAAAAGTGTTGTATTGAGTGAACAAATCGTCAACTTGCTCAACTCTTAATACTTATCTAAACTCTGCTACATGATCCTATGGGTCTCTAGTGCCGTCAAAGTAGTTCTTCATGGACTTAGCTAGTTGAGTAGGACTCAATATCCTAGGTAATTCTCTAGGTCTTGGCAGGGGAAACTCATCCACGCTTCTTTGATGTCTTGGACCTCTATGCCTCTCCTTATCTATTGTGTCTGTCTCCAATCCTGATTGATCTCTTTCTAAAGGGTTTACAAAGCTTTCTTTAGGTCTTTCTTTGGTTCTTTCCTTGTGGGCACCATGAATCTGAGATGATCCTCTCCTTGTTGGTCGTGGGACACATTAGATCTTGGTGGAGAGAAAATCAATTCACCTTTCCCAATGTATGCATGCTTACCATGCTCCATTCCTAAAAACATTCTCTCCAAAGTGTTATCTAGATAGACAACCTTGCATAGTGTCTTAGGATCTTTAAACTCCTATATTATGACTCTGCCTACTTTTTTAGGTTGATCAAGTTTGAATCTCCAAAAAGCTTCATCAGTATCCCTATTTAAGAATATTTCAATGCTTTTGTTATCTTGAGGGATCCACTCTGGGTTAATTATTCTAGCAAAAATGGATTTGCCATGATGTGTTCTAGGTTCTCTTCCAATCCTGATTGACTGATAAGTTGCTAACCATATATATGGTTCCTTGCTTATCAATATATGAGCCCTCTTTGAATTTGACCATTGGGTGTTGAAGACCGAAGGGTTGGTCAGGGTTTTTGAGCTGGACAACAGATCTTCACAGACCATCCTCATAGATGCGATCACCTTATTGGTTGGTTCTAATATATTCCAACTGCATCTTATACGGACCTTCTGGTGTCTGCAAATAGGCTATGCTTGAACTACCTATGGATCGATCGTTCCATGTGAAATGACATTTTGGAATCACTTGTCTCAAAACTTAGCACATATGGATAATCACTAAGCTGTTGAGCCCATGACCTAAGTGTGTGATTGACACTAGCTTTAGAGGATCTGATGCTTTATCTATCCTGACCTAGGTGTCTTCCTGATTTAAGGTTCATATGCCTTGTCTATTAATCCACTGTTTCCCAAGTACAATCGTGTTGCAATGTGCTTTTGTCACAATCACTTATTCTTTTGAGGTTCCCCTTTTGGGTATAAAATCTTGTCCAATTAGTTGCACCATCAGCAATACCTTGATTTACATCATAATTTGAGGTATGATTAATGAATTTATGTCCTTTTTTGCTTAGAGTTTTCTTAATAAAATTCTAACCATACTTGAACTAAAGTGAAAAGGTCTTCTTGAGTCAAGCCTGTCATAACCCTAATGAATCAGTACATCTAATCACACTTAGCCTATGCTAGAAATTGACTAAGGGGGTTAAGAATTGTTCCAACCTTGAGTTTGGTGCTCTAATAAGTGCTCCAATGCCTAGGAAGTGTGCTCCCCAAGCAGATTTTGTGTTTGAACTAGCCTTTTGTCTTGTCCAAGAGCTCTAGTGGCCTAAAAAAATATAAAAAATTTAGCTTAAAAGTTCACAAAATTAAAAGCCCTAATTTTTTGTCAAAAATGGCTATATATCATGATTGATAGGGTCTTTTTGTCACGATGGATAAGCTATCTGTTAGGGACTATCAATCGTGATGAACTGGTCCATAACGATAGATACTTTTCGATCATAATTGATGGCTATCCATTGCGATGTACACTCTTTATCATGAAGGATATCTATCATGATTGATATCATTGCTCGAAAAAGTCTATCTATCGCGTCAATTCTATTTGTCTTGATGGACAAGCTGTGCATCGTGATGGACAACTTGTCCATCGGGATCTGTCCATCGTCAGCTAGGAATTGACCCCTGTTTGTTGCGATGGATAGAGGTGACTATTACGATTGTTAGAAAAAATGAATATTTTCTAAAAGTTTTTACATCTATCTGATGTGCATGGTCTCTACTCTACTCTGGTGCACTCCCTTTTACCAAAAGTCCAGTTTTTATGCTTGTCATGATTGATAGAAGCTTTTTCCCTAGGATGCGTGCACAGAGATTTCGTACCTACTGGACCTACTATTGATGTTATATATGCTAGTACCTACCAAAAAGCTTACAAAACACATGAAAACATAGTGCACACAATTGATCTCTCTCTCTCTCTCTTTCTCTATCTCTCTCTTTCTCTCACAAAGGAAATGAGAAGAATGAATGGAAGGAGAGAATATGACCAAAATTGGTGGAATTTTTTGGAGGTGGGGATGGAGGTAGAGAGGGAGTAGGGGTGGTAGGGATGGCAATGAGGAAGATGAAAGAGTAAAAGAATAAGAGTATACCTACAATTCCAATGTCATGTCTCTATATCTTACAATCACACTCATCCTCAAAGCTTTATCCCCGAAAATGCTGCCAAATTTGGTGTCATTCTAGCACAATGATGAGTATCAACATGACGAGATCCACCTCATAATTGTCAATATGAGGAGATATGAGGATGGTATGACAACCATGATCAAGTGAGGGTACAAGTGTGTGAGTGAGTAGCACACCAACATGCACACACATACACACACATGTACATATGATAAGACAAAGAGATGGAACATCAGAGTCTTCGATTAGCCAAAAATGATTTTATAATGTGCTTAATTCACTTGAATTCCCCACAATTCATCCCCGAAAATGAGCTCTCTAGTTCATTTTATAGTTTTTTACTATCAGACCTAGTGTCTGACATAGTTAAAAAATAGGTTCCTAAGCTACTTTGGAGGCTCAAATGCACTCTAAAAATTATGAAAATTGGCATCTGCATAGATCTAGCACTCCCCAAGCTTCATGAGGCCTCCACTTAAAAAAATTATTAAAAACGGGATTTACAATGCAATGGAGTGATGAAAATCACTATTAATAGTTGTTTGATTTGAAAAAGAATTGCTTGACCTATTCGCTAGATCTATATTTACTGCCTTGTCGATTGGCTCCCACTTGTCCTTCCGTCTATATTGAATCTCTTTGACTCGAATGGCTCATGCTTCCTTGCCTTGTCACACTTCCTAGACTGCCCTGACTACTACCAACAATAGGTCAAAGGATTTTGCTATAGCTAGATGCATTGAAACATTTGAAGGAGACTATATTGAATAAGACTAAAAGAGACAAAAGGCCTACTATGATGCACACATGAAGGATGAGGATTCAAGGAAGGGGATCTAGTATTGATATACACCTTGAATTAGTACACTGAAAATTTGGAAAAACGGGGGTAATCATCCCCTCTTTGTCAATATAATATCATACAAGGGGCTATGATGTTAGTATTGTAGTTCAAGGTCTACAAAAGCACACGAATAGCACAAGGAAGAAGAAGAATCTTGAAGCATAACAAAATACATAATGTATTACCAAGAGAATATGCAAAGATAAGTTACCTGTTATGGTTATAAGCATATATACAAGACAAGGGAAAAGACCTCCTAAAGAGGGAGAAAAGTGCCCTGCACTCCAATGTCTGTTCACACACACCACTACCAAAATATACCAACAAATCCCCCCTGGGAGTTGATGCATTGAACAAGGAGCAGTCACTCATGTATAAGGAAGTGCCAAGCTATTGGGAAAGAGATCAATCTACAATAGGAACTAAGCCAAAAGCTTTGCATAAAGCTTCAAAATTCTACCTAGGTAGAGCCTTTGCAAAAAGTTCTGCAACATTATCCTGTGTGGGCACATAAGCCAAATAGTGAAAGATGCACTTAACTGCTTGCCAATGCTTGACAGATCTACAATTCATAAACTTGCTCATTTGAGAGACAACAAACTGAATATCAGATTGAGTTATGCATAAGTAAATCAATCATCCAATAGCCTGCTAATAGAGAACAACATAAGATGCATCTCCAACATCATGAAGACTCAACCATAAACCTATCTCCATGGGAGTGGCAATAGGTTTGCAATCTTCAAGCCCAATGTGCTGCAATAATGTGTCAAAATATTTTGCTTGACACAAAGTTAATACCCTATCAACTTGCATAAACTGAATGCCCAAATGAAGAAAATGCCCCAAATTTGGTATTTCAAAAGAGGCATGCAAAGCAGCCTTAAATTCAATAATATGCTTCTCATTTGGACTAGTGATCAGGATTTCATCAACATATACAACGATGATCAAAAGTACATAATCTACATGCTTAACATATAAGGTGCTCTCAGTTGGACTGTTTTCAAAACAATGTGCAATAAAGTAGGCATGCATATTTTTCATACCAAGCACATGGTGCTTGCTTCAAACAATATAATGCCTTTTTCAGCGTGCACACTTTGTTTTCATGTGCTTTTTGCAAAAAACCATGGGTCTGAAATACATACACTTCTTCATGTAGGTCACCATTTAGAAATGTAGTTTTAATGTATTCCAACCATGATGAGCCCTAAGTGCACACATGCTATGAATGGTGGTCATGTGGGAGCAAAGGTCTCATCAAGTCAATGCCTCTTTCTTGACCATAACCTTAGCAGCAAACCTAGATTTATACCTCTCAACTATTCCATTAATCTTACATTTCATCTTGTATACCCATTATGTGCCAATATAATTTTTTCTTGGAGGAAAATTACATAAAGACCATGTACCATTCTTCATAATAACATCATATTGTGATTGCATACCAGCCATCCAATTTTTTGAATTTTTTGCTTCATCAAAAGAAATAAGCTCCTTCTTATTAGAAAGACTAGAGACAACCATTGCATAACAATCTGATTCAAACAAAGCACTATAAGAGCCTGAACAAGTATGATTTTATAGAGGTGCATCTAATTTGCTATCTCCCAAGTCTACACTAGCCATTTAGGCATAGTTTTAGCCTCTTCTATGTGAGACCTCTTATCGACAATTGCATCATGTAAATGTGAGTTAGATATGGAATGAGTTGCATCATCATGTGGAGCTTGTAAAGGATGAGAAATTGCCTCATTTCGACCAGCACTTGACTGTCCACCCTTAAAAAGAGGCAACAAGTGTCATACACATCTTTAGAGATAAGTGAAGTCTCCTTGGTACATGAAAGTAATGACTAAATTGCATCTTCCACAAAAACAACATCATGGCTAACCAAAATGTGTTTAGTCTATGGATGATATAGATGATAGCCTTTACTTTCAAAATTGTACGCAATAAAAATACATTTTGCTACTTGATCATCCAACTTCCTACATTGTTGTTCAGTCATTAATGCATATGATAAACAACCAAAGACATGCAGATGTGCAACAGATGAATTGTGACCATGCCAAGACCCACATGGAGTTATCAATTGCACTGCTTTGGTAGGACACCTATCAAGTACATACACATAATAGCCTCAAGCCAAAAGCTATATGGTAAAGCCCAACTTTTGAAAATACACCTCACCATCTCCATGAGAGAACTATTCTCTCTTTCAACTCTATTTTGTTGAGGTGCATACAGTAGTGTACACTCATATTTTATCCCATGCTTTGCCATACATGCATCAAAATCAAAAGACGTATCCCCCCCTCCAGATCAGAATGGAGGGTTCCTAATTTACATGCTGAGAAATTTTTAGCCATAAGTAGAAATTGTTTGAAGCACATAAACACATAGGAATTTTCTTTCAATGGATACACCCATGCATGCCTAGAGAAATCATCAATAAAAGTCATGAAGTTAAGTTTGTTCCCAAAAAAAGGTGTTTGCATATGAACATAGACATCACTATGAACAAGTTGCAATTTATGAGTAGGTTAAAATGAACCATCTTTGGGGAATGAGGAATGTTGCATTTTGCCCAAAATATAGCCTTGATAGACATATTTACAAGGTGCCTCAAGTTTGAGCAGAGAGTATGCCATTTTAGATTTCTACATGCATAGAAAACTAGTAAAATTCAGATGACCAAAGCATGCATGCCAAAGATTTGCATATGAGATAGCTTGAGAATCTTCAACTACACATGCTAAATCACTCACAAATCTTGCATAGTCAATGTCATTGAGCTTATACAACACACAACATAAAATGCGAGAAGCCATTGACAATGGATTTTTCTTCATCCCTAGTCCATACAAAGCATCTGACAATGTGAAAGAAGTACCATTAACAATAGTCATAATGATCTTACCAATCCCATTATAGGATAAACGGATTTGTTAGCACATGTGAGTATATTCCCTGAAGGGGCAGGCTCAAGTGAATTGAAGAAACAATGTTGCAAGGTAATATGTTTGGCTGCACAACTATCAAAGTATTAAACATCTAATTCTACTACAGGCATACACTCCTCACGAGTTGATGGATGATAGCTCCAAATAGTAGTGAGTGCCCATTCTTCTTTCTGAACAAGATTAACAAACTCTATTTTAGGTGTAGGGGCCTGTGCAACAACCATTCTAGCCTCTTTCTTCTTTGCCCTTTTTGTAGCTAGTCTTGGACAACGCTTTATGACATGATCATTTCCTTTAAAATATTTGCAAAAGAGTTTGTGCTTTTCTATTTTGTTCTCATCTTTATATTCCATCTTTGAATGTGTGACATTAGCAGATTTCTACTTACTAGTAGATGAGCTCCATTTACCTCACTTTTGCGACCAACACATGATGCATCATATATGCCCACAATGGGTAATTACTACCATCCATTTTATCCTCAATAACCAAGATATGGAATATATAATTGCTTTCATACATAGCTAGTGACTAAATATCATGATGTAGAAAGATGTGTGGAAGGTTGAACAAAAACACCCTGTCTAGCTCTGCTTAACCTGTAGTAGATTTTGAGATGCTTGTAATGACGAATCGAAACATGTATATATGTTTGACACAAAAGGATGAAATTTCTTGCATAGTCACAATGATAGTGCATTCAAAGGCCAAAACAAGCACATATAAAAAATTTTGTGTCATAAAAAGATGCTATTTTGAACTCTTAATCACCTTGAGTATGCTCATCAATTTTCATGTGATTTTATGACTATGACTGGAGGGGTTTCAATGATGCCCTAAATTAAGAAGCAACCTAGTATGATACCAATTTTTTGGGTTTGAGGTATGCAAAAGCACACAAACAACATAAGGAAAAGGAAGAAGATTGGGCACAACAAAATACAAAATGTCTACCAAGAGAATGTACAAAGATAAGTTAGTTGTTAGGGTTATATGTGTATATACAAGCTGGGGAAAAGAAACTCCTAAAGTGGGAAAAAAGTACCTTGGCAATCCTAAGTCTATTCACACACATTAGTACCAAAATATATCAATATTTAGCAATGTTGGAAAGGAGAAAAATTCCAAACTACATTAGTGGATGAGGGTCAAGGAATACTTAGATCCATCAATATGTGAAATTCTTGACCGATTACAAACATCCAAAAGTAGGAAGGCAAAAGAATATAGAATATGAGAACATCCATAAATGCAATCTACGGAGAAGATGAAAATGAATAGAGAACAAATTAAGAAAAAAATGATAATCATGAACAATAGCAACCAACATTCTTGACTAGTGAAAATATAAATGATGTGTGTAATGTTGGAGTTTTAGGTCTATGGAAGCACGTGAACAACACAAGGAAAAAGAAGAAGCTTGGAGCACAACACATAATACTTCAATCTTAAGTGTGTTCTCACACATCACTACCGAAATATATCAACAAATCCCCTTTAGGGTGATGCGATGAACAAGGAGTTGGCACTCATGTGTAAGGAATTGCAAAGCTATGTGGAAATAGATCAATCCGCAAAGGAAGTAAGCCCAAAGCTTTGCGAAAAGATTCAAACTTCTCATGAGGCAGAGCCTTTGTGAAAAGATATGCAATGTTATCCTGTGTGGGAACATATGCCAAACTGATCTTGCCAACAAAGAACCTCTCCCTATCATAATGATAATGCACCTCAATGTGCTTTGTGTGAGCATGGAAGACAAGGTTCCTTGCAACTACTAGTGTGCTCAGATTGTCAGTGAAGATGGTGGTGGTGGTGACCAACACCCAAATCAGCCAAAGGTGTCTGAGCCACACACATTCAACAGTTGTTGTGAAAGCTACCCTATACTCAGCCTCACAACTAGAAGTGGCCACAGTAGGCTGCTTCTTGCTCAACCAAGATATGCATGAGCTACCAAGCATGAAGTGAAAACCACTAGTGGACACACGAGTGTCATAGCAACCAACCCAGTCAAAGTAAAAAAAAATCATGTAAATCTGGTAGTAGTGATCCCCCCTTGGGATAAAACAATCCAAGTAGCTAGGTACCACTCAAGTAGCAAAAAATATGCTTAACCGCTTGCCAATGCTTGACACTTGGGCAATGCATAAACGTGCTCATCTGCGAGAAATAAAACTAAATATCGAGTTGAGTTATGCATAAGCAAATCAATCATTCAACAACCTACTAATAGAGAACAACATCAAATGCATCTCCAAGATCATGAACATCAACCATAAACATGTTTCCATAGGAGTGGCAGTAGGTTTGCAATCCTCAAGGCCAAAAAATTGCAATAATGTGTCAATATTTTTTTTTGACACAAAGCTATTCCACCATCAACTTGCATAAATTGAATGCCCAAATAATGATGCGTATGCCCCAAATCTAACATCTCAAAGAGGCATGCAAATCAGCCTTAAAATCAACAATATGATTCTCATTAGAAATAGTGAGAAACATATCATCAACATAGAAAACAATCATCAAAAGCACATCATTTGCATGCTTAACATATAAGGTGCTCTTAGTTGGACTGTTCTCAAAACCATGTGCAATCAAGTAGGCATGTATCTTTTCATACCAAGCACATGCTGCTTGCTTCAAACCATATAATGCCTTTTTCAACTTGCACACTTTGTTTTCATGCCCTTTTTGCACAAAACCATGAGGCTGAAAAACATACACTTCTTCATGTAAGTCATCATTTAGAAGTGTAGTTTTAATGACCAACTGATGTACATTCCAACCATGATGGGCTGCAAGTGCATAGATGTTACAAATGGTAGTCATTCAACATACAAGTGCAAAGGTCTCATAAAAATCAATGCTTCTTTCTTGAACATAACCTTTTGCAACAAGCCTAGCTTTGTACTTGTCATCTATTCCATTAGGTTTATGTTTCAGCTTTTATACCCATTTAGTGCCAATGGACTTTTTGCCACGAGGCAAAAATCACATGAAGAATAGGTACCATTCTTCATAATAGCATCATATTCTGATTCCATAGTAGCCATCCATTTTTTTGAATTTTGTGTTTCATCAAAAGAAATAGGCTCATTCTCATGACAGAGACTAGAGGCAGCCATAGCATAGCAATCTAATGCAAAAGAAGCACTATGAGAGCCTAAATGAGTATGACATGACAAAGGTGCATATAATTTGCTATCTCGCAAAGTCTGCACAAGAAATTTAGGCATAGTTTTTGCATCCTCTAAATCAACCCTCTCATCAAAAAGTGCATCATATAAATTTGCATAAGAAATGGAATGATCTCCATCATCATCATGTGAAACTTATAAAGGTTGAAAAGTTTCCTCATTTGGACCAGCAATGGATTGTCCCCCCTGTAAAAAGAGGCAACAAAGTATCATACACATCTTTGGAGGTAATTGATGTCTCCTTAGTACATGAAAGTAATGGCTAAATTGCATCTTCCACAAAAAAAATCATAGCTAACCAAAATACATTTAATATGTGGATGATACAGGCGATAGCCTTTGCTTTGAGAACTGTATCCAATAGAAATACATTTCACTGCTTTATCATCAAATTTTTTGCATTGTTGTTTAGGTAGTAATGCACATGCCAAACAACCAAATACATGCAAATGAGAAACAGATGGCTTGCAACCATGCCAAGCCTCATATGGAGTGATAGACTAGAGTGCTTTGGTGGGACACTAGCTAAGTACATATGCCACACACATAATAGCCTCAAGCTAGAACTATGTGGTAAAGCCCCACTTTTGACCATACACCTCGTCATCTCCATGAGAGACCTGTTCTTTCTTTGAGAAAATCCATTTTGTTGAGATGTATATGACACTATAGACTGACTTTTTATCCCATGGCCAACCAAAAATGCATTAAAATTAGAGACGTATTCTCCCTCTCAATTAGAACGGAGGGTGCCCATTTTACATGTTGATAGATTTTCAGCCAGAATTAGAAAATGTTTGAAACACATAAAAATTTCAGAAATTTCTTTCAATGGATACACCTATGCATGCATGGAAAAATCATCAATAAAATTCATGAAGTAAAGGTAGTTCCCAAAAGGTGTCTGCATAGGACCACAGACATCATTATGAACAAGTTGCAATTTTTGAGTAGCTTGAACTGAACTATCTTTTGAGAAGGAGGAATGCTGCATTTTGCCCAAAATATAGCCTTCATAGATATGTTTACTAGGTGCCTCAAGTTTGGATAGAGAGGAAACCATTTCAGATTTTGCAGGCGTAGAAAAATAGGAAAATTCAGATGACCAAAGTGTGCATGCCAAAGCTTTGCATCTGAGATAGCATGAGAATCTTGAATTGCACATGCTGAATTATTGATAGATTTTGCATAGTCTATGAGCTTATACAACCCATGAGATAAAATTCCAGAAGCAATAATAACATTTCCATTTGAGAGACGATGAATTGTACATCTATCATCAATAAATTTGACAACCAAGCCCATCTTAGCTAATGCTAAAACTGAGAGTAAATTTTTCTTGATCTTTGGCATAAACAAAGCATCTGACAATGTAAAAGAACTACCATCAATAGGAGTCACAATGATCTTAGCAACTCCCATGATTGGATAAGAGAAGTTGTTGGTGCATGTGACAATATTCCCTATAGGGGTACGCTCAAGTGAACTGAAGAAACTACATTGTGAAGTAACATGTTTGGTTGCCCTACTGTCAAAGTACCAAACATCTAAGTCTACTACATACATACACTAGTCATGAGAAGATGGGTCATAACTGTAGACAATAGTAAATGCCCATTCTTCATTTTGCACAAGATTAGAAGACTCTGTTTTGGGTGTAGAGGCCTCTGCAACAACCATTCAAGCCTCTTTTTTTCCTCTTTTGTAGCTAGTTTGGAGAACTCTTTATGAAATGATCATTTCCCTTATAGTATTTGCAAAAAAATTTTGCTTTTGATTTATTCTCATCTTTGTCTTGCTTTTTGGAATGTGTAGAATTAGCAAATTTCTGTTTACTAGTAGATGAGCTCCATTTACCTTTGCCCTCATGACTAGTTAAGAAAGATTGATCTACAACACACATAATGGACTTTTTCTACATGGAATGATATTCTTGAAACAAAAGAAAGATTAAATCCTCAAATGTTAATGCATCTCAATTGCCTTTCATCATCAACTGAAGAGTAGAAGCAAAAATTTGATATGAATCTAGAAGACCATTCAGAATAGTCTGCACAATGAAACTGTTTAGCAAGACTTCATCAACAAAAGTCAATTGTTCCTTCAAATCTTTAATCTTTATAAAGAAACTTTCCATAGAATCTCCTTCATTCATATGCTCACTCTCCAATTGTTTTTGGAGGTAAGCAACATGAGCCTCATTTCTTTCCTGGTATAAGGTGCTAAGTGTATCCCAAGTATCCTTTGCTATTCTGCAAGAGTGAATATGAGGGATAATGGCACATTTGACAGACAAAGCTATCAGTGCATGTGCCTGAGCATCTCTACCATCCCATCGAAGTTGCTCTACAATAGGTGCAGTAGGAATTGCAACACAAATAGGAATTTGAAGATCGTCGTCTTCAACGCCATCTACATCACATTCAATAACTATATTTGGAGGTATAATATATCAGTTTTCAACACCCTCACAATATTCCACAATCCTTTTGCAACCAATACATGACACATCATATATACCCACAATGGGTAATTGGTACCATACAACTTGTCCTCAAGAACCAACATACAAAATACATCATTGCTTTCAGGCATGGCCATTTTCTAAAATACCATGATGCAAAAAACTGTTTATATCTCAAAATGTTGAATAGAACTACCCTATCGAGCTCCACTTAACCTGTAGAAAACTTCAAGTTGCTTGTACTAACGAGCCAAAACATGTATATATGTTTGGCACAAAAGGATGAAATTGCTTGCACAAGCACTGTGATAGTGCATTCGAAGGGGGAAGCGATCGTAGATCCAAATTTTGACACCAAACAACAAAGTTTTTTTGAACTTCTAATTGCCTTGAGTATGCTCACCAATTTCTATGCAATTCTGAGAATATGATTTGAGGGGTGTCGACAATGGCCTATATGAAGCGATGACTTGCTCTGATACCAATTGTTGGAGTTTGAGGTTTGTAGAAGCCCGTGAACAACAGGAGGAGAAGAAGCTTGGAGAACAACACACAATACTTAATGTATTACCAAGTGAATGTACAAAGATAAGTGAACTATTAGGGTTATAGGTGTATATACAAGCCGGGGGAAAGAAACATCCTATAGAGGTAAAAAAGTGCCATGGTGGTCCTAAGTGTATCCACACACATCACTATTGAAATATATCAACATGTAAGCCCAAGATAAAATCCCCAAGATACATGGGACTTTCACATCAAAATAGGATTAAGAATAAAAGAACCATCTTTGAATATTTCTAGAATTGAAAGGTATAGAAAATGTCATATATTCTAAGGATGGACGATAGCCAAATACCATGCATAAGAGAAATGTATACACCATTCCACTTTATCTTTAATGCGATATCATGAGGAAACTAGAAACAAGCATAGTAGACCACAAGGTACTGGGATCCCCCTTATCCAAGGATACACAAGGGTTCATGTCACATCAAACGACACTCAAACTTTGGTACATCCCACTAGACATTCAAGTCCAAACTGCTAGACCACTATTGGCACTAGCTAGGGTGGTCCATGAGGCTTGACAAGAAAAGGAAGCATGAGGCAATCAAGTCAAAGAGAGTCAGGGCAGAGGGAAGGAAACGCAGGACCCAGTCGACAAGGACGTGAATGTAGATCTGGCAATTAGGCCAACAATTCCTTTTTTTTTTAAATCAAACAAGTATGAATAGTGATTTTCATCACTCTACTTCATTATAAATCTCGTTTTTGATAATCCCAGCTCCAATTTGTTTAAGTCAAGAAGTCCGCAAGCTTGAGGGGTGCTAGGCCTATGTACATACCAATTTTCGTAAATTCTAGAGCTCGTTTAATAGCTTAGGAAGCTAATTTTTAACTAGGCCAGACATTAGGTCTAAACAAGCTCAAAGCTAGTCAAAAACTATAAAACAGGCTAGAGAGCTCATTTTTGAGGTGGAATTCTTGGGAATTTAAGTAACATAAGCACATTGTAAACTTGTTTTTGGCTAATGAAAGGTTCCATTGCTCCATCTCTTTGTCTTATCATATGTATGTGCGTGCATGTTGGTGTGCATCTCACTCAAACACTTACACTCACACTTGCTCATGGTCATCATACCACTCTCATGTCTCATCAGATTGACAATTATGAGGTGGATCTCCTCACATTGATGCTCATCATTGTGCTAGAGTGGCACCAAATTCGGCGACGTTGTCAGGGATCGAGCTTCGAGGATGAGGATGTGTATCATTGATTGATTAGGGTTATGCCAAGCACAACTCAAGTCCAAGAAAACCTAATCACTCAAGTTCAAGTATAACTAGAATCTTAATTCAAAAAACTCCAACTGAAAATAAACATAAATTCATCAAACACAAATTTGATTACAAGATAACTCAAGTATTCATGAAGATGCAATTATTGGATAATATTTTTCACCCCAAGAGTGGACCTAAAAAGAGCAAGTGATTGTGACAAAAGGAACATTGCAATGCGGTTGTACTTGGGAGAAATTGGGTTAATAGATAGGGCGTATGAACCTTAGATCAGGAAGACACCTAGGTTAGGATAGAAAAAGCATCCGATCCTCTGAAGCTAATCTCAATCACATAGCTAGGTCATGGGCTCAACAACTGAGTGACTATCCATACGTGCTAAGTTCTGAGACTAGTGATGTAGAATTGCCATTTAGCATGGAACGACCTACAGATAGTTCATGCACTACCTATCTACAAACACCAAAAGGTCCCTATAAGATGTAGTTGGAATATATTAGGACCAACCGATTAGGTGCTCACATCTATGAGGATGGTCTACGAAGATCCATTGTCCAACTCAAAAACCCTAACCAACCCTTTGGGCTTGAGCACTCAGTGTTAAAATTTGAAGAGGGCTCATATATTGATAAGCAAGGAACCATGTATGTGGTTACCAACTTACTTGATAGGATTGATGAGTTCGAAAATGTCATTCTAGAAAATGAGATAGGAGATCTAGAATAAGGAAACATAGGGAGAGAACCTCGAACACCATGTGGTAAATCCATCTTGACTAGAATCATCAACCTAGAGTGGATCCCTCAAGATAATAAGAGCATTGAACTATTCTTGAATAGGGATACGAATGAATTCTTTCGGAGATTCAAGCCATATCCTAATGAAGTAGATAGAGTCACAATATACGAGTTTAGAGACCTTGAGACACCAGGCAAGGTTGTCTATCTAGATAACACTTCAGGGAAAATGTTCATAGTAATGGAGCATGGTAGGCATGCATACACTTGGAAGGGCAAATCAATTTTCCCTCCCCCAAGATCTAACGTGTCCCATGGCCAACAAGGAGCATGATCATCTCAATTTTAGAGTACACACAAGGAAAGAACTAGAGAAATACCTAAAGTGAGTTTTGAAAACCCCTTAGGAAGAGATAGGTTAGGACTGGAGACAAGAAGAACATATGAGGAGAGGCATAGAGATCTAAGACATCAAAGAGGCATGAATGAGTTTCCCTTGCCAAGGGCTAGAGAACACCCTAGGATATTGAAGCCCACTCAACTGGTTAAGTCCATGAAGAACTACTTTGATGACACTGAAGATCCATACAATCATGTAATAGAGTTCAAGCAAGTATTAAGAGCTGAACAAGTTGACAATTTGTTCACTCAATACAATGCTTTTGGCCTTACTCTGAAGAATAGAGTCTTGATGTGGTTTCAATCATTACATCAAGGTCAATTCAAGAATATAGACTAGCTGCTAGAAGCATTCATCGTTGAATTCTCTAAGAGTGGTATCAGACACAAAAACCTCATACTTGATACATAGATTCAAGAAAACACCCTAGGAAACCATCATAATATCTGAAAGAATATTTAGAAAATTCTTAGAAAGATTTCTATTCCAGAATTACCTACAACAGCCAAACAAGTGGCATTATTTTTGGATGGCCTGCTAAGTGCCAAATTACACCTATATGTGTACTTGAAGGAATCTAGGAACACAAAGTAGTGTGTGTAGATGTGCATAGACATAGAGGATAACTTGAGTGACGAGTTCGAGCATTTGAAAATTTATAAAGACTCAAACAATGCTACTAATTTCACTTCAAAAACATGTACTTCAATTGATGTGTTAGCAGAGAAGGTATATTTGAAATTAGGAGTCTCAAGCAAGCATAGTCCTAGGATGTTCTTAGTGAAATGATCCTAAAATTGTGGAGGAGACGAGGTGGCCAATGTTTGTCTAATCATGACTTTGCCCCAAGGAAACCCAAATAACCAATCTATATAGGCGTGGAAGAGATGGATATCTAGGCTGTGTGAAAGTGGGTATCTTAAGATCTTAGAAACTAGGAGGACACTTTCGAATAGATAGGGTAATCAAAGTAATGCTATTTGTAGGTCTTTGGTGGCTGAACCTTCGCATGGATGCATGCAGTATCCAATATGCAAGGATGAGATGCCATTGAGATCCATGATGGGAGGACATGCATTCTCCAAGTGGGGAGTAGACTTTGTGGGTCCTTTTAATCCTCCAACTAAGATTTCACATGATGAGTATATTATTGTTGCCACATGATACCTAACCAAATGGGTAGAAGTGAAAGCCACTAGGAAGAATGATGTGAAAACCATAGCTAAGCTTCTATTCAAGAATGTTTTTATTAGATATGGTTTGCCACTAGAATTAGTTAGTGGTAGTGGTACACACTTCTTGAATGACATCATTGAATACTTGTTAGAAGAATTCTTGGTCATTCAAAAGAAGTTGGCTTTGTACCACCCACAAGCAAACAAAAAAGAAAAAATCACAAATAAGATCCTATGCACTCTCTTAACAAAGTTGTTGAACAATAAATGTTCTGATTGGGACAAACAATTGCATCATGCTATCTGGGCTTATACAGTGGCCTATAAAACAATACTCAATGCCATAGACTTTCAGATGGTGTTTGGTCAAAATGCGGTGTTACCCTTAGACTTCATGATACATACTCTGAAGGTAAAATAGGAGCATCAATGGATCGGCCATGAGCTCTCCTCTAGATTTTTTGATTTAGAACAACTAGGAGAAACTCGCTTAAGATCAGCTGCTTGGATCTATGCAGCTAAGAAGAGACAAAAAGCTTACTTGGATGCACATGTAAAAGATAACGGTTTGAAGGTAGCAGACTTAGTTTTGGTGTATACACTAAAGCAGCATGTTAGGAAAATAGAAAACCGTGGCTATGGATCCATGATAATTAACACAATCTCAACAAGTGGAGCTATCTTGCTAGCCAATCTAGAAGGTGATATACTACCTAGTTACATCAGTGGATGCAAAGTGATATTATATCAAGAACCCCTAACAAAAGAAGTGTTGTGTTGACTCAACGCAACAAAGAAGTGCAAAGAGGAGGAAAGAAGAATTCGAGAAGAAGCTCAGGCAGAAGTCTTAACACATTTGACATATGAAGTTGAGAAGACAAGGTAGAGATCAACCTAGGCAGGATATTTAGGAGGCACCAATATATCACATGGCTATGTGCCAAACTATGAGTGTTAACCATCATATAATAATGGACAGACATGCTAATCTAACATTAGGAGTAGGAGAGGGCAATAATGAGAGGACTATAAAAGCCTTGATTGACTCAGGTGCAACCACTAGCATAGTTAGATTTTCTTACTATCGAGACCTGATTGAACATCAATCCTATTGAAACTTATCTCATAGGATTGGGAGGTGTGAAAACCCCTTGCATGTGCAAAGTGGAACTTACCATCTCCATTCAGGATGTCCAAATGATAGTGAAAGTGATAGTGTGCAAGGATGAGGACCGCACGGAACCTCTAATCTTGGGTCAAGATTGGATCTGTGAACATTTGTTTAACTTAAACCTAAGAAGTGGACTTCTTCAGGTTTTGGTGAATCAACAATGTATTAAGCCAAATTCACTGACCATGCACTCATGGATGCAAGTAAGGCACCAATTCCTGGTCCTTCTAGGAGTACACACGAAGATAATGATGCTATTCTTGTCCAAAGTTCTATTGTCTAGCAGGAGGTAACTCATGAAGGAGTGGCTAAGGTTAAGAAGAAACTCCATTCTTTTCCAAAGATGGTCGAGATAAAACAAGCAAGGAGATCCATGAAATAGATGGAGCCAAAAACCAATTAAAAATAGGGTGACTCAATGAGTGAAAAAGACCTAGAGGCACAAGAGTGAGCAACTCTCTACTCCGTCAACAAGAGCACAAGTTTTTACCAAAGGAATGATGCAATCAAAGAAAAAAACATATGAATACTTTAGGAGTCAACCTCGACTAATCATTTCTATTTGGATACCTAAGCAATCGATGAAGGTTGACCCTAAGGCTAGACAAATCTAGGTGCCTAAGACGTGCTTACAAGCTCAAGTAGCTGTATATAAACTCCTAGGGTTAAATAATTGCTCAAAGACACTCACCTTAGCAACATCTAGGATGAAATTCGCTATCACCACACTAACACATAAAACTAAAAAAACTAGATCTACTTGGACATGGGTACCTAAAAAGTCCCATATTCAGGTATAGCTAGCCTTGACACCCTTAAATGTCACCAATTGAAAAATTTGTAATCCCTTTAGGGAAGTGTGGACAATCAGACTTGTAATAAAACCCTTGACCCAACAATGTAAATACCCTCACAGAAGGATATATGAATTTTGAGTACATTGCACATTCAGAGTATGCATCTAGGGAAGTTACTAACATCTTAACATCCACTCACATTCATACCACACATCACACTTACTAACTCACTGACAAGGATGAAATATCATGTTGGTATTGTAAAGGGGACAAGGTATCATCTAGTTTTCAATGCAATGCTAATATGATCGTCTTCTTCTAGTAGATTTGGTAGCAACAACAATTGCTAGCACCATGTCAGAAGTAGAAGATACCACCTCGTAGGCACGAACTAGTCAGCAAACCATAGATATAGAGAGCTTTCCCATATTAGATGAACTTAAGGAACAACCATAGGATATGAGGGACTTATAGATCATCCCTATCCAAGATCCACCAATGGGCCATACAACTCAAGTCAACAAAAACTCTCATTGGTTTAGTGAAGTGGCAAGAACCCTTTAAGAAGGATCTTTCATTTGGGAAGCATAGATTGAGTACAACAATATATGGGGCAAGTATCAACTTTTTACAAGAGAATTCGAGCATCTATAGAATGCAACGGAGCTACGTCTGGTATGACAAAAAGCAATTTTGGTTGAATATTTTAGTGCCAAGATTCCAAACCCCAAATTTATGCATTGCTACTATTTAAATTGCTAACACCTCATAAGGACCCTAGAGCATCTAGTAATTTTGTGATTCCATCCTTAGTGTGGGGCAATGACTTATAATAGTTTTGCTTGACCAACAACCTAGTGTGTGAAGCCATAGACATGCTAGGTATGCACATCCCCATTGAGAAGGAAGGTATAGTCCCCGATAGCATGAAAAAAAATCTCAAAAAACTTAAGGACATGGTGTCCATGACACCAAACATTGTGGTCCACCTACGGATGTGTATGTAACATTTCACCTTCTTAGGGTAGGATAGATTCATAATGCCACATAAGAAAGTCTGGTTTAGTCTATATTTAGTAGATATGCAAAACATAACCATCATTTGATGGACTAGATTATTGATCAAATTCACCAATCTCACAAGCAATGGCTATGGAGGGTAGTGTTGCATGGATGTTGTGCCCCTACAAGGATCATCTATAGATGCTTGGCTTAAGACATACCTCTTCAACAAGCACTCTCCTGGAATAGAGTCAAATAGTTTAAGAGCACTAAATACTCTGCACCATCGTCAAAGTGGATGAGATGATCTTTACCATGTGCTCAACCTAGGGGAGCCACATTGACTCTAGATGTAACTCCTACACCACAAAGGGTAGTAAGAACATTCACACTCAGGATGCTAAGAAGAAGTACAAATGGAACCAAGTTGATTTTCCCCCTATGCCGTCCAATTTTAGAAATTCTCTAAAGGAATCCATCTAGAGGAGCTTAATAATGAAGACTTTGAGTGGATTCTCCAAGATGTGAACCTAGATTCTAAAGAAGAAGGGGAGGATGATGAACAACAACACAAAGAAGGACAACAAGGACTGTCTGGTGAAGAAGAAGAGGAAGAGGAACATGATGACCAATAGGAAGGCATAGAAGCTAAAGGTGCATCCACATATACAATACAACTACAAAGATTATATGACACCATGATGAGTGTACAAGAGTGGAACTATATTTCAATTAGCACAGGCAGAGGATTAATTGAATAGATCCTAAATGAAGAGGAACTAGATCCTCAATTCATTGAGATCCCCCAACTTTTGACAGAGACCTTAGGAGTGATAGAAGCTATTAATACCATGCTTCAAAAACCAACACCTTGATATGACCAATGATGAGTCAAGGCACGATCATGCATTGGTAAGAACATAAGGATCAACATGTCAGAACACAATGCGACACCGTCCTGCCGGAGATCGAGAAATCATCCAAAAATATACGCATAAAAGATGTTAAGTAAGGCGTGAAGATTTGTTGCATACATCACTGAAAGGTACTTGGAGTGTTCCCGAGTCCAAACCACATAACTGTACAGGCAAAGACGCCCCAATTGGTAATAAATGCTGTTTTAGGTATATCTACCTCAACCATGCTGTTTGTTGTTACCCTTTGGAGTTGTCCTCTCCAATCATTTTAGCATAAAAGATCAACAATACATCTTACATTTGTCAATCTGGGAAGTATACTAAGACCACAGCCCCTTCTAAGTTGATGGAATCCAAGAAATAGAGGAAAATGATTGTTTTTTTTGAGAAATGATGAAGATGAAGAGAAATTTCTAGGGTTTTGATTATCTTGAGCTACACTACATCATTTTCAATGATCTTGGTGCCTAAAGTGTGTTATTTTCTCAGCAGATCACAATTATGAAGTCAAATCTCAAAAATGATACTTGTAACCTTCAGACGAGACAATCATGATTCTGTGAAATTTGATAATTTCCATCTCCAGCTCTATTCTTCAGCACTTTCTCACTCCATACTCTAAGAATCACCTCTCTTCATACACATTAATCAGAAATACACAACTGAAGCTCGCAAATTCCATGGATCACACATAGAATAGACTCAACAAATCAAAGAAAATCACATGGAAGTAGAAAACACGATTTCTTGCAGGAGAGCTCTTCATATTACTTGGATAGCAAAAGTAATACAACCAACCCTCTCAAAATAGAGGAAATTATCTTTTATACATTTTCAAGTGTCCCTTTTCACACTTGAATTTTGGTCCTTTTCCCTTCTAATCTAAAAATATGCTATCTAAGAGCTTCCAAAAATTCTAGAAAAAATATATATGATTCTAATTTATATGAGGAAGACTCTTCCTCATTTTTACATCATTTGCATAAATATTTTCTACAATTTTTTGATATTTTACAAATATTTCTCTTCATAAAATGCTTCGTCTAACACATGCGCACCTGATTATAGCCACTAAACCCATCCAAAAAAGAATACATTTCTCGCCATGCGACCTCGTCCAGCATACTGTCCAGGAAGGGTAATGGAAATGGATCTGGAACTGTGGCAGCATTCAATTTTTGGCAATCCACACAGATTCGTAGTTGTTTATTTTCCTTCGGGAGGATTACTATTGGCGATACCCAGTCCGGATTTTCGATAGGAACAATATAACCAACCTTAAGTAGACGATCCAATTCGAGTTTAACATGTCCCTGAAATGGGGATTCATCCGATATCGTTACTACATTACAAGAGTGGCATCAGGTTTGAGTAAATACAGTGATGATATAATTTTGGATCCAATCCGTGCATATCTGAATATGACCAGGAAAAAACATCATTGTATTGCTTTAATAATGCAATCAAAACCGACCAAAATTTTGGAGCTAATTCCGAACATATTCGAATTGGCTTCGGGTCCTCCTCGCTTCCCAAGTTGATCACTTCCAGAGCATCTTCCTCAACGCGAATGCTGCTCATCTCCATAGGATCCTTCAGAGAAAATTATGGTAATTGAGTCTCATTATTGTAAAACACTTCGGGGTCTACTGCAGTTGTCAAACTATCTACTTCCATGCTAAAAACTGAGTTAACATCGAATACTCCCACGGACAGCAAGTCTTTATTAGCCTCCAGAAATTTAGTTTCCTCATCCTCTTCTAAGCCTTCTAGCATATGTGGTGGTCTGCCCAGATTGGTTTCTGTTGTGGGAGGAAGTATTGTTCGTCATCCAACGAGACTGTAAATTTGGAATGTCCCTTCAGAAAAGTGATAGTTTTCTCATCCCAGTTCTGTCGAACTTTAGAATTTCGGAGCTATGGTCGTCCCAGAAGTAGATTGTAATCTAAAGTCTGCCCCTTTAATTCCAGGATGATAAAGGTAATTTTAAATAATACCTACGCAATCCGGATCGGAATATCCTTAATCAGTCCCACCGATTGAACACGAGATTGATCCGCCATTCAGACAAAAAATGGGGTTGGCTCAAACTGGTGCCACCCCATCTGCTTGCATCTTGCTGTAGAAGCTATGTTGATACTCGATCCTCCATCCATTAATACCTTCCGAATGGCACGATTGTGATGGTAAACTATAATGGTAGGTACGGCATAGTCTACAAACTTCTCTAGAGTGTCCTTACCATTGAGATTGTTGGTTCTGGAGTTTCTACTGTACGGTGTGTTAACTATAGTTGTTGTAATAATTGTTTCTGAAAAGTGGGCACTAGCTCCAACAAAGCTCCTAATGATAATTTCCTATGTAAGTCTTACAATAATCCACCAGTTTCCGCCTAAGGTGATTCGTCGTTATCTATCCGTATATCAGAGTTAACCTCCATTCCATTCCTATTCTGACTGTTTATCCCTTCTTGAAAATTTGCAATTTGGGAATCCACAACTTGCAGAAAATTGTCAGAAGACTCTGCAATAAGAATGCCCGAAGGCTCCGCTGCTTGACGACCCTGAGACTGCTGAATTTGATCCTCTATTGTAGAAGGAATTGTTTTTGGGTTAAGGAAATGGAGCAGATACTCCTGAACCCATCATACAACTGTTTTTAGATGTTGCTTCTGTTTTTTCAAAATCAGTGTACAGGGTTCTGGTATTTCTGTCCATACGAGTGGCTAATTCAATAACCTGGTCCAACGTACGGCTTTGATCCAGTGTAAAGACATAGATCTTTTCCTTTATCAGTGGTTGTAAACCATCCACAAAAAACTCGAGAAGTAATTCTTTCGAGGGACAGTTGTCATTCGAAAACCGCCTCATAATAGATCGAAGTTCTTCTGCATAGAGGTCTACTGAACTCTTCTGGACCATATATTGCAGAGTGGTGTATAATTCTGAAATAATTTTGGCCATCCAAAACCGTGCTAGGAATGCTTCTTTCAATGCATCGTATGTACTAAAATGATCAGAAGGGAACTCAATGAGCCATTTAACTGCATTTCCAACCAAGGTGGCCTGAAATACCTGTAATTTATAATCATCATCTTGCAAATGCCTGTGGTTGCAATTATACTGGTTTTCAAACGTTCATATATGCGCATCGAGATCTTCCCTTGCTTTACCAAAAAAGTGTGTGTAATTCAATCCTGTCAGTTGATGTCGCTGTGCCATCAGATCCCACAATTCGGATTGCGGCACTCGAATGAGAGCTAGATCCAAGCCTGGGGGTGGGAATGACTTTTGCCACTAGAACCTTCTTCTTCAGGGTATTTTTCTTCCTGTGGGAGGTTTTGCTGGTCGGGTTTTTCACCTTCCCTGTGCCCCACTGTTTTCACTAGCTTCTCTTCCTTCCACTCAGTTACCCAATCCTGTAGTAATTAAGGGGGGATGACTCCTTGTTCTAACCAGTATGTCAATTCCTCTAGGATGTTCACTGCCTCCGAAAGAGGAAGATCCTTTAAACCTTTTGTAGAACAAATTCCTCTAAATGTTCATGACAGTAATTTGTTGCGTGATACTCCCTTCTGCTCCGCAACAACATGAAACTTGTGATAGCGCTTCCTTAGCTAGAACCATCCCATCGTGGTCGCCAAATGTTTGGACACTGCTCGCCGTAATAATAACAACACCCAAGTAATATGTTCAAAAATGCATGTTTACTAGTAGTAATATTCGTGAATCCCCATTCTCGAACCTATTAATTGGGTGTTGTTAGTATTACGACGAGTAGTGTCTAGACATGTTTGGACACTGCTCGCTGTAATAGTAACAACACCCAAGTAATAGGTTCATAAATGCATGTTTACGAATAGTAATATTCGTGAATCCCCGTTCCCGAACCTATTACTTGGGTGCTCTTAGTATTACGGCGAGTAGTGTCCAAACAACTTCCACCCGCATCCACCAACATCACCAACACCCATCACACCTTCATGCACAACATTCACCTTGCCCATTCCCATTCCCATTCCCCCTGCATTCCTACCTATAACTATTGCATCTATATCTGTAAATACTATGATTAATACTGTGATTCAAT
This sequence comes from Ceratopteris richardii, assembly GCA_020310875.1. Lineage (NCBI taxonomy): Eukaryota > Viridiplantae > Streptophyta > Polypodiopsida > Polypodiales > Pteridaceae > Ceratopteris > Ceratopteris richardii. Next base: position 61,548,945 of record CM035424.1, on the reverse strand, counting down.
GTGGTAATCAATTACAACAAGACTAACAACAATTGAAAGGAAAAAATGCTATACTCCAAGCATAATCACAACACTTACACAATAGAGTGGCAACACTAGAAGAAGACAACCGCAGAATACAAGCTGAGTATGCTACACTCCAGCAGGCAAGAGCTCAATTCAAGATTGCAAGACATGGATACAGAGGTAGTCAAGAATCTAGAGACCATGTTGCATTAGTAGATGGATAAGAATGCCAAATTACAATGAAATATGGGCCTTTTGAGAAGACACATGTCAAAAGCTATGGAGGAAAACAAATGGCTCCAAGAACAAAACCAAGACAACTTAGAGGTAGCCATGGAAGCGACCCCTTGCGCAACCGTTAATCCTACCCGATTTCAAGATGTGCCTTCTAACAACATCAAAATCTTACTAGAAGAAGATGTAGACTTCCTCGAGTTATATGCAAAGATGGAAGAAGAATGCCAACAACTCAAGAGGCGATTGGCCACCACAAGTACACATGTACCTGAAGCTATTCTCCTACCATCGGATGCTAAAGAAGTTGAGAATCTTCAACAAAAAATAGAGGAATTACAAGCAAAGTTACTGTAGTATAAATGACCTCCTCACCACTTGTAGAACTGGAACTTGAAGAGATAGTTGAGATTCCAGTAGAAGAGACATTTGAAGACATCTATGGGGCACAAACAATACCATGGGGATGTTTGACAAAAGAAGGTCAAGACACATTTGAGACTGAAGTACCTTAATGGCTCAAGTCCGTAGAGCAAATAGGTAGAACACATGATGATCGTATAGCCATAAAAATTTAATCATTATCAAATCTCGAAGAAATTGTAGTGAAGTCGGAGTATTTGCAAAACTTATCCCATCGACATCTCATCACTATGTTTGAGTTGCAGTATGTGCCCTATTTTGTACTTTTTGCCGACTACAATGCAGAGATCAGACATGTGATTGGAGAGGAAGCTACTTTTGTAATTCAGTTTGAGCCAAAGGACCTCCCAGAAAGGGCACAGAAAGGAATGATTTTGCAACCAAAATGGTGTGCAAGATTACTAGAATACTGTGCACATGGTCCAATGCACCTTTATACGTAAAGTACAATCCTTGCTACTACCACGTTGTCATAGAGATTTACATCTCTACATGGTTTTCGAGCTAAACCTATTTAAGAGTGAACTTTGGGCATTTGATCTTAAAAGATGATATTCATATGTGCACCCATAAGAAAATTCACATGATATGAACCTTGTAACTTTGGGATGAATTATAAACCCAGGGTATATGTAATTGCATGTGAACTCCATGTATTTGCTCATCTTGATTGCTCACCATATGCATAAATGTACAACCATGTTATGCATAAATGTACAACCATGTGTATGCAAACGCATATGAACCCATGCATATTTATGATTCTGAAAAGTGCTTTTAACATTACATATTATCAAAATTATCAAAGTGTGTATGAATACATGAACGTAAGCAAATGCATTACTATATGAGCCTATAACCTCATAGTATGTAACTAAAATTCAAAAGCAAACGTAATAAATAAATAAAATAACAAAGTTATAAATTAAATAGAAAAACAAAAAGCAAACGATAACAAAAATAATACGTAAAACAGCGCAAAGTGAAACAATCAAAACAAAGCGTAAACCATGCAATCTAAAGAAAAAGAGAGGCAGGATGGCGGTATAGGGAGTTTTTTTCGTAGAGGACCGTGGCTTTTGCTTTTTGAGGCCGCTAATAATAGCAGATATTGAAGCCACTAATAATAGCAGAGGACTTTTCGATCCATATGCGGCTGTAACACTGTTCAGTATATCTCATATGTCTTTGTTGAAGTATTATTTGAAATCGATGAAGGATTTGGGATTTTCATTCGAATGAAGAAATCTGCTTTTGGATTTCAATACTTCTTCTGATCCATACCCTCCCCCGATTTCATCAATTAACTTCCTAGCTGTTTTCTCTGAGCCCGAGCATGCTAAAGTGTATCTAGCAGAAGCATGTGCAAATGTTTGATGCATGATCAAGATGTATGCTGTTGGCATGCTAGGCAGCCATCTTATTCAGGGTGTGTATGCAATCAGTGGGCCGTTTCAACCGTTTGGGGGGGGGGGGTTTGCTGTGGACATAATTGTAGTTGAACAAAAATGCATGACGAATTGTGTTGCCCATACACTCTTGGCACGATAGCCATGCCCCTAGTTTGCAATTCAAGGTAAACACTACTAAATTTTGTTTCAATTTGATAAATTACCCTCACTTCGCTCTGTCGAAAGGGATATCTGCTTACATGATCTCAATGATACTCCATTGGACACCCCGATTCAAGAATGTACCTAACATAGTTGCAAAAATGTGTTTGAAGATCTTTGAACTCATGCAATGGTGTTTAAAACATTCAGAAACGTGAAGGCTCCATACATCTTAGCTGTGGGGTTCAATGAAGGAAACCTTGACTTGGTTCATGATATGAGCATAACTCCTTTTTTCAACACTATTTATGCCCATCATGCTAGAATCAACTATATGCTTGCTTGTTATAAGTAGACCTTTGAGCAAATGTTCTCAATGGGGTTTGCGAATACCACTCCAAAATATTCATTCCCATATCAACACATCTTCTACATCTCGTGATAGTCAAACATCCCCTCCATGCCGAGCAGTTACATATGCCAAATCTGGACATCCTAGGTCATGTAGACTGAAAAGGTTTAATGATCTAAATCCGCATAAGGCCTCCGACTAAAAGAGCATGAACTAGCTACTGATGTGCCTGAATACTACATCTCATGCCCTTTAAAACAAAGGTCTGTGAGGGATGATAGGGGTGTTGACTCTCCTTCGATTGACAACTATGAGGTGGATTTCCTCACATTGATGCTCATAATTGTGTTAGAGTGACAACCATGTCTGCATGACTCAGCATTCCACTTTGGAGTTGAGTAATTATAAGAAAAATTTAAGTATATGAGGATGAATATATCATAGAATCCACAATACTAGGAAATGGATGGATTAATCAATTTGAAGTAAATGTGAACTTTGCAACTATTGATGTTATTGCATGTATGGATGCTCGTTTGATTTATGTTACATTTTGCAAATTACACCCATGCATTACATCGAGTGCGTTACCATCCCCTCCTTTAACTAACCCTTTAAGCTCCCCCTTACACCATAAAAAATAAAATCAAAAGTTACCTAAGTCACCTCTTACTAAACCAAAACCTCTTTTTATGAGATCAAAAAAGAAAAACAAATTTCAACAAGAAAAAAAGAAAATTTCGGATCCCAATCCGAGTAAGATTTGGGTTCCCGCTTCACTATTTCAAGAACCCATAGAAAAGTTTACAACAAAAGAAACAATCATGTATGCAAAAAGGAATTGAAAGGACCTTCAAAGAACAAGATTTAGTGCCATGATAAGCTTTTCAAACGACATAAAAAACAAAAGTTGCAAGTAAAATCAATCAATAGAGAGTAGAAGACTCAAAATAAAGAATAAAAGAAATGGATTTTCAAGCATATAATCTTCACACAAAGGATTCAAGGGCATATATGGATTCCAATACACTTAAGGAATGATGAACACCAAAATCTCACAAAAACACAAATAGACTCATTATTAAAGTATATCGATGGCGATGCACCACAACACGTTCTCCTTCTCGAGAGCTCCATGATGATATCCTTGGAGTAGAAACCTGAGCTCCAAGTGTTGCACATGGTATTCTGCACAAAGGCTGCATAATACGTAGAAAAACACAATACACAGGGAGCATGAACACAAACTTCTTAGGTGTTACAAATGCAGTCAAACTTCCAGTATGTGGTTGACCAGGCCACTATATGTTTTATTAAAGAACATATACAAAGAAGTGTCCGGTGGCCATTTGGCCTTTCACATGTATACTAACAGTAACAATCTCCCACTAAAGGTTAATATGACCAAAGTAACTATAGGACAAAAATAAAGAATGATAAAGAATACCTGAGTGTAAGTATACAAGTGACTGTGTAAGATCATGAATAAAGTAACCCCTATCAAGTGACAACAATGTCGAAAGCTATCCTATGGTAGAGCTTTAGTCAAAGCATCTGCACCATTATCGTGAGTGTGAACCTTCTCAAGAATAATGCGCTCAGCGGCTAAGCAATCTCTAATGAAGTGATACCTCACCTCAATGTGTTTGGTCTTTGCATGATAGACCAGATTCTTAGCCAAAGCAATGGCACTCTGATTATCACTGAGCAAACAAGGTACATGCTGAGGTAAACCCATATCACAAGCAAGACAAGAAAGCCACAATGCTTCCTTACATGCCTCACTTGTTGCAACATACTCTGCTTCTGTGGTGGAAACAAATGTACATTCTTGAAGAGGAGATCTCCAAGCGATAGAACCTCCAACAAAACGAAAAATGTACCCTAATGTAGACTTACGATTGTCTACACAACTAGCATAGTCAAAATTTGTAACCAATAATGGATGCTTTCCCTCTACCTAAGCATAGACACTTGTCCTTGGGTCCACTTATATAAATCATCTTGACCGCTTCCCAATGTTTCTTTCAAGGATTACACATATATCTGCTCACAACTCGCACTACAAATGCAATGTCTGGTCTCGTAGCTACCATAGCATCCATGAGACTACCAACAATAGTAGGTTGATAGGAAATTTTGTTCATGAATTACTTTTCCTCATCTGATTTGGGGCAATCATCCTTGCTTAGTTTCACATATGTGGGTAAAGGTGTACTCGATGCCTTTCCACCCTGCATATTGAATCTGTGAAGTACTTTGGATATCTACTCACTTTGAGACAAGTACATGCATCTTTTAATCCTATCACGAGTAATGTGCATGCCAAGAATATGTTTGACATCCCCCAAATCCTTCATCTCAAATGTCTGACTCAACTTCTTTTTGAGAATTGACAAGTCATAAGAGGACTTCCCAACAATCAACATATCATCGACATAAAGTATCAAGCATATCAAGCTCCCATATGAGCATCTCTTTGTGTAGAGACAATGATCCTCATTGCTTCGAGAATAGCCTTGAGACTTCATGAAAGTATCAAAATTTTGGTACCATTGTCTAGGGGACTATTTAAGTCCATAGAAGCTCATCTTGGGCTTACAAACTAGATTTTCCTTGCCAAGAACTACATAGCCCTTTGGTTGTTCTATATAGATGTCATTTGTAAGATCTCCATGCAAGAAAGCAATTTTCACATCCATTTGGGTTAGTTCTAAGTCCTCCATTACAAAGAATCCAAACAACATGCGTAGAGTAGTCATCTTGACCACTGGAGAGAAGATTTCCTTGAAATCAGCACCATGTTTTTGCTTAAAACCCTTTGTGTGTACCTAAGTCCTGAAGTCTTAGGGACTTGTGCCGACGAGACTAAATCTCTATCACCCCACAAGTACGTATAGTGGTGGATCGATACACGTTTAATTATCAATCCGAAGAACCACACGAACCAAGTGTATGAAGACACATGCACACATGATGGAAAGTGAAGTGGCTAAGCCACAATGCATGTGAAAAGATTAAACTACCTATCCAACTCACTAAACCTCTAGAAATGCTTGCCGTGATCCCACTTACAGCAGTAAGCACAAATTTGAATGTTTCTCCCAGCTCAAAACTCTGAATATGGCCAATACGAGCTGTTTCGAAGCTTTGGATGAGACACATCTATTGGTCATATTATCACTTGAATATGACAATCGCTCTTCAAGTTATGTGCGAAACAGTGAATGGTGGGAAACACCTACACTCATTCCACAACTTGTAATGGTTCACACACACTACAATAGTTCAAAAGTGATTGGAAGGGGTAGACAATAATCCTCTACACACATTTCAAACATTGCACACACACACAAAAGGTCATGGAGAAGGAGAAAATTAGGAGAATTTCAGCCGTCCTTCTTCACAATGGCAAAAAGTCTTTACAAAGAGTCACAAAGTGACTTATATACATATGCCCTAAAATGGTTCTTGCACACAAGAGACCAGAACTTTATTGACTAATCTCTAATTTCCTACTATTTTACAAGAATTATGTTAAGGATTTGGGGCTTATGCATCTAGAGGAGTCCTCTAGTGCATTTACATAGCTTTGAGAGAATTTCCTAGGATTTTGAAGAAGAAAATTTGTGCTCATAAATTTGAGAATTTGGGGCTCCTCTTTTGTGCCTCTTTTCTCTGCAACACTCTCCCCCTCTTTTTCTCTATCGTCCCTTGACATGCTTTGCTTTGTGTCTGCAACTTGTCTATAGCTCTTGAATACACACACCCAGTGGTCGAAGAAGCGATAAGGATTGTCAGACAATTTGTTACTTTATCCGAATTAAATCCTTTGCTTCTGTAATCCCCTTGGTATTCTGTACATTCATAAATTTGGGTTGCTGTATTAAGTCGGGCTGCCATGCATGCCATCGGTGGCTAAGAATATGACGTTCTTAGTCACCCGCTTCAACTTCTTAGCCTCTCCCCTTTCTAACTTTTGGTCTTTCTGATATGTCTTTGTCTTCACACATGTGACCTTGTTGTATTGCCTGGAGCCTGTTTACTTTTTTCCCGTTGCACACCTTACTTTGCAGGCCTTTGCTCTCTTCTAAGTTAGCATTACGTTTTAAAGGTCTTGTTCTTAAATCTTCTTTATCATCCTCTGGGACCTGATGCATTTCTTAGCCTGTTCATTTCTTTTCACCGCATGCACTTAGTGGATGAGGAAGCTGTGTGCAACCTCCCATGAAAAGTCCTAGTTGTTATCTTTCTTTATTTTCATTCCTCAAGACCTGGTTCTTTGGTGTTGTCACCTGATGCGTGCCCCTGTGGGGCTTTGGGCAGAGGGTTGTTCTTTTCTTGATGAGCTTTTTCTTCATTGAGCCTTTTTGGTCTTTGATCTTCTTCTTCTTCTTCTCTTTTTTCTTGATTCTCCCTCCACATTCCCTCCTCCTGAACTCTGTTGTCCTCGACAGGCTTTTTGTGGTGACGTGCATATGTTTGGATGACTTTTTGCTCTCTATGGTTAAGCGAATTTGCTTGACATATCTGGTTCTTTTACATTTAAGACGTCTGTCATAGTACATTTGTCCTTTTTCGGCGGCCGTCTAACACTGGCATGCACGGTGGACTCGAACCCGTAGGTTCCTATGGTTCTGCTACGAGACCTTCTAAATACATGCTTCAGGCGAGCCTAAACATTTGGGTAATTTTCTTTTTAATGGTTTCTATCATCTAAACTAGAGTAGTCGGTTCTAATAACTGAGCGTCCGTTCTAACAGAGCTAAGAGCTATGGCTTGGGTTAACAGAATTTTGGCCTGGGTCTGTAAGAAGGCCTCTTGTAAATAAAACTCATTGGATAATGCAGCGTCCCGGGATGTCTTTATTTCGGTGACTTTCTTCTGCATATCAGTGACTCGATCCTTCTGATTTCGCAACTGGTTATCTAGTCGCTCGAGTTGCTGGTTCTGAAATTCGATAGTTTTGTAGTATGCATCTCGTTCTCTGCGAGCATTTGCTAGATCCTTTTGGTATTTGGCTTCCCTGGTTAATTGGTGTCTCAGCATATTGTTCGCCTCGTCCAAGCATTCCTGGGCTCTTCGTAGCTCGTCTTCAACTTGTTTTGCTTCTCGCTGCTGTTCCTGATTGTTGGCAATATACGAGAAGAAGCAAGTACGGGCATACATGCAGATCTAGCACTAAGGCAACTCTCTATTTTTTTCAAAACCCTTACACCATTTAAAAGTGATTCTCATCACTAAAAACCCCTGTAAATACCATTTTCACCTTTTTGTAGCTCCATTCTGTACAAGCCGAGGAGTCCTCAAGCTTGAGGAGCCTTAGAAGTAGTTGCCTACCAATTTTCGTATTTTTTAGATCTCGTTTGAGCCCTCAAATAAGCCCTGGAACTTAATTTTTAACTAGGCCGGACACTAGGTCTGGACAGGGCCAAAGCTAGTCAAAAACTATAAATAGAGCTAGAGAGCTCATTTTTGGAGAGAGCTTCTTGTAGTTTTGAGCTTGTATGAGAACTTTGTTGCAATAGAAGTGATTCCATTGTCTTACTCTCTTTGTTCTTGCCGTGTGTGCGCGTGTGTGTGTATGTGTGTGCATGTTAGTGTGCTTCTCACTCACACATTTGTGCCTTCACTTGCTCGAGGTCTTCATACCATCCTCATGTCTTCCCGGATTGACATTAAAGGAGGTGCTACTCATCACTGAGCTACACCAAATTTTGGCGCCGTTGCCGGGGATTCGAGCTTTGAGGACGAGCGTGTGATGGTAAGACGTAGAGAGGACGCGTTGGAATGGTAAGTAGTCGGTAAATTTCTGATTTTTCTCCATTTCCATCTCCATCTTCACCTCCTTCTCCATCTCCACTCCACCTCCTTCTCCACTACATATTCCCTCTTCCTTGTCATTCCCCTCATTTGTTGTGTGCGAGTTTGAGAGAGAGCGAGCGTGTGTGTTCTTGTTTTGTGTGTTTTTGCATGTTTCTTGCAGGTTGCAGCTCCATCATCATCTCCAGCAAGCTCAGCAGGTACGGAATCTGTCTGCACAGTCCCCGAGGCGTCGAGCTCGAGCTATCGTGACACTCCGAAAACTTCGACTAATCGCGTTTCTGAGTGCACCACGACACTGCGCAGGCCTAGAGCTCCCAGGATCACTAGACAGAACAAAAAAATTCACCATATCCCGAGCTATCGCGACACCTCGAGGTATCGCGACACTCACGACCTATCACGACACCTCACGAGCTATCGCGACACCTCACGAGCTATCGCGACACCTGGGAGTATCGCGACACCTCACGACCTATCGCGACACCTCACGACCTATCGCGACACCTCACGAGCTATCGCGACACCTGGGAGTATCACGACACCTCACGAGCTATCGCGACACCTCACGAGCTATCGCGACACTTGGGAGTATCACGACACCTCACGACCTATCGCGACACCTCATGACCTATCGCGACACCTCACGACCTATCGCGACACTTGGGAGTATCGCGACACCTCACGAGCTATCGCGACACTCACGAGCTATCGCGACACTTGGGAGTATCGCGACACCTCACGAGCTATCGCGACACTCACGAGCTATCGCGACACTTGGGAGCTATCGCGACACTTCGACCTGACCTATCGCGATACATGGGCTTAACGCATGAAAATTTAGAGTAATTTAATTGACTGAATTAAGGTATCCTTGGGCTTAATCTTGGACACATTGGGAGGATATGAGAGCCTTAGGAGTGCGCAAAAGATCTAGAAACCAGGGAGGAATTTCCTGAACCCTGAGAGCCTGTTTGGACCCCTAAGTGCCTGAAGGGTCATAACTTCACCATACGAACTCTGATTGATGAGATTTTGGTCTCGTTGGGAAGCTTGTTGAAAATCCTACGTGGACCTCGACTGGTTTTTTGTAGAATCATACGTGGAGTTTTAGAACATGTATTTTCAAGTTGGCCTTTAGGTGAGACTAGGTGGTCCTAAGATTGAGGGGGTACAGTGAGTTACTCCAGGGGGGACTGAAAATATTGATGTGTGTCTTTCAAATACTTGTGGTAATAGAGCTATACTGACATGTAGTCACCACTCTTCCTGATAGAACTGATGAGTTTGGAAATGTGATTGCAGAAACTGATATGGGTGATATAGAGCAAGGAAATTTAGAGAAAGAGCCGAGAACTCCCTGCGGTAAATCTGTCTTGACCAGAATCATGACTCCAGAATTGATTCCACAGGATAATAAAAGCATAGATTTGCTTTTAAACCGAGAAACTGATGAGGCCTTTTGGAGGTATAAGCCTACCTTGTCTCATGAAGTAGGTGCTCTCACAATCTATGAGTTTAAAGACCCTGATAGCCCAGGCAAAGTAACCTACTTAGACAATACATCAGAGAAGATCTTCGTGGTCACCGAGCATGGCAGACATGCCTACACATGGAAGGGTGAATTTGTTTTTCCCCAACCTCGGACTAATGTGTCATACAGTCACCAAGGAGCTGGGACCTCCCAAGCTCATGGAGCTCAAAGAGATAGAAGTAGAGACAAACCTGAGGTAAGTTTTGCCAACTCCCTGGGAAGAGAAAGAACGGGAACGGAAAGGAATAGAGTGGGACCTGAGGGACATAGAACCCCATGGAATCAAAGGAATGATGACGATTTCCCTTTGCCAAGACCGAGAGAACACACTAGGACCCTGCGACCAACTCAACTGGTGAAGTCCATGAAGAATTACTTCGATGGCACTGGAGACCCTTATGACCATGTGGCAGAATTTCGGCAAGTCTTGAAAGTGAAACAGGTAGAGGACCTATTCACACAATATAATGCTTTTGGTCTAACCCTTAGGAACACTGCCCTTACGTGGTTTCAACCACTGAACGAGAGGCATTTCAGAAACATAGACCAGCTCTTAGAGGCATTTATCATTGAGTTTTCTAAGAGTGGAATCAGGCACAACACTTCCTCACTAATTCATAGCTTCAAACAAACACCTCAAGAGACGGTCAGACTAGCTAGAAGAAGATTTAGGCAGTACCTGGAGAGATGCCCGATGCCGGAGTTACCCACACCAGCCAAACAAGTGGCCTTGTTCTTAGATGGATTGTTGAGCACCAAGCTCAGGTCATATGTGTATGTGAAGGACCCCAGAACGATAGAAGAGTGCGTGCGCATGTGCATAGACATTGAGGACAATCTAGGTGAGGAATTAGAACTATCAAAAATCTATAAGGATTCTGATAGCTCTAGTAGCCTCACATCTGGTCAATCCACATCCATTGAGGAACTTGCAGAGAAGGTAGCTCAAAAACTAGGTGTCTCTAGCAAACAAATTCCGAGATTTGCCCCAGTTAAGCGGTGTTACACTTGTGGCGGTGACCATATGGCAAATGTATGTCCCATTATGGCCCAACCCCAGGCGAATCCTAGTAGCCAGTACCGCACCATAGAGCGCAGGTACACCAACCACACTGCACAAGACTGCCCATATAACAAACAAACTGTTAGGCAAAATTACCCTCAGCCATATCCACAACAGGGTAGATACCAGAATCAGTACCCACCACAACAATACAACAAACCACAGCAAACTTATCAGCCACCTTATCAAGGGCAGCAGAGACCTCAACCAGTCCTAGTGCAGCAACCCCCTGCTCCAACCAATGTGATCCCAGTGAAATATGCATCTGCTGAAGAAAATCCGAATAGAGCCATACTCCCAGTCACCCCATTGCTATCAGACAGTGATCCAAGTGACCATAGTTTTGACTCCACACATATTGATAGCCCACAGGCTTACTACATGCAGCCACCCGAGCATAACGAGTCATACTATTATGAGGACCCAAGTGAAAGTAGTGGGGAACCTGAGTATGCTAATGTCATGTACACAAACCCCAACTCTAGACCTCAACCTAGGTAGGTACGACCCCCATTTCCTAGAGGACCATGCTTCAGATGTCAGGGAGATCACCTTATACATGATTGTCCACTGCCTGCCCCTACACAACCTCAACCAGTAACCATTCAGAGTTTCTGTCAAGACTACGGGAAAGAGCATCTCCTACGAGATTGCCCAAAGAACCCTAATAACATGCCTAAAATCACTCCTATCAATGTTGTTGGGTTAGTTGTAGACTCCACAGGGAGTGTGACTTCCACTGCACCTGTGCAAGTGATCACAAGAGCCCAGGCACTACAACAAAACCAAGGTGTTGGTCAGGAAAAGAGCCCCGAGGTGAGTGAAACAGAGAGCATAACCAAAAAGAGGACTAGAGCCTGGAAGGATAGTCGTGAAAGAATGAAAAGGCAATGGGCAAAAAAGATGAGCGAACTTGAAGAAAGCTTGAGAGAAACCAAAGCAAAAATCATAGAGATCACATCTCAACCGCACTCTCACACATTGCCACCGCTACCATCCCCATCACCCTCCATCCCTCCACCCTCTAATACACCCCACGTAACCCACCCACCACCCCGAGTAGGATCAGTATTAGCCGATCCCACTCCTGAAGACATAGACATGATGCTTAAAGCATATCAGGCCAGAATCCAAGAAGGGCCAAATGTAACGGATCATGACAAGTGCTACCCTAGAGCTGACCTAGAGATAGAAAGAACCAAGCTTTGCGCAAAAATGGTCGCATTGGCTCAGACTATGTTTGAAGCCAGTCGCCTTTTCAATTACTCGGGCTCAGCCAAGACACAATTACACTTGGATGGACTTCTAGAGAAGTTAGAGGGCATAATTGCAAGATCTGCCAAGGAAGAAAAAAATCAAGAAAGAGATAAAGCAAGAAAAAACATGACCCATCCCCCACCGAAAGCTTATGTGCCCAATTCCACTGAACCAGACAACCCCCCCTCCCTAGAAAGAATAGAGAATCTAATGGCACAATCACAAAAGGGACTCGCCCCTCAACACCATGACAAGGCGAGTGAAAGGGCAGGTCTTCCTACCCAGAAAGCCTATGTGCCTGAGGCCTACGTGCCTAACTCTACAGAGCCAGACACCTCTTCTTCTATGAATCAATACACACCAGAATTCTTGCGAGAGATTCAAGAAGAGAAATGGGCTAAAGAGAGTGAAGTTCCTCCTCCCATTGAGCTTGTGGATGATGCACGCGACCAATTCCCACAAGACATCCCATCCATCTATGAGGAGCAGGAGAGCACCCACTCTCAGGAAAGACTAGACTTTGAGTCTAACTCTCTACAAGAATTACCCCACTTCACAGGCCCATGGGAGGCTAAGTCTACTTGTATGAGAGCACCCACGGTCATGGTACGAAATGAGGACTCAGTCTTACCTAGGAACACAGAGGTAGTGAAAAACACTAAAGTGCAGTGCAATCTCAAGTTAGAAGAGCTACTCAAGGTTAGACCTGAATTATGGGAACATGTCGCCAAACAAGTACCAGCGATAGTGAAACCTCATTCCCAGGTAGGATCACATAGGACGGTGCCAGAGATACCCTTGGATAAGATAGGAGATATGTGTGAAGGTGAAGAAGGGAATACCTATCTTCCCATTACCTACCAGGAGCACACCACCAAGCCAATTTTGGACTCAGGTGCAGGAGTTGCAATTGCCACCACTTCCCTATGGAAGCGTTGGGGCAAGCCAGCACTCAGGCCAACGAGAATGAAATTGCAGATGGCCGATGGTCATATTGAGAGACCCTTAGGATTGCTAGAAGGAATAACTCTCACCACCTGTGGTGTCGAGTTTGAGCATACATTTGCTATATGTGACTTCAGCAAAAATCATGCCTATGAGATGATCTTGGGAAGACCCTTTATGCGACAGTTGCAAGTGGTACAGGACTGGGGAACCAACTCCTTGTACCTACAACACTTAGGTGTTACGACCACAGTGAATCTCAAAGATTACTCTCATAGAGATGTCCCTCCCATCCAATGGAATCCCATCCATAGAGCCAAAGATGATACAGAATCGGTGCATTCCATAGGATCAGGATCCTCATGGATGCATGAAGACACTCACTTATGGATGTGCAAAGTAGCAGTAGAGGAAGAGAAGAGAGAAAAGGCCAGAGAAATAGGTGCAAACGAAACACATAGACCCATTCAAGACCCAGCCTATAAACCTGTAGTCTTTCCTGACGAAGAATTTGAACCCCACGGCTGGGCAGAAATCCTAGCAACAATGGATGTAGCCATCAATGAGGAACAATGGACCCCTCACTGTGATGAGGATGGCTATGACATTTCAGTCTTCTCCATAGAGCCAATCATGGGAGAGGCAGTTCTAGAAGAATGCGAACCTAGCCCTGATGCATTTGAGGATGCAAGTGACTCCGATCTAGAGTCAATCATTATGGACCCACCTTTTGCATCAGATGAAGAATACTTCCATGAAGTAGAATTTCAACCCCAGAGGCATGGAGAGCTTACAAATGATGTAAGATTAGCCACACATGTGACCCCGAACGAAGAAGGAAAGAAACGAAAGAAGAGAGAAGTCTCACCAGAAGAGGAAGAATCTTTGTTTGAGGTCCCGGAAAATTTTAAGAAGTATGAGATAGACGACAGGAGAGTCATGATAAGAATGCCTAAACGAGAGGCACAATCAGGAGAGGCCTATGATAACAAAGAAACCACCAAGAAAATAGTAGTGGCCCTAGAAGAAGGAGAGGAGAGATGCACGTACATAGGCCATGACCTAACAGAGGAAGAAGAGCATGCGTTAATTGCCTTGCTAAGAGAATATAGAGATGTATTCGCTTGGAGTTACAAGGATTTGAAAGGTGTTGACCTTGACATATGCTCACACACTATCCCCATGACCTCAGATGCCAAACCCTCTAAGCAAAAGCCATACACATATAATGATAACTATGCTGTTAAGATCAAAGAAGAGATAGACCGCTTGGTGGAAGCCCGATTTATCTATGAAATTGAGCACACTGAATGGGTATCCCCCATTGTAGTGGTGCCCAAGAAGAACGGCAAATTATGAGTATGCATTAACTTGAAGAAGGTTAATGCAGCCACTATTAGAGATAGCTATCCGCTTCCTATCACTGAGCATCTATTAGAAAGGGTAGCAGGCAAGGAAGTGTACAGCTTCCTAGATGGGTTTTCGGGCTACAATCAAGTAGCCATTGCACCAGAAGATCAGCATAAAACGGCTTTTGCCACAGAGTGGGGTATATTCGCTTTTAGGGTAATGCCATTGGGGTTGACCAATGCTCCCGCAACCTTCCAAAGGCTGATGTGCCATGTATTTAAGGAGTTCCTGAGGAAGAACTTAGAAGTCTATGTTGATGATCTTTGTGCTCATTCCAACATAAGCAAACCCATATTCCCGAACTCAGACAAATCTTTGACAAATGTAGAGAATATCAAGTCTGCCTGAACCCAGAAAAGTGCGTCTTTATGGTCAGGCAAGGCAAGATTCTAGGACACATAGTGTCAAAGAATGGCATATCCACTGATGAAGAGAAAGTGAGAGCCATAGCAGAGCTACCTAGGCCAAGGAATGTCAAGGAAGTACAAGCTTTCATGGGGCATTGTGGTTACTACCGCCGGTTCATTCACATGTATGCTGTCATTGCAAAGCTCATGTACGGACTTCTGACTAACTTTGAGTGGACTTATGAATGTGAGAATTCCTTCCAGGAGCTTAAACGAAGATTATGTTCAGCACCAATCTTGACCACACCAGATTGGAACAGGCCATTCCATGTTCATGTGGATGCATCCAATTACGCTATTGGATGTGTACTCGCACAACCTACTGGTGAAGGTAATATGGATCTCCCAATTGCCTATGCCAGTAGACAATTGAATGCAGCTTAACAAAATTACACCACTACTGAGAGAGAAGGATTAGGCATGGTATATGCAGTTAAAAAGTTTAGACATTATTTGCTTGCAAATAAGTTCAAATTTTTTACTGATCACCAAGCTCTACTGTACCTGGTAAACAAGCCATGTAATACAGGCAGATTAGTAAGATGGTTTCTCTTACTAATGGAGTATGACTTTGAGGTAGTAGTGAGAAAAGGCAGAACTCACCTAAGAGCAGATCATCTCTCAAGGCTCACATCAGGAGAAGCCCCACAAGGAGTGTCAAATGACCTTCTTGATGCTTACTTGTTTAATTTGGAAGTGGTACCGCAGTGGGCTAAGCCATTGGTACCGTAGTGGGCTAACCACCCAGTAATAAACATGCAGGATAGAGAGGTAGTAAAAGCCCAAAAGTACCACATCATGGCAGGAAGTATGTACAAGCACACAGATCAAGGGATCTTGGCCTATTGTGTGGAAGAGGATGAGTACGCTAAGTGGTTGCAATTGGCACATGTAGGTGCATTAGAGCAACACTACTCAAAACAACAAACCCTACAGACCCTGAGGAGACTAGGAGTGCATTGGCCAACTATGGAAGCTGATGTCCAAAAGTTGTGCAAGGAATGCCCAATCTGTTGCACTAAACCACTTGTGGAACATGCCACTCTTTATCAAGTGTCCATAGTGCCAGATTGGAGTGAACCACTAGTATCCTTCCTGAGGACGAAAACATTCCCTCCAGACATGACTCTGGTTAGGAAAAGAAGTTTAGAACAAGAAGCCCTAGAGTACTCACTCATTGGTGATAATCTCTACAAGCGTGGTAAGGATGGTTACCTGAGACTTTGTGTTCATGAGAGTGAATATCTAAAGATTTTGGAAACTGCTCACCAAGGTGTAGCAGGTGGACACTTTGGACCAGATCGGGTGATCAAGGCAATATTATTTGCAGGATTTTGGTGGCCCACCCTTCACATGGATGCACATACCTATGTGAAGAGGTGTGAGATTTGTCAGCGAACCCAGTATCCTATACGCAAAGATGAGATGCCACTGAAGCCTATGATGGGCGGACACGCATTCTCTAAGTGGGGAATAGACTTTGTAGGTCCTATCAATCCCCCAGCTAAGGGTTCCCATGCTGAGTATATCATTGTTGCCACAGACTATCTAACCAAGTGGGTAGAGGTAAAAGCCACAACGAAGAACGACGCTCAGACAACTGCTAAATTCTTGTTTGAGAATGTATTCACAAGATACGGGCTACCTATAGAGCTAGTTAGTGATAGAGGCACTCACTTCTTGAATGAAGTTATTGAAAATCTGCTCCAAGAATTCTTGGTAGTGCATAAGAAGTCTGCCCCCTATCACCCTCAAGCCAATGGGCAAGCCGAAAGCACCAATAAGATCCTATGCAATGTATTGACAAAATTAGTGAACAATAAACGCTCTGATTGGGACAAACAGCTACACCATGCTGTTTGGGCATACCGAGTCGCCTACAAAACGGTACTCCAAGCCACCCCCTTTCAGATGGTATTTGGACAAAACGCAGTGCTACCGTTGGACTTCTTAATACCTACATTGAAAGTAGCACAAGAGCACGAATGGACGGGTCATGAGCTCTCCTCTAGACTTTTTGACCTTGAACGATTAGGAAAAACAAGACTGAGAGCAGCTGCAGGGATATATGCAGCTAAGAAGAGACAGAAGGCATACTTTGATGCCCATGTGAAGGATAAGGGCTTGAAAGCAGGAGATCTAGTTTTAGTCTACACATTGAAACAACACGCAAGGAAGCTAGAAAAGAGAGGCTACGGACCTATGATCATCAATAGGATCTCCACGAGTGGAGCAGTACAACTAGCCACTTTAGAGGGTGATGTTCTCCCAAACTATATTAGCGGATGCAGAGTCAAGTTGTATCAGGAACCCCTCACGGAGGACATGCTAAGTCGACTCAATACTGCTAAGCAACGTAAAGAGTAGGAAAAACGAATTCGAGAAGAGGCACAGGCAGAGGCCTTAGAGCGCATCAGACGAATGAAGTTGAGGAGACAAGGGAGGGATCAGCCTATGACTGACACTCAAGAGTCTCCAGGCTATCACATGGCCATGTGTGAGGCTTCAGGTGAACGTACCCATAAGATAGTGGATCGACGACCTTTTGTGACCCTAGAAATAGGACAAAGAGACAACACAACAAGCGTGAGAGCTTTAATTGATTCAGGAGCAGCCACAAGTGCAGTTCGGCTTTCTTATTGCCAGCAGCTTCAATTGGAGGTAAAACCCCTAGAAGCATATCTGATAGGATTAGGAGGTGTTGAAACTCCTTGCATGGGAGAGGTGGATCTTCCCCTCTACATACAAGAGGTCCTCATGCCAGCAAAAGTGCTAGTGTGTGAAGACGAGGATCTGACCGAACCTCTTGTCTTAGGCCAAGACTGGATCTATGATCACGTAGTCAACCTCAACCTAAGAAGTGGACTTCTTCAGGCTTGGGTCGGCCAAAGCCGTCTGACGATTGAATTAGAAAATCAAGCACTCAAACCAATAGAACATGCACCAACTCCTGGTCCCTCCAGGAATCCACATAAAGATAATGTTGCTCTTCTTGTCCAAACTTCTATGGTGCAGAGGTTTGTCAATCTTACCAAAGGTACAGGAGTCAATGAGGAGTTCGCAGCGGGGTCAAAGGAGATTCTAAACATGAAGACCAAACACTATACAACACGAAGGAGGCCATTGATCAAGAAGCAGGAGCGCCAACCCGTGCAACACGGAGCACCTCGTGGCGCGAAGCAGATCTGGATACGCAAGGATGGAAAACCCACAACTCTAATAGCAGACTCTCGAGGAGACAACAAACCAGCCACACCATCACGGACACAAGTGAAGGAGTACCCTAGGAAACCTCCTAGGCACACCACATCTATTTGGGTCCCTAAGCGGTCAAGGAAGGCTAGCCCCAATGCTAGACACATATGGGTGCCCAAGGCCTGTTTACGAGCCCAAATAGTTCCAACTCTAGTTACTGGCATAATTCCACACTCTCAAGTCCTCTCGACTAACAACGCAGGAACTCTACCTAAATACCACTCTGACCCACACTCAGTCACATCGAGGAATGTCTGGAAATGGGTTCCCAAAAGGTCCCAAATCCATCACAACCTAGTTCATAAACCGTGGCCTGTCTTTAGCTCTAAGAGCTACGAATCCCCTATCAAAGTTTGGAGACCTAAACCATGTATCAAACCCCCTGACCCAATTTTTGTAAATCCATCCACTCTGACATAGGTGCATTCCGAGTCCACTGCATAACCAAAGTAGGCATCTAGTATGATACTGACCTCTAATCACCACTCACACCTATCACAAGCACTTCATCTCTGACCACTAACCTTCGGGATTGTCATGTTAGTATTGTGAAGGGAACACCATTACATCCTGTTTCCTATCCAACACTAATGTGCCTTTCTTCTTCTAGCAGATAAGCACCCGATTCCCATGGCAGCAGTAGCAGGCACAAGCTCTCAGGCAGGCTCTGGTGCTCAAATCAATTGGGATGCCATGCCGGTGGAGGCCCCACCAACAGCTCGGCCAGAAGAGTTCGTGAATGTGCGGAGAATTCCTATTCCAGATCCACCAAATGGCCTAACCGAAAGAGTAAAAGGGCACTCTCATTGGTTCAATGAAATGCCAGGAGACTTGGGAGACGCAGATCATATATGGGAGTCCAAGATGGAGTGAAGAGGAAGCCCCTGCCTATACCGCACAACTCAAAAGACTGTACCGGACAATCAAGCAGGTGCAGAGGAGACACAAGATGTCAGAAGAAGCGAATCGAGCCCTAGTAAACCACATGTTGCAATCGGAGAACATCGACCCACATTTTGTAGAATCGTTGAACCTTTTGGCGGACACCTGTGGCATCGGGGAAGCCATGAGAACATTGGTCTATCAGGCGAACCCTACTTATGATCAAAGAAGGATAGATACAAGGCCACGGTGGGGAAAGATGATTCAAATGGAGGTATCTACCGTATTGCCTACTCCAATGACAGAAGATGTTCAGATGGTTAGCCCTAGTCCCAGTGACGAACCAGATGTAAATACACATTCACCACCTCCGCCATCACCTCCCAGCCAGCCTTCAGAACCCTTTTCCACGAGTCTTTCTGAACAACCGATATCCACCCATGGTGAAACCAACGTACACACCTCCTTTTCTACAGCCTTCCCTTTACCCACAGCCATCACTTCTGCCCAAATTTTTGAGCCCCACACAGGTCATCCTGCCACCGATCAAACCATAATAGGTCACCCCTCTTATCTCCCCGCCCTGGGACAACCACTTGCCACTAGCCAAACTTTATCCCAACCTTTTCCATTCACCCACACAGTTCCTTCCTCCCAACCCCTACCCACTGTACCCCTGTTAACCCCCTCAGAATCAACCCAAATCACCCAACCATCATTCTGGACAAACCTTGTAAATATACTCCAACAAGTTGAGAATTATAATAAAAAGTCCCTTCCCCAACCCCACTCCCCCACATTCACTGCCACCACTAACACACCACCTACCGTTCCCGTATTCACAATTAACACTTCACACACTATCACATCCGATCCCATGGATATTTCACCATCCACAGGAGCACCCACCGCCACGACTGTTCCACCATCATCACATCTCACTTCACTCATAGGCACATCATCCACTTTTCCCTTCCCCATTTCCCGACCCTTTGCATGTTCCACCTCTACCCATGCATCCACATCATTTAGTAGTGCATTAGACACCATGGTTGAAGCGGCCACTCAGCTTAAGCAAGAGTATAAGCTATTAGGAGAAAATAACACAGAGCTGTGCAATCTCTCGGCTCAACTCCAGGCACGAGTCGATGCCTTGGAACTAGGTAATACAGCACTACAACACCAGGTGACTGACCTCCAACAATCGAAGACAGAACTCGAAGCTAAGTATGCAGAGACAGGCAAAGCTATGGAGGAACAACTCAGAGAACAAATGGGCCGCAATGCGAGACTTCAACGCAACATGGCTCTACTACGTCGCCATCTAGCAGCGGCTCAAGAAGAGAACAGAAGGCTACAACAACAAAACCAGGAGAACCTAGAAGCGGCCATGGAAAACACCCCGGGAGCACCTATAGACCCTGCAAAATTCCAGGCTGTCCCCTCAGAGCATATTCAACAGGTTTTAGAAGGTTATGCGACCCTCTTGGAGGCCCATGATCAGTTGGCAGACCAGATAAAGGAACTACAAGAATCCAAAGTACCGACAACACACCCACCCACACCTAAAAAGACGGTCGAGGCCGCTACTTCGCCAGAACCTGAACCTTCAACCAACAGTGAGGTACTTGAGCTACGACAACAGGTTGCAGAACTAAAAATTAAGTTGTTACAGTATGAACGACCTCCCTCTCCACCTGATCAAACCATAGAAGAAGAAATAGTAGTCATTCCAGTGGAGGAGACATTTGAAGACAATTATGAGCCTCAACCCCTTCCAGGAGGCAGAATTACGGAGGAAGGCCAAGACACATATGAGGAGCCCCCATCAGCATGGATGAAGCAGGTAGAGGAGATGGGCCACACTCACGAAGAGCGCGTAGCAACTCAGATGCTGGCCATGAAAACCATTGAGGAGTCTATACTCAAGTCTGAATATTTCTCGCACTTGGCTCCCAGGCGGTTGATCACCAGTTCAGAGTTACAATATAAGCCCTATTTTGTACTGCTGGCTGACTATAATGCTGAGATCAAATGCATAACCAACCAGTACCCTAAGTTCACAACATAGTTCGAACCCGAGGACATTCCAGAGGCAGCCAGAAAGGGGGCCATATTCCAACCCATATGGAGGCAAAAGTTACTAGAGACCTATCCGGAGATGTTACGAACATGGGATCACGCTCCCATGCATTTGAAGTATAACCCTTGCTTTGGTCCAGTACAAAGAAGAAGATCATGGAAAGCATTCGCCATCAAGGTTCAGAACAACGCAAATTGTAAAGAATGGCTCAATTACCCCGCAATCGCACCCCCAACCGGCACACCTACAGTATCATACATGATAGCCACCATTAGACATTGGATGCCACACCTCCACCCCATGCCGGATGTCGCCGCTCAAATGATGCTCAAAATTCTGGACATGATGCAAGTGGTCCTAAAGACCTTTCAAAATGCACGTAACATCCAACCTTCAATTCCGGGCTTCATCAATGGTAATTATGATTTGCTGTATGACATGAGCACGACCCCGAGCATTCGAGTTGCTTACGCAGGGCATGCACGAATAAGATATCTCCCTGCCTGCTACAAGCAAACCTTTGATGATATGTTCACCACGGGGTTTTGGGAGTCACACTCAGAAGTGTTCGCACCACGCCCAACCCACCTGCTACATCTATTCGCGTGTGAACAAAACCATGCACTCAGAGCTCTACACCACACCACACCCTGGTATGCCGGGAGCAGTCAATTGGGATGCCCTCCAGAGAGACTTGGTCCGGGGACTACGCATCAAGGAACAAGAAGTGGCAACCGACCTCCTGCAGAAGTACATTGATCAAACAGTGGAGCAGAGGTCTGTCAGAGGCGACAGATGCTAGGGGGGGGACAGTGTTGGCGATATACGAGAAGAAGCAAGTACGGACATACATGCAGATCTAGCACTAAGGCAACTCTCTATTTTTTTCAAAACCCTTACACCATTTAAAAGTGATTCTCATCACTAAAAACCCCTGTAAATACCATTTTCACCTTTTTGTAGCTCCATTTTGTACAAGCCGAGGAGTCCTCGAGCTTGAGGAGCCTTAGAAGTAGTTGCCTACCAATTTTCGTATTTTTTAGATCTCGTTTGAGCCCTCAAATAAGCCCTGGAACCTAATTTTTAACTAGGCCGGACACTAGGTCTGGACAGGGCCAAAGCTAGTCAAAAACTATAAATAGAGCTAGAGAGCTCATTTTTGGAGAGAGCTTCTTGTAGTTTTGAGCTTGTATGAGAACTTTGTTGCAATAGAAGTGATTCCATTGTCTTACTCTCTTTGTTCTTGCCGTGTGTGCGCATGTGTGTGTATGTGTGTGCATGTTAGTGTGCTTCTCACTCACACATTTGTGCCTTCACTTGCTCGAGGTCTTCATACCATCCTCATGTCTTCCCGGATTGACATTAAAGGAGGTGCTACTCATCACTGAGCTACACTGATTCTTCTGGATTATCTCCTGCAATTGTGCTTTCGTTTCTTCTACCAATTCTTCGAGTGATGTGCTGATATCTTCCTTTTCCTGTAGCGCGATCTTCAGTTCCATGATTTCTTCTTGGGCTGCATTCAATAGTTGGTCTTTGGCGGCAAGTTGCTTCAATGCGTCATTCCGTTGCTGTATCAGTGCCTGTTGTGCCGAAACTTGGCCTTGGAGATTTGCTAATTGCGTCTGTAATTGATGATTCTCTGCTTTTACGGCATCGATTTCTTCTTGGAGAGGGATGATGTCGGCTTCCAGTAGGTCGACCTTGTGCTGCAGGTCTTGACGAATCGTATTTGTGACATCGCTAAGCTGCACTGGAAGTTGCTGAGAAAGGGAAATGTGCGGCAAGGATGGCTGGGAAGAGGAATGATATGATATGGGGAAGGCGAGAGCGTGGGGTGGTTCCCTTTTTGACTTGCTTCACTATAGCTACACACTCTTTATGAATTCTATGGAAAAAGTACGAGGCGAGTTCACGGGTTCTCAGGTAGCTAAATCTAAGGTGGAATAGAAGGGGCGGGAGATACCGTAGGTTCGTTTCTGAAGGTTGAGGATGGCGACTAGAAATTGCAGAGCAGATCTTTCGGGTTCGGGGTGGCAGAGAATGGCGTATTCGTTGGACGAAGATCGGGGGAACAGTTCGGTCATGCGGGCGAGGGGGATACTAGGGCCATTTTTTCGGCCTTGCGGGGAGAGGCGGAAGGCTTCAGAGAATGCTTGGAAGGTGATGACGGTTCGCGAAGGTAGCGAGGGGAAGACCCATTGGCGTTCAGTGGCGAGAAACTGGGCAATGGCAGAGATGATTTGCGCGAAGAAGGGATGGGCTTCCACTGAGTGCCAAGGCAACTCAACAAAGTTGGCCAACCCTCTACAACACAGGTATTCACCTACCTCGGTAGGGATACCATCGCGGAAGGCAGCATAATTGGCTATCGCTTCCATGGCGTTTGTTGCTACAGACGATGAACACGAATACAGAACGCAAGGGGTCGCACAGAACACTAACACACAACACTAACACACAACACAATAGCGATTTTTGGCGTTGCCGAAAGGGTTAAGTAGGAACAACATGGTGGGGAGGGAAAGGGGGTGGGTATCATTGTGCGGTGCGGGAATGATACGGTTTGCATGCTGGCATGCGTGCTTGAGTGACTGGTAAGGGGGCGGCTGGTAACATAAAGATTTTACAAAACACGGCTATTCATAAAAAGGGAGAAAGAAAAAAGAAAAAGATTACACAAAACGCGGCCCACCGCCGAATAATTTAATGCGGACTAGTAGCGTGATGATACGGCTGCAACTTCGACCCATTGATTACTTTTGGAAGTGGATTTCCGGTCAATGTAATCAACCGAAAAGTTGCCGGACCGATTTGTTCTGAGATCTTGAAAGGGCCGAACCATCGTAGTTTGAACTTTCCTGCTGCTCTATCCGACTTTGCGTTATATAAGAGTACAAGCTGACCTACCGAAAAGATTGGAGTCTTCAAATATCGATCGTGTGTCTTGGCTTGCCTTAGTTGTACTTCGCGCATGGTTAAAAAGCTGAGCCATCGGTGCTCATCAAGTTCTCTGAGTGCATCCATTCGTGCTGTCAGGGAATCTTTCGGTAGCATCTTCTGAGTGATTGCTACACGCAGACTTGGGATGACTACTTCCATGGGTGCTATTGCTTCTAAGCCATAAGCTAGTTTGAAAGGTGTCAATCCTGTTGTTACCTTATAGGTAGTTCGGTATGCCCATAATACTGCAGGTAGTAGTTGATCCCATCTTTCCAGTGCTTCCATGATCAGTTTCCGGAGGATATTCAACAGAGATTTGTTTGTACTTTCGGCCAATCCATTGGCACGAGGATAATAAGGAGAACTAAATTTATGTGTGACCTGGAACGAATGTGTAAGTGCCTTCATTAAATTGTTTACAAAATGAGTGCCTTGATCTGAGACAATTTCCAGTGGTAAGCCAAAACGTGGAAAGACATCATTCAGCAGACACTTTGCTACTGCAACCACTGTAGCAGACCGTAAAGACCAAGCTTCTACCCATCTCGTTGCGTAGTCTGTACATGTTAGTATGTATCTATTGTTACTGAAGACTGCAGGAGGTGTGATCGGACCGATAAAATCTAATCCCCATTTCTGAAATGGTTCTAATGGCATGACTGGCTGCAAGGGAAAGAAGTGTCGTTGCAGCAGTTGTCCAGACCTTTGACAGTTATCACAGTGTTTGACAAATTGGGCCACATCTCTGTATATCGTTGGCCACCAGAGACCTCCTTGCAAAATTTTCCGGTGAGTCAAATCTGTGGCAAAGTGACCACCAGTAGGGGTCGAGTGAGCCATCATCATGACTGAGTTAATTTCATGAGGAGGAACACAGCGAAGTAGGATTCCGGTGTGATCTACATAATATAGTTCTCCAGCAACTAACCGGAATCGGCGGCTAAAGACTGCAATTTTCCTTCGGACTGCCTTGGCTGCCTTGGATGGAAAGCATCCTTTGGTGAGAAAAGTTAGAATCTGATCATAATATGTAGGTGGTGCTTGTGATTCGGCAGTCTCATCGGGCAGTGGTTCAGAACTATAGATCGCTGGAGTCATGTCATCTATGCCTATCGGAGCTTCACCGGAATCTAGGCGAGATAAGAAATCTGCTAAGGCATGTGCATTTCTGGGTCGGTGGATGACTTCATAGTCGAATTCCTGCAAGAGTAGCACCCATCGTGCTAATCGTCCACCTAAATGCTGCTGTCTTACTAGATAGACGAGGGCAGCATGATCCACATGGAAGGTGAATTTCCGGCCTAATAGATAATGTCTGAACTTTTTGATGGAGTAAATTAATCCTAGACATTCTCTTTTGGTGGTAGAATAGTTCTTCTCTGCAGGTGCAAGCCTTCTGCTGGCATAATAAACGGGGCGAAACCACTTATGTGTTTGCTACATCAGAATACTGCCAATCGCAATATTGTCCCAGTCCGGTGGTTGTAAGATTGGGGCCTGCGTCAATAAATACTTGAGTCGATCAAATGTAGTTTGGCATTCTTGAATCCATTCGAACTGTCGGGGAGTTTTTGTGATTAGCCTGTTCAGTGGTACAGCCAGATGAGCAAGCCACCGTAAGTGTCTGCCGTGCCACCGTACTTGACCCATAAAACGCATTACTTCTTTTGGAGTGGCGGGTACCGGGGCTTCTAAAATTGCCGAAATCTTATCTGGATCTACTCGGATACCTTGTGCAGATACAATATGACCAAGTAGTTTGCCACACGAAACCGCAAACACAGATTTGTTTGGGTTAAGACAGAGTCTGTACTCTCAGCACTTTTGAAAACAGCATCGTAGATGAAGCAAATGTGCCATCATCTTACCAAAAATCGAGAAGTCATCGAGATATACTTGCATAAATGAAGTGAGATAAGGAGAGAAAATCTCCTGCATACATCGCTGAAATGTGCTTGGTGCATTTCTCAATCCGAACCACATTACCGTGCAAGCAAAGACACCCCAGTTGGTAATGAATGCCGTTTTTGGTATATCCTGTTCGGCCATTCTAACCTGATTGTAACCGCTGTATCCGTCTAAGAATGAATACATTTCGTGACCTGCTACCCTATCAAGCATGGTATCCAGAAAGGGGATCGGGAAAGGATCCGGTACTGTTGCTGCGTTTAATTTCCGGTAGTCTACACAGATTCGTAGTTGCTTATTTTTCTTTGGCACGATCACAATTGGTGGAATCCATTCAACATATTCTACTGGTACGATGAATCCGACTTTTAATAATCTATCAAGTTCGGCTTTTACCTATGATGCATAATTTGGATTCATCCGGTAGCTGGGCTGTTTGTTCGGTTTAGCTTCAGGCTTCAACATGACTCTATGCTGATAGATGTGCGGATCTAATCCTTTCATATCTTTGTAATCCCATGCAAAGACATCTGAGAATTCGCGAAGTAGTCGAATCAAATCAGCTTTAAATGTTTTCGGTAAGTTTTGCCTTATCTTTACAGGTCGCGGATGCTCTTCGTCTCCTAGATTGTACGTGGTCAACTGGTCTTCGGGGACATAAAACTGTTGAGGTTTCTCTGTATCGTCTGTTGACTTGAACAGTTGTTGTAATTCATCGTCATGTGTTGAGATAGTATCTTCCTGCTTAGCTTTTTCGGTGATAGGTACAATTGTACAAACTGAAGTGTTCCAGTTATCTATAACGGACTGTAGATCAACAGTCCCTAAGGACATTAAATCAGCGTTATTCTTCAGAAATTCCTCTTCTTCATCATCTGATAGTCCATCTAACATGTGGACTGGTTCAACAAAATATGGTCTGGCGTGAAGTTCACAAGGTTGTATAGCATCTAATTTTACCACATATCTACGATTGGCATCTTTGAATGTAAGCTCTTGTGCAGACCAGTCCTGTATTACCTTCGCATGCTTCAGCCAAGGTCGACCGAAAAGAAGGTTGTAATCCAAAGTGGATTCCGGCAGATCTAGTATAACAAAGGTCATTTTGAAGGTCGTACCTTGTAAAGTAATGGGTACATTCCGCACAAGTCCTATGGGATGGACTCTAGATTGATCTGCCATTCTGACAAAAAATTGAACTGGTTCGATTTCGGTCCATCCTAACCTTTTGCATAATGCCGTAGTCGCAATGTTTACACCAGAGCCTCCATCAATTAATACCTGCGTAATCTTATGATTCTTATACCATACTGTAATCAAGGGAACTGAATGATCAACCGTAGAGTGAGGTTCCGGTTGAACTGCTGCTGTCGCCGGAATACAAGAAGGCACCGGACTGAACTGTTGCTGGAACTGTTGTCGAATCCCAGGTACTAGTGCCAGAAGTTGGCCTAGAGGCAGGGTGATAGATGCCTTGGCTAAAATTTCCCAGGCCTGTTGAGATTGGTTGTCCTGCTCCTTTGAACTTGAGGTCTCTGCCGATGCAGAAGTATCTGCTGGCATGTCTACTGCTGATGATAGCTCCGCTGCTGCTTCCTTTTGTTGTGTTCCTTCCTTTGTCGACGAAGCCTGGGTCACCGGAATAGATTCTGGGAACACTGGTGGTTCTGTTGCGGTCCAGTGACTAGCCTTGTTATACATCATATATTGTTCTCGTATCCCCGGTTCGAATATTTCTGCTGCTGATTGCAGTTGTTTACCGGATCTGTAGCAGTCTGTGTTTCTACTGGTGTGATTTGTACCATGTTGGCCATTGGGTTTTGTCGTTCCTTCTTCCTTTGATCATACTCAGCTGCATCTTTGCAAAATCTTCTAATGTGTCCAAATTCACCACAAAAATGACAGCGTGGTGGTGGTAAATTGGGATTTTCCGGTGGTGGTCCATTCTGCCAGCGGTTTGCATTATAATTGTTGTTCCTCTGTCCTCGGTAGTTCCGATATCCTTGCGGTTGATTGTTTCTCAGTTGCGGAGGTACATAGTGATTCGCTGGCTGTCCATGTTCTTGAATAACTGCATTGACCGTTGCTGTTCCCTGTACTCTGGCGTTGTAGACATAGTTTCCGGTGGTGTGTCCGGCAGTGTTGCAGATAGCGCAGAACGTTTGATTTAGTGCACAATTGGCTCGAGTATGACCTGAATTTTTGCATGTGATGCAGTATACTTGTCTGGTTATATCTTCAGCCATATTTTTGTTTGTTTTTAACCACTCCAGGTCTTCTGTAAATCCACCGACTTTGGATTCCAGTTGCAGAGCCATTGCAATGACTGCATCCAGCGTCATAGCTCCAACACATCTTATGATCATCATCTGCTTCAGTTGTGGGGTTAAGCCATTGATGAACAACTGAGTGATGACATCATCCGGTAAGTTAGCGTGGGCCTGTGGTGTCTGCCGCAAGTGTGTTCTAAAAAGTGTAGCATACTCCTGGACAGTCTGATTTGCCTTCTGACGATTGTTTTGTAAATAATCAAAGATTTCGGCGGGATTCTTCTTTAGCCTGAATCGTTGCAGAAAAGCATCCCGTACTGCATCATAGGTACCGAAATGATTAATATCGTATTCCGTAATCCATCTGGCTGCTTCATTGACCAGTGTAGATTGAAAAACAATGGCCTTATACTCCTGATCCGGTGGATGGTTAAGAACTGCATAACTTATCTTGAAAGTGCGTACGTGAGCATCCGGATCATCTCTTGGGAATCCACCGAATTTCGTGTATGTTACTCCTGTTGGAGGTGGCCTTGGTTGACATAACTGTTGTTGCTGTTGTTGTCCGTTCATTGTGAGTGTATTAGGCCTTCCTTCTGTATCTCGAGGTTGATTGGTTGAACTATCGGAACTTGTATCGCCGGATGGTGTGCCTTCCGGTGTGCTGCTTTTACTTAGGATGCTTCGAATCTCTGCTTCGAACAGCTTTCCTTCCTTCTGGATGTCCAATATCCGAAATCTTTCTTCCAAGCACGATGGTTGGGCTAAGGATTCCGCAAAAAATGCTAAGCCTTCGCCGACAGTTGGTGATTCTATCACCGGAATATCACCGGAATGAACCGAAATTGTGCCAGAATGCAGTGTTTTTCCGCTTTTACCGATTTCTTTTCCTAGAGTGTTTCTGATCGTAGATAACTCTGAATCTTTATCCAAGATTGTTAAACTGGTTTCCAACGGCGTGTTGGTAGATTTTGGAATTACTATATCTTTGATAGGCTGGGTAGACGTAGCACCAGAATGTACCAAAGGTGTTGATCGTTCCCTCGGAATATGACCGGAATTAATTCTAACGTCCTTAACTTGCTTGACCACTGGGTCAGACCGCGTTATACCTTCTTCTCCTAGGGTTCTCTTTAGCACTTTACGTGCTCCAGCCTTATGGTTCTTAGGATATGTTTCGCCAGACCGAGTAACCGGCATGTATCATTGCGCAGTAACACTATCTGAGCAGTTTGCAACAATCTAGCTCTGTTGCTACTGTCAGTCAATCGAACAATAAACGGGATGTTTGATTCTGACAAACAGCTGGCACTCTAATGCCACCTTCCCACAAATAACTGGCAATCTGATGCCACTTTCCCACAGACGGCGCCAAATGTTAGTCGTTAAACTTCCGACTTCAAACTCAAAACACTTTCAAAAGTCGGACGTTCCCGAACCCTTCAATCTTTACTCTTCCATGTTCAGGTAAATCAATTGGCAATACCGAGATAATTAATATTAAGCTACCTCTTAGCCACGTGGGTTCTTGGGAGTGGTAGGGGTCTGTTAGACAGAGGCCCTGTATATTTTCCCAACTTCTTACACAATCATAAATGCTCTATCGCTTCTTAGCTCAGTACTTGACTCTGAACACTGATAACTGTTCGGTGTACTGGGACTTAGAACTTCCAGACTGGACTTGCTATAGCAACAGAGCAGTAGTCCGGTTCTGACTTATAACTAATAGAATACTCAACTTCATTAACCGAATGCCACTCAATATGCACTTCTTCGTGACATATAGGTATACCAAACAATAACACAACAGACAGCTATACTCGAAGGTATGCAAACTTACCGTATGCCAAACTCAAGCAACAAGTTCCTACCAACAGTCGACTCGTCACAAACTTATCATTGTTTCCACTCGCGTTCAGACCATTACCGATACGAGTCCTTCCTGGGATCGGAATCAACAGTGAACACAGACTATTGTATCAAACCTGGTTACTTAACAAAAAATGCTAACACGCAAATAGTTCGCTTCGGCCTTACACAGTCCCTTGTTCAATAGAAGACTGATAAACAACACTTATTCCGTGATAAAATCCAGAACCGCATATAACTATCACCAAACAGATTCACAACACAATACTACTGAGTCGTAACTCTGCACTACAGGGAGAATAGTCGAATAGACAGATCCGAACAGAACAGAACAGAGCTCAATCTTCTCATCAACACAACACACACAAATTCAAAGAGTATGCTCACAATTCCCCAAAACGGGCTTTCTACCACTCTTTTCTCATTGCCTTATATAGAAGATTTGTTACAAGGGTGCGCGAATCTTTAGTTTCACACGCATTTCAAAAAGGTTCTTTTACATTTAAGGCGTCTGTCATAGTACATTTGTCCTTTTTCGGCGGCCGTCTAACACTTTGGTGGGACTTGTTGGGCTTCTTGGTCTTACTTTGTCGGCGTAATATTTCATCTTGCTTATCTAGTTCTTGACTTGCAGTCTGTCTGACCTTCTTTGGAATCCACATATGTTGCCATTCTTTCTGGGCTTCTACTAATGACTTTGGGAGCCATACTTTTAGAAGTCTTTTTGGTTATGATTGTAATGAAGAGAATTTGTTGTTTCTCCTTGCTTTCAAAGGTTGAGTGACCTGTATCGATGTTCACTTCTTTGATTCCCTCATTTGATCCTTGCAAACCTAGTGTAGATTAGCGTTTCCTGGTTGCCATAATCGAGTATTAGACTCCCATGTGGATGTTCTTCCCTTTTTGTAGGTAACTTTAGGAGCGTTGTCTTCACATTGTCTCTTGGATTCATCGTTCATGGGGGATAAAGACACATTATCAATTGACGCATTTGTATTGGTAGTCAATCCTTGCTTAGGGTTCTTGGGGTAAACTCTCGATTGATTCATTTTCCAACTCTTCTTCTAGGGTTTCTTTCTCACACTTGATGGCTTCATGCATGTGAGGAAGTTTTTCTTCTAATAGGCTAAAGATTTCCTTATGCCCTATTTTGGCTGAGATGTATCCTTGAGCTAGATGAATGCTCATTTCATTCTCAATAATCCAATCTTGTCCTAGGATCATGTTTTCTATTAAATCCTCATCTTTAAATACCAAAACTCATTGCTCCATAGTGGAATTTCCTAGGTGGAGGGAGAGAATGGCTTCTCCAATACACTCTATGACTTGGCCTCCTACGACTATCATGCATGCTTTAGTTGGGTTTATGGTCATTTGAAGATGCGTAATAATCATCATTCATATGCAACTTAGTGCTGCTCCATAGCCTATCAATGCATCTATCAACTGGTATTCGGTAGTTCCAATCCCTAGGTTCAAATATGGTTGAGATAGGCTGAGGTTATTGGTGTTGGCTTGGTGAACTTGGTAGTTGGCCATGGGAATTGGTTCTTCTCCTTGTAAATATCGCTCATCTCGTTGCCTTATCCACTCCTTTCATTTCTTGATATGCTCTAGGGCTTCTTGCCTTGCTTCTTCTCTCATTCTCTCTTCTTCTTTTTTTCCGGTTTTTTGCACCTACGAGTCATGCTAACATCTGATCCATCAATGGTTCCATATATCGCTTTACTCGACAACCACTTATGTAATTAGGAAGTATATCTCCATCCAATGTGGCTAGGTTGACTACTCCACTCGTTGAAATCCTATTGATTATTAGGGGTCCATATCCGCGTTTCTGCAACTTGGCGTGTTGCTTCAAAGTATACACCAGGACTAAATCTCCTTCTTTTAGGCCTTTATCTTTGATGTGCAACAGCTTGTAGTCTTGTTTCGTGTAGCTTCTCAATTTGTTTGAGTTGCTTGGACAACTCATGTCCTGTCCATTCATACTATTGTGTTACCCTTGAAGTTGGCACCAAAAAGTCAATTGGCAGGATTGCATTTTGTCCATACACTAGGTTAAAAGGAGTAGTTCCAATGGCTGTTTTGTAAGCATCACAGAAGGCCCAAATTGCATGATGCAATTGTTTGTCCCAATCTGACCTTCCACTATTGACTATCTTTGTCAATATAGTGCATAACACTTTATTGGAACTTTCTGCTTGACCATTGGCTTGAGGATGATAAGGGGCTGATTTTTTATGAGATTAAGAATTCATTCATCAAGGACTCTATTACTTCATTAATAAAGTGCATTTCTCGATCACTCACGATCTCTATAGGTAGTCCAAAGCAAGTAAAGATGTGTTCAAAAAGAAACTTAGCTGTGGTCAGAGCATCGTTTTTTCTAGTTGCTTTTGCTTCTACCATTTAGCTAGATAATCAGTTGTATTCAGCATGTGATCCTTTGGCTGATGGATTAATAGGTCCTATGAAATCAATAACCCATTTGGAAAAGGCTCTAGCACAAACCATAGGTCTCAAAGGCATGTCATCTCATCTAATAGGGTATTTAGCTCTTTGGCATGCCTCACAACTTTGTACGTAGGTGTCTACATCCATATGTAGAGTTGGCCACCACAAGCCTGCAAAGAGAATCATTTTTACAGTCCTTTCAGGTGAAAAATGTCCTCCTACAGCACCTGCATGTGCCATTTCTAATATGGGTAAGTACTCTCCTTCATGTACACATAGTCGTAGTTGATTATCTTTCCCTCTCTTGAATAATTGTCTCCCCAAGATAACATAGTCCTTACTCATTTCTTCTAGGGATCGTTTTCTAGCTAACCTTGTTCCTCCTCTTGCTCTCGTGTCTTTACGAATTTCACTAACGTCTCATAAACATCCGTAGGCATATTAGGCCAATAGACTCCTAATCGTTTCAATTCTCTTAGAGTTCCATGAGTTCCCTTGTGCATTCTCCATTTTTTTACATGAGCTTGTTCAATCAAGTTCTTCTGTTCGTCTTCTTCTACACATCTAGACAATACATCGTTGGGTACTTTATGGTACACACTTCCAGCTACAATGTGTAGGTTACACGATTGCAGAATTTCCTTTCTAATCTCCTTGTTAATTGAGTGTTGTGGTCCATGAGTGAGTATTGGAATTAGCTTTTCTGCCCACTTAGGACATACTTCCAAATTGAACAGGTAAGTGTCTGGCAACTCGTCGGGTACTCCGCTAGGTAGTTCTCAGTGTGTTAACCTAGAGAGATGATCAGTTTTCACGTGTGTATTTCCTTTTTTTACAATCACTTCAAAATCAAACTCCATTAATAACAGAAACCATCTTATTAGCCTTCCCGTGTTACAAGGCTTATTGACTAAGTACAATAAGGCTTGATGATCTATGAAGAACTTGAACTTCTTGGCTAGAAGGTAGTGTGTGAATTTCTTTACAATGTACATCATCCCTAATTTCTCGCATTCTTTCGTCCATGTGAATTGAGTCAACAATCCATACAACGGCTTAGTAGATAAATCTAATAAAGCTCAATGAAGTGTCCCTAACATATATTGGCTTGACCACTATACATATCAGAGAAATGAAAACAATGATACATGTCATCTTGGATCATCACATGTTGAGCTTGATATCTCAACACTCCCCCTCAAGCTCAATGCCATGTCCTCTAATCCGAGCATGTTCCGAAACTTCTTCAGCTTCTTTGCTCCAAGTTCTTTAGTGAAAATATCAGCAACCTTCTCATCTGTTCTCACATAAACAAGATCAATATCACCTGCTAATACCTTCTCTCTGATGAAGTGATAATGTACCTCAATATGCTTTGTTCTAGCATGAAAAACAAGGTTTCGTGCTAACTGTATGCTGCTAAGATTATCACAATAGATGGTGATAGGCTTTTGCACTTCCGCACCTAAATCTACAAGTAGCATCTCTAGCCATGATGCCTCACATGTTGCCATTGCAGCACAAAGCAACAATGGGTTGCTTCTTGCTGCTCCATGTAATAGTTGCACCTTGTTGGCAGCAGTCAGGGAACCGAAGGAGCCACAAGACGAAGAGAGTCAGAGCGAAGGGACAGCACAAGCAGACATGGCAGTCAAAGAAGATCTGGCAAGTAGGCCATCTAAATTTTTCAGACATCAAGGAGTTGAGCACACAAGAAGACAGAGCAAGTAGGGAGCTCAAAGGTATGTATGACAAATCAATAGAGGAAATCCCTACACAAATAGTGATTTTCATCACTAAAAACCATTGTAAATATCATTTCGTATTTTTGTAGCTCCATTTTGTGCAAGCCAAGGAGTCCTTGAGCTTGAGGAGCTTTAGAAGTATCTACCTGCCAATTTTCATATTTTTTAGATCTCGTTTGAGCCCTCTAATAAGCCCTGGAACCTAATTTTTAACTAGGCCGGACACTAGGTCTGAACAGGGCCACAGCTAGTCAAAAACTATAAAAGGAGCTAGAGAGCTCATTTTTGAGGTTGGATTATAATTGAAATGAACCTGTAAGAGCTTTTTGAAAGTAATCTAAGAACTCCATTGCTTCTCACTCTTTGTCTTGCCGTGTGTGCGCGTGTGTGTGTATGTGTGTGCATGCTTGTGTCTCACTCACGCACTTGTGCCTCCACTTGCTCGAGCTCTTCATACCATCCTCACGTCTTCCCGGATTGACATTAAAGGAGGTGCTACTCATCACTGAGCTACACCAAATTTTGGCACCGTTGTCGGGGATCGAGCTTTGAGGACGAGCGTGTGATGGTAAGACGTAGATTGGAGACGTTGGCATTGTAGGTAATTTCATTACTTTTCCTATTTTTCTCTTTCTTACCTTACCACCATCATCACCATCATCATCATCACCATCTTCCACCTCCATTTCCATCATCACGAAAATTTCAGTTTTTGATCATATCACCTTCTCCACCTCATTTCCCTCATTTCACTTGTGAGAGAGAGCGAGAGAGCGAAATTGTGTGTGCTGTTTTTGCATGTTTTTTGAGCTGTATTGCAGGTATAGGCCGCATCATCGTCCCCAGCACTCTGCGCAGGTACGGAATTCGCAGTAATTGTCTGTGTGTCGCCGACCTTTGTCAATTGCGACCGACAGAAAAAATGCTCAAATTGCCAAACAAAGTGCAAAACCATGATCTACAGGCCTAGAGCTTCCCAAAAATGTGCTTAGAATTTTGAAACTCCTCAGATTTCTGTCAATCGTGATCGCTCTGTCAATCGCGATCGACAAACCACGACGGACAGACCTGTCAATCGCGATCGACACGTCAATCGCGACCGACAGCCCACGACGGCTCTGTCAATCGCGACTGACAGAGTCAACGACGGATTGACCACGACGGACAAAAGCTACGCGTGACACGTGTCAATCGCGATCGAGTCATCAATCGCGATCGACCCATCAATCGCGACTGACAGCCCACGACGGCTCTGTCAATCACGACCGACACAGTCAACGATTGTTTGACCACGACGGACAGACCCTCGCGACCGACCTGTCAATCGCGATCGACCCATCAATCGCGACCGACAGAGTCAACGATTGTTTGACCACGACGGACAGACCCTCGCGACCGACCTGTCAATCGTGATCGACCCATCAATCGCGACCGACAGAGTCAACGATTGTTTGACCACGACGGACAGACCCTCGCGACCGACCTGTTAATCGCGATCGACACATCAATCGCGACTGACAGAGTCAACGACCCTTTGACCACGACTGATTGAATTTTCGAGCCACCTGTCAATTGCGATCGACACATCAATCGCGACTGACAACCACGACGGACCTGTCAATCGCGATCGACACGTCAATCGCGACTGACCTGTCAATCGCGACCGACAGACTTTGCGAACACGTTAGAAGGGCAAATTAGGTCAAATTTTTAAGGCAAAAATAATGGTCTAAATTTTGGCCAAGTGTGGGACAAACACTAGGGTGTAGTATTGCATTACGAGGGCATGACCCAAGTAACTCGAGAATTCCTGTTTGCCTGTTAACCTAGTTTAATCCTGTTTTAGCCCCAAAACCCTGAACTGGCATGACTTTCTCATACGAAATCCGTTTGCCGTGATTTTTGTTTTGTTGGAAAGCTCGCAGGGAGTATAACAAAAACATCGGCTGGTTACGGTTAAATTAAGATCAGGAATATTAGATAGGGTATTTTGAAGTTGACCATACCCAGGGGGAGCAAAATTCAGGGATCTCTAGAGTTGTGTCCAAAAAGTCATAGTGCAAATTGGTGAAGTGTTACATGAATGAAAGTGATTGGTTCTGTCTTTTGAATTTAAGTCTTGAGCTAACGGTGGGCCTTTTACAGGTCCTTTGAGAGCAGCGAAGGGTACGCAAAGCAAGAGTAAGTGCAGGCTTGGGAACACGCGTCCTGGGCACACCAGGGCAACAACACAAGGAAAGGAACTCAAGGTTGGAAAACCCGCAACACCCTCTGTCAATTCTTAGTTTAGGCTAAGTGCGGGTAGTGTTAGAAGTAATTCTAGGCAACGATAGGCACGAGATAAATCAAAGACTATCTAAGAAATCAAGTTCAAGTCAAGAGATAACCTGTGTGTGTGAACGACAACCTTAAAGGAAAAGAACCTAACGTGAAACGACCAAACTAAAGTGCGGAATTAAACTTAAGTATTCCTAACGACGTGATATCAGACAAGAGTTTAAACACGATAATCAACATAAAAAGGAGATTAAGCAATTGATACAAAGGACTCAGAAACGTGGTTGTACCTGGAAAAATTGGGTTAATTAGTTAGGCATATGAACCTTAGATCAGGACGACATCTAGTAAGAGATAGACAAAGCCTTAGGTCTTCAGAGGCTAGTGTCAATCATACTGCGAGGTCTTGGGCCGAGTAGTTGAGTCACCACTCGCATTACCCTAGCTCTGATACCAGTGAATCAGAGATGTCTCAAGGCATGGACAGACCTACGGGAAGTTCAGGAGTGCCATACTTGCACAGAGTAGAAGGCCCTTACAAAACACAGTTGGAATACCTTAGGACCAACCGATTAGGTGCCAGCATCTATGAGGACGGCCTAGAAAGATCTGTGGTACAGATTAAGAATCCTGATCAATCCATTGGACTAGAGCGCCCAGCTGTCAAGTTTGAAAACGGAGCATACTTGGACAAAGAAGGAACCATATACGTAGTCACCAGTCACCCAGATAGGACGGACGAATTTGGAAATGTGATCCCAGAAGCGGACTTAGGTGACCTAGAGCAAGGAAACATGGGTACAGAACCTAGAACCCCTGGAGGCAAATCGGTTCTCACTAGGATTATCACACCAGAGTGGATTCCCTAGGATAATAAGAGCATAAATTTGCTCCTCAATCGAGAAACTGACGAAGCCTTTTGGAGGTATAAATCTGATCAGCCAACTGATATAGGAACAATCATGATCTATGAGTTTAAGGATCCTGATAGCCTAGGC
This sequence comes from Ceratopteris richardii, assembly GCA_020310875.1. NCBI lineage: Eukaryota > Viridiplantae > Streptophyta > Polypodiopsida > Polypodiales > Pteridaceae > Ceratopteris > Ceratopteris richardii. The sequence continues at coordinate 61,511,251 of CM035424.1, read as the reverse complement.
AGAGTGACCTACTTAGATCACGCTTCGGAGAGGATCTTTGTGGTTACGGAAAATGATAGGCATGCTTACACTTGGAAGGGTGAATTCGTTTTCCCCCAACCAAGATCGAACGTGTCCTTTGGTCACCCAGGAGCTGGAACCTCCCACGCTCACGGAACTCAAAGAGACAGACATAGAGATAGGCCAGAAGTAAGCTTTGCCACCCCAGGGGGCAGAGAAAGAACGAGGACGGAAACAAATAGAGTATGAGGTACTTAGAGCTCACAGGAATCAAAGAAATGCGGATGAATTCCCTCTACCACGACCTAGAGAGCACACAAGGACCTTGAGACCGACTCAGCTAGTTAAGTCCATGAAGAACTACTTCGATGGCACTGGAGATCCATACGATCATGTGGCCGAGTTCAGGCAAGTCTTGAGAGCTGAACAAGTGGAGGATTTATTCACGCAATATAATGCCTTTGGTCTAACCCTTAGGAACACAACCCTTACATGGTTTCAACCATTGAATGAGAGACAGTTCAGGAGCATAGACCAACTCCTAGAGGCTTTCATTATTGAATTCTCTAAAAGTGGCATAAGACATAACACCTCCTCACACAGTTTCAAGCAGACCCCGCAAGAGACCGTGAGACTTGCAGGAAGGAGATTTAGGCAATATCTTGAAAGATGCCCTGTCCCTGAGCTACCCACACCAGCTAAGCAAGTGGCTTTATTCTTGGATGGATTGCTAAGTACCAAATTAAGATCATATGTGTACTTGAAGGACCCTAGGACCATAGAAGAGTGTGTACGCATGTGTATTGACATTGAGGATAACCTAGGGGAGGAGTTAGAGCTTTCCAAGATATACAAAGATTCAGATAGTGCCTCTAGCCTCTCTTCCACGCAATCCACATCGATTGAGGAACTTGCAGAGAAAGTTGCTCAAAAACTAGGTGTCTCTAGCAAACAAATTCCGAGATTTGCCCCGGTGAAAAGATGCTATACTTGTGGTGGCGACCACATGGCGAACGTATGTCCCATTATGGCTCAACCCCAAGTAAATCCTAGTAGCCAGTACTACACCATAGAACAGAGGTACACCAATCACACCGTGCAAGATTGCCCATACAACAAGCAGGCGGTTAGGTAACCCTACCCTCAGCCATACCCTCAACAAGGCAGATACCAGAGTCAATACCCACCACAACAGTATACTAGGCCACAACAAAATTATCAACCACAATATCAAGCCCAACAAAGGCCTCAACCTGTGTTAGCACAACAACCCCCTGCCCCAGCTAATGTGATCCCAGTAAAATATGCAGCAGCAGAAGAAAACCTGAATAGAGCGATAGTCCCTGTAACACCATTGCTTTCTGAAAGTGACCCCAGTGACCATAGCTTTGATTCTACACATGTTGATAGCCCCCAGGCCTACTACATGCAGTCTCCTGAGCATGGTGAGTCTTACTATAGTGAAGAGCCAAGTGAACCTAGTTGGGAGTCAGATTACACAAACGTCATGTATGCAAACCCCAACCCTAGGCCTCAACCTAGGCAGGTAAGACCCCATTCCCTAGAGGACCATGCTACAGATGTCAGGGAGATCACCTCATTCGTGATTGTCCCTTACCTCCACTTACACAACCCCAATCAATAACAATTCAGGGCTTTTGCCAAGAATGTGGAAAGGAGCATCTTTTACGAGATTGCCCTAAGAATCCTAATAATATGCCAAAAATCACTCCTATTAACGTTATTGGATTGGTGGTAGACTCCACAGGAAGTGTGACATCCACCGCACCAGTACAGGTAGTGACTAGAGCTCAGGCATTGCAGCAGAACCAAGGGGTAAACCAGGATAAGAACCCAGAGGCTAGTGAAACCGAGAGCGTGACAAAGAAAAGGACTAGAGCGTGGAAAGATAGTCGGGAAAGAATGAAAAGACAATGGGCTAAAAAGATGAGTGAACTTGAGGAAAGCATAAGGGAAACCAAAGCAAGGATAACTAAACTCACATCTCAAACTCCCTCTCACACTACCCCACCACCACCATTCCCATCGCCATCCGATCCGCCACCTTCCAACCCACCTCATACGATTCCACCACCCCCTAGAGTAGGATCAGTATTGGCTGATCCCACTCCTGAAGACATAGACATGATGCTTAAAGCATATCAGGCCAGAATCCAAGAAGGGCCAAATGTAACGGATCATGACAAGTGCTACCCTAGAGCTGACCTAGAGATAGAAAGAACCAAGCTTTGCGCGAAAATGGTCGCATTGGCTCAGACTATGTTTGAAGCCAGCCGCCTTTTCAATTACTCGGGCTCAGCCAAGATGCAATTACACTTGGATGGACTTCTAGAGAAGTTAGAGGGCATAATTGCAAGATCCGCCAAGGAAGAAAAAAATCAAGAAAGGGATAAAGTAAGCAAAAACATGACCCATCCCCCATCAGAAGTTTATGTGCCCAATTCCTCTGAACCAGACAACCCCCCCTCCCTAGAAAGAATAGAAAATCTAATGGCACAATCACAAAAGGAACCAGCCTCTCAACACAAGGACAAGGCAAGTGAAAGAGTAAGCATTCCTGCTCAAGAAGCCTATGTGCCTGAAGCCTATGTGCCTAACTCTACGGAGCCAGACACATCATCTTCTATGAATCGGTTCACACCAGAATTCCTACGTGAGATTCAAGAAGACAAATGGGCTAAAGAAAGTGAAGTCCCTCCTCCCATTGAACTTGTGGATGAGGCACATGACCAATTCCCACAAGACATCCCATCCATTTATGGAGAGCAGGAGAGCACCCAATCTCAAGAAAGATTAGACTTCGAGTCTAATTCTTTACAAGAACTACCCCATTTCACAGGCCCATGGGAAGCAAAGTCCACCTGTATGAGAGCACCTACAGTCATGGTAAGAAACGAAGATTCAGTCATACCTAGGAACACAGAGGTAGTGAAGAACACCAAAGTGCAGTGCAATCTCACTTTGGAAGAGCTGCTTAAGGTTAGACCAGAAGTGTGGAAACATGTAGCCAATCAAGTGCCCGAGAAAACCTCGTTCCCAGGTAGGATCACATAGGACAGTGCCAGAGATACCCTTGGATAAGATAGGAGATATGTGTGAAGGTGAAGAAGGGAACACCTATCTTCCCATTACCTACCAGGAGTACACCACCAAGGCAATTTTGGACTCAGGTGCAGGGGTTGCAATTGCCACCACTTCCCTATGGAAGCGTTGGGGCAAGCCAGCACTCAGGCCAACGAGAATGAAATTGCAGATGGCCGATGGTCATATTGAGAGGCCCTTAGGATTGCTAGAAGGAATAACTCTCACCACCTGTGGTGTCGAGTTCGAGCATACATTTGCTATATGTGATTTTAGCAAGAACCATGCCTATGAAATGATCTTGGGACGACCTTTTATGCGATAGTTGCAAGTGGTACAGGATTGGGGAACCAATTCTTTGTACCTACAACACTTAGGTGTTACGACCAAAGTGAATCTCAGGGATTACTCTCATAGAGATGTACCTCCTATCCAATGGAATCCCATCCATAGAGCCAAAGATGATACAGAATCAGTGCATTCCATAGGATCAGGGTCCTCATGGATGCACGAAGACACTCACTTATGGATGTGCAAAGTAGGAGTAGAAGAAGAGAAGAGAGAAAAAGCCAGGGAGATAGGTGCAAAAGAAAACCATAGATCAATTCAAGACCCAGCCTATGCACCTGTAGTCTTTCCTGATGAGGAATTTGAACCCCATGGCTGGGCAGAAATCCTAGCAACAATGGATGTAGCCATCAATGAAGAACAATGGACACCTCACTGTGACGAGGATGGCTATGACATTTCAGTTTTCTCCATAGAGCCAATCATGGGAGAGGCAGTGTTAGAAGAATGCGAACCTAACCCTGATGCATTTGAGGATGCAAGTGACTCCGATCTAGAGTCGATCATTATGGGCCCACCTTTTGCATCAGATGAAGAATACTTCCATGAAGTAGAATTTCAACCCCAGAGGCATGGAGAGCTTACAAATGATGTAAGATTAGCCACACATGTGACCCCAAAGGAAGAAGGAAAGAAACGAAAGAAGAAAGAAGTCTCCCCAAAAGAGGAAGAATCTTTATTTGAGGTCCCAGAAAACTTTAAGAAGTATGAGATAGACGACAGGAGAGTCATGATAAGAATGCCTAAACGAGAGGCACAATCAGGAGAGGCCTATGATAACAAAGAAACCACCAAGAAAATAGTAGTGGCCCTAGAAGAAGGAGAGGAGAGATGCACGTACATAGGCCATGACCTAACAGAGGAAGAAGAGCATGCGTTAATAGCCTTGCTAAGAGAATACAGAGATGTATTCGCTTGGAGTTACAAGGATTTGAAGGGTGTTGACCCAGACATATGCTCACACACTATCCCCATGACCTCAGATGCTAAACCCTCTAAGCAAAAGCCCTATACGTATAACGATAATTACGCTGCCAAGATTAAAGAGGAGATAGATAGACTGGTTGAAGCTGGATTTATCTATGAAATTGAGCACACTGAGTGGGTATCCCCCATCGTAGTGGTGCCCAAGAAGAATGGCAAGCTGCGTGTATGCATTAACTTGAAGAAGGTCAATGCAGCCACAATTCGAGATAACTATCCGCTTCCTATCACAGAGCATCTCTTAGAAAGAGTAGCAGGCAAGGAAGTGTATAGCTTCCTCGATGGATTTTCGGGCTACAATCAAGTAGCCATAGCTCCAGAAGATCAGCATAAGACAGCTTTTGCCACAGAGTGGGGCATATTTGCCTTTCGTGTAATGCCATTTGGGCTTACCAATGCACCAGCTACCTTCCAGAGGCTGATGTGCCATGTATTTAAAGAGTTCCTGAGGAAGAACTTAGAAGTCTACGTTGATGATCTTTGTGCTCATTCCAACATTAGACAAACCCATATTCCTGAACTCAGACAAATCTTTGACAAATGTAGAGAATATCAAGTCTGCCTGAACCCAGAAAAATGCGTTTTCATGGTCAGGCAAGGTAAGATTTTAGGACACATAGTGTCAAAGAATGGCATATCCACCGATGAAGAGAAAGTAAGAGCCATAGCCGAGCTACCTAGGCCAAAGAATGTCAAGGAAGTACAAGCTTTCATGGGGCATTGTGGTTACTATCGCCGATTTATACACATGTATGCCATCATAGCAAAGCCTCTGTATGGACTTTTGACTAACTTTGAGTGGACTGACGAATGCGAGAATTCCTTCAATGAGCTTAAACGGCGATTATGTTCAGCACCAATCTTGACCACACCAGATTGGAATAAGCCATTCCATGTTCACGTGGATGCATCCAATTATGCCATTGGATGTGTGCTTGCACAACCTACTGGTGAAGGTAATATGGATCTTCCAATTGCCTATGCCAGTAGACAATTGAATGCAGCTGAACGAAATTATACCACTACTGAGAGAGAAGGCATAGGCATGGTATATGCAGTTAAGAAGTTTAGACACTATTTGCTTGCAAATAAGTTTAAATTTTTTACTGATCATCAGGCATTGCTATACCTCGTAAACAAGCCATGCAATACATGAAGATTAGTAAGATGGTTTCTCTTGCTAATGGAATATGATTTTGAGGTAGTGGTGAGAAAAGGGAGGACTCATTTGAGAGCAGATCATCTCTCTAGGCTCACATCTGGAGAAGCCCCACAAGGAGTATCAGATGACCTTCCTGATGCTTACTTGTTTAATTTGGAAGTGGTACCACAGTGGGCTAAGCCATTGGTACCAGTATTGACATACGGGCCTAACCATCCAGTAGTAAACACACAGAATAGAGAGGTTGTGAAAGCCCAAAAGTACCACATCATGGCAGGAAGTATGTACAAGCACACAGATCAAGGAATCTTGGCTTGTTGTGTGGAAGAGGATGAGTACACTAAATGGTTGCAATTAGCACATGTAGGTGCATTAGAGCAACACTACTCAAAACAACGAACCCTACAGACACTAAGGAGACTCGGAGTGCATTGGCCAACTATGGAAGCTGATGTCCAAAAGTTGTGCAAGGAATGCCCAATCTGTTGCACTAAACCACCTGTGGAACATGCCACTCTTTATCAAGTGTCCATAGTGCCGGATTGGAGTGAACCACTAGTATCCTTTCTGAGGACGAAAACATTCCCTCCAGACATGACTCTAGCTAGGAAAAGGAGTTTAGAACAAGAAGCCCAGGATTACTCACTTATTGGTGATAATCTATACAAACGTGGTAAAGACGGTTACCTGAGACTATGTGTCCATGAGAGTGAGTATCTCAAGATCTTGGACATTGCTCACCAAGGTGTAGCAGGAGGACACTTTGGACCAGATCAGGTGATCAAGGCAATACTATTTGCGGGCTTCTGGTGGCCGAGCCTTCACATGGATGCACATACCTATGTGAAACGATGTGATGTCTGTCAGAGAACTCAGTATCCTATACGTAAAGATGAGATGCCACTGAAACCTATGATGGGTGGACGTGCATTCTCTAAGTGGGGAATAGACTTCGTAGGTCCTATTAATCCCCCAGCTAAGGGTTCACATGCAGAATATATCATTGTTGCGACAGACTATCTAACAAAGTGGGTAGAGGTAAAAGCCACGATGAAGAACGATGCTCAAACAACTGCTAAATTCTTGTTCGTGAATGTGTTCACCAGATACGGGCTACCTATAGAGCTAGTTAGTGATAGAGGCACTCACTTCTTGAACGAAGTGATTGAAAATCTACTCCAAGAATTCTTGGTAGTTCATAAGAAGTCTGCCCCCTATCACCCTCAAGCAAATGGCCAGGCTGAGAGCACCAACAAGATCTTATGCAATGTACTGACGAAATTAGTGAACAATAAACGCTCTGATTGGGACAAACAGCTACACCATGCTGTTTGGGCATACCGAGTCGCTTACAAAACGGTACTCCAAGCCACTCCCTTTCAAATGGTGTTTGGTCAAAATGCTGTGCTACCTTTAGACTTTTTGATACCTACATTGAAAGTGGCACAAGAGCATGAATGGACGGGTCATGAACTCTCCTCTAGACTTTTTGACCTTGAACGATTAGGAGAAACAAGACTGAGAGCAGCTGCAGGGATATATGCAGCAAAGAAACGACAAAAGGCATACTTTGATGCCCATGTTAAGGATAAAGGTTTAAAGGCAGGGGACTTAGTTTTAGTCTACACATTGAAGCAACATGCGAGGAAACTAGAGAAGAGAGGCTACGGACCCATGATCATTAACAGAATCTCAACAAGTGGAGCAGTGCAACTAGCCACATTAGAAGGCGATGTTCTCCCAAGTTATATCAGCGGATGCAGAGTCAAGTTGTATCAGGAACCTCTCACAGAGGAAATGCTAAGTCGACTCAATACTGCTAAGAAACGCAAAGAGGAAGAAAAGCGAATTCGAGAAGAAGCTCAAGCAGAAGCCCTAGAGGCATACGGAGAATGAAATTAAGAAGACAAGGTAGAGAGCACCCTAGGCAAGATGCATATGCAGATCAAGGATATGACGTGGCTATGTGTGAAGTTTCAGGTGTTAGCTCTCATAGGATAACTGATCGACGTCCTTTCATAACCTTAGATATAGGACAAGGAAAGAGTGCAAGGACTGTAAGAGCCTTGATTGACTCAGGTGAAGCCACTAGTGCTGTTAAATTGTCTTACTGTCAAGAGTTGCAATTAACTGTCAACCCTGTGGAAGCATATCTCATAGGATTGGGAGGCGTGGAAACCCCTTGCATGGGCGAGGTGGAGCTTCCCCTCTATATTCATGATGAGGCAATGACAGTTAAAGTACTAGTGTGTCAAGATGAGGACCTCACTGAGCCCCTTGTCTTGGGTCAAGACTGGATCTATGACCAAGCCGTCAACTTAAACCTAAGAAGTGGACTTCTTCAGGTATGGGTGAATCAAACTAGAATTACAATTGAGTAAATAATGGAGCACTCAAGGAACTAGAAAAGGCACAGACTCCTGGTCCCTCCAGGGGTACACATGAAGTTGACCATGCTGTTCTTGTCCAAGGCTATGTGATACAGAAGAACGAAGATCTCAAAGAAGGAGCCAGAACCACAATGGAACTCCCTTCTTTTCCAAAGGCCAGAAGGAGGCAGCAACTAAGGGCAGATCAATCACTCAAGATTCTCCAGGCGAGAGACCAAAAGAACGCGCGAAGCAGAACAACTCAGCCGATGAAACAAATGTGGGTGCGGAAAGACGAGCTACCGACCGTAACTAAGTCGCAACAACGGTTTCAACTTCCTATTAGTAATCAACGACTTGATGCTAATAAGAGGACTCCTAAAACCTCTGTTGAGAAAGTGAAATCCATTTGGGTACCCAAGAAGTCGATGAAGGCTGACCCACAATCAAGACAAATTTGAGTGCCTAAGGCTTGCTTGCGGGCTCAACTAACCCCACACAATTCACATCATACACGACAGGGTTCACGCGCTCAAGCAGCCGCCACCCACTCTTGTCTGATACACTCGAACACACTGCCACCTAGAAGCACGCACAGACTCACTCGTAAATGGGTCCCAATGACACAACAACTCCCAGCAGAATTACTCATGCAACCCTCCCGAATCTCCACAAAACCAAGACCAAAAGCCATCCATGGTGTTTGGCAACCTAAGACTTGTAATAAACCCCCTGACCCCAATCTGTGAATTCATCTCCACTTACTAACTGCATTAGTCAGACAGTGCATCTTTCCATCTAGCTCCTAGGACTATCCAGATATTAACTACACGCACTGTCATCGTGCACTCACTAACCACTGACTCATCATCTACCTCTTGTTAATGTTGTAACGGGGACAACAACGGGTTTATTCTATCCATTACGATGTTAACACCTGGTTCTATATTCTCACAGAACCAACAAGCAAGCAGGGCCATGGCAGAAGCCGGAGGTGCCAGTTCTCACGCCGGATCCAGCGCACAAATTGTGGATATAGAAACACTCCTCCTCGAACCACATCTCACCGAAAGACCGCAAGAACTTCAAGCTGTGCATGTACTCCCAGTTCAGGATCCTCCCCAGGGGCACACCTCTCAAGTGGGCAAACACGCTCATTGGTTCAGTGATGTTGCATGACCATTGGGTGATGGAACCTACTTTTGGGAAGCTGAATTGGAGTTTAATGGTAAATGGGGACGCTACCATTTTTTCACGCGCGAATTTGAGAGCTATCAGAATGCCGAAGTCATGCGTTCAGTATGGACCAAAGCTGGCCTGGACAGTTATTTCAGGGCCCACTTACCGAAGCCAGATTTCTTACGTTGTTCTTATCTTATCAGTACCATCACTCCTAGCAGGGCCAAGGGAGGCGACAGCACTTTTGTGTTACCCTCACTATTGCCGGGCCACGAACTTAAAAGATTCAAACTGACCCTCAATCTGGTACGAGAAGCATTGGGCATGTATGGTATGCACATTCCTACTGAAAAGGAAACAATGGTTCCAGGCAGAATGAAACATAAAGATCTCAATAAGCTGAAGGATATGCTAGCAATGACACGGACCATCGCTCTTCATCTACGGACCGTCATGCAGCATTTTGCTTTCCCCGCCCAGGAAAGATTCACCATGCCCCCAAAGAAGATATGGTTTAGCTTGTATTTGGTAGAGACAGAAAACCTCCCTATCAACATACCACATTGGATCATAGATCAGATTCACCTAGCCCATCAACGGTGGAACAAGAAGCAGAAAAATGTGCTCCACGGGTGTTGTGCTCTGACCAAAATAATCTACCGATGTCTAGCCTATGACGTGCCTATTTAGCGGGCACTTGTATGGTCCCGGGCCCAGGAATTCCAGAGAAGGCTATCAGCGGCAGGTCCTCCATCAAAGAAGATGAGAGGGGGAGTCCAATTACCCTGCGCTCAACCAAGGGGAGCCACCACTACACCAGAGATTACCCCTCCCCAGACACGACGCATTAGACCATTCACCATTCGGCTACCAAGACCAAGTACAGAGGGACCCAATCTGGTGTTTCCACCCGTCCCATCGGACTTGGAATTTCCACAGGGCTTTACTCTCAATGATCTCATTGATGAAGAAGTGGCTAGACTAATCTACGACTCTAATCTCGAAACGGAAACAGAGCGAGCTCAGGAACCACAAACTCATACAACAACGTCAGCATCCACCCAACCGCAAGTTGTAGAAGTCGACGTCGATGAACAAGAGACCGAACAAGGGGAAGAAGCCTACGAAGAACAAGAGTATGATGAACTTTCAGAGTTAGCAAGTGCCCCCGCGTATTCGGCACAAATAAAAAGACTATATCGAACCATGCAGCTAGTTCAAGAACAACATAAAATGTCACTTGAAGCAGGCAAGAAACTCATGAACCAATTGCTGGCAGAGGAAGGCGTGGATGATATGTTCATCGAGTCCATCAACCTACATGCAGATGCAGTAGGATTGGATGAGGCCATTCATGAGGCAATGGCCTACATTCACCGATTTGAGAAAAGAGTTCCCGCCCGTCCCATGAGGTCCGGGAAACAAATTCATATCAACGTATCAGCACCAGGAGATACAACGCAAGCAGACGAACATCAGGAAGCACCACTGTCACCACCCTCCCCACCCCTCACTACACAACTCACTCCACCACGTGATACTATTGCCACCACGTCCAATATCACCACAATCGTCACGGGAATTCCACTCTCTCCGGGAATCCAATTCGGGGGAGTCACCATGCCCACTTTCACCACTCTCTTCACTAACGTCACTTCCACCCCACCCACGATCCCCATTTACACGGTCACTCAAACATTTGACACTATGGAAACATCTCCTACCACTGCACCGCTCCCTCCCCCCATGCAACCTCCGTCTCCCATACCCCCTCCACCCACATCTCCACTTGCATCCACATCATTCACAACTCCCTTTCCCGCCCCCATTCCCCCTGCATCTTCACCTCTCCCTGCATCATTTAATGTAAATAGTATATTTCTAGCATTAAATCAATGTGTATATCAGCTTCAGAATGAGTACAGAGCTCTTGACGACCGGTATCAACAACTGACAACAAATCACCAGAACTTACAAAGGCAACTTACAATTCTTGAAGAGGAAAATGCAGATGTGAATCAACGTTATACAACACTTGAGCAGGCTCACCAAACACTACTGGAGGCACCCCAACCATCGAAAGAATCAGGCGTCAAACAACTAGAAGCCTTGCTCGAAGTATACCAGGCTGATAACCTACGAGTCAGACGTAACTTGGCGCTACTCAGGAAACATATGGCCACAGCACTTGAAGAGAACAAGAGACTGCAGAAACAAAATGAAGAGAATCTGGAAGCGGCAATGGAAGGCTCTCCCCACGAAATCGATCCAGAGCAGTTTAAAGCCGTACCTTCAGAGACGATGAAGACCATCTTAGAAAGCTATGCAGATCTATTAGATGCTAATGATGAGTTGGAAAGGGAACGTGATGAGCTGCGTGGCCAGCTCAAGGAACAAGAGGCTCCAACCAAAGTAATAGAGTCGGCCTCGACTTCAGAGGAAGTGAAGGCATTGACAGAGCAGGTGGTTGAGCTCCAGAAAAAGTTACTAGAGTATGAAAGGCAACCCTCTCCAATTATTGAACCTGAGCCAGAAGACTTGGTTCCCATTGAGGTAGATGATTCGTACGAGGAACCATACGTTCCTATGCCAATGCCAGGAGGGCAACGAACCTCAGAGGGACTAGACACCTTGGAAGTGGAAGCACCCGAGTGGCTTCAGACACTGGAAAAGACTGCGAACACCCACGAAGAACGGGTGGCCATTCAGATCCAATCACTAGCAAACCTAGAAGAAACTGTCATAAAGTCAGAATATTTCAGAAGCATGTCTCATCATAGATGGATCGGCACCAATAATGACCAATATGTGCCATACTGCATACTTTTGGCCGATTACAACGCCGAGATTCAACGACAATGCGGCAAGCCTCCCACATTTGCTACACAATTTGGTCCAGACGATATACCGAAAAGTGCTAAGCGTGGGTCCATCCATCAACCCACCTGGAGGATCAAGCTTTTGGAAACATATCCTGAAATGGTCCGAACCTGGAATAATATGCCGTTGTTTATTAAATATAATCCTTGTTACGTTCCAGTTCTTCGAAGATGCACCTGGCCTGAATTCACTATTGCCGTCAGAGACATCAAAGCCTGCGCAAAATGGTTAAATTACGTTTATCTAGCACCCCCACGAGGACCCCCCACGGTGAACTACATGATTTCTACAATCCGTCACTGGAGCATTCGGCTACGCAATAATCCCGATGTGATGGCCCAGATATGTATGAAAATATTTGAATTAATGCTGATCACTTTCAGGACGTTTAAGAACATTAAGGACCCCCACTTCTCAGGAGCAGGCTTCGTGACAGGAAACCAGGATCTGGTGTACGATATGAGTACCACCCCCTCAATTGAAGTAATGTATGCTTGGCACGCGAGAATCAAGTACCTCCCAGCCTGCTTTAAACAGACATTTGAGGAGATGTTCATCACAGGATTCTGGGAATATCACTCCGAAATCTTTATACCTAGACTATCACATCTCCTCCAATTATTTGCTGTGGAGAGAACTATTCACTCAGAACAATTGAGGGTGCCTCATCCAGATGTTCCCGGACCTGTGAATTGGGATGATTTGCTCACAGATCTAGCACGCGGCTTACGACTCGAAGAACACCACCTAGCCTCCGATGTCGTCCAATATTATGTTCAAAAACCCTCTAGACAAGGGTCTGTCAGGGGCGACAGACGCGAGAGTGGGGGGGGTGTTGGCAGCAGTCAGGGAACCGAAGGAGCCACAAGACGAAGAGAGTCAGAGCGAAGGGACAGCACAAGCAGACATGGCAGTCAAAGAAGATCTAGCAAGTAGGCCATCTAAATTTTTCAGACATCAAGGAGTTGAGCACACAAGAAGACAGAGCAAGTAGGGAGCTCAAAGGTATGTATGACAAATCAATAGAGGAAATCCCTACACAAATAGTGATTTTCATCACTAAAAACCATCGTAAATATCATTTCGTATTTTTGTAGCTCCATTTTGTGCAAGCCAAGGAGTCCTTGAGCTTGAGGAGCTTTAGAAGTATCTACCTGCCAATTTTCATATTTTTTAGATCTCGTTTGAGCCCTCTAATAAGCCCTGGAACCTAATTTTTAACTAGGCCGGACACTAGGTCTGAACAGGGCCACAGCTAGTCAAAAACTATAAAAGGAGCTAGAGAGCTCATTTTTGAGGTTGGATTATAATTGAAATGAACCTGTAAGAGCTTTTTGAAAGTAATCTAAGAACTCCATTGCTTCTCACTCTTTGTCTTGCCGTGTGTGCGCGCGTGTGTGTATGTGTGTGCATGCTTGTGTGCTTCTCACTCACGCACTTGTGCCTCCACTTGCTCGAGGTCTTCATACCATCCTCACGTCTTCCCGGATTGACATTAAAGGAGGTGCTACTCATCACTGAGCTACACACCTCCAAGTGAGAATAGAAAGCCACTAGCAGATCTTCTATCTAGAGTACTACCAACCCAATCTGCATCAGTGTATCCATGAACCTACAAATCTACACCAACTTCATAAAACAATGCATAATCCAAAGTAGCACTCACATAACCTAGAGTGCACCTCAGAGCATCCAAATGTGGCTTCCTAGGAACCTGCATAAATTGACTTTCAAGTCCAACAGTGTAGCTTAGATCAGGCCTCGTAATTGCGAGATATATCAAACTTGCCACAATTTTTTTGTACATAGTAGCATTTTCCAATGCTTCACCTGATGTAGTATCTAACTTCAAATTTTGATCTAATGGCATAGAAATCAACTTACAGTCAGCATACCATACTTTTGTAGCACATTCAAGGCATATTGCTTTTGCAACATCCATATACCTGTTTTTGTATGTATAAACTCAATGCCTAAGAAATAGCACAACACACCAAGATCTTTCATGTCAAATTCCTACATAAGAAGTTGCTTTACCTCTTTGATGTTTTCTTCATTATCACCACCTAAAATCAAGACATCAACATAGATAACCACAATTGTGATGCCATCATCACCCTTCCTTGCATATAGTGAATGATCTACAACACACATAGAAAATGCAATGGTGGTCAAGTAATCAGCAATCCTTGCATGCCATGGACGAGGTGCTTGTTTTAGCCCATACAAAGCCTATTGCAACCTACAAACATATTCTGGATGCTTTGAATCTTCATATCCTTGTGGCTGGTCCATGTATACCTCTTCCTCATAACTCACCATGTAGGAAAGCATTCTTCACATCCATCTGATGCAATGTCCATCCTTTTGCTGTAGCTAATGCAATAAGTGTTTTGATAGTAGACATTTTAGCTACACGGCTAAATGTTTCCTCATAATCAATGCCATAAGTTTGTGCATATCCTTTTGCTACCAAATGTGCTTTATACCTACTTATGCTTCCATCAACATTGTACTTTACCTTGTGAACCCATGTGCGGCCTATGGGTTTCTTTCCTTGTGGCAATGGAACCAGCTTCCATGTATCGTTTCCATAGAGTGCAGCCACCTCCTCATCCATGGCTTTTTCCCAATCTGCATTTCTGACTAACGTGCATGGGGTTGTCAGTATTCCTTCCTCGATAATAGGCAACTACCTCACAAAACCCCTTTAGAGCTCAGCAAGGTACCGAAAACATAGCATCTGGAAAAACTATCCAATGAAGTGTTCCTATCAGACCTCATGTGCAATTTTGCATGATGGGACTCAACCCCAACAACCAAACTAATCCATGAACCAAAAATATGAATAGAGCACCTTTTTCAATAAGAACACCACAAGGCGTAGGACCAAGAGTACACCCCCGTATGGCCTGCCATCCCCATCATTATTTGACCCCTAGAGCCAAGCAGAAGGCTACAACCAATCCAAGTGGCTAAGTGTATGAGAAACCATTATGATGGTTTTGTTGGAGACTTTTTAATCTCCAAAGGCTTGATCTATACTGATCTAAGAACACCTCTATATCAGTTATAGACCAAACTTTACACAAATGTTACTTTGATTTACCAAATCATTCATGAACAATTCTCTGAGTGAGAATTTTCCTTCTTCAAGAAGTCTACTTCAAAGATTGACTTCATTACCTGCAGATATCTTCAGATTTCTTCAATCTAATGATATACATACCTCCAACTACCTTTGGGAAATCATATCAACCATTAGTACTTCAAAAGAATCATTAAAACTTCAATTTGATCCTTAAGATCAAAAGTATGTCAGAAACTATCTTCCTGAATAAGCAACTTTGACATAGGTAACTTCTAAGGTTGATTTCTCACAGCACAGATCCCGTTTTGCTAAATGCTTTTAGCCATAGCTTCCTTACCTTCTAACTTAGATTTTGAATGCTCACTTATCAAAAACTTTACACTGTGCATTGAGATCTAAGCAAAACATTGACACGAAAAAGTGTGCGACTCTGAGAGATTTTTCTGCAGACTTTACATACACATGTTCCTAATGATCATACTCACAGCAGAAGAGGAATTAGACCATGAAACTTTAAACATATTTTCATTAGCTTCTAGATTAGATGTGTACAAAAGGATTTCTGATCCACGTGATTAGACTGAGAGAACTTAGAGAAAAACTCGTCGCTAATTTTCTGAGAAAGACTCTCTACACATCTACCACAATGACACTTGTCTTCTAATGACTCTCTCTCATGTATTTCCTTACATCATTGATTTATATACATATGGTTCTAGACTTATCCCATGGCTATTACATTACTCCTTATCATCCTAAGGATTATCTAAACTCATAATACAAGAATTTCCACCTATAATGTACATATGTATACAAGCTATCATTCTGAGATCTCTTCACTTTCTCAAGTGTCTTCTTCCACTTCAATCTGATCATGAGCTTGCTTCAAACTCTTTACTTCTCAAGCTTTTTGTTAACATATCTGCAACTTGTTCTTTTGTTGGAGTATACATCACTTCAATCTCTTTGTCAAGTACCTTTTCCCTCAAGAAATGATACTGAATCTCTATATGCTTAGTCCTAGCATGAAAAACAGGGTTAGCTGCCAAATACAATGAACTCATATTGTCTCCAAAAATAATTGGAGTACTCTGATCAGTTCCAAAACTCTTCAACAAGGTCTTTAACCATATCACTTCTTTTGTAGCCTCTACCAATCCTTTATACTCAGCTTCTGTGGATGACAAAGCAACTGTATGTTGCTTCTTTGAGCACAAGAAACTAACTTATCTCCAATATAACAGAGATACCCATGAGTAGACCTTCTATCATCTGAATCATCTGCCCAATCTGCATCACTAAATACTTTAATTCTTGTATCAGAAGTAAATCCATAATACAGACCTTCTCTTAGGGTTCCTTTGATATATCTGAGTACCCTTTGAGCTGCAATCCAATGAGTCTTCTTTGGACAATGCATGAATTGTGATAACACACCTACTACATATGATAGATCTAGCCTTGTCAAGGTAGTATGGATTAAACTACCTACCAAACTCTGATATTTCTTCATGTCATTAAACTCTTCACCTCCATACCTGCTTAACTTATGATTTACCTCTAATGGTGTGCTTGAAGGCCTGCAATGTTGAGTATATACAATCTGCATTCCTAAGAAATAAGATAAGTTTCCCAAATCACTTATCTTAAACTCCTTCTCTATTTGTTTCTTAAGCTCATTAATTCCTTGAGCATCTATACCTGTGACAATGATATCATCAACATAAATACACATATATATGTATCCATTTTGCCTTCACTAGCAAGCTACTATCTGCCTTTGATGCTTGAAATCCACATTCATTTAAGAACTTAGCTAGCCTGTAATTCCATGCTCTTAGGACCTGGTTCAACCCATACAAAGCTCTCTTGAGCTTACACACATAATCTGATCCAATTGAATCCATGAAGCCTTCTGGTTGCTCCATGTACACTTCATCTGCAATGTATCCATTCAGAAATGCATTCTTCACATCTAATTGTGATAACTTCCATCCTTTACAAGCAGCAATAGCAATCAATGATCTAATTGTAGACATTTTAGCAACATGACTAAAGGTTTCATCATAATCTATGTTGGAGAAACAATCACTAATTGGACATATATTTGAAGGTCAAATCTTAGGAAGAAAACCCCATGCCTATGTGAAGGGACAAATTCACAAGTGTATCATACTTGTAAAGTTAGTTCACTTTAGTTCTAGAAGTTTTTTAAAAGTCACGGGAATGAGAAAATCTATATAAGTTAGTTTGTATTAATTGACGCGGCGAGAGAGAAGAAGTGGAAGAGAGTGATAGAAAGAGAGAAGGAGTTCATTTTATACGACTGAGTATAGTCGGGTTTCTCTGAGTGAGAAAGCATCTGTAAAACTTCTGAGTTTTCATATCTATGAGAAAGAACTGAGTAAAGTTCTGTGTATGAGACTCTCTCCATCATCTCCACGCTTGCCTACTGTGTGATGAAGTTAAAAGTTCAAGTTTTTCAAGCAAGTCGATGCCTGGCATCGAATCTTGGCTGATAAGTCATTATTTTCATTCTTTGTGTGTTACCTGTTGTTGAATCTTTTAAAAACATGAGGTTTGTGGAGCAACTCGATGCCTGGCATCGAGTTTGAGCATAAACTCGATGCCTGGCATCGACTTCTAGCATACAAGTGTCTTCTTCATGTGTGTGTAAAAGAAGCTATTTTTGGTGCAGAAAAAGAGGCTAAAAAAGCTCCAAGTCGATGCCCGGCATCGACCTTGACTAAAATTCGATGCTAGGCATCGAATTTTTATTTTTGGACACCGAAATTTACTAAAGAAGGCAAGATTTCCAGTTTTAGAAGGTCATACAGGGTCATCTTGTGAGGGCCATAACTTGAGTTCTAGAGATCCGTTTCATGTGTATGATAGCTTGTTGGAAGGCTCTACTCTTCTAGTTTCAACCTATAAAGTTTCATGGAGAACTAATAATTAAGCTAGGAGAAATTAGCAAAATACTGAAGGTATGTCATTTTGGTGACTAGGAATTTCTATAGAAGCAAAGTTCTCACTTTAGGCTATCATTTCTTAAAGTTTAGTGGCAAAGAGTTAATGGTGACCATAGAGGTGTTCTAGTGTCACATTAATTCATTTCTTGTGGTGTTTCATACATCAACAAGTGGTATCAGAGCAGAAAGGTCCTAAAGAGCAGAAGACGACAAAGGTACGAGAAGTTTTGTAAAGTTTTCCATTAAAGTTTGAAAGGTGAAGCATTTGAAGACACAAGGCATCAAAAGGTTACTTCAAAAGTATCCTCATACACAAAGAACTTCAAAAGGTATTATCCTTTATCCTTTAAGCTCACAGGTTGCAGCAGAAGGAAAGAACTATGGCAGATCATATCTCCATTGACAAACTAGACAGAGATAATTACCCCGCATGGGTAATGAGAATGGAAGCCTTACTTATGAGTAAGGATCTCATGGTATATGTAACAGGTGAAGAAGAGAAGCCAGTATTTGAAGATGAAAGCCGACCAAAGAAAGAAGAACTTGATGCTTTAAAGCATTGGCAGAAGAAGGATGCAAGTGCAAAAGCCTACATCTACAATACAATCTCTGATCATTTGCTACCACACATCAGAGGATTGGAATCATCTGAAGATATATGGAATGCATTGGAGTATCATTTCCAAAGTACTACTAAAGCACGGAAAGCAAGTCTATGGTCAAAGTTTACAACATTCAAGAAGAAGCCAAGTCAAAGTATTAGTGATTATGTCACTAAGATGAAGGATCTAGCAGATAATCTTGGATCCATAGATGAAGATGTTGAAGATCACAGATTGATTGCTCAGCTACTTGCAGGTTTGAGAGGGGATGAAAGGTGGAAACCTTCTGTCTTATCAACAAAACTTTCATTAAATCATTATGTTCCAGATTTGAACCAGTTGCTTGGTTTGATGCTCACATATGAGCAAGACTTGAAGGGAGATGGAGATAAAGGACAAAGTTCTGCAATGTACATGAAGAACAAGAAGAAAGGAGATAAAGGTAAAGCAAAGGATGAAGAGGAGTCTAGTTCTCAAGATTATTATGCAAGAGGTAAAGGCACAGGCAGAGGAAGAGCAAGAGGTTTTGGAAGAGGTAGAGGTAATCAAAATAACAACAAAAAGGCTTGCTGGATCTGTGGATTGAGTAATCATTTGGCTCATGACTGTTGGCACAACCAACAAGGATCAAACCAGAATCAAAACAATAATAGCAGAGGCCGAAGTGGAAGATATCAAAGTAATTTTCAAAGAGGTAGACAAAGTCAAAGAGGAGGCTATGGTAGAGGTGGAGGAAGAAGTTGGGGACAGAATCAATCCTACAACACCACCTACTACAACTATGCAAATGACACACAGAATGAAAGTCATACATCATTGATGATGAATTCAATCAGCACATCAGACAAAGAAGATCTAAAGGTATTTTACATTGACTCTGGATGTTCTAATCATTTGTCAAGAAACATAGAATTGATGTCAGAATTGAAAAAAGGCATTTCTAGTCACACAGTTCAAACTGGTGATAATACAAGACATAGTGTACATTCAATTGGAAAAGTGAAATGCAAGAGTGGAGCAGATTTGCTAACCAATGTTTTGTATGTTCCTACAATACCTAAAAACTTGATTAGTGTGGGACAGATAGTTGAAAAAGGTGTTCAAGTCAGGTTTACAAATGAAGGAGTATTTGTTGAAGATCCAGATAATGGATATAATCAGATTGTCTCTGGTAAGAAAGAAGGTAGACTCTTTACTTTAAGAGTGCAAGGGAACATTGGTCAAGCTTTGCTCACACATGGTGAAGCAGTGATTATAGAACTTGATCTCTGGCATAAGAGATTAGGTCATTTCAATGAAAGAGGAATTAAAGCTATGGTTGCTAATCAGTTCGTACTAGGATTACCAAATGTGCAAAGTCAACATATGGTTTATAAATGTGAAGCATGTCAAATGGGTAAAGCACACAGGTTACCGTTTCAGAAGAAAGGATTCAAACATGATGGAGTACTTGAGCTCATTCATACAGATGTATGGGGACCAACAAAAGAAGGATCTATCAATGGCTCAAGGTATTATGTTCTTTTCATTGATGATGCTACAAGATGGATAACATTATATGTTTCGAAGGAAAGATCAGAAGTGTTTGGAGCTTTCAAGCATTTTCATGCATATGCAGAGAGAGTCACAGGTCAAAAGCTTAAAAGACTGAGGTCTGATGGAGGGGGAGAATACTTCTCCCAAGAGTTCAATGATTATCTTTGGAATGCAGGTATTAAGAGAGAAATAACATGCAGGTATACACCACAACAAAATGGTGTAGCAGAAAGAAGGAATAGGACTTTGGTTGAGTTTGCTAGAGCTATGCTGAAGGAGAAGAACTGTCCAAATTATCTTTGGGCTGAGGCTGTAAATACAGCCACATATCTTGTGAATAGATTACCATGTGCAGCTCTAAATGGAATGACTCCATATGAAGCTTGGTGGGGTAAGAAACCAACACTAGATCATTGTAGAGTGTTTGGATCAATTGCATATGCTTATGTGCCATCACAACTTAGGCATAAACTTGAACCAAAGGCAGAAAAATATGTGTTCATTGGTTATGATGAAAAGCAGATGGGTTACAGATTGTGGAATCCTCTAACCAAACAATTTATTGTTTCTAGAGATGTTACATTTGATGAACAGAAAAGTTGGTATGCAGATCAAAGTCATACAGCTGAAGAATTTGAAGAAGAGGTAAGAAGATGTGAGAAAGGAAAATCAATTGTGCAGGTAAATAGAGATGAAGACTATATGCAAGCAAGTACATCCAGAAGTGGATTAACAAGAAGAAATGAAGAAGCTCCTATATTTGATGAAGAAGTGTATCCAGACACCTATGAAGAATGTGAACCAAGAAGGTCAAGCAGGACTAGAAGACAACCAGAAAGGTATTCTTATGATACTTCTTACATAACTCAGAAGAACTATGCATATATGGTGAAGGATGATGAAGAACCCCAGAACTATGATGAAGCTAAAGGTAAGAAGCAATGGGAAGAAGCAATGAAGGAAGAGTTCAATGCACTGGAGGAGAACAAGACATGGGAACTTGTTCCTAAACTAAATGGTAAGAAAGTAATTGGAAATAAATGGGTGTATAAAGTGAAGAAGCTTGCAGATGGAAGTATAGCCAGATACAAAGCTAGATTGGTGGTGAAAGGCTATGCCCAAACCTATGGCATAGATTATGATGAGACATTGAGTCCTGTAGCTAAGATGTCAACTATAAGGACAATCATTGCTATTGCAACTTCAAAAGGATGGACTCTAAGTCAATTGGATATAAAGAATGCATTCTTGAATGGATACATATCAGATGAGGTATACATGGAACAACCTCAAGGGTTTATAGATTCCAGGTATCCACATTTTGTTTGCAGGTTGAGAAGAGCATTGTATGGATTGAAGCAAGCTCCAAGAGCTTGGAACTATAGATTGGTGAAGTATCTCAATGATCTTGGATATCAAAGTTCAAAAGCAGATTCAAGTCTACTTATCAAAAGAACAGAGGAAGGTACAATCTACATTTGTATTTATGTAGATGACATTATAATCACAGGTACTTAAGATGAAGGAATCAAGGAGGTAATGAGATTAATTGAGAAAGAGGTCAAGATCAGTGACCTAGGAAAGTTGTCATACTTTCTTGGAATGGAAGTCACTTATACAGATCATGGCATATATGTATCACAAGAAAGGTATCTTCAGAATCTATTGAAGAAGTTTGATATGGAAAATTGCAGAGAAGCTTCAACTCCACTTGAAGTTAATCACAAGCTCAGTAAATATGATGGTGAAGAATACAAAGATATGAGGAAGTATCAATCTCTTGTGGGTAGTTTGATTTATGCTACACTAACAAGACCTGATCTTAGTTATGCAGTGGGAGTTTTATCACAGTTCATGCATTGTCCAAAGGACCCACATTGGATTGCAGGTCAAAGAGTTCTCAGATATATCAAAGGAACTATAAAGGAAGGATTATATTATCCTTTTACATCAGATTTGAAGTTGAGAGCCTATAGTGATTCAGATTGGGTAGGTAACCAGGATGACAGAAGATCAACTCATGGTTACATGATATACATTGGTGATAAGCTTGTAAGTTGGTGTTCAAAGAAACAACATACAGTAGCATTATCATCAACTGAAGCAGAGTACAAAGGACTTGTGGAAGCAGCTAAGGAGGTCATATGGATGCAGACATTGTTCAAAAGCTTAGGCATTGATCAAGGTACACCTACAATACATGGAGATAATATGAGTTCACTTTATCTTGCAACAAATCCAGTTTTTCATGGAAGGACAAAGCACATAGAGATACAGTATCATTTTCTCAGAGAAAAGGTAATGGAGAAGGAGATTGAAGTGGAGTACATTTCTACAAAAGATCAGTTAGCAGACATAATGACAAAGAGCTTGGATGGTGTGAAGACCAGCAGATTCAAAAGCATGGCAGGAGTAAAAGAAAAGAAGATGATATGAAGAAACAGAGAATGTCAATTAATGATTGAGGGGGAGCTGTTGGAGAAACAATCACTAATTGGACATATATTTGAAGGTCAAATCTTAGGAAGAAAACCCCATGCCTATGTGAAGGGACAAATTCACAAGTGTATCATACTTGTAAAGTTAGTTCACTTTAGTTCTAGAAGTTTTTTAAAAGTCACGGGAATGAGAAAATCTATATAAGTTAGTTTGTATTAATTGACGCGGCGAGAGAGAAGAAGTGGAAGAGAGTGATAGAAAGAGAGAAGGAGTTCATTTTATACGACTGAGTATAGTCGGGCTTCTCTGAGTGAGAAAGCATCTGTAAAACTTCTGAGTTTTCATAGCTATGAGAAAGAACTGAGTAAAGTTCTGTGTATGAGACTCTCTCCATCATCTCCACGCTTGCCTACTGTGTGATGAAGTTAAAAGTTCAAGTTTTTCAAGCAAGTCGATGCCTGGCATCGAATCTTGGCTGATAAGTCATTATTTCATTCTCTGTGTGTTAGCTGTTGTTGAATCTTTTAAAAACATGAGGTTTGTGGAGCAACTCCATGCCTGGCATCGAGTTTGAGCATAAAGTCGATGCCTGGCATCGACTTCTAGCATACACGTGTCTTCTTCATGTGTGTGTAAAAGAAGCTATTTCTGGTGCAGAAAAAGAGGCTAAAAAAGCTCAAAGTCGATGCCCGGCATCGACCTTGACTGAAATTCGATGCTAGGCATCGAATTTTTATTTTTGGACACCGAAATTTACTAAAGAAGGCAAGATTTCCAGTTTTGGAAGGTCATATAGGGTCATCTTGTGAGGGCCATAACTTGCGTTCTAGAGATCCGTTTCATGTGTATGATAGCTTGTTCGAAGGCTCTACTCTTCTAGTTTCAGCCTATAAAGTTTCGTGGAGAAGTAATACTTAAGCTAGGAGAAATTAGCAAAATACTGAAGGTATGTCATTTCGGTGACTAGGAATTTTTGTAGAAGCAAAGTTCTCACTTTAGGCTATCATTTCTTAAAGGTTGGAGTGGCAATGAGTTAATGGTGACCATAGAGGTGTTCTAGTGTCACATTAATTCATTTCTTGTGGTGTTTCATACATCAAAAATCTACACCATAGGTTTGGGCATAACCTTTGACAACAAGTCTAGCCTTGTATCTAGACACCTTACCATCTGCAAACCTTTTTGTTTTATACACCCACTTACATCCAATGACTTTCTGATTCTTTGGTCTTGGCACTAATTCCCATGTTTCATTTTCAAGTAGAGCATCATACTCTTCTTGCATTGCCTTCTCCCAATTCTGTTTACCTTTAACTTCTTCATATGTGATTGGATCCTCTTCTGTCTTCACAATGTAAGCATAATCTTTTGTTGTTAAGAAAGATGTATCATAGCTATACCTCATAGGCTCTTTTCTTTTCCTTGAGGATCTTTTAACCTCTGCACTTCTTGAAGTCTCAGCCATATTTGATTCTGGATCAAATCTTGGCCCATCTTCAACATTATCCTGCAATTTACTTTCATAGTCAACATCATCAATATCTTCTTCATACACACTTACTTTTGCCTTCCCTTTTCTTTGTATTTCTTTGTCATCTGCAACATTTGTTGACCCTGTATACCATGTGCTTTGCTCATCAAATGTAACATCTTTGGTAACAAGAAATTGCTTTGTAGATGGACTCCACAATCTGTAACCCATCTGTCTATCATCATACCCAATAAAAACATACTTCTCTGCTTTGGGTTCTAGCTTATGTCTCAATTGTGAAGGAACATAAGCATATGCTAAACATCCAAATACCTTACAATGATCAAGAGTAGTTACCCCACCATGCTTCATAAGGAGTTCTTCCCTCCAATGCTTTACAAGGTAACCTATTCACAAGGTATCTTGCAGTGTTGATAGCTTCTGCACATAAATAATTTGGACAATTCTTTTCCTTCATCATTGCTCTTGCAAACTCTACAAGAGTTCTATTTCTTCTTTCTACAACTCCATTTTGTTGAGGGGAGTACCTGCAAGTTACTTCTCTTTTTATACCTGCATTCCACAAATAATCATCAAACTCTTTAGAAAAATACTCTCCCCCTCCATCTGATCTCAACCTCTTGAGCTTTTGTCCTGTAATCCTTTCTACATAAGCATGATAATGCTTGAATGTCTTGAACACTTCTGATTTATCCTTGATTACATATAAAGTAATCCATCTGGTTGCATCATCAACAAACAACACATAATATTTGGATCCATTTATGCTATAGTCCCTTGAAGGACCCACACATCTGTATGAATTAACTCAAGCATGTTTGAATACTTGTATCTTGATTTGTTGTAAAATCTTTTGTGTGCTTTACCTAATCGACAAGCTTCACACTTGTACACCATGTGTTGCCCTTCAACTTTTGGCAAACCAAGCACGACATCATTCCTTGACATTTCCTTTATGGCTCTCTCATTGAAATGACCTAATCTTTTATGCCATAGGTCTAATTTAGACATCTTTTGACTTCCATAAGTAAATAGAGCATGTCCCACATTACCTTGGACTTTGAGAGTAAACAACCTTCCTTCCTTTTTACCTACAATAATATTTCTGTATCCCTGATTTGGATCTTGCACATAGACACCATCATTTGTGAATCTGACTTCATATCCTTTCTCCACAATTTGCCCTACACTTATCAGATTTTTAGGAATAGTAGGAACATAAAGTACCTTGCTTAAGAGTGTACTTCCATTCTTTGTCTTCACTAATCCAATGCTTTCCACCTTATGCTTAGTATTGTTAGTCGGCCGTCGGATTGTGACAGATGTAACGGAAATCTTGGCAGAACACGCGCGAAAGGTGGTTACACACCTATTTGTACTTTCTATATAAAGCAATGAAAAGAAGTGCTCAAGAGAAGGGCGATGTGATTTTGGGCCTATTGTCGTGTTATCACCAGACTGTTCGTCTGGTTGTCTGTCTGAGTATTGATGTAGTGTTTGTTTTTGCATAACCTCTGTGTTCTACGTTCTTATTCGTATCTGGCTTTGTCTATCGTTCTTGTGTCTACCGACGATCTTGGTACTGTTGATAAACTTCATAATGTTCGGGAGATAACTATACTATCAGTTTGAATGTTACTGTGTAACGATTGGAGTACTCAGAGTATCTTGGCGATCTTCTACGTAGACTAATGGTACTGTGTGTATCTGTATTTGTTACCTAGTGAACTCCGTTGAGATTGCGAGTTCCATTACTGTTGTCTGAGTAAGTTGTTTATGCATCTCTGTTGGATTGTGCTCACACACTGTGTATTACGACTTCTTGAACATTTTTGGTCAAGAATTGGCGAAATCCGAGCAACTGTGTTAGTGTTCTGATATTCGGATCTACACTGTGTTGTTGTAAATATTGGAATCTGTCTGCCTGCGGCAAAGTTAAGTGCAGTAAGGATCTGCTAAGTTGATTACTGAGTTTCCAGTACTGTGTGTTGGACTCTCAAATTCTCTACGTTACGGTGTTGTTTGATCGTTGAACCCGTTCTGTGAAGTTGATCGAATACTCTTGTTTCTGGTAATTCGAGTAAGTTTATGCGTAGATGCAATATGGCATCTTAGTGCATTTGGTACGTTTGGTTGAGCTAAGACTGTGACGGTAAATTCTCAGTACGGCAATTCGATAGAGTTCTCAGCATTATTATAGTGCTGAGTGTGAACAGTACCTTTGGGAACTAAGTACAGGGCCTCTGTATAACAGACCCCTGCCACTCCCAAGAACCCTCCCAAGAGTCGGTTAAACGCCCTTCTGATAGTTAGAACGAAGCATTTAACATTTAACACTTGGTGCCGTTTGTGGGAAGGTGGCATCAAGATTGCCATTTACCTGACGAAAGTGTTATCTGTGGGAAGGTGGCATCAAGATTGCCATTTACCTGACGAAAGTGTTATCTGTGGGAAAGTGGCATCAAGATCGTCAGTCGTCTGTCAGAATCGAACATCAAGATTACCGTTCGTTTATCGAAAGTAGCAACAGAACCAGATTGTTGCAAACTTGCTGTGGAAACGTGATTATAAAATTTTAATCAATAGTGATACTACGCGATTAGTAAAAAAGATGATACATGCCGGTTACTCGATCCGGTGAAACGTATCCCAAGAACCGTCAGTCTGGAGTACTTAATTTACTAGATACAACTCTGGGAGGTAGAAGTACAACTAAGGCTGACCCAGTTGTCAAGAAAGTCAAGAACGTTAGAAGTGATTCCGGTCATATTCCGGTAGAACGTGATACGCCTCTGGTGAATTCCGGTACTATTTCGACACAGTTTGTCGAAGATATAGTAACTCCAGAATCTACCAGGATGCAGTCTGAAGTTAGTTTAACAATCTTGCATAAAGATTCAAAGTTGTTTACGATTAGAAACACTTTAGCCAAAGAATTTTGCGAGGGCGAAGTAACACCATATTTTGGCGAAAATTCGGCACATTCCGGTGATATTTCGGTAACAAAATCATAGTTTTTCGGTGACAGTTTACCCTTTTTTGGTGAATCTTCAGCCCAGCCATCGCTTTTTGGAGTAAGTTCCCCTACACGACATTAGGAAGGAAGGAAATTTGTTCGAAACCGAGACTCGAAGCATACTAAACAAGATTATCGAATTGGAAAGTGCACCGTCCGACGATACAGATTCCGATAGTTCAGATATTCAACCCCGAGATGCAGAAGTTAGTCGCAATACACTCACCATGAACGGGCAACAACAACAACAGCAGTAGCAACAACAAGTATGCCCACCAAGGCCACCTCCAACAGGAGTGACGTATACTAAATTTGGTGGATTCCCAGGAGATGACCCGGATGCTCATGTACGCACATTCGAGATAAGCTATGCAATTCTCAACCATCCATCGGATCCGGCGTATAAGGCTATTGTTTTTCAATCGACATTGGCCAATGAAGCAGCTAGATGGCTTACAGAATATGATATTAATCACTTCGGCACCTATGAAGCAGTACGAGATGCCTTTTTGCAAAGATTCAGACTAAAGAAGAATCCAGCCGAAATTTTTGATTACTTGCAAAACAATAGACAGAAGATAAATCAAACTGTACAAGAATACACTACTCTATTCAGGACGCATCTAAGGCAGTTACCACCAGCACACGCCAACCTACCGGACGACGTTATTACTCAGTGGTTTATCAATGGCTTGACTCCACAACTTAAACAGATTATGATCATACTCTGTGTAGGAGCTATGATGCTAGATGCAGTAATCGCAATGGCTCTGCAGCTGGAAAACAAGGTTGGAGGATTTACAGAGGATCTGAAGTGGTTAAAAACAAATAGAAATATCACCGAAGATATGACCAGACAAGTATACTGCATCACATGCAAGAATTCAGGTCATACTAGTGCCACTTGTGCACTTAATCAGTTATTATGTGCTATCTGCAACACTGTCGGACACACCACCGAAAACTGTGCATACAACGCCAAAGTGAAGGGCACCGCAACTGTCAATGCTATTATACAGGAACCAGGACAACCAGCCAATCATTATGTACCTCCGCAAATGAGGAACAATCAACAACAAGGATATCGAAATTATAGAGGACAGAGAAATAACAACTACAACGCAAACCGCTGGCAGGCTGGACCAGCACCGAAAAATCCCAATCTACCACCACCGCGTTGTCATTTCTGTGGTGAATTTGGTCACATTAGAAGATTATGTAAGGATGCAACTGAGTATGATCAGAGGAAAAAGGAACGAAAAAATCCAATGGCTAATATGGTACAAATCACACCAGTAGAAACGTAAGCTGCAGTAATTCAGACCCGCTCCGGTAAACAACTGCAGCCTGCAGCAGAATTATTTGAACCAGGTATACGTGAACAACAAATGATGTACAACAAGGCTAGTCAATGGACCACCGCAGAACCTCCAGTCTTCCCAGATCCTATTCCGGTAACCCAGATTCCGTTAACCGAAGAAGGAACACAACAACAGGATTCTAATTCAGCAGCAGGCACATCATCAGCAGCAGGTACATCATCAGCAGCAGGCACATCATCAGCAGCAGGTACATCATCAGCAGCAGGCACATCATCAGCAGTAGACACATCATCTTCAGCAGGCGCATCATCTTTAGAATCTAGGGAAACAATCCAATCACAAAAGGCCTGGCAAATTTTATCTAAAGCATCCATCACTCTTCCTTTGGGCCAATTACTTGCACTAGTACCGGGAGTTCGACAACAATTTCAACAACAGTTCAGTCCTGCACCTCCTTGCATTCCTGCGACAGCAACGGTGCAACCGGAACCTGATTCTACGGTCGATCATTCAGTTCCTTTGATAACGGTATGATATAAGAATCATAAAATCACACAGGTACTAATTGATGGAGGATCTGGAGTCAACATTGCTACTGCTGCACTATGTAAAAAGTTAGGGTGGACCGAAATCGAACCAGTTCAGTTTTGTGTCAGAATGGCCGACCAATCAAGAGTCCATCCCATTGGGCTTGTACGAAATGTACCAATCACTTTACAAGGTACAACATTTAAAATGACCTTTGTCATACTGGATTTACCAAAATCCACTCTTGATTACAACCTCCTTTTCGGCCGACCTTGGCTGAAGCACGCTAAGGTGATACAAGATTGGTCTGCACAAGAGCTCACTTTCAAGGATAAAAATTGTAAATACGTTGTAAAATTAGATGCTATACAACCTTGCGAGTTGCATGCTAGACCGTATTTGGCAGAACCAGTCCATATGCTAGATGGATTGTCAGATGATGAAGAAGAAGAGTTTCTAAAAAAAAATATTGACTTGATTTCCCTAGGAACTGTTGATCTACAATCTGTTGTAGATAAGTGGAACCCTACAGTTTGTACGGTAATGACTGTAACAGAAGAAGATAAGAAGGAGGATACTACTGCTATATATGACGCTCAACTGCAACAACTTTTTAAGCCAGCTGACGATACAGAGAAGCCTTGACAATTTTATGTCCTAGAAGATCAGTTGATCACTTATAATTTAGGCGATGAAGATCATCCGCGTCCTGTGAAGATAAAGCAAAACTTATTGGAAACATTTCAAGCAGGCTTAATCCAGCTACTCCGAGAATTCTCCGACGTCTTTACATGGGATTACAAAGATATGAAAGGATTGGACCCGCGCATCTATCAGCACAGAGTCATGCTGAAGCCAGAAGCCAAACCGAACAAACAACCCAGCTACCGGATGAATCCAAACTATGCATCACAGGTAAAGGCAGAACTTGATAGGCTACTTAAAGTCGGATTCATTGTACCACTAGAGCATGCTGAATGGATCTCTCCAATTGTTATTGTCCCTAAGAAGAATAAGCAATTACGAATATGTGTAGATTACCGGAAATTGAACGCAGCCACAGTGCCTGATCCTTTTCCGATCCCTTTTCTGGACACAATGCTTCATAGAGTAGCAGGCCACGAAATTTATTCATTATTAGACGGATACAGTGGATATAATCAAGTTAGAATGGCTGAACAGGATATACCAAAAACTGCATTCATTACCAACTGGGGTGTATTTGCTTGTCATGTTATGTGGTTTGGATTAAGAAATGCCCCAAGTACATTTCAAAGGTGTATGCAGGAAATATTTTCTCTTTATCTTACTTCGTTTATGCAAGAGTATCTTGACGATTTTTCAATTTTTGGGAAGATGATAGCACACCTGTTCCATTTACGGTGTTGCTTTCAGAAATGCAGAGAATACAGGCTCTTGTTAAACCCAAACAAATCCGTGTTTGTTGTTTCATGTGGCAAGCTACTTGGCCACATTGTATCTGCACAAGGTATACGAGTAGATCCAGACAAGATCACGGCAGTATTAGAAGCTCCGGTGCCCACTACACCAAAAGAAGTAATGCGCTTCATGGGCCAAGTAAGATGGCACGGACGACACTTACGATGGCTTGCTCACTTGGCGATACCACTAAATAGATTAATTACCAAGACTCCCCGATAGTTTGAGTGGACTCAAGAATGTCAGATAGCATTTGATCGTTTAAAGAGTTTATTAACACAAGTTCCCATCTTACAGCCGCCGAACTGGGATCGCCCATTTCATGTATTTGTTGATGCTTCAGATATAGCAATAGGAAGCGTTTTGATGCAACAAACTGATAAGTGGTTCAGACCAGTGTACTATGCAAGTCGAAGATTAGCCCCTGCTGAGAAGAATTACTCTGTAACAGAATGAGAATGTCTAGGTCTAGTGTATTCTGTCAAGAAATTCAGACATTATTTGCTGGGCCATAAATTTACTTTTCATGTAGATCATACTGCACTTGTCTATCTAGTCCGGCAACAACATCTAGGTGGTCGATTAGCACGATGGGTTCTGCTTTTACAGGAGTTTGACTACGAAGTCCTTCATCGGCCAGGCAATTCACATGCCTTAGCAGATTTTCTTTCTCGCTTAGATTCTGATGAAGCTCCGGGAGGCATAGATGACACAACTCCGGCAATTTATGTCTCTGAACCAACGAATGATGAAATTACAGACCCACCTATGCCATCTACATATTATGATCAGATCTTAAC
This sequence comes from Ceratopteris richardii, assembly GCA_020310875.1. NCBI lineage: Eukaryota > Viridiplantae > Streptophyta > Polypodiopsida > Polypodiales > Pteridaceae > Ceratopteris > Ceratopteris richardii. Next base: position 61,479,989 of record CM035424.1, on the reverse strand, counting down.
CTTCCTCACTGGTGGATGCCTTCCATCTCAGACTTCTACGGCAGTACGCAGGAAAATTGCAGTCTTTAGTCGCCGATTTCGGTTAATTGCTGGAGAATTATACTATGTGGATCATACTGGAATTTTACTTCGATGTATTCCACCACATGAAGTTAACTCAGTTATTTCTTTGGCTCACTCAATTCCTTCCGGTGGCCATTTTGCTGCAGACTTAACACACCAAAAAATTCTGCAAAGTGGTCTCTGGTGGCCAACTATGTACCGAGATGTATCATAGTTTGTCAAACAATGTGATACTTGTCAATGATCTGGACAGCCCCTGCAATGTCATCTTTTCCCTCTACAACCCATCTTACCATTGGAACCTTTCCAGAAGTGGGGTCTAGATTTTATCGGTCCGATTACACCTCCAGCAGTCCTCAGTAACAATCATTACATAATGACCTGTACAGACTATGCAACCAGATGGGCAGAAGCCTGTGCTTTACGGTCGGCTACATCTGTTGGGGTAGCAAAGTGTCTGCTAACCGATGTCTTTCAACATTTTGGTTTACCACTGGAACTTGTTTCAGATCAAGGCACACATTTTGTAAACAATTTAATGAAGGCACTTACACAGTCGTTCCAAGTCACGCATAAGTTTAGTTCTCCTTATTATCCTCGTACTAATGGTTTGGCCGAAAGTACAAACAAATCCTTGCTGAATATGCTTCGGAAATTGATTATGGAAGCACCGGAAAGATGGGATCAACTGCTACCTGCAGTATTATGGGCATACCGGACTACATACAAGGTAACAACAGGATTAACACCTTTCAAAATAGCTTATGGATTAGAAGCAATAGCACCAATGGAGATAGTTATACCAAGTTTACGAGTAGCAATCACTCAAAAACTACTACTGGAAGACTCACTATCATTTCGGTTGGATACACTCAGAGAGTTAGATGAGCAACGATGGCACAATTTTTTAACTCTGCAGGAAGTACAACTAAGACAGGCTCAGACGCATGATCGACACTTGAAAACTCCAGTTTTTACGGTGGGACAACTTGTCCTTTTTTATAATGCAAAGTCGAATTGGTTTGCTGGTAAATTCAAATTACGATGGTATGGCCCTTACCGGATTTCTAAACAAGTGGGCCCAGCAACTTTTCGGTTGACTACGTTGATCGAAAACCCTCTTCCGAAAGTGATCAACGGTTCGAAGCTGCGGCCATACCAACACGTCTCTAACCCGCACTGAAACGTTTTTCGGTGGGCCGCGTTGTTTGGCGCTCGCTTTTGTTTCCTTTTCTTTTCCTTTCTTTTATTTTTGCGTGCTTAATAATTTAAGTTTGTAAATATCTGCGTCTTGATTAATAATTATGTCATAAGCCGCCCTACCCTTGCCAGCTACTCACGCATGCACACCGCAGTTAAAAAATTATCATTTCAATACCCCGCGACGATTAATCATCCTTCATTGCTCTCCCTGGCAAGGCATCTACTTAACCTTCCCCAGTTCGCCGAAAAAACGCTATTGTGTTTGTGTGATTGTGCTCTGTGTTTACCCTGTGCTCTGTGTACCTGTGTTCTGTGTCTTCGTGTGCGCCATGGAAGCCTTGGCTAATTACGCCGCTTTCCGTGACGGGCTCCCTGCCGACGTAGGGGAGTACCTGCGCATATGTGGGTTGGCAAACTTCGCTGAATTGCCTTGGCATTCAGTGGAGTCCCACCCATTCTTCGCCCAAATCATCTCCGCCATTGCCAACACTTTTGCCACCGATCAAAGATGGCCAATCACCTCCCTTCCATCCCGAACCGTAATAACCTTCCAAACTTTCGCTAAGTCGTATCGACTCCCTTCGCAAGGCCGAGAGAATGGCCCGAATTTGCCATTAGCCACCATGAACCAGTTATTCCCTAGATACTCATCCAACGAATATGCAATCCTATGTCGACCAGAACTAGAAAGATCCGCCCTTCAATTCCTAGTAGCCATCCTCAACCTCCAAAAGCGTACTTACGACATTTCCCTTCCATTCTACTTAGCCATAGATCTAACAACCCGAGAACCAGTAAACTTCGCGTCTTACTTCTTCCACAGAATCCACAAAGAATGCGTCTCCATCATGAAACAGTGCAACCACCACCGCAAGGACCAGTTCTGCAACACAAAGAATCAGTACAGTTTTGGGACGACTAAGAAGAAGATGAAGAGGAACTCAACCAGCTTTTCCGCAGAAAAAGGATCAGAATTAGCTCTTCTGAGAGTGAAGCACGAGGCTTTGCTGAAGGAAACAAGGATGACAACAAAGAAGATGATAAACAGGATGAAGAAACATTCCACGACACCACAATCTCCATGCAGAATGAATCCTCTGTGCAATCTTCCCAGGAGCAACAACAAGAAACTCATACTGAAGCTGAAACAACATCGCCCGAAGAAACATCAAATCAGCAGTCTGAAGAAGAACAACAAACAGAGGAAGAACAAGCTGCTAAAGACGCATTGGACAGACTACTTAAGGCAATGGAATCCACATTTGCGGAGCAGGAACAACAAAACATAAATCAGGTAACAACTCAAACCGTAACTCCCACTCCCCCACTGGAACCACCCATCATCCCCATCCAACCCATTCACCTTGCCGAAACCGCCGAATCCTCATCCTCCTCCCTCAACTACTCTCCACCAAACTCCCAACAGCTCCTCAACGCATCCACTTCCCAACCACAACCCCAGCTATCTTTTCCTTCCATTCCAATACTATCCGAACTGGCCAATATGGGCCAAGTTCTTATCAATTTATCTCAGCAACTGCCCATCCACATGAAAGCTGCCACAGACAGTATCCACAACGAGCTACAACATAAAGTTGACATGCTAGAAGCTGACATCAGCCCCCTACAAGAAGAATTACTAATTGCTAAAGCCGAAAACCAATCCCTGCAAGATCAATTGAAGGAACTACAGGCAAAACTCACCGAACAGGAAATGCTGATCAATCAGAGAGATATAGCACTGGAAGAGCTCACCAAAAAAGACAAGTTATTAACCGAAACACAGGCAGAAGTCAATCAATTAAAGCTAGACCTGTAGGATAAGGAGGATGCTAGAGTTGCATTAGGAAATTTGCTGGAAGAAACAAGACAAACACTGGACGAAGTGGTACAAAAAGGACAAGAGCAGCACGAGCTGGCAATGAGAACCACTGAGGAACTCCAAAGATTTAAGTTAGATTTCAATCAGGTAAACAACATTTTACGGCGAAAGCTAACACAAGAAGCCCAGACATAGAAGCTGATAACAGATCTAAAAAGAGAACGCGACGCATACTCCAGAACTATACAATACCAAAACCAGGAGATTGAACGAAAAGAAAATCAGCTTGAAAATCAAAAGGACAGAGTAATCAATATGCAGAAGCAACTGGAAGAAATGAAGGTCTCAAGAGATGCAGCCCTGTCCAACGAGTTCTACCTACAGGAGGCCTTTTTGCAAACACAGGCCGAGATTTTGCTCACCGAAGCCATAACTCTAAGCTCTGTTAGAATAGATGCACAGCTAGTAGAGCCCGAAACTCTAAAACAGATAGTAGAAACTCTCAAGAAAAAAATAGCCCGTACTTTCCGATTAGCTAGGAATATGTATTTAGAAGGAATAATAGACGAACAATAATTTTGTACAACTTGCGGGTTCGAGTCCACCGGGCATGCCAGTGTTAGTCGGCCGTCAGATTGGGACAGATGTAACGAAAATCTTGGCAGAACACGCGCGAAAGGTGGTCACGCACCTATTTGTACTTTCTATATAAAGCAATGAAAAGAAGTGCTCAAGAGAAGGGCGATGTGATTTTGGGCCTATTATCGTGTTATCACCAGACTGTTCGTGTGGTTGTCTGTCTGAGTATTGATGTAGTGTTTGTTTTGCATAACCTCTGTGTTCTACGTTCTTATTCGTATCTGGCTTTGTCTATCGTTCTTGTGTCTACCGACGATCTTGGTACTGTTGATAAACTTCATAACGTTCGGGAGATAACTATACTATCAGTCTGAATGTTACTGTGTAACGATTGGAGTACTTAGAGTATCTTGGCGATCTTCTACGTAGACTAATGGTATTGTGTGTATCTATATTTTTTACCTAGTGAACTCCGTTGAGATTGCGAGTTCCATTACTGTTGTCTGAGTAAGTTGTTTATGCATCTCTGTTGGATTGTGCTCACGCACTGTGTATTACGACTTCTTGAACATTTTTGGTCAAGAATTGGTGAAATCCGAGCAACTTTGTTAGTGTTCTGATATTCGGATCTACACTGTGTTGTTGTAAATATTGGAATCTGTCTGCCTGCGGCAAAGTTAAGTGCAGTAAGGATCTGCTAAGTTGATTACTGAGTTTCTAGTACTGTGTGTTGGACTCTCAAATTCTCTGCGTTACGGTGTTGTTTGATCGTTGAACCTGTTCTGTGAAGTTGATCGAATACTCTTGTTTCTGGTAATTCCAGTAAGTTTATGCGTAGATGCAATATGGCATCTTAGTGCATTTGGTACGTTTGGTTGAGCTAAGACTGTGATGGTAAATTCTCAGTACGGCAATTCGATAGAGTTCTCAGCATTATTACAGTGCTGAGTGTGAACAGTACCTTTGGGAACTAAGTACAGGGCCTCTGTATAACAGACCCCTACCACTCCCAAGAACCCCCCCAAGAGTCGGTTAAACGCCCTTCTGATAGTTAGAACGAAGTGTTTAACATTTAACAGTATTGTCACCTGTTTGAACTGTATGTCCATTCACCTTTACTTCCATATCAGTCATCAAGGATATATTGCCACTTAGATGATTACTACATCCTGAGTCAATATAAGACACCCTTTGGTCTTCTCCTACTGCTTCATGAGTTGCATTCAAGATGAGAGTCATGTCATCCTTTTGATCTGATGCATAATTATAATAATTGTTGTTGTAGGACTGAGATTGAAAACTTCTTCCACCTCCTCTAGCATATGATGTCCTACCACCTCTTCCTCTGAAGTTGCCTCTTTGGTTTCTGCCTCCTCTACCTCTTTGATTAAAACTCTGATTATTGCTTCCACCATTTTGATTATTATACCAACAATCATTTGCCAAATGATTGGTTCTGCCACAAATCCAACAAGCTTTAGTATTATCTTTGTTCTTACCTCCTCTTCCTTTACCTCTGAAGTTCATCTTTCCTTTTGTAAAGTTAGCTTGACTTGAAGATCCTTCATCATCAGTTGAATGCTTCCCTTTGCCATTCTTTTTCTTGTCCTTGGAGTACATAGCTTGACTTGCACTCCTATCATTATCTCCCTTAATGTCCTGCTCAAAAGTTAGCATGTGGCCTAGCAATTGATTAAGATCAGGAGTAAAGTGATCAAGTGACAATTCTATGGACAATATGAAAGGCTTCCACTTCTCATCTCCTCTTAGACCTGTAAGTATTTGCCTTACCAACTTATCTTCTTCAATGTCTTCATCTACAGCTCCCAAGCTATCTGCAATATCCTTCATCCTTGCCACATAATCAAAAATTGATTGTGAGCTCTTCTTCTTAAAAGTTGTAAACTCTGCCCATAATGAAGACTTCCTTGACTTGGCTGTGTTTTGGAAATGCTCTTCCAAAGCATTCCACACATCTCTTGCACTTTCCAATCCTCTGATGTGAGGTAGAAGATAATCATTTACAGCCATGTAAATGATGCTCCTAGCTTGTGCATCCTTTCTCATCCAGGTCTTCAAATCTGCAAGCTCTTCCCTAGTTGGAACACTAGGATCTGCAAACTCAGGCTTTTCTTCTTCTCCTGTAATGAATGCCATCAAATCTTTGCTCATGAGGTATGCCTCCATCCTCATGGACCAAGCTGGATAGTTCTCCCTATCTAGCTTATCAATCTGCAAGCTTTCTCCCATCTTTTGATCTTCTGTATCTGCAATTACTATGATTTATGATAGTAAAGTGTACCTTTGATATGAAACTTCAATCCTTTTTTGATCCTTCAAACTCATGCTTTGTACTTCTGCATGTTATCTTCAAGAATTTTTCCTTGTCCACCTTCAATTAGAAGAAACTTCAATATCTGCAACAGTCGGGACTTCCAATGCCTTTAGTTCACTTGTATTGCACCTTCAGCTTTGATACCACTATTGGAGACTTTTTAATCTCCAAAGGCTTGATCTATACTGATCTAAGAACACCTCTATATCAGTTATAGACCAAACTTTACACAAATGTTACTTTGATTTACCAAATCATTCATGAACAATTCTCTGAGTGAGAATTTTCCTTCTTCAGGAAGTCTGCTTCAAAGATTGACTTCATTACCTGTAGATATCTTCAGATTTCTTCAATCTAATGATATACATACCTTCAACTACCTTTGTGCAATCATATCAACCATTAGTCCTTCAAAAGAATCACTAAAACTTCAATTTGATCCTTAAGATCAAAAGTATGTCAGAAATTGTCTTCCTGAATAAGCGACTTTGACATAGGTAACTTCTAAGGTTGATTTCTCATAGCATAGATCCCGTTTTGCTAAATGCTTTTAGCCATAGCTTCCTTACCTTCTAACTTAGATTTTGAATGCTGAATCATAAAAAACTTTACACTGTGCACTGAGATCTAAGCAAAACATTGACACGAAAAAGTGTGCGACTCTGAGAGATTTTTCTGCAGACTTTACATACACATGTTCCTAATGATCATACTCACAGCAAAAGAGGAATTAGACCATGAAACTTTAAACATAGCTTCACTAGATTCTAGATTAGATGTGTACAAAAGGATTTCTAATCCACATGATCAGACTGAGAGAACTCAGAGAAAAACTCGTCGCTAATTTTCTGAGAAAGACTCTCTACACATCTACCACAATGACACTTGTCTTCTAATGACTCTCTCTCATGTATTTCCTTACATCATTGACTTATATACATATGGTTCTAGACTTATCCCGTGGCTATTACATTACTCCTTATCATCCTAAGGATTATCTAAACTCATAATACAAGAATTTCCACCTATAATGTACATATGTATACAAGCTATCATTGTGAGATCTCTTCACTTTCTCAAGTGTCTTCTTCCACTTCAATCTGATCATGAGCTTGCTTCAAACTCTTTGTAATCACCAATTTGTGATTGGTTTGTTCCAACAGGTTCAAGGGGACCTTATGAACACATTGTGAAATTCAAGCAAGTACTACATGCAAAACATGTGGTTGATTCTTTTTTCCAATATGAATTTTTCAACCTCACCCTTAGGGGAACAACTTTGACTTGGTTCCAACCTTTAGACCCCAATCCTTTTGCAAATATTCACTACAAGAAATACGGTTGCATTGCATCTTCAAAACAAGAAAGTTCAGTAGCTTGTATTACCTTTGTCATGTAGGCACAATGACGAGCCATGTAACTATCATATGTCAAATCATTGCACTCAATTCCGTATCCTCCTAGCTCTTCTTGGTCATGGGTCACTTCTCCTTGTATCATCTCCATGATCCTTTCTTACTCTTGGAGTCTTCATAGAGGGCAATCCAAGCTCCTCATCAAGACTCTTTTCCGAACCGCTTGAATCTCCATCAACACCTTCAAAACCTGCACATGTTGTATGACTAACAGAAAGCTTTTCTTTACCTTTCTTGGATGTATTTGATGAATTTGTTGGACTCAAATTTCCACGCAATCTTCCACTCCATGGATTTGAGTTGGAACTATTGCTAGGTGATGTATCTGATCCACTCAAAGCTTGAGATTTTGCACTTGATTTTTCAGCATTTTCTTTGTAATTTGGTTCAAGATTCAGTCCTTTGGCATCTGCATAGAAGCTTGACATTTCATCAAATACCACATCTTTTCTCACCTTCACCTGTCATGTGAGTGGGTTATAACATTTATATCCCTTTTTCTCTAGGGAGTATCCAATGAAGACACACTTTTTTGCTTTTGGATCAAGCTTCATCCTCAATTCATCTAGAACATGTGCATATGCAATACAACCAAAAACTTTCAGATGTGATAAGTTTGGCTTTTTACTTGTAAACTTCTCTTCAGGTGTAACTTGATGTACAACAGCAGTCGGAGTTTTATTCATGATGTATACAACAATATGAACAACGTCTGCCCAATAACAATGAGGCATATTCTTCTTAGCCATCAAGGCTCTTGCTATTTCTGCAATATGTCTATTTTTGCATTCAACAAAGCCATTCTGTTGTGGTGTGTAGCTGCATGAAAACTGATGCGGAATTCTATGATTTTTTAGAAAATTGTTGAACTCATTTGACATGTATTCACCTCCTCCATCAGATCTTAATGTTTGAATATACTTCCCTATCTGCTTTTCCACCATAGCTTTAAAAATCTGGAAGTGAGTGAACATCTCACTCTTCTCTTCCATGAAATATACCCACAGTTTTCGTGTATGATCATCAATGAAAGTAACATAAAACCTACAACCACCCATAGATGTGGTCTTTGTAGGACCCCAAACATCTGTATGTACTATTTCTAGTATGTTCTCACTAACATGCTTGTCACATGGAAATGATGCTCTTGACTATTTTCCAAATTGACATGCTGCACATACCTTTTGCATCTCTGCAACCTTGAAATTTGGTAGTCCATGGACAATCTCTATTGACTACATCAAGTTCAGCCTTTGCAAGTTTGCATGTCCAGTCTCTTTGTGCCAAATCTCTATATCAGAGATGACTCCTCCACCTTTTGCAAACATAGTTTCATTCATTTCACGAATTTTCACATTTAAGGTGAACATCCTACCCACTTTGTTTCCTTTGGCAATCAATCTTCCATCCTGTTTGTATTCTTCTACATATAACCCATGAACATTGAACCTGACTTGTAATCCTTGGTCAACCATTTGTCCAACACAAACTAGATTCTTTGTTATATTTGGAACATGCAGCACATCAACAAGATGTTTTACCTTCTCATCCTCCATAGACAATTTTGTTTCCTGTATGCTCAATAGGGTATGATGTGTTATCACCTGTTTCAACATATCCAGGAATTGGCAATTTTTGCAAAGTACTTAACCATTCCGCATGACTGTTCATGTGATTTGAAGCGCCTCGAATCAACATACCAGACATTATCATTCAATTTTGAAACACCAGCAGACATCGTATTCATCATGTGATGTTGAACCATGAAAAACTTCTCACAATCATCTACACTTGTGGATGCATAGTTGTTTTGTTGCCGTCTGTTATTTTGATTCTTCAACCTGCAATCACGTTCAAAGTATCCAGGTTTACAACAACTCCAACATCCTTTATTGTCATTACCTGAATCATTTCTTTGGAAATTTTTGTGACCTCTTTGGCTCCCCTTGCCTCGAAATTGTCCTCTTTCTCCTGCATGATTCTGTTGTTGACCTTGTTCTTGGTTACTATTTCCTCTTCCACTTCCAAACCCTCTAACTCTGCCTCTTCCTCTACCAGAGTAGAATACCTACTTAGAACTAGGCTTTCCTTGGGAGTTTGAATCCTCACCAAGATTCTTTTCTTCAATAATTAGCATGGATACCAAATTAGCAAAATTTGGAATATTTTCTTTGGTCTGTATAGAAGTTCTCAACTGCTTATATGCAGCTCCGAAACCACGAAGGAACACTTCCACCTTATTATCATCATCTACATTCACGCCAATAGATGCAAGTGAATCGCATATGCTTTTGATTTTCAGGGTGTACACACTTACCGACATGCCATTCTTCTCCAATGCATGTAGCTCATTCTTGAGTTGCAATTTTTGTACCTTTGTGCTTAGCTAACACAGGCTGAGGCCTTTGCTGGGTTTGGTAGGGCTACTGATAGGGTTGTTTGTTGGAGCAGAACAATCAACAATTAGTGATTACATAAAATCTAGAAGTGGAAAGATGAATGAAAGATTGAAGATTAGTGTCAAGGAAAAGAGGAGATTCAGAAACAAAGTTCTTTTGTACATTAGTATTGTAAATATTTCAATGTATTTGGCAAAATGACGAGTTAGACTCGTATATATATATATATATATATATATATATATATATATATATATATATATATATATATATATATATATATATATATATATATATATATATATATATATATATATATATATATATATATATATATATATATATATACATGCTCATAGTCATGAGAGAGATATAGAAGAGATAGAGAAGACAATAGATGTGAGGAATAGAAGAATAGGAGAGAATGAGATGAACATTATGTATGTCATCCATCAAATGTATGAAGATTCATGAGAAGGAAAAGTTTTCAGAGAATTGCACGTCGATCTTTTCTCTGATTCTCCTTCTGTGTTTAATCTTTTGAGAAATCCTTTTGTACATGTCTAAATCATAGTTAATCTATCTATGGTTAAAGTTTGAGAGTCTAATTGCAAACAGGCTGAGAGAATTTTGAATAGGAACATTCATATGTAAGAAAGTTCTGAGTGTCTTCTGAAACAGGCGCAGATTCGATGATCAAAGAAATGGACAGTGCTCAGTGTATAGTGTAAAGTTTTACACAAATGAGGATTCAAAATTTAAGTTGAGAGGTAAGCCATCTATGGCTAAAAGCATTTGCTTAAACGGGTTCTAGTTTTGGAGAACCATGTCTTAGAAGTTGCAGGTGTCAAAGTCGACATTACAGAGAGACAGTTTCAGACATAGGTAAACTGTTTGAGTCATATCTCTCAATCTACTCGAGCATTTGAAGTATTTTAACTTGGAGAAGGTGCGCAAGCTCTAGGAGACACATTCTACAAAGTTTCATCAGAAACTTTACACAAATGATTAGTCAATGATTGATTAATGTGTAGCAGACTTTCTTGAGAAACAAGTTTCTTCACAGTGAGCTACTTTCTTGATAGTTTGGTACTTGTCTTCCAAAATTGGTTGGAGTTTATAGTTGTTCTTGATATAGAGGTGGTCTAACATCAAGAATAGCTTTTTCTTTTGGAGATTAACACTCTCCATCAGTGGTATCAGAGCAGGTTGTATCAAAATTGAGGAAAGGAAGACCCCGACTGCTGCAGACATACAACTTTTACATCTTTGAGGTACAAAAGGATAAAGTGTGAAAGAAAGATTGAAGGAAGACACATAAAGGTTATCAAAAGGATTAGAAGGAGTAATACTCGAAGTCAAGGTACATTCATTCCTTATAAGGATTAAAGATTTGAGATTACAGGTGAAGCAAGGATGGGAGATAGTCTCCAAATTGAAAAGTTGGATAGAGAGAACTATCCAACTTGGTCTATGAGAATGGAAGCTCATCTTATGAGCAAAGATCTGATGGGATACATAACAGGAGATGAAGAAAAGCCAGAGTTCAGAGATCCTAGTGTTCCAACTAGGGAGGAGCTTGCAGATATAAAGATTTGGATGAAGAAGGATGCTCAAGCAAGGAGTATAATCTACATGGCAGTAAATGATTACTTGCTTCCTCATATCAGAGGACTTGAAAGTGCAAGTGACATTTGGAATGCTTTGGAAGAGCATTTTCAGAATACAACCAAATCAATGAAAGCTTCATTATGGGTAGAGTTTACTACCTTCAAGAAGAAGGCTTCACAATCAATATCTGATTATGTGACAAAGATGAAAGACATTGCTGATTCCTTTGGTGCAGTTGATGAAGATATTGAAGAAGATAAGTTGGTGAGACAAATTCTCACAGGACTTAGAGGAGATGAGAAGTGGAAGCCTTTTATTTTATCTACAGAACTTTCATTAGATCATTTCACTCCTGATTTGAATCAATTGTTAGGACATATGCTAACTTTTGAGAATGATATCAAAGGAGATGTTGATAAGAGTGCAGGACATGCAATGTATTCTAAAGACAAGAAGAAAGCTAGCAAAGGAAAGCAACAATCAGTTGAAGATGAAGGTACTCCAAGCCAAGCAAACTTCCTTAGAGGAAGAGGAAGTGGCACGAGTAGAGGAAGAGGCAGAAATAACAAAGATAATGTCAAAGCTTGTTGGATATGTGGTAAGAACAATCATCTATCTCATGATTGTTGGCACAATAATCAAAGCAATGGTAATTTTAATCAGAATTTTAATCAAAGAGGTAGAGGTGGAAGATATCAGAGAGGAAACTTCAGAGGTAGAGGTGGTAGGAATTATTTTGGAAGAGGTGGAGGAAGAAGCTTCCAAAATCAATCCTATAATAATACCTACTACAATTATGCATCAGATCAGAAAGAAGATTCGACTCTTATTATGAATGCAACATGTGAAGCCTCACATGAAGACATGAGAGTGTTTTATATTGACTCAGGATGTAGTAATCACCTGAGTGGAAATATTGCTTTGATGACTGATTTAGATCATAATACAATTAATCATACAGTTCAGACAGGTGATAATACAAAGCACAAAGTAAAGTCAATTGGTTCAGTCAAAGCTAAAGATGGAAGCACTCTCTTGAGTAAGGTTCTGTATGTTCCTACAATTCCTAAAAATCTGATAAGTGTAGGACAAATTGTGGAAAAAGGATATGAGGTAAGGTTCACTAATGATAGAGTTTATGTAATGAATTCAGTGATTACTTGTGGAATGCAGGTATAAAGAGAGAGGTGACTTGCAGGTACTCTCCTCAACAAAATGGGGTAGCAGAAAGAAGAAATAGAACTCTTGTTGAGTTTGCAAGATCTATGATGAAGGAGAAAAATTGTCCTAATTATTTGTGGGCTGAGGCTGTAAATACAGCCACATACTTGGTTAATAGGTTACCATGTAAAGCCTTGCAGGGTATGATACCATATGAAGCTTGGTGGGGTAAGAGACCTACCTTGGATCATTGTAGAATATTTGGATGCTTGGCATATGCATATGTGCCATCTCAATTGAGGCATAAATTGGAACCTAAAGCAGAAAAGTCTGTATTCATTGGTTAAGATGACAAGCAGATGGGTTATAGATTGTGGAGTCCATCCACAAAGCAATTCCTTGTGTCTAAGGATGTTACATTTGATGAGCAAGGTACTTGGTATGCAGGTACACTTAATAATCATGCAGATGTTGAAGAAATTGTGAATCAAAGGAAAGGTAAATCAAAAGTTCAAATATTTGATGAAGGTGAGAATAGTGAAGTACAGGTTGAAGTTGAAGAAATGCCAAGATTTGATCCAGAATGTGATGAACCAGAAACTTCAAGAAGTGGAGAAGTCAGAAGGTCATCTAGGCACAAATGGCAACCTACTAGGTATAGCTATGATACTTCATTCTTGACTACTAAAGACTATGCTTACATGTTAAAAGCAGATGAAGATCCATCCACATATGATGAAGCCAAAGGGAAGAAGAATTGGGAAAAAGCTATGAAAGAGGAATATGATGCATTGATGGAAAATGAGACTTGGGATTTGGTTCCTAAGCCAAATAGTCAGAAGATCATTGGATGTAAATGGGTATACAAAACAAAAAGGTTTGCAGATGGAAATGTGTCTAGGTACAAAGCTAGGCTTGTTGTGAAGGGATATGCACAAACATATGGTGTGGACTATGATGAAACTTATAGTCCTGTTGCAAAGATGACAACCATAAGGACTCTCATAGCAATTGCTGGTTGCAAAGGTTGGAAATTATCTCAATTAGATGTTAAAAATGCATTTTTGAATGGTTATATTTCAGATGAAGTTTACATGGAGCAACCAGATGGTTTCAAAGATCAAGTGTATCCAAATTATGTGTGTAAGCTCAAGAGAGCTTTGTATGGGTTGAAGCAGGCCCCAAGGGCTTGGAATTATAGGCTTGTAAAGTTCTTAAAGGCACTTGGATTTCAAGCATCAAAGGCAGATAGTAGCTTGCTAGTCAAAGCAAGTGAGGATGGATTTATTTATGTTTGTATTTATGTTGATGACATAATACTTACAGGAACAGATGACAAAGGCATACACATGATTAAGAAACAGATGGAGAAAGAATTCAAAATCAGTGATTTGGGAAATTTTTCATTCTTCTTGGGAATGGAGATTTCATATACTCAGCATGGAGTATATGTAACTCAAGAAAGGTATCTGAAAAATTTGCTAACCAAATTTAAAATGGAAGATTGCAGGATAGCACCAACTCCAATGGAAGTAAATTATAGGTTGACTAGATATGGAGGAGAAGAATTCAAAGATATGAAGCTCTATCAGAGCTTGGTGGGTAGCTTGATTTATGCTACATTAACAAGGCCTGATTTATCATATGCAGTTGGAGTTCTATCTCAATTCATGCATTGCCCCAGAAAGGAACATTGGATTGCAGGACAAAGAGTACTTAGGTACATCAAGGGCACACTTAAAGAAGGTCTGTATTATGGATATACTTCAGATACAAGAGTCAAAATATACAGTGATGCAGATTGGGCAGGTAATTCTGATGATAGAAGATCAACACATGGATATTTGTGTTATGTGGGAGACAAGCTAATTTCATGGTGCTCTAAGAAGCAACATACAGTTGCTCTATCATCTACAGAAGCAGAATACAAAGGCATGGTGGAAGCTGCAAAGGAAGTAATATGGCTAAAGACACTTATGAAGAGTTTTGATGTTGTTCATAGTACTCCTATCATTTGTGGAGACAATATGAGTTCTTTATACTTGGCAGCAAATCCTGTGTTTCATGCTAGAACTAAACATATTGAAATTCAGTATCATTTTTTGAGAGAGAAGATTATTGATAAAGAAATTGAAGTCATGCATACTCCTACAAAAGATCAACTTGCAGATATGATGACAAAAAGTTTGGATGGACCAACGTTGCAGAGATTTAAAGATATGGCAGGGATAAAGAAGATGCAGGTAATCACAATTGATGATTGAGGGGGAGCTGTTGGAGCAGAACAATCAACAATTAGTGATTACATAAAATCTAGAAGTGGAAAGATGAATGAAAGATTGAAGATTAGTGTCAAGGAAAAGAGGAGATTCAGAAACAAAGTTCTTTTGTACATTAGTATTGTAAATGTCAATGTATTTGGAAAAATGACGAGTTAGACTCATATATATATATATAGAGATACATGCTCATAGTCGTGAGAGAGATATAGAAGAGATAGAGAAGACAATAGATGTGAAGAATAGAAGAATAGGAGAGAATGAGATGAACATTATGTATGTCATCCATCAAATGTATGAAGATTCATGAGAAGAAAAAGTTTTCAGAGAATTGCGCGTCGATCTTTTCTCTGATTCTCCTTCTCTGTTTAATCTTTTGAGAAATCCTTTTGTACATGTCTAAATCCATAGTTAATCTATCTATGGTTAAAGTTTGAGAGTCTAATTGCAAATAGGCTGAGAGAATTTTGAATAGGAACATTCATATGTAAGAAAGTTCTGAGTGTCTTCTGAAACAGGCGCAGATTCGATGATCAAAGAAATGGATAGTGCTCAGTGTATAGTGTAAAGTTTTACACAAATGAGGATTCAAAATTTAAGTTGAGAGGTAAGCCATCTATGGCTAAAAGCATTTGCTTAAACGGGTTCTAGTTTTGGAGAACCATGTCTTAGAAGTTGCAGGTGTCAAAGTCGACATTACAGAGAGACAATTTCAGACATAGGTAAACTGTTTGAGTCATTTCTCTCAATCTACTCGAGCATTTGAAGTATTTTAACTTGGAGAAGGTGCGCAAGCTCTAGGCGACACATTCTACAAAGTTTCATTAGAAACTTTACACAAATGATTAGTCAATGATTGATTAATGTGTAGCAGACTTTCTTGAGAAACAAGTTTCTTCACAGTTAGCTACTTTCTTGATAGTTTGGTACTTGTCTTCCAAAATTGGTTGGAGTTTATAGTTGTTCTTGATATAGAGGTGGTCTAACATCAAGAATAGCTTTTTCTTTTGGAGATTAACACTCTCCATCATTGTTGGGGTCTGCCATATTGCTATGGTGGGTACTGGTTCTGGTATCTTCCTTGTTGAGGGTATGGCTGAGGGTAGGTTTGCCTCACTGCTTGCTTGTTGTATGGGCAATCTTGTGCGGTGTGATTAGTGTATCTTTGTTCTATGGTGCAGTATTGGCTACTAGGATTTACTTGGGGTTGAGCCATGATGGGACATACGTTCACCATATGGTCACCACCACAGGTATAGCATCTCTTCGCTGGGGCAAACCTTGGTATTTGTTTACTGGACACTCCTAGCTTCTGAGCTACTTTCTCGGAGAGCTCCTCAATAGATGTGGATTGCATGGAAGAGAGGCTAGTAGAACTATCTAAATCTTTGTAGATTTTTGAAAGCTCTAGTTCCTCCCCTAGGTTATCCTCGATGTCGATGCACATCCGCACACACTCTTCTATGGTTCTAGGGTCCTTTAGGTACACATATGATCTCAACTTGGTGCTCAACAATCCATCTAGGAATAAAGCCTGTTGCTTGGCTGGTGTGGGTAACTCAGGAATAGGACATCTCTCTAAGTATTGCCTAAATCTTCTTCCTGCAAGTCTAACCGTCTCTTGGGGGGTCTGCTTGAAGCTATGAATCAGTGAGCAAGTATTATGCCTTATGCCACTCTTAGAGAATTCGGTAATGAATGCCTCTAGAAGTTGGTCTATGTTCCTGAACTGTCTCTCATTTAGAGGTTGAAACCATGTAAGGGCTGTGTTCCTAAGGGTTAGACCAAAGGCATTGTACTGCGTGAATAGGTCCTCGACTTGTTCAACTCTCAAGACTTGTCTAAATTCAGCCACATGATCATATGGATCTCCACTGCCATCGAAATAATTCTTCATGGATTTAACTATCTATGTAGGTCTCAAAGTCCTCATGTGCTCTCTAGGTCTTGGTAGATGGAATTCATCGGCATTTCGTTGGTTTCTTGTGGCTCTAGGTCTCTCAGTTTCCATTCTATCCGTTTCTGTTCTCGTTCTTTCTCTTCCCAATGGGTTGGTGAAACTCACTTCTCGCCTATCTCTACTTCTGTCCCTTTGAGCTCCATGAGCTTGGGATGTTCCCACTCCTGGGTAGCCAAAAGAGACATTAGGTCTTGATTGGGGGAAAACAACTTGATCCTTCCAAGTGTAGGCATGCCTACCGTGCTCTGACCACAAAGATTCTTTTTGAAGTATTGTCTAGGTAAGTCACTTTGCAAGGGCTATCAAGATCTTTGAACTCATAGACTGTGAGTGCTCCAACCTCAATTGGTTGATCAGGCTTATACCTCCAAAAGGCTTCATCAGTCTCTCGATTTAAAAGCAGGTCTATGCTCTTATTGTCCTGGGGCACCCACTCTGGTCTGATAATTCTAGTGAGCACTGATTTGCCTCGAGGGGTTTTAGGCTCTCCACTTAAGTTCCCTTGCTCTAGGTCACCTATGTCCGTCTCTGGGATCACATTTCCGAATTCATCTGTCTTATCTGGGTGGCTGGTGACTACGTATATGGTTCCCTCTTTGTCTAGGTATGCTCCATTTTCAAACTTGACAGCTGGGTGTTCAATTCCAATGGGTTGGTCAGGGTTTTTAATTTGGACCATGGATCTTCCTAGGCCATCCTCATAGATGCAAGCACCTAATCCGTTGGTCCTAAGGTATTCGAGTTGCATCTTGTAAGGGCCTTCTACCCTTTGTAAATATGGCACACCGGAACTCCCTGTGGGTATCTCCATACCATGAGACATCTCAGATTTGCTAGTTTCAGAGCTAGGGTAGTGTGAATGATGGCTCAACTGCTGGGCCCAAGACCTAGCAGTATGGTTGACACTAGCCTCTGAAGACCTAAGACTTTGTCTATCTATCCCTAGATGTCGTCTTGATCTAAGGTTCATATGCCCTAATGAACAATCCCTATTTTTACCCAAGGTACAACCTCGTTGCAGATCTCTTTATAACAGTCACTTGGTTCTTTTTTAGTTGATTATCGTGTTTATGATCTTGTCTGATATCACGTCGTCAGGAATACTTGAGTTAATTTCCGCACTTTAGTTTGTTCGTACTACGTTAACTCCTTTTCTTTTTAAGTTATCAATTGCAAAGAGACTATCTTTATGCTTGAACTTGAGTATTTAATAGTCTTCAACTTGACAGATTCCTTCGTCGCCCTAACTTACTTCTAGCACTATTCGCACTTAGCCTGAGCTAGGAATCGACAAAGGGAGTTGAGAATAATCCAACCTCACTTGCTGATCCCTTGCTCTTTGGTGCTCAAGAACCCCATTCTCAAGCTTGCAGAATGCCCTCTAGTGCTCTCAATGGACCTGTAAAAGTCCCAAAGTTAGCTCAAGACTTACATTCAAATGACTTAACAAATCACTTCCATTCATGTAATTCAGATACCAATTTGCACTATGTCTTTATGGAAAACAATTTTGGAGATCCCTTAGTTTTGTTCCCCCTGGGTATGGTCAACTTAAAAATACTATATCTAATTATCCTGATATTAATTTTACCATAACCATTGATAGTAGTCCCCACGAGCTTTCCAATGAGCCTAAGATCACTCCGAACGGATTTCGAATGAGGAAGTTATGACAGTTCAGGGTTCTGGGGTTAAAACATGGTTCAAACAGGCTAACACTTCACAGGATTTTTCTCGAAACACACGTGTAGGGACCTCAAAAAATGCTAATTGATAGACAAATATGCCCAAAATTACCCCCAAAATTTGGAACAATAAAACCCTAAAATTTTAGCCGAAAAAGCTTATCAATTGCGATCGACAGGTCTGTCAATCGCGATTGACACAGGTGTCCGTCGGGCCTGTCGATCGTGATCGACACGTCAACCGCGATCGACGGTGTCAATCGCGATCGACACTTTTTCCGCAATTTTCGCCATGATTTCAGTCAATCGGGGATGTGTCCATTGCGATGGACACGTGGCAACGCGAGTCTTTGAGTCAATCGTGAAATTTCAGTCGGTCGTGATCGACGGTGTCGGTCGCGATTGACTGAGTCCTACATGGTAGTCCGTCGGGGTTTGTCAGTCACGATTGACAGAGTCTGTTGGCTTCGATTGACACAGTCTGTCGATCGTGATCGACAGTATTGGTCGCGATTGACAGAGAAACACGGAATTTTTTTACTGTGATTTGTGGTTTGGTGCACTTTGTTTTACCAAAAGATGAACTTTTCTGTCGATCGCGATCGACAGATGTCTGCGACATAGAGACAGGGCTGAGCTTTTCCATACTTGCGCAACCTGATGGAGATGATGATACCGCGACAACCTACAAGATCACTCAAAAAACATGCAAAAATAGCGCACACAAATCGCTCTCTCGCTCTCTCTCACAAGTGGAATGAGGGAAATGGATGAGAGAAGGTGATATGATCAAAAACTAAAATTTTTTGCGATGATGGAGATGGAGGTGGGAGATGGTGAGGATGATGATGGTGATGATGATGATGAAGTAAGAAAGAGAAAAATAAGGAAAAGTAAAGAAATTACCTACAATGCCAATGTCACAACTCTACGTCTTACCATCACACGCTCGTCCTCAAAGCTCGATCCCTGGCAACGGCGCCAAAATTTGGTGTAGCTCAGCGATGAGTAGCACCTCCTTTAATGTCAATCCGGGAAGACGTGAGGATGGTATGAAGACCTCGAACAAGTGATGGCACAAGTGTGTGAGTGAGAAGCACACTAACATGCACACACATACACACACAGGTGCACACACGGCAAGAACAAAGAGAGAGAGACAATGGAGTTCTTTAGATTACTCAAAAGTGCTCTTACAAGTTCAATTCTACAACAAGCTAACCTCAAAAATGAGCTCTCTAGCTCTTTTTATAGTTTTTGACTAGCTTTGGCACTGTCTAGACCTAGTGTCCGGCCTAGTTAAAAATTGTTGGTGCATTTTGCCCAAGCCTACATGCTTGATATTCTTAATATTATCCTCATTTGTAAGTCACATGAGTAGTCATGTGAACACCTCTTGTAAAAGAGTTCATTTTTATCTCTTGTAATTGAAAAAAGAAAAAGGAAAAGGATGGCTTACCTCATGCATGATGTAAAAGCAATTTCGTGGCTCTAACTACCAAAACCCACGATTTTTTGAGCTGAGGGAATATCTCCTAACTTTGGGGATCACTTTTAGGTGGAGCCATTCGAATTCGAATTCAAAACTCCCTCCAAGAATAGCTATAAAAGGAGCAAGAAGGAAGAGGCGATTAGCAAGCCTTGTACGTGACCACTTCATGTCATTTTGTAGAGATTGAAGAGCTTACTCCATAGCTCTATCATTCTACTCCCATTGTGCAAAGATTCATTGCCAATGTGGTTGTAATCATATATGAATTTATACATTTATCATCATTCACTTCTTTGTTTTGTTCTCTGCTATACTCACTTAGAGCAGTACCTTCAGAAGGTCATATCTCGAGTTCTACTAATCTTTTTTCAGTGATTTAACTTGCGTTGGATAGCTCCTACTGTCTACTTTTTAGTTATAAATTTTCAAGGTCATTGGATTACTAGTTTTGGAGATATTGGCATTTTACTACTCACTGGTCTATCTCTACAGAGCCCTGAGAATGGTGGGCATGTTCCAGAAATCGATGAAACTTGTTCTCAGTGCTCAGTCCATCATTTGAAGTGTTTTAACTTGGATTGGGAAGCTTGCTAAGTCTATTTGCTATGTCCAAAAGGAATTTTTCTAATTCCTACCAGGTTGAGAGCACTGTTCATTTTTTCCAGCAGGTGTATGTCCAAAAATAGCAAGTTTTGGGAGCTAGTCATTTCGCAACTAGTCTGTCTTGACTTAAACTTTTGGGATACATGTTCCAAAGTACTTGGCTGATATTTTGGTGGATTTAGGAAGCTTAAAGGGTCTACTAATCAACTCTGAAGTCTCAATTGGCTGGTGTGAAGCTGGTTGTAGCAGCACCTACTCATCTTTGGATTGCATCCACCATCTCTCTTCACAGTGGTATCAGAGCATAGTCAAGCAACATGGGAGATGGATTTCCATCAACAATTGACAA
The DNA here is from genome assembly GCA_020310875.1 of Ceratopteris richardii. Taxonomy (NCBI): domain Eukaryota; kingdom Viridiplantae; phylum Streptophyta; class Polypodiopsida; order Polypodiales; family Pteridaceae; genus Ceratopteris; species Ceratopteris richardii. Next base: position 61,459,033 of record CM035424.1, on the reverse strand, counting down.
ATTGGATCGAAACAACTACCCGGCATGGTCTCTAAGGATGGAGGCTTACCTTCAAGGGAGGAATCTATATGGATTCATATCCGGAGATGAAGCAATGCCAACCATGAGGAACAAAGGGCAACCATCACATGAAGAAGTGGAAGGACTTTCGAATTGGTGTTCGAAGGATGCACTTGCAAGGTCCTATATTCTAAACTCAATCTCTGATTTTCTTTTACCTCATGTCAAGGGATGCAAGACATCAAGAGAGACCTGGAATGCACTTGCTTCTTTCTTCTCTTCCAACACTCGAGCAAGGAAGAACCAATTGTGGATGGAGTTCACAACAATGAAGAAAAGCCCGAAGCAAAATGTGACTAATTATGTCACAAAGATGAAGGAGATTTCCGACCAACTTGGAAGCATTGGAGAGGTAATTGAAGAGGAGCAAATCATAAGACAAATCATGAATGGATGACAAGTGGGAGTCATTCACAACAGCCATGGATTTATACATGGATATGCATGTACCCGACCTCAACACACTCATGGGCCAACTCTTCACTCATGAAGCAAAGACTAGCAAAGGTGGTGAGTCCTCAAGAGGTAATCAAACTTCTGCCTTATATTCTGATAAAGCTAAGGTCAAGGACAAGTCAAAGAATAGGAAGAATGAAGATGAAAGAAGCTCTTTCCAAGCAAACTTTGCAGGTAGAGGAAGAGCTAGAGGAAGAGGCAGAGGTGGAAAGCAAGGCAGGGGGAGATTCCAATCATCTCAACCTTGCAACATATGTGGCTTATCTAACCATACTACTGAAGAATGTTTCAAGAACCCGAGGAACTCAAGAGGAAGAGGATTCAATAGAGGTGGCTATGGATCAAATAGAGGTAGATACAATGGAGGCTACAACAACAACAACTACTACAACAACAATTACAACAACAACAACAACAACAACTATCAAAGTGGCCATAGAGGAAGAAGAGATTACAATAACTATGCAGAGGACCAAAGTCAAGAAGATTCATTATTGATTATGAATCTATCAGCAAAGAAGGGTAAGGATGATGATCACATATTTTACATTGATTCGGGATGCTCGAACCATGTAGCAGGAAATGTGGATTTACTTTTTGATTTGGAAGATCCTCATAACAAGCATGAAGTGCAGACAGGAGATGACACAAAGCACTCAGTGGAGAAGATAGGTAATGTGAAGACATCAGATGGGAATATGAACCTCTTAAGCAAAGTCTTGTATGTCCCTACAATTACCAAAAATTTAATAAGTGTTGGACAGATTGTTGAAAAAGGATTGCAGGTTAGATTCAATAGATTTGGAGCATATGTTGAAGACCCAAGGCAAGGCTTTCGAAGGATTGCCAAAGGAGAAAAGACAGGAAGGCTTTTCACTTTTGAAGTGGAAGATACAAAGAACATAGCTTTGTTTAGCTATGGATCTCAAACTCTAACAGAGTTGGAGATATGGCACAAAAGGCTTGCTCACATTGGTGAGAGGACACTCAAACAGATTTGCAGGGACCAAAGTGTACTTGGTTTGCCTAATATCACAAGGCAACACATGATTTATAAGTGTGAAGCTTGTCAACTCGGCAAGGCTCATAGACAACCTTTCAATAAGAAAGGATATATGTATCAAAATCCTTTGGATCTAGTGCACACGGATGTGTGGGGTCCAAGTAAGGAGCCATCTATATCAGGCTCAAGATATTATGTGTCTTTCATAGATGATTGTAGCAAGTGGACCATTCTGTTTTTCATGAAGCACAAGGATGAAGTGTTTAATTGCTTTAAGAAGTATATTGCTCTTGTTGAAAATCAAACAGGTAGGACTTTGAAAAGACTCAGATCAGATGGTGGAGGAGAATACTTCTCTTCTGAATTTGATGCCTTCTTGCATGAAAGAGGCATTAAAAGGGAAGTCACTACAAGGTATACACCCGAACTCAATGGTGTAGCAGAGAGGAGGAACAGAGCTATTGTCGAAGCTGCAAGGTCCATGCTCAACGAAAAGGGATTGCCAAACTACCTATGGGCAGAGGCTGTGTCTACAGCCACATATCTCATAAATAGACTTCCATCTAAGTCACTAGATGGAACCACTCCATATGAAGTATGGAATGGAAGAAGACCTAGTCTAGAGCATTGTAAAATCTTTGGATGCTTAGCCTATGCTCACATTCCTTCTCAAGTAAGAGGGAAATTGGATCCCAAGGCAGAGAAGTGTGTATTTATTGGTTATGACCAAAACCAAAAAGGATATAGATTGTACAATCCAACCAATAAAGGATTTTCTGTGAGTAGAGATGTAATTTTTGATGAAAACAAATCATGGTTTGATGATGACAGGAAAGTGAAGCTGCCATATGACTTGGATGAAGATTTTCCATCACTTCAACCAAAGGAGCCAAAGAAGATTGAAGAAAGTGATTCGGAGATTGACCTAGAAGACTTGGAAAGACTAAAGCTATGGAAGAACAAAGGTAAAGCAAAGATGCAGGATGCTACATATGGACCTGAGAGCTCACATCAACCACTTAGAAGGTCTTCAAGGGAGAAGAAGAAACCAGAGAGGTTTGGTTATGATACTTCTTTGGTCACCAAGCACTCAATCTACATTGCAAAGGATTCAACCAATGAAGAACCTACCACATTTGAAGAAGCACAAAGCAAGAAAGCTTGGAGAGATGCAATGGATAAAGAAATGGAAGCCTTGAAGGAGAATGACACTTGGGAGCTTGTACCTAACAAGCCATCTATGAAGATAATCGAATCTCGATGGATATACAAAATCAAGAGGAATCCAGATGGAAGTATAAATAGACACAAAGCAAGGTTAGTTGCTGAAGGGTTTGCTCAAACCCATGGTATTGATTATGAGGAGACTTTCTCTCCTGTTGCAAAAATGCCTACAATTAGGGTTCTCATTAGTCTTGCTGCATCTAGAAATTGGAATCTTTATCAACTTGATGTAAAGAATGCTTTCTTGAATGGATGGATTTCTGAGGAAGTGTATATGGCACAACCTCCTGGATATGAGGATGCACATCATCCTAACTATGTATGCAAACTTAAGAAAGCTTTGTATGGATTGAAGCAAGCTCCAAGAGCTTGGAATTTCAGATTGGTGACTTATTTGCAGGACCAAGGATTCAAAGCTAGCAAGGTGGATACCTCTGTGTTCATAAAGAGGAATGGATCTGAAGTGATCTATTTATGTGTGTATGTTGATGATATTATTATCACAGGCAATGATCTTGAAGGAATCAAACAAGTAAAGAGCCAAATGAAGGAGGAGTTCAAAATAAGTGACCTCGGACCACTCACTTATTTTCTTGGATTGGAGTTGATCTACACAGATTCAGGTATATACATCACACAAAGGAAGTATGTCCATGACATGCTCGTCAAGTTCAAGATGGAAAATACCAAGTGTGCAGGTACACCTAAGGAGCAAAATCATAAGCTTAGTGCTTATGAAGGAGAGCCAATTGAAGACATCACAAGCTATCAAAGCTTGGTTGGAAGTTTGAACTATGCAACACTCACAAGGGTGGATATATGCTATAGTGTTAGCATATTGAGTCAGTTTATGCATAAGCCGAGAAGACCACATATGGAAGCGGCCAAGAGATTCCTCAAGTACCTAAAGGGGACCATGAATGAAGGTTTGTTCTATTCATATACTTCAGATATTGAGCTAAAGGTCTACTCAGATGCAGATTGGGCCAGATCTAAAGATGATAGAAGAAGCACATCAGGGTATATATCATTTGCAGGTTCAAAAATCATTTCTTGGTCATTGAAGAAGCAACCAACCGTGGCATTATCTTCTACCGAAGCTGAATATAGAGGTTTGGCTAATGCAACTCAAGAAATCATGTGGTTAAAGTCTTTGTACACAGATCTTGGACTTCATTCTTCAACACCTCATATTTTTGGTGACAACACAAGCTCACTACATCTAGCAGCTAATCCGGTATACCATGCTAGAACCAAGCATATTGAAGTCCACTACCATTATGTAAGGGAGAAGCTATTGAGCAAGGATATTCAACTATCCTATGTCTCTACAGATATGCAATGTGCAGACATGTTGACGAAAGCTCTTGATGGTACGAAGTTAAGTAGATTCAAGTTGATGATTGGCTTGCAAGAAATCAAGGGCAATTGAAGACTTATTTGGAGGCCAAGCATGTTAGGCTTGAGGGGGAGCTGTTGGTGCATTTTGCCCAAGCCTACATGCTTGATATGCTTAATATTATCCTCATTTGTAAGTCACATGAGTAGTCATGTGAACACCTCTTGTAAAAGAGTTCATTTTTATCTCTTGTAATTGAAAAAAGAAAAAGGAAAAGGATGGCTTACCTCATGCATTAAAAGCAATTTCGTGGCTCTAACTACCAAAACCCACGCTTTTTTGAGCTGAGGGAATATCTCCTAACTTTGGGGATCACTTTTAGGTGGAACCATTCGAATTCGAATTCAAAACTCCCTCCAAGAATAGCTATAAAAGGAGCAAGAAGGAAGAGGCGATTAGCAAGCCTTGTACGTGACCACTTCATGTCATTTTGTAGAGACAAGGACTCCTTGGCTTGCACAAAATGGAGCTACAAAAATATGAAATGGTATTTACAATGGCTTTTAGTGATGAAAATCACTATTTTTGTAGGGATTTCTTCTAACAATTTGACATACACTTCCTGAAGCTCCCTACTTGCTCCTTCTTCTTGTGTCTCCACCTCTTTGATGTGCTCCTGTGATTTGTCCTTGACCTTGAGCTTCATGAAAAATGATGGCCTACTTGCCAGATCTTCTTTGACTGCTTGACCCTTCACGTTGGCTCCCTTGTCTGTCTTTGACCGCCCTGACCACTGCCAACAGACCTGTATTCCTTTTGACTTCTAGCTCAAATCTTCTGCTGTTTTGTTTTTTACAGAGGCTTGTACTGTCATTATTGGTGTGCTAGGTACTGAGAGATTTACACTCTTGAGGAGAAGATTCTCTATATCACTTTCTGAATCTAATGAAAATTGTGAGGAATTGGCTATCCCTTGTTTGTCCATTCTATGTTCTTCTAATGCAATTGATTCCTCCTGATTCTTTTCTTGTAATGAAAATTTTATTGATTCCTCCCTCTGTGCATGTTCGATTGCTTTTCCCTTATTCTTTTTGGTTAACTTCTCTCTTTGAACATGTTTTTTCTGAACTTTCTTCTTTACTACCACTGTAGTTCTGGTTTCTGGAGGACCTTGTAATTCCTTAAAATATGCCAGTAATTCCACTTCCTTTTTGACAAACACCTCTTCAGTTTTTCCAGTCATCATTTGATCATGTAGTTCTTCGTAATGTTCCACTTCTTCTTGTATCCAATCAGTTGCTTTACACGAATAATTCTCCAACATCTTCTGATATTGGGCTTCATAGGTTGCCCTTTTATCATTTCCTTGAGTTGGATAAGCATACAACTGTTCCTTACTCGTTTGAGGTGGATGAGGTTCCTTTGAGGACTGTACTTCCTTCTGAGCCGCTTCATACTCTTCTTTTGTTGCTTCTCCCTATTCCAATGCTACTTTCTTGGGATCCAATCTTCTCTTCTTTACTAGAATAACTTCTTCTGATACTCCTTTCCTTTTCCTTTCTGATCCCCTCATGCTTATCTGGGCTTCTACTTCTCTTATGTTCATCATCTTAGAAGGACTTTTAACTCTTGACATCAAAATCCTAAAATATTGAGCTTCTGGAGCCAATTTCAGCTGATCTTCCATTCCTAAAACATGATATATAATTCTGGTTAAAAACTGTGCTCCATTCATAAACTTCCTCTGCTCCCAATGCTTTGCTGCTTCCTTCAATTGGTCATGGATGTAGGGAGTTACATCCATTACTCCAAATGGCTTGGTCTTGTCTTTATTATTGAACATAATCAATGTCACTGGCTTATGTGGCATGGTGTATCTTGGCAACTTTGGAAAACACAAATATTGAAGAAACATCCTGGTAGCATATTCTTCATTCTCTTTTCCTTTGAAATCCACGAATTTGGAATATCCAGCATAAGTTACTTTATTCTTCTTGAAAAAACTATTATCCAATTTGGTTCCCATGGGATAGAATTGAAGAGCTGCCTAGATGTGTTCTGCTTTTATGGTAATCTGTACCTCTTTGTTCTCTTTGTTATTAACTGAACATCTCAAATATGCTTCATTTCCTTTGCCCACTTCCAACAGACTAGACATGACTTGTGCTACTCTCTCAAAATCTATAAAGAAGAGAGGTTCATCCAATAGTCTGTGTAGCCCCACTACTTTCCATCTTTTATAATTTGTTGCACTTTTCTGAAATTTGTAGAATTCCTGACATACCATTGTATACTTATGACCTCCAACTCCTATTGTAAAAATATGCTGCCCAATGATATTAATGGTTTCCTTCAATTCCTTGGCTATCTTCTCAGCTTCTGGGATATCTTGTTCTTCATCAGACTACAGCTCCAGCTTTTCCATTGCTGCTTCACTGTCTAAGAACCAATGTCCTCTTGACAAAGTTACAGAGTCAGCTTTGAAGTCATGAATAGGTAGTTCCTTTGGATTCACCATTCTGGAGAAAATATAACATAACCAAAAAAAAAATTTCCACCCACACAAGAAACATAAAAGAAAACACATTTATTTGAGATAAAAAGATATTGAGAAAAAATAGAAGATAAAATATTAGGTAAACCATGATTTCCTTGTTTGCAACATGGGTTCAATAAAATTTGAAGTGATCATCACATGTGTAGCAAGATGTCTAGTGCACTCCCTTTTTAAATAAGAAAATAATGAATTGAAAAAGATTTTAGACGGATATAAGAAAAAAAATATCCAGAAGAATAAATAATTACACATTGACTGCTTAGTTCTGCTGAATTATAACCTAAATCTTGCTAGGGCTTTATAACTTATGAAAGAGAATTTTTAATGATTTTCCCCAATTTCTAATAATTTTCTTTTTCATCATCTTCTTCCCCTCCTATTCTTTTTCCTAAAAAAAAGAGGTAAAGTATATGGAAATAATTTCAAGAGTGTCTTAAATCCATCTTGATGAAATTTTGAGAATTCAATCATTTGTAGCCCTTCATGCCTCTACACTATTTTTGTATCTTCATGCTTATTTTTTCTCCATTGAAGAAGATTTGATTTTTTCACCCAAGAATACTTGATTCCTGTTTACTTTTTTTTTGAAGTAAAACAATCTGCTTTTGATACATTGTACTTGGAAGTCTTTGGTTTCCATCTCCATTTAGTTTTGGAAAATTTTTTTGATGAACAGTATTTGGATGTACTTTGTTTCCACATCCTTTCTGTCTTGATGCCTAGATGCTTCTGATTATTCCACACTTTCCACCTTTCTTTTGTCTTTTCAACATCTTTGGTTCCTTCAATTTCCTCCTATTTTTGACTGAAGTAGATTTGGTCATGGAGAAATTTTGTTTGTGATTCCTTTGGAGCTTCTAGTGGAAAAATAAATCCCTCCAAATTTGAGTCATAGATATCCTATTGATTTTCTTGTTCTTCATCACTCAATAAAAACATTAAAAACCTTTTGTCATTTATTGTCAATTTAAGCTTCATATTTTCAAAATCCAAAATTACTTTACCTTGCCTGAGCCATGGTTGTCCCAAAATCAATTTCTCAGTCATCATATGATCAGGCCATTCTTCACAATCTATTTTCATATATTCTTCATTGAACTTAACTTTAATAGATTGTGAAGACAAGCTTTGTATTATCTGTCCTTCGAGTGTTTTGATAAATGTTCTACTCTCAGTCCTTTTTATGTTAAAATTATCCAACAAAACTGAACTGATCAAATTAACTTGTGCACCTAAATCTATCAAAACCTTGATTTTTGCATTATGAAGATTCATTGTTATAATAGGCAAATGCTCTCTCACTCTTAAAGGTGTTTCACACAAGAGAAATTCTCTAATCTCCTTGATTTTTCTTCTACTTTCCTTTGCCTCCTGTTGAGCCTCATTCCTAATTTTTTCCTCTTTTTTTTTTCTTGTTTTGAGCTTGATGTATTCTTCTCCATTAAGAAACAGTTAATGGAAGATCATACCTTTTTACCCTACATCCACTTATGAAATTTGGCATGATTTCTCCATCTATATTAGCTAATTGGATAGCTCCACTGTTACTGATTTGGTTGATAATATAAGGTCCATGCCCCTTCTTCTGAAATTTTTTCTGATGTTCCTTCACTGTATATGCCAAAACTAAATCCCCTTCCTGCAAATCTTTTTCTTTAATATGAACATCATGATAAGCTTTCTGCCTTCTTTTATCTGCATCTATGCTCATGATTGCTTGAAGTCTGGAAGCTCCAAGTTTTTCCAATTCCACCACTCTCTCAGATAACTCATGTCCAGTCCACTTGTATTGATTTCCCACCTTCAATGTTGGAATAAGAAATTCTAAAGGCAAAACTACATTTTGTCCATATACCAAATTAAATGGTGTTGTTCCAATTGCAGTTTTTTATGCCACTCTATAAGCCCATAAGACATGAGTAAGTTGCAAATCCGAATCATTCCTATTTGTATTTACGAACTTCGAGAAAACAGTGCAAAGTACCTTATTATTACTTTCTGCTAATCCATTGGCTTGTGGATGATAAGGGGCTGACTTTCCATGACTAATCATGAAATACTCAGTTATGTTTTCTATTATTTGGTTCAAAAAATGAGTCCCCCTATCACTTATCAATTCAATTGGTAATCCAAATCTGGTGATAATATTTTCATAAAGAACCTTGCAGTGGTCTGAGTGTCATTCCTTTTTGTAGCCCTGGCCTCTGCCCATTTGGTCAGGTAATCTGTGGCTACTAGTATATATTCAGCATGAGATTGTTTTGCTGGAGGATGTATAGGTCCAATGAAATCCAACCCCCATTTACTAAATGCTCTTGCTGAAATAAGTGGTACTAATGGCATATTATCCCTTTTATTTGGTTGACTCACTCTTTGGAAAATGTCACATCTTTTCACATATGTTCTTGCATCAGGAAATAGAGTTGGCCACCAAAAACCAGAATATAATATGAGTTTAGCAGTCCTTTCACTTGAAAAATGTCCTCTTGCCACTCCAGAATGTGCCATCTCTAACATTTCCATATACTTATTTTCACGAACACAGATTCTTAAATATCCATCCATCCCTTTCTTGTACAATTGATCTCCTATCAGTTGATACTCTTCAGAAATCATTTGTAAATTCCTTGAGTCTGCACTAGCTCTCACTGGCTCTCCTTTTTTATTTCTTCTCAACTCCTCAATTATGTTTGCACTCCAATCTGGATTTTTCTGAAACCAATACAAAGTTGTAATTTCTGAATTTTGCAAGGATTGGCATTCCCAGCAGTTGGAAACATATTTTTTTGCATCCTGAATCTTATTAGGCCAATGTACCCCCATTCTATTGAGATTGTTTAAGGTAACTATCATGGAAGCATGAGTACAAGGATTCCAACAATGAGCTCTTCTTAAATACTCTTGCTGCTCATCTTCTGGAGTACAATATTCCAATATACCTGTATGATTGAGATGATACAAATGTCTAGCTAGTAGTACAAAATTTCTACCTTGTAATACCAGATGTGTGTTGTTTTCAGGTGTTCTGCAAGGTCCCATGGTTAGCAAAGGTACTAAAGTCATGGCTCATTCAGGAATACTTTCTATTTTGAATAGATATGCATCTAGTAATTCATCATCTAAAGGTGAACTTGGCTCTCTGGTTTGGATTCTAGACAAATGGTCTGCTCTTAAATGAGTTTTTCCTTGTCTGACCACTACTTCAAATTCAAATTCCATTAGTAGGAGGAACCATATGACTATCCTACCTGTATGGCATAGTTTGTTTACCAAATAGAGTAAGGCTTGGTGATCCACAAAAAATTTGAACTTGTTGGCTAAAAGGTAATGTCTATATTTTTTTACAGCAAATATCATTCCCAATCCTTCCCTTTCAGTGGTTGTATAGTTTTTTTCAGCTAAATTCAATTGCCTACTGGCATAAGCAATTGGAAAGTCTAATTTGCTCCCTTCTATTGGTTGTGCTAACACACATCCCAAATATTAATTTGAAGCATCCACATGAACATGAAAAATTTTATTCCATTGTGGGGTTTTTAGAATTGGTGCTGTTACCAAACAAGTTTTTAAAGTCTCAAAGGCTTGGTCACATTCTGTGGTCCACTCAAATTTTGTGATCAATGCATACAAAGGTTTTGCAATGTTTGCAAACTTGTGTACAAATTTTCTATAATACCCACAATGTCCCATGAAAGTTTGAAGTTCTTTTACATTTGTTGGTCTTGGAAGTTCCACTATGGCTTTAATTTTTCTTTCATCTGTTGAAATTCCATTTCTGGAAACTATGTGACCCAACATTCTCCCTTGCCTCAATAAGAACACACATTTTTCTGGATTTAAACATACTCTGTATGTTATACATTTTTTGAATATATTTTCCAAATCTTTCAAATGATCTTGTCTTTTTAATGAAAAAGTGCAAAGATCATCAACATAGATTTCCATTATATTTCTAAGGAATTCTTTGAATATGTGACACATCAGTCTTTGAAAGGTTGTTGGGGCATCGGTTAAACCAAAAGGCATAACCCTAAATGCATAAATTCCCCATTCTGCGGAGAAAGCAGTTTTATGTTGGTCTTCCAAGGCTATTGGCACCTAATTATATCCTGAAAACCCATCCAAAAAGCTATAGACCTCTTTACCTGCGACTCTTTCCAAAAGATGGTCTGTTATGGGTAATGGATAGCTATCCCTTATAGTTGCAACATTCACTTTTTTCAAGTTAATGCATACCCTGAATTTTCCATTTTTCTTAGGTACCACAACTATAGGAGATATCCACTCCGTGTACTCAATCTCATAGATGAAATTTGCAGCCAGCAACTTGTCAACTTCTTCCTTTATTTTAGCAGAGTATTTATCAGTAAATGTATAGTGTCTTTGTTTGCTAGGTTTTGCATCAGGAGTAATAGGAATTTTATGTTTGCAAATATTAGGATCAATTCCTTTCAAATCTTTATAACTGTAAGCAAACACATCTCTATATGTCTTTGCCAATTTTCTCAATGCTTCCTCTTCCTGACTTGTCATGTCATCAGCTATGACAATGTGTCTATCTTCCTCCTCTTCTTGAGTGATCACCACCTTCTTAGTTTGTTCCTCATTATCATATGCCTCCCCCTTTTTCTTTTCTCTTTTTGGTTTCATTTTTAGAAGTAATCTGTCTTCTACTTCATAGGTCTTGAAATTTGAAGGTACATCAAATTGTTGATCTTCTTTTGTTATTTTTTTATTTTTTTCAACTTCTTGTTCTTTTTCTATTTCTTTGTTGTTTATTTTTTCTATATGTTCTTGAGATTTTGTCTTTTATAGCATCTGTAGCTTCAACTTCTTCCAAGAATTGTGTTTTTCCAGTTTTTAAAATTATTATTTCCTCCTGGTCTTCCTCTGTTTTTGACACCTTTATCATTTGTATTCCTATGTGAAAGATATCATATCCTTCTTCATTTTGGAATTGTACTCCCACATATTCATCATTAGCTAGATCCATGGTGGTCAAAATCTGATTCCAACCATAAGGCTCAAACTCTTCATCTTTAAATCTTTGTGGTATATAGCTTTCAACTTGTGATTTCCTTTCTCCTTGACAATCTCCTTTTTTTAACATTCTTTTTTTATCTGTGTGATTCCTTATCACATTACATTTCCAAATTGATGATTGTGTCTCATTCTGATCTTCACTCCCTGATTCTTCACTTAATTCCTGAATTTGATGTACTTTGAACCATTCCTGAGGGGATATATCACAATATTGACCATTTCTTAAATTTACTCTAGTTATCCTTCCTTTGCTTTGAAGATATAAACAATCATTACCCCAATCTTGCACAATTTGCATTTGTCTCATAAATGGTCTTCCTAGGATAATTTCATATGAAGTGGATTGTGGGAATTCAACTATGGGAAAAGTATGCTCTATCTCTATTCCACATATTTCCACAATCACCTTTTCCCATATTCCTAGGGGTTTTTCTATGTGTCCATCTGCAAGTTGTAATCTCATTTTAGTGGGTATTAACTCATTTTTTCCCCATTTCTCCTAGGTTTGTTTAGTCATGATAACCACTCCTAATCCACTGTCTAATATGGCCTTAGCATGATTATTACCAAATTGTATTTTCAAGGTTGAGTTCCCTTCTTCGCCTTCATAGTATCCTCCTATTTTATCAATAGGTATGTACAACAACTCTTCCAATTCATGTTTCTGTGGATCTAGGTTCTTTGACTTTGTTTCCGAATTTTTTATATTGTGTTGTAAGTGAGGATTTTGTTTTACTATCTCCTCCATTGTGGTGTGGTATAAAATTGTACAGTGTTTGTCTAGATTGATTTGGAAGGTTATTTGTGAAATATCTTCCTGATCAAGATGTTTCTTAGTTTCTGTTGCATTTGATCCTTCAACTATTGTTTGATGATTGTCTAGTTCCCCCATTGTGAGTTGTGCTTCCTGTATGATTTGTTTACATCTTTGCATTCTTTCATCCTCTAAATCTGGCATAGGATATGCCATCACATGATTTGAAGGATTTGGTCCATCTTGAATTCTTCCTTTGTATACTTTTATCAGAGTCTTCAGACTTTGTGAAATTTTCTCCTCCTCCTGAGTCTGTGTATTTTGTGGTTGACTATTGTTTGAATGTTCCACAGTCTCTTCTTCCAAACTTTTACCCATTCTCATCTTTCTTTCCCATCTTCCTTTTTGTCTGTTTTTCTTTTCTTTTGAAATTGGAATTTTCTTATGTTCTAGTGTGTGTGTCTCCTTTGTTGTTTCTTGTTGTTTAGCTTGTGCTCTTGTTATAGCATTTATAGTTACTTGATCATGGTCACTCAATTCTTCTTGCTCCATTATGTTAACTGTTTTTAATGGTATGTTACTAGATGTGTTCTGTTGTTTTTGAGGGTTTCTTGGGCGATCCTTTATTAAGTGTTCCCTGCCACAATCCTTGCAATAGGCTCCTTCTATTCTTAGTGTAGGAGGTTGTGGGCAGTCTCTAATGAAATGTTCCCCCTGCATCTATAACAAGTTATCTTTTGGCTTCCTTTGAATTGGGATTTCTGATTGGACATGTAATTATTAGTTATGTACATGAATGTGGTTGTGTCCATTTCAATTCTCCCGTTTCCCAAGTCCAAGGCTTGCAGTTCTGTTTCTCTCTGTTCATATCCTTCCCAATCTTCCTGATATCCTTCATTCCAATGATAATCCTCTCTGTAAGATGATCTGAGTCATGAGATTTCTTCTTCTATTGGTGTGTATTTTACTGGTACTACATTTGTTGGTATGGTTGTTGTCCAAGTACAGGTCTTGGTTGCTCCACAAATCCAGATTCTCTTTGTAAGTTCTGTTGGTTCACATAATCGTTTTCTTTAATGGGTTGTTTATTGTAGAAGCATTCTTCTCTTTGGTTTGTCCATTTTCTTTCTAAGTTATAGTATTTGAGTGTTTTTCTATCTTGCAAATGTTGTGGTTTGTGATAAGGACATTGTTGAACCAAATGACTCTCTCCACAGTTATAGCATTTCTTATTGGTTGCTATCCTGGTGTTTATCAAATTTGTCTTGGTGTTAACTTCTAGGGCTTTAGCAATAGCTTGTGCTAATTCTTCTGCTGGTGGAATTTTATCTTCATTTGTTCTTGGTTGGTCAAATGCTAATAAATCTTGTCCTCTGTTATCCTCTAAGTCTATTGCCTCTTTCACGCATGCTCCTAGATCAGGACATCTCCTATAATACACCAAGGTTCTTAATTGTGCACTTCTCAGTCCTTCTATGAACAAAGGCACTTGTCTTTCCATTGATGGTACCTCTTCTCTTGGACATCTATCAATGTATTGCTTTGAATCTCCTAGCTGCCTCTCTGACATTTTCATCTTTTTGTTGTTTAAAACTATGTATCAGGGTAGCTGTACTATGTTTAATTCCAGCTTTTGAAAATTCCCTTATAAAGGCTTCAAGGAAGGATTCAATATCTGGATACATTTCCTTTCTCAATGGAATGAACCAAGATAATGCAGGTCCAGTTAGGGTTAGACCAAATGCTTCAAATTGTAGTTTGTAATCTTCTACTTCTTCTGCCCTAATTAATTGTCTAAATTCTGCAACATGGGCATGAGGATCAGAATACCCTTCATATTGATTCTTCATGCATTTAGCTACTTGATAGGGCCTAAGCATTCTTCCATGGTTTTGCCACTAATGTCTCCTTCTGATTGGAAAATCATTCATTCCTTCTGCTTCTCTTTCAAAAGGATTTGGGGAATGTACTCTCCTACCTTTTTGTTGTTCAATATTAGTGTGAGTTTCATTTTGTCTTGGCAAGTCTGGTTGCCCTAGGTTTTTTTCCCAAGGTCTCTTGTCTGCACATTGCCCTAAATCATTAGATTTTTTTGGATCCTGTGAAAATATGTATACACATCCTTGTCTATCCTCATATCTGCCATCCTTAAATTGTGCTACTGGTGTTATATTTAAGGGAACTTCTAAGTTTCTCATCTTAATGAGAAACTTATGCATACCATCTTGATACACATAGGTTCCAAGCCTATTTGTATACATGTGTTTGAGAATATTTCTATAATCACTAGTTTCAGAGGCTTCATTTGTTTCATTTAGGTTTTCCATGTTATCTATCTATCCTATATCCTTTTCTTGTAAATCTCCTAACATTGGCTCTATCTCCTTCCTTTTTAACTCTTGTTTATCAGGTGTGAACAATTTATTACCAGATCTCAAAATCATTCAACTAACTCACGATTCTGTGAAGAGAATCGTGTTTGTCACGATCCTGTGAATAGAATCGTCTTTTTCACGATCTTGTGAATATTCCGAATTTTCCACGATTCTGTGAATAGAATCGTGTTTCTCACGATCCTGCAAAGGAAATCGTGTTTTTCACGATCCTGTGAAGGAAATCGTGTTTTCACAATCCTGTGAAGGAAATCGTATTTTTCACGATCCTGTGAAGGAAATCGTGTTTTTCACGATCTTGTGAATAGAATCGTGTTTCCCACGATTCTATGAAGGAAATCGTGTTTTTCACGATCCTGTGAAGGAAATCGTGTTTTCACGATCCTCTGAAGGAAATCGTGTTTTTCACGATCCTGTGAAGGAAATCGTGTTTTCACGATCCTGTGAAGGAAATCGTGTTTTTACGATCCTATGAAGGAAATCGGTTTTTCACGATCATGTGAAGGAAATTGTGTTTTTCACGATCCTGATCACAAACAATCGTGATTGCTCACAATCGTTAAAAACAAGATTTTCTTATGAAAATCGTATTCTAGGAATCGCGATGTTGTGTTTGATTATGGAATCGCGATTTTGTGTGTGATAACAGAATCGCGATTCTGTCCAACTTTTTGTAAATTTTTGGTTTTCTTTTTTCTGATTTCTTCTTACTCTAATGGAGGCGCATTAGCAAAATAATAACATGCAATAAAGAACTTTTGACAAAATAATGATTTTTTCTACCAAAAAATTCAAAAAACAGAAAGTCGTGATTCTGTGTTTTCCACTTGTTTATGTATTTTTGAGTTTTTTTCCAATACTTCTAACTTGAAAATATGTAAAAACTTTATGTTAAGAGGATTACCTTGTAGCCTGATCCACCACTGTCCAAAAACTTTGTGATTGCAGGAAATCGCGATTCTGTCAGTGCTCTCCACTCACTCCCTCACTCAAATGACTATTTTTTTGAACTTCTAGGCTTTTATAGACTTCAGACAATCGCAATTGTGAGTGATTTTCACAATTTTGAGTTCCACTTTTTTTAATTCTGGTTCTTTTACAATTTTTGTGGTTTTATTCAAAAAATCTTATCCCTTCCAACAAATTTTTTCCCTCTTTTTTCAACTGATGAAAATCGCGATTCTTTATCCAATTCTCAAATCTGATCACTTAATGCTCACTTCTTACTGAATTTTTACTTTCCTTTGATTGTGCAACTATTGAAACCTTAAAATGACTTACCTCAATACCCAATAGTGCAACTAGATCATTTTCATACTTTTACTGAAAATCGTGATTCTATGATGAGAATCGTGTTTTCTCTGAACTTCTTTTCTTTTGCTCTTTCTGACTTTTCTTTCCACCTGGTCTTCTCCACTGTTCTTCACCAACTCCCAATCAATTATCACCTGCCATTATACACCACCAAACTCATTCAAAGAGATTTAAAATTTTGAAAGAATTTAAACAACAACTTTTACTCTAAATATTTTTTATTATTTTTTTTTCAATTTCTGGATTTTTCTTTCACTATTCCCCTTCCCCTTTTCAACACAAATCCTCCTGCAAAATCTCCTAAGAAAAAGAAATTTGTTTGGATTTTTAATAGATTTTATGAATTTTTTTAGTATTTTAACCCTAAATCAAGGAAAACACTTCACTTAGGGTTTTCTTGTTTCAAAATCCCTTGATCTTTTGTTTTATGATTGGTTATATTCTTTTATGCTTGCAAAAAAATCAGTTTGGAAGTAGAGCTTTTCAAGAAAATATGTGCTAAGAAGTACACGTATCAATTCATGCAAAGATAAACTCAAATACCTTTTTTTCAAGAGCCAAATAATTTTTTTCAAGATTATTATCCTTCCTTGAATAAACAAATGGATCAATCAATTTGCACATAGCTACTTTACTTGACTTTCCTCATTGTAACCATGTCATCTTGTCCAAGATTTGACAAAGTTTGCTTGGTACTTAGTCAAAAAGCAATCTACTTATGCAAAGATAATCACATTTTACCTTTCCTTTAACAATCTTGATTCAATTTTTTCCATACACCTGCTCTTTACTCTTAAAAGGTATGAGCAACTATCAATTTGCAAAAATTTCACAACTTCTTTATCTCAAAAGGTTAATTCATGCTTCCTTTTCCCAAAAGACAAGCAAAGAAACCTATCTTTTCAATTTTTCTTTCTTGATTATAGAATAGTACCTTTTCAATGTGTTCAAATACCATCAACAATGGAAGAACCAGCAAGATCCAAGACTTCAATGAAGCTTTTGCTTTGTTCCCCGGCAACGATGCCAAAAAATGTTTGTTGTTAACCTTTGGAGTTGTCCTCTCCAATCATTATAGCACAAAAGATCAACTACACATCTTTAAATTGTCAATCCGGGAAGTATGCAAAGACCACAGCCCCTTCTAGTTAATGGAATCCAAGAATAAGAGTTGGAATGACTGATTGAGAAATTTATGAAATAGGAACATAATAACTAGGGTTTTGATTATCTAGAATTCTACAACAGCATTTTCAATGATTCCTATGCCTAAAGTGTGCCATTTTCTCTATAGAATACAAATATGAAGTCAAATTTCAAAAACAGTACCTATATCACATAGACGAGACACTTGCGATTCTGTAAAAACTGATATTTTTTTATTCCAGCTTCATTCTTCTACTTATTCTTGCTTACAACCAGCTTCATTCTTTTGCTTATTCTTGCTTACAACAATAAGATTCACTTATCCTTCTTCATCTCACTCAGAAATACACAACTAAAGCTCACAAATTCCATGGATCTCACAACAAATCAAGAGAAAGAACATGAAAAGAGAAAACACGATTTTCTGCAGGAGAGCTCTTCTCATTACTTGGATAGCATTAGAATAATACAACCAACCTCTTCAAAATAGAAGAAATTATCTTTTATACTTTTTCAAGTGTCCCTTTTCACACTTGAATTTTGGTCCTTTTCTCTTCTAATCTAAAAATATGCTATCAAAGAGCTTCCAAAAATTCTAAAAAAAAATACATATGATCCTAATTTATGTTGATATATTTTGGTAGTGATGTCTAACTCCAACAATTGGTATAGAGCAGGTCATCGCTTCATCTAGGGCGCCCTCGACACTCCTCCATTTGCAGTCTCAGATTCGCACAAAATTTGGTGAGCATACTCAGGGTGTTTTAAAGATCTGAGCTCGTTTCGGCCTTCGAACGCACTATCGCAGCGCTTGTGTAGGCTATTTCATCTTTTTGTGCCAAAGCTATATACCAGTTTCTGTTCGCTAGTATAAGCTTCTCGAAGTCTGCTACAGGTTTAGCAGAACTCCTCTGGGTAGTTCCGTTCAACTTTTTGAGATACAGTCAATTTTTTGCATCAAGGTATTTTAGTCACCGACCATGGCTTGAAAGCAGTGATGTATTCCATATGTTGGTTGTTGAGGATAAGTTGGATGGTACCAACTACCCGTTGTGGGCTTATATGATGCTACATGTATTGGTTGCAAAAGGATTGTGGAACATTGTGCAGGGTGTTGAAAGACGTCCTGTTACACCTCTAACTACAGGTACTGCAAATACAGGTGCTGGAGCTGATGAAGATGGTGTCGAAGATGATATTCCGTAGATTCCTATTCGTGTTGCTACTTCTACTGCCCCTACTGCAGAGCAGATTCATTGGGATGGCAGAGATGCCCAGACACATGCATTGATAGATTTGTCTGTCAAACGTGCCATTGTTCCTCATATTCGCTCTTGCAGAACAGCTAAGGATGCTTGGGATACACTTACCACATTGTACCAAGCTAGGAATGAGGCTCGTGTTGCTTACCTCCAAAAAAAGTTGGAGAGTGAGAACATGAATGAAGGTGATTCTATGGATAGTTTCCTAACAAAGATCAAAGACTTGAAGGAACAATTGATTTCTGCTGATGAGGTTAAACCAGATAGCTCACTTGTGCAGACCGTTCTGAATGGTCTTCCTAATTCATTGCTTGGGTATTAGGATCTTTGAATTCATAGATGGTAAGCATTCCCACTTCAATAGGTTGGTTGGGTTTATACCTCCAAAGGCCTTGTTTGTCTCTCGATTTAGGAGCAAATCTATGCTCTTATTATTCTGGGGAACCCACTCTAGAGTGATTATTCTAGTCAAGATTGATTTTCCTTGAGGGGTCTTTGGCTCTCTTCCTAAGTTCCCTTGCTCTATGTCACCTATTTCAGCCTCTGAGATTATATTGCCAAATTCATCTATCCTATTTGGTTGAGTGATGACTGCATACATTATCCCTTCTTTATCTATGTATGCACCATTTTTGAATTTGACTACTGGATGTTCTAGTCCAATGGGTTGATCCGGGTTTTTAATGTGGACAATGAATCTCCTAAGACTATCCTCATAGATGCGAGCACCTAGTCAATTGGTCTTGATATATTCCAGTTGAGTCTTGTAGGCTCCTTCTGGCTTTTCTAGGTACGCCACTCTTGAGCTACCTACGGGTCTCTCCACGCTAAACGACATATGAGAATCACTCATTTTTTAGCTTAGAGCGTATGGGTAATCATTCAATTGTTGGGCCCATGACCTAGCAGTATGATTGACACTAGCTTTAGATGATCTACGGCTTTGTCTATCTCTCCCTAGATATCTTCTTGACCTAAGGTTCATAAGCCTTGGTGATTATCCCAATTTTTTCCCAGTACAGCCTTGTTGCAAAGTTCTTTTGTATTAGTCCCTTGTTCTTTTTAATTTCCTTAGGATGTCACTTCTTGTCCAATGGTTTCCGTCACAAGGAGTACTTGAGTTTCAATGCACTTGACGTTTGATCGCTTGATTTATACACTCTCACCTTAAAGTTTGTCGCTGAACTGAATTATTGATGCTTGTACTTGAGAAATTAGGGTTATTGTACTTGATCGTGCTTAACGTTGCCCTAATTAATCAAAACCTCTATTCGTACTTAGCCTAAGCTAGGAATTGACAAAGGGAGTTGAGAATGATCCAACTTCAAGTTGCTTCTCCTTGTTGCACTTATATGCTTAGGAAGCACGTTCCCAAGCTTGCACACAATGGCACCTTGCTTTGGTTTCTCCAAGAGCTCTCAATAGACCTGTAGAAGTTTCAAGTTTAGCTCAAAAGTTAAACTTAATGAAATTAACACACCATTTCCATTCATCCAATTCGAAAACCCAATTGTTACTTGTCTATCGCGATTGATGGTGTCACTCATGATTGATGGTGTCTATCGGGATGAACAATTTTTTTTGGGTTTTTGCATGAATACCTATCAATCATGGGTCTCTAAGTCACAACGGATATGTTTCTCATTGAGATAGGGTGTCAATCATGATTTTTTTGTTGGTCGTGATGGATAGAAGTGACCATCACGATGGACACATGTCAGACGTGATGGATGACTATCAATTGGGATGGATAGGCAGTTCTTCATGGGGGTGTCAATCACAATTGATTGAAATTCTCAGTTTTTCATGTTATCTCTTGTCAATCGAGCCTCTATACATCATGATGGATAAGATTTTCATCGAATCTCACTATGAATCATCGTTTTTGTGTCAATCCAGATAGATAGGGGGTGTCCGTCGTATTGGGTACCGTCTGTCACCATTGATAGAGGTGTCCGTCAGGGTCTGTCAATCGCAATGGACAGGCTGCCGATCACGATGGACACTGTTAGTCGTGATTGATGTTGTGAATCGCGATGGATAGAGAAATGCAAATTGTTGAAATTTTTTTGTGGATTAGTGTTGTGCAAGGCCTCTAGAGTGTGAATATGTGCTTAGTTTTACCAAAGAGTCAAATTTTTTGTCAATCGTGATGGATAGAGGTCCACACCTCGGAGACTCTACAGAGCTTTTTCTTACTTACAAGCTGTTGGAGATGATTATACAGCCAAAACCTATTCAAAATGCTCAAAACCACACAAAAACAGCAAGCACACAGGTTCTCTCTGGCTCTCTCTCTCTCTCACAAGTGAAATGAGGGAAATGAGGTGGGGAAGGTGATATGACCAAAAAACTGAAAATTCTGCGACGGTGGAGATGTAGGTGGGAGATGGTGAGGATGATGATGGTGAAGCTAAGTAAGAGAAAATAAGGAAAAGTAGAGAAATTACCTACGGCTCCAATGTTACAATTCTACATCTTACCATCACACTCATCCTCAAAGCTCTCTCCCCGAAAACGGTGCCGAATTTGGTGTCACTCTAGCACAATGGCAAGTACCAATGTGAGGAGATCCACCTCATAATTGTCAATCTGTGGAGACGTGAGGACTAGTATGATGACTATGAGCAAGTGATGGCACAAGTGCGTGAGCGAGAAGCACACAAGCATGCACACACATACACACGCACACACAAGGCAAGAACAAAGAGAGGAACAATGGAGTTCTTTGTATTACTCAAAAATTCTCTTACAATAGCTCAAGACTCTAACAAGCTAACCTCAAAAATGAGCTCTCTAGCTCTTTGTATATTTTTTGACTAGGTTTTGGCCCTATCCAAACCTAGTGTCTGACCTAGTTAAAAATTAGGTCCTAGGCTATTTCGGAGGCTCAAACGAGCTCTAAAAATTATGAAAATTGGTACAATAGGTGAAGTGACTAAAATCATTGTTTGGGAAGTATTTCTTCATCAAAAAATATGTGGCCTACCTGTTGGATTTGCGTTGACTGCTTTGCCTACTTACTCCTGCTTGGCTCTCCCTTTGTTCTTACTCCCTTCGGTGGATTCCCTATCTCGTAAGGCCTTGACTACCCTGGCTGCTACCAACACTCCTCGTCTGTGGATATGCCATTCTTTGACACTATGTGTCCTAAAATCTTGCCTTGCCTAACCATAAAAACACACTTTTCTAGATTAAGGCAGACCTGATATTCTCTACATTTGTCAAAGATTTGTCTGAGCTCAGGTATATGCGTTTGTCTTATGTTGGAATGAGTGCATAGGTCATCAACATAGACTTCCAAATTTTTATGAAAAAATTCTTTAAATACATGACACATTGTTGCAGAGCTAAAGAGCGCACAAAGTAGAGAAAAAGACGGGCCCCAAAATTTTTCCGATTTGGACACACAACTCTTGTATCATAACCACTCTTGTATATATTTTCCATTGAAAATGCACTAGAGGAGTCCTCTAGATGCATCCCCACAAAAGATTAGTGATTTACCCATGCACAATAGTAGGAGATTAGTCTTTTAGTGAATAAAGTGCCGGTCTCTTGTGTGAAAGGACCAAACTTAGGGCACTAGTATATAAGTCAAAAGTGACTCTTTGTAAAGGACTTTTTTTTCATTGTGAAGAAGGAGCACTTCTGAATTTTCGAGTTTGCCTCTTTCTTGCTGATTTTGATCTTCATTTTGCTCTTGTATGTGTGTGTGATGCTTGAAATGCATGTGTAGGACTGTTGTCTGCCCCATCCCCTTTGTTTTGAGCTGCTGTAGTGCGTGTGTAAGCTAGGAGAAGCTGTGACGCGGGTATTTGTGATTCCCGTCATTCACTGTTTTTGCCATAACTTGAAGCAGAGTGGTCAGAATTGAGTGAAACCACCACCGTTGGATGCGTCTCGTCGAGAGCTTCGAAACGAGTACCCTATTGCCTATATTCGGAGTTCTGGGCTGGGAGAAAACCTCAAAATACTAAAACTACTGAAAAAAGGCTTGTGGCAACACTTTCAGTATTTCAGTAGGTGTGAGAGGTAGTAGTCTTTTCTCATGCATGATTAGCTAAATCACTTCATTTTCCATCACGTGTGCACACGTCTTCATACACTTGGTAAGTCGTTCCTTAGGATTGACATTTAAATGTGTGTTAAAGATCCCACTATATGCACTTGTGTGGCAATTGAGGTATAGTCTCATTGGCACAAGTCCTTGAGTCATATTGGCTCAAGTACACACGTTTTTGGCGCCGTTGCCGGGGAGTCACTCAACCAAGGTGCCTTCGTGATGGTCATAGAGCGAGTGTGATCGAATCGTACTTGTAGACGCAAATTCATCCTTTGGCAAGTAGTCCATCAGTTCAGCACTTGTCACTTCTCATCTTCGAGGTGTGTGTGATAAGTTTTAGGTTTAGGTTTAGGAGGAGGGAAGAGAAGGAGGAGTTAGGGTTAGGTTAGAAGGAGAGGAGAAGTGAGGAGAAGAGGAGTAGGAGTAGACCAAAATCCCCAAAAATCACCAAAAAATTTCCAAAATTTCAAGTTCTGTCCAAAAAAGTATAAAAAACCAAAAAATTGATTCATTTGATACTTCACTGCTCACTGGTATCGTCTGCGACAGCGATCGGTATCGTGCGTGCAGTATCGTGTGCTTCCGACCTTCAGAGCTTGTGTGAGAGTTCAAAGAGCAAGCAAGGGTAGATAGAGGTAAGATTTTAACAAGAACATTTACCTAAAACTCTCTAAACTTGCACAAACAAATGATTAAAAGGTATGCGCAGTATCGCGAGGGGAAAAATTTTTGAATGTTTGCATTTTTTGTGAGAGATAGAGGCCTAGGAGTGAGGAGAAGGGTGAGAGGTGCAAGGGGTTACAAAAATTTTCAAGTTTGGAGACCTTTTGGCTTGAGTATCGCGATCGGTTGAGTTTTGGTATCGCGATACCAAAATTCCCTTGTATCGCGACACTCGCTAGATGTGTCGTATCGTTGGATGCCAGCCTTGGTATCGCGACACTATTTCGGTATCGCGACACTGAGTTGGTATCGCGATCGTACCCTCCCCAAGTATCGTATCGTCTGGTACTAAAACTTGGTATCGCGACACTACTTTGGTATCGCGATCGTACCCTCTCCAAGTATCGTATCGTTGGTTACTTATCTTGGTATCGCGACACCGTAGTGGTATCGTGTCGCCAAGGTTGGTATCGCGATCGCGCTTATCGCGGTGATATCGTATCGCCTTGAGTCTCTAGTATCGTATCGTCGATTTTTGTCAGTGTCGTATCGCCATATTTCCCAGTGAAGTATCGCGACACTATATCTGGTATCGTATCGTCGGTCTTTTTGAGATCGTATCGTGTCCCTTGTGAGATCGTATCGTGTCTTGAGAATTCTGATATCGCGACACCACTGTGGTATCGTATCGTCTGATCATCAGGACAGTATCGCGACACTGTCATTAGTTTCGTATCGCCGAGACTCTCAGGTATCGTATCGTGCATAGCTGAGGTGTCGTATCGTTGGTTTTCCAGGATAGTATCGCGACACCAGATTGATATCGTATCATCTGGGTGTCTGGTATCGTATCGCATAGACCTCTGGTATCGTATCACGGTCAGTGCAGTATCGCCGAGAGCAGTATCGTCAGGAAGTGGTATCGCCCAGATTAACCCCTTCTTTTGGCATACAAATTGAGTCATTGGGAGAGCTACCCCAGGGGAATCTAGGAAGCATAAAGAGAGGCTTAGGAGAGTGAATGAACTTGAGGTCAGGAAGAGTTCTAAGTAGTCGAAGGAGTGTCATATCTTCAGTGGGAAGTGCAGCCCAAGCTAGCCATCACTCTACCTACGCTGAGACCTCTAGTGAGTCTGAAGAGGAATTACACATGGCTTCGGAAGACATGCAAGGTCCCACACCAACGAGAAGCTTCATGACTACTGTGGAGGGGGAATACCGTACTTCCTTGCAGTATGTGTCCACCAATCGCCAGGAGATTCCAATCTACCTGGATGGCTTAAATAGGTATGTGGCCAGGATGGTAACTTCCCAGAATGCCACAATTGTACCCCGACCAGCTGTCAAATACGAAGGAGGTGCATATGTTGATAAAGTTGGCCAAATCTACATTGTAACCGAATTCCCGGAAAGGATCAATGAAAGAGGGGAACTCTTAGACCCTGAAAACCTAGGAAGGACACAACCAGAAGAGTTTGTGACCACCCCTAGAGGCAGATCCCGAGTGTCACGTGTCTTGAGAGGTGACTTGATACCTCAAGACGACTATTTGTTAGAAGTCTATATGATTCACGGATCAAACTTATTGTTGCAAACTGATTCACCTGTTCCAGGGAGAGAAGAAAACCCCATGACATTCTATGAGCTGAAAGACCCGGATGACGAGACTAGACTCACATACCTGGATAAAGATCAAAGGAGGTATTGGCCTGTGAGTGTCTTAGACAGGTCTCGATTAAGATATATGGGTACACCTGTGTTTCCTCAGAGAGAACAGGCAACAACCTCACAAAATCCATTTGGAAATCAAGAAGAAACAGAAAATACTGCATCAGGACAGACCAGCCATAGGAGCGTACCTAATCAGGCTCACGTACAATTTGCCACGCCAGGAATACAAGCACATTATCAGACCCAACCAGGGATAGGAAATCAGTACAGACCACCAGTAAGACCACAACCACCGATAGGAAGACAGCCTGGAATGCCACCAATAGGACCAGCTGTCCCTATTCTTCCTGTGATGCCCAGACCACCTGAACCGATTAGAAGGCTGAGGCCTATTCAAGTGGCAAAGTGTGTACGAAACCCTTATGATGGATCAGGAGAACCCTATGATCACATTGCAAAATTCAAACAAGTCCTAAGAGCGGAACAAGTGGATGACTTCTTTGTACAGTATGAGGCGTTTGGACTCACCCTCATAGGAACAGCTCTGACCTGGTTCCAACCCTTAGACCCCAATCAATTTGGAAACATGGAACAATTTTTTCAAGAATTTATAGGAGAATTCACTAAGAGAGGAATCAAACACAATTCATCTTCGTTAATTCACAGCTTCAAACAAAATCCTAATGAAACGGTGAAGACTGCTGCCAGAAGGTTCAACCAGTACGTGGATAGATGCCCAGTGACAGAGAGGCCGACTCAACAAAAAATGATTTCATTATTTTTGGATGGGCTCACTAACGGAACCTTAAGAACACTAGTGTACGTGAAAAGACTACAAACTTTGAGTGAGTGTCTTCAGGAGTGTATTGATTTGGAAGATAACTTGGCCGAGGACCTCAATAGCAGGTCCAGCCACACTAAATCGGACGATTCAAGGAGTACCATCTCTTCCAACTCCAGTCATGTGGAAGAGTTAGCAGAGCTATTAGCCAAGAAATTAGGGGCTCAGGGGCAAAGAGCTTATCAACACCCAGCTCAAAGATTGCCTATGCTACGGAGATGTAGCTTATGTGGAGGAGATCACTTCACTCACCTGTGTGTTCGAGGAGGGGGCAGTGCACAACCAGCTTATCCATACAACAGGCAGCAACAACAAGGGACTTCTTGGTACTGTCACATAGAACAGAAATACACTAATCACACTACTGAGAACTGTCCATTTAATAGGCAAACACGCCCTTTCCAACCACCTCAGTATCGCCCGTATGGATATCCACCTAGAGACCCGAACAGAGAGATCCCAAGATACAACCCTTATCCAACACAGACGGGAGTACCTAGACCAATTGAACAGATACCATACCCACCACCACAACCAGTGCTAGGACCCCAACCGTCGCAACCTCAACAAGTAGTATCAGTAAAGTATGCGCAACCAGAAGAAAATCTAGAAAGAGCTATAGTACCAGCCACGACAATGATCCAGATAGAATCAACAAACCCTGGATACGAAACCCTACCAAGTGAGTACTATCCGTATGAAGCCTACATGATGGAATACGAACCGGCATATGAGACTACATACTATGGGTATGAAGGCTATGATCAGACTTATGGAGCAGAGACTTCCACTCTAATGTACACAGCTCCTAAGGCACAACAACCCATGAGACCACCCAGTAGACCACCAGTACAGAGAGGACCATGCTATAGATGTGGAGGAGACCATTTCATTAGAGAGTGCCCTCGACCATACAACCCTCCACCACCTAGAATCTGGGAAGGATATTGCAGTGATTGCGGAAAGGAACATCTTTTTAGGGATTGCCCTAAGAACCCTGTAAAAAACCAAGATTCTGCACCAATCAATGTAATAGAGGTCATAGAAGGATCTGGAAGTGATAAGGAGTACACAGTGCCCCTAAAAGCCATCACCAGAGCCCAAACAAAACAAAAAAGAGAACAGCAATCGGAAGAGGAACAAGAAAACAACAAGAAAATAAGCCATTCAACTCAGATAGTGGAAGATTCTGAAGACCCATGTGAAAATTCCCGCAACACGAAAGCTCAGAAATGGAAGGGAAGACGAGAGAAACTCAAGGATAAATGGGCAAAGAACAAGAGTACAAACAGTAAAAAGCAAATCGAAAAATCAAATAAACACAAAGAACAAGAGAAGTCTAAGGAGACTCCTGAGTTAACCGAACCTAGCTCAGATAGGGAGAAGCCCGGATCAATTCTAGCAGACCCAAAGCCAGACGACTTGGATATGTGGTTAAAAGCGTACCAAACTAGAATCAAAATGGGACCGAACATAGAGCAACATGAAAAAATCTATCCTCAAGGGGAATTGGAAAAAGAAAGATTGACCATATGCAGAAAACTCATAGAAGTAGCACAAGCAACCTAGAAAAGACTATCCCAACCCTACCAGAGACAAGGATTGCACAGGAACCTTATGAAGAATGCATCAAACCAAAGGATAAAGAACTTAGAAAAGAAGATTCCCAAGGTGAACAAGAGACAGCACAAGATGACCCTGTATCAGCCATACCAGACTTAGAAGCAGATTGGCCCAAAGACTTGTGGGATAGAATCAGAGAAGAGCAATGGAAGAAGAATGGTGTCGATTCACCACCATTTGATGAAATAGATGTGGAAGACTGTCAACCCCATCCCAACCTCGAGGAAGTCTATGAGGAGGTCTCAAGACTCGATAGAGGTAGAGAGGAGACCATAAGCATTTCAACATTGCCTAATTATATGGGAGAGTACGAAAGAAAGTCAGTAATAATACGAGCACCCACGGTGCATGGAAAAGGAAAAGAAAAGGGAAAAGAGAGTTCGCATAACCTAACGGAACTAAAGAAAACCAAAGTGCAATGCCAATTGACGGTGGAAGAATTGCTTCGACTTAAACCCCAGTTATGGAAGCAAATGGCAGACCAACTAAAAACACGACCAAAGAATGGAGGATCAAAAGAAAAGGAAATGGAAAATAAGTCCACAATACAAGTTCCAGTCGATAAAGTAGGAGAGTTCAGTGAAGGGGATGAAGGGAATACCTCTTTACCTGTCATCTACAATGGGTACATGACCAAAGCTATCTTAGACACAGGAGCAGGGGTAGGAATTGCAACAAAGGAGATTTGGGAAAAGTGGGGAAAACCAGCCTTATGACCCACTCGCATGAAACTCCAATTAGCAGACGGTCATGTGGAGAGACCCCTAGGAATATTGGAAGGAATTAAGTTAACAACATGTGGAGTGGAATTTGAACACACACTAGCCATATGTAAATTCGAGAAAGCAAACAACTACGAGATGATATTAGGACGACCCTTCATGAGACAAATGCGGGTAGTACAGGATTGGGGCAGAGATTCATTATATCTACAACATCAAGGAAACACCACCAAGATAAATTTGCACACATTCGCTTATCGGGATGTCCCTCCATTACAATGGAATCCAGTCCACAAAGAAGAAGATGACCTATCCATTCACAGTGCTGGATCAAGTGATCAATCTTGGATGCACGAGGACGCCCAGTTGTGGATGTGCAAAGAAGCAAAGAAGGAGGAGTGTAAAACACAAATGTGGCCAATAGGACACCCTAACTATCGATCGATAGAAGACCCCGATTACATGCCTCAAATTTTTTCAGGTGAACTCTTCGAACCACATGGTTGGATGGAAATTCTAGCCACATTAGACGTGTGTGTGAATGAGGAAGTATTGACGATGAACGATTGTATAGACGAAGAAGGATATGACGTGAACCTCTACATGGTTGTCCTCCAAGAAGTAGAAGAAGGGGAAATTGAAGAGAAAGAGTGGAAAGAAGAGTACGAAAGCATAGAAATGGAACCAGAGTTTGATTCTGAGGAACAATATTTAAAAACTATGCAAAAAAAAGAATCAAAAGAAAGACCAACAAAAGTCTTAGCAATCGAAACCATCCCAATAATACATGAGCATAGAGAGGACACGAGTAAAGTGGAACCGGAACCAGACCGTTTCGAAGTTCCAGAACATTTTAAAAGATACGAAGTGGAAGAAAGAAAAATAGCCACTCAAATGCCTAAACGAGAGGCCCGGGATGGAGAAGCCTATGACAACAAGGAACAAACCAAGAAAATTGTTGTAACGATAGAAGACGGAGAAGAGAGGTGCACATATATTGGGAAAGATGTATCGGAAGAGGAAGAAGAGGATCTCATACGACTCATCCGAGAATATCGAGACGTGTTTGCCTGGACGTACAAAGACCTCAAGGGTGTAGAACCCAGCATATGCGCTCATCGAATCCCTATGACAGCAGATGCAAAACCTTCTAAACAACGCCCTTATACGTATAATGAAGTTTACGCAGCAAAAATAAAGGAAGAAATTGACAAACTACTAGCGGCAGGCTTCATTTATGAGATTGAACACACAGAATGGGTATCGCCACTAGTAGTAGTGCCTAAGAAAAATGGAAAACTAAGGGTGTGTATCAACTTGAAAAAGGTAAATGCAGCAACTATACGTGATAGTTTCCCATTACCCATCACAGACCATCTTTTGGAAAGAGTTGCCGGCAAGGAGGTCTATAGCTTCTTGGATGGATTCTCTGGTTACAACCAAGTAGCTATTGCAACTGAGGACCAGCATAAAACCGCATTCGCGACTGAATGGGGAGTCTATGCATTTAGAGTAATGCCTTTTGGGCTCACTAATGCGCCAGCCACCTTCCAACGACTGATGTGTCATGTATTCAAAGAATTTCTGAGAAAAAGCATGGAGGTATACGTAGATGACCTTTGTACATACTCAAATCAACGACCAGACCATATACCGGAACTGAGAAAAATATTCAATAAATGTAGACAGTACAGAGTTTGCCTGAACCCTGAGAAATGTGTCTTCATGGTGCGACAAGGAAAAATCCTAGGACACATCGTTTCAAAGAATGGAATATCCACAGACGAAGAAAAGATTAAAGTTATCTTAGAACTACCAAGACCCAAGAATGCAAAGGAAGTACAAGCCTTTATGGGACACTGTGGATATTACCGTAGGTTTATTCACATGTATGCCATAATAGCTAAGCCTTTATATGGTCTATTGACTCAGTTCACTTGGACAGACGAGTGTGAGAAGGCTTTCAACGAGCTTAAGAAGCGGCTGAGTACAGCCCCAATTCTGAAATCACCCAACTGGAGCAAGCCTTTTCATATTCATGTTGATGCTTCGAACTATGCCATTGGATGTATCCTAGCTCAACCGGCGGACGAAATTATACGACTACTGAAAGAGAAGGCTTAGGAATGGTTTATGCGAGTAGACAATTAAACCAAGCAGAAAGAAATTATACGACTACTGAAAGAGAAGGCTTAGGAATGGTTTATGCAGTGAAGAAGTTTAGACACTACCTCTTAGCCAACAAATTCAAGTTCTTCATAGACCATCAGGCTTTGTTGTATTTAGTCAATAAGCCTTGCAACACGGGAAGGTTGGTACGATGGTTCTTACTATTAATGGAGTTCGACTTTGAGGTAATAGTCAAAAAAGGAAACACACATGTAAGAGCAGATCACCTTTCAAGGCTAACGCATGGAGAACCACCTAGCGGAGTACCGGATGATTTACCAGATACGTATTTGTTCAATCTTGAAGTATGTCCAAAGTGGGCGGAACGACTAATTCCTATACTCACCCATGGCCCCCAACACTCAATAAATAAGGATAGCAAAAAAGAGATTCTTCAAACAAGAAATTTACACATTGTTGCTGGAAGCATGTATTATAAGGAACCCAACGGTGTCTTATTAAGATGTGTCGAGGAGGACGAACAGAAGCAACTAATTCAGCAAGCACACGTAAACAAGTGGAGAACCCATCAAGGGATGCATGGAACAATTCGAGAATTAAAAAGGTTAGGTGTATATTGGCCTGACATGCCAAAAGACGTTCACGATTATGTAATTAATTGTGCAGAATGCCAAGAGACTATTCCGGAGGATCACATGTCCTTACCTTTTTCGACCATAGCGCCTAATTGGAGTAAAACATTAGTACAATTCCTCAAAACGAAAGAGCACGAAATAGGAGCTAGTTTAGCAAGGAAGCGATCCCTAGAAGAAATGAGCAAGGATTATGTGATAATGGGAAAACAATTGTTTAGAAGAGGAAAAGACAATCAACTCAGATTGTGTGTGCATGAAGGAGAATATCTTCCCATATTAGAGATGGCACACGCAGGAGCTGCTGGAGGACACTTTTCAGCAGACAGAACTGTCAAGATGATTCTCTTTGCAGGCTTGTGGTGGCCAACTCTACATATGGATGCGGAAACATACGTAAGAAGCTGCGAAACATGCCAGAGAGCGAAATATCCCATTCGAAGAGACGACATGCCTTTAAGACCCATGGTTTGTGCAAGAGCATTTACCAAGTGGGGTATTGATTTCATAGGACCTATCAATCCACCGGCAAAAGGATCACATGCGGAGTACATCATAGTAGCCACCGACTACTTAACCAAGTGGGTAGAAGCAAAAGCCACTAGAAAGAATGATGCTCAAACTACAGCAAAATTTCTCTTTGAGCATATTTTCACACGCTTTGGACTACCAATCGAGATTGTGAGTGATCGAGGAACGCATTTCCTAAACGAAGTCATTGAGTCGCTAATGAATGACTTTTTAGTGATTCATAAAAAATCCGCCCCATACCATCCTCAAGCTAATGGACAAGCTGAAAGTTCCAACAAGGTACTATGTAATGTATTGACAAAGATTGTCAATAATGGAAGGTCAGATTGGGACAAACAATTGCATCATGCAATTTGGGCATTCCGAGTTGCATATAAAACGGCCATTGGAACCACACCTTTCAATTTAGTGTATGGGCAAAATGCAATTTTGCCAATTGACTTCTTAGTACCTACATTGAAAGTGGCCCAGCAATATGAGTGGAACGGTCATGAATTGTCCCAGCAACTAGATCAAATCGAGAAGTTACACGAGACTAGATTGCAAGCTGTAGCAGGCATCTATGCTGCTAAACGCAGACAGAAGGCATATTATGATGCACATATAAAAGACAAGGGACTTAAAGAAGGCGACCTAGTCCTAGTATACACCCTAAAACAACATGCAAAGAAGCTACAAAAACGCGGATATGGACCCTTGATTATAAATCAAATCTCTACTAGTGGTGCAGTTAATCTCGCTACACTAGACGGAGACATTCTTCCCAACTACATCAGTGGATGCAGAGTAAGACGATTCATGGAGCCCTTGACTGATCAAATGCTAGCGCGACTGTTAGGTGCTCAAAATAGGAAAAAGGAAGAAGAGCGAATTAGAGAGGAAGCTCGACAGGAAGCACTAGAACGCATTAGGAAACGGAAAGAGTGGATCAGGCAAAGAGATGAACGTTATCTCCAAGGAGAAGAGCCCATCCCTATGGCAAACTATCAGGTCAAAAATCATGATACAACGGGTATGTGTAAAACGCAACCTTACCTAAACTTAGGGATTGGCAAGACAGAGTACAAATTGATAGATGCATTGATAGACTCAGGAGCAGGCCTTAGCTGCATGCGAAAGAGAATAGCAGAGGAGCTGCAATTAGAATTGAATCCCACGAAAGCCCAATTAATAGGAATTGGAGGTCACACCATAGAATGTATTGGAACTACGAATGTATCCCTCCACCTAGGTAATTCCTCCATGGAACAAAGAGTCCTAGTGTGTGAGGATGACGATTTGATAGAAGACTTCATTCTAGGACACGACTGGATCATTGAGACAGAAGCATGTATCCATCTAGCTCAAGGTTATATTTCGGCTACGATAGGGCATAAGGAGATTTTCAGCTTACTTGAAGAGAAACCATGTAACCAAACAATATTAAAGCCAAGATCAGAGGAGGTTCAAAAAACAACAAAAGAAAGTATCAACTATGCCCACCACTCAGGAAGCAAATGCATAGAAGCTGAAACTTCCATCCTAGCGACGCCCACAATAGAGTCGAAGTTATCCAATGCAATTGTGGAAAAGCCAACCATTGAGGAGACGTGCTCTCCCACGCAGGCTCGAAACATCCAAAGATCGCACTATTGGAAACCAACAAGCAGATACTCGAACCAAGACCCACCCAAATATAAGTGGGTACGCAAGGATCAGATACAGAGTCAAGAAACGTCCACACCCACTCTGAGGAAGGAAAAAGGCATCACCAAACCAGCTGCAAGGAACTACAGACAAAAAGAATCAGTGCAAGTATGGATTCCCAAGCCCTTGCTTGAAGCTCAAAGATCGCGACATCAGATATGGATTCCCAAAAAGGTCATGCAAGCAGCTAAACAGGCTGTAAGGACAAAGGAGGAAATACCACATCAGACAAGGCAAAAGTCAACAACACATAAGAGTCATCAGAGAAAATCGAAGAGCAATGCCAAATTCACTCGGGCAATGGATAAAGCAAATGGAACACAAGGTGCTGCGCGGGTCGAGAAGCCAACCCAGCCTCCCTTAGTGTTCACAAAATGGATCTGGAAACCTAAGCAACCAAGAGGAACGGATAATCGAGGAGATAAAGCACCCGATTGCACTCATGTAGTATCTGATGCACCTCAAGTAAGCATGATAGGGCCGCAATACAGGGCCAAGCATTCGGCACAGGATGTACATTATCAAACTAGTGGTGCACGATCTCCAAGTGAGACTAGATCTTAGCTTTAACCTGATAGGATTGGACATACTATGTACATAAATTGTGCTTCGGCTATACTAATGATTGTCTTCTTTCAGAAAAAAAATATAAAAAGAGGCGGTAAGAGATCTCACTCATGCAATAATGGGGAACGGAGTGACGAGCAACATAATCACAACAATACACTACATGGTCTCATAAAGGCCTTTCGAGCTAATGCACTTTTCCTTGTAAGTGCAGATGGCTTCTGAAGACTCTGAAGCTACAATCCAAGAAGAGGTCCAGCAATTCCCTCCCCAATGTCTTACGAAAGCAAAAGGGCATTGGTTCAGAGATGAGCAGCCAGTTGAGGAATATCTCTTCTTGGCCAACATAAAGATCATGGACACAGAGCATCACTTTCCGATCATGTCCCAGGACTTCAAAGTTTTACATGGACTGCCATCCACAATCGACATCATGAAGAAAGCAGGAATTCATAAGTATTTTGAACTACCTATCTATAAACCGGATTTCCAATGCTGTACACAAGTCATGAACACCCTACGACCAGCACTACATGATCCATTGGCACCAGAAGCCAATGTGATGGATAAGAATGGAGAATGGGTGGTCATTCAATTTTCCCACGACTTAATCAAAGAAGCATTTGGATGGGAAAAGGATGGTGTCAACACGGTCAAGGAAGAGAGTCGTGGAGCAAAAACAAGAACTTTCGTTGACATCAATAGGGTGGACATCGAAGAAGAAGTCAGATTGATTCACCAACACTTCTGCTTCCCGAGCATGAATAGGTACACGGCCCCTCAAAAAATCATTGTGCAATTATTGTCTCATGCCATAAAACAGATAGGCAATCAGGTTAACCTCACACCCTATGTGCAAGAAAGATTATTTGAGGCAAAGAAGAAATGGGATAATAAGAAGTTCCTCAACGGAACTACTGCCCTAACAATTATGATTTACCACGCATTGGGCATGCGCGAGTACTTACAAGAGATGCCATCTTCAATGGAGTTGGCTCAATTTGTCAAATCAGCTACTGTACCGAAACAGAAGAAAGGAAGCAAACAAGTAGAAGAAGCAGAAACAAGCTCTCAACCCCGAATGCGAGGCACAATGAGAGGCACAAAACGACCTCGAGAAGTCCAACAAGTAGAAGAGGAAGTATCGAAAACAAAGAGAGTACATGTACTTCCTACAACCACCACTCAAGGGACTAAAAAGATCACGGAAGAAGAATTAACTCAAGCACTGGAAGAGACTCACAAATATACTGAAGGACAAATTAATCTGCCAGTACAGGGTCACCACTATCAACAGTCACGACAAGCTACAGATCCGAGAAGCAAGCTCACAAAAGTCCACAGATATCGGGAAATCGGTTTGGATAATACTAGTTCATCCTCAGACGCCAAAGAAGAACCAGACACTTCGTTATTAAATACAGATATTCGTAGTGAATCGAAGGATGATGGCCAGTGGGCCGAATTAAATGAAGTAGACTATGGCGAAGACCAAGAAGGCCACAAGGAAAAAGCTCAATCACCACTGGTAGACCAAAATACAACCAACAAGAAGGCACGAGAAGAAAAGCAGCACCCCATCCAACCAAAAGATGCCTCCACTACCCACACCAAGGAGGGCAAATCTGATGATGAGGAACATTTAATGATATCAGAGGATAAGCCTCAGGACGAGGACAAGAAGACGAAGAATCCTTCACTCCACTAAGGGTTGTGGCAGAACCATCCCCCATGGATGTAACTTTTCAGGGAAGTGCCACTAAAACTACCGTCTTAAATGAAAAAGTAGACGAACCACAAGTACATCTACAGGTCCGACAACCACATAATGAAACGATCCACGTCGAAAAGGGACAAGATGTACATACAGGAGAAACCCCAAATGTACCAAGGACATGGCTGAATGTTGATATAGCTCAGCTCAAGCCTGTGGTGCAGGATATGATTCGAACTGCACTAGACACTCAACAATTGATGCTTGATGCTGATGAAGATTACGACCAAGCCATGCTCGAAAAGCAGGAGCTTCAAAAAGAAGGTATGAATCTGGCTAAAAAATTATCAGAAGCAGAAGCTCAAGTTTTAAAGAAACACGAGGAAATAAAAACGACCAAAACACAATACAGAATATTAGAAACGGAAAATGCCAAACTAAAAGAGCAAGTTTTGGAGCTCACGAAGAAACTAGACATGACCGAAAAAGAGAAGATAAGGATCCATGCTCGTAGTAAGGTACTCGAATCACAGCTCAAGGTGAGTATGGAGGAAGCAGACCACTTAAGGGACAGGAACAAGGAGCTCATGACAGCTCTCCTCAGTGATCAACCACCGGCAGAGACTGGTAAATCCAACGAGGATATAAAAGAAATGGAAGCAAAGATGACCAAGATGGCAGATCAGCTCAAACAGGAGCAAGAAATCATTGCTGATTGGGAACAAAGGTATATGAATGACACTGCAGCTCTACGCAAGAAATGGAAAAAAGCAGAGAATGATTATTTCAAACAGTGCAAAGAAGACACAGATCACATGAACATAGTTGCACAAGAATTAATCAAACATCAGGAAAAGATTACAAAGGCTGAAGAAGAAATTAAGAATAAGGATGAAATCATCAAACGGCTTCAGGAGCAGATAGAGCTAAAAGGAAAGCAGGGGACACCAGTAGTTCCACATGCTGCGGAGACTGCTGTGGAGACTGAGGTACGTCCTCTCTCTCCCCCCTCATACCATTCACCGATAAGGCAGGCTCAGGAGGTCCACATTGATTATAATAATCGGGACATTGCATAATTAAGCCGACCAGAAAGGGCACTACTGGTGTCCCAGCTCACCGCTGATTTTGAAGATCAAATTATCCAGATAATGAAAGAAGCTCAGATAGAAAACAAACAATTAGATCAAATTTTGAAGCCATTCAATGTACCATACGGTCTACTTAAAGAACAGATGCGGATGTATATAAAGTCTGCAACGAACAAAGATCCGGACCACAACCTTCAATTCCAGCATGACACTTTCAATTATACTCAAGAGGAATTTGAGAAGGCGGATCCAATATGGAGGCGAAAAATTTTGGAGAAGAATCCGACATTGCGGGTACAGTGGGAAGCATCACCATATGCACTTCAAGTAAATCCATCTTTTTGTCCTGTACCCCGTAGACGCTCTTGGACGCAATTTTGGGAAGGACAGCGTCAAGGCAATATCAATAATCAGTGGTTTAACTATCCGTTACTACCTAGTCCGCCACATAATTACCTACCTACAGAAGACTATATGGTGAAGACAATGGAATTTTGGATTGCAAGATATGCTACCGTTCCGGACTTAGCCGTCAAGATGACCAACAAAATATTCAGCATGCTCATTACAGTGTTGAAGGTGTTCCAGCATGCTAAATATACATTCTTGAATTTCATCGGCATTACGCAAGGGTCTGAGGCTCTTATTTTTGATTTATCTACCATTCCCAGCCGACTTACCATTATGGCCTATTATTCTCGCCTTATGTTTTTGCCATCGACATATATGCAGACCTTTGAAGAAGCATTTTTTACAGGCTTCTTCGAAATGGATTCAGAAATTTTTGTTAAAATGACTTCCAACTTGAATGCAAGACTGGTGGCCTATGAAACAAGTTTCTTTGCCGATCATAGACAGGCGCCAGAAGACGGAGTCAAGTCAAAGCAATGGAAGGAATTCATGTTATGTCATGCAAATCTGCTGAACCAACGGGAGCAAACCGCCATTCAAACGTACACACGTCGCCACAAAAAGCCTGTCGAGGACGACAGAGTTCAGGAGGAGGGACGTGTAGAGGGACAATCAAGCAAAAAGAAAAGAAGAAGAAAATCAAAGTCTAAAACGGTACAATAGATACAGGATATTGGAAGACACATCTCTGCAGGAAGCCCCGCAGGGGCACGCATCAGGCGAAAAGAGAAAACAGCCAAGTCATGCACGGTGGAAAGAAGTAAACAGCCTCAAAGCAATACAACAGGGTCAGATGTGTGCAACCAGGACAAATCAGAGGACCAAAAGTTATAAAGGGGTAGAGGCTGAAAAGTTTAAGAGGGTGACTAAGAACAGCACATTCCTAGTCACTGGTGGCGTGCGTGGCAACCCAAGTCAACAGGCAAGACAAGTGCAACAGGCTCTCGAGTAGTAGAGCTTGAATCAAGAAGGCCATCGAATCTGCATGTCTGTTTAACTGCAGACAACACTGACCAAGGGAAGCGTGCGGAGAAAAGCAGAGCGCCTCTAAAACGTAATGCAAGATCAAGAATCAGACAATACTGACCACTGGACGCGTGCGGGAAGCAAAGTCTGTCAAGGGACGACAGAGACAAAGAGGAGGAGAGTGTTGCAGAGCTAAAGAGCGCACAAAGCAGAGAAAAAGACGGGCCCCAAAATTTTTCCGATTTGGACACACAACTCTTGTATCATAACCACTCTTGTATATATTTTCCATTGAAAATGCACTAGAGGAGTCCTCTAGATGCATCCCCACAGAAGATTAGTGATTTACCCATGTACAATAGTAGGAGATTAGTCTTTTAGTGAATAAAGTGCCGGTCTCTTGTGTGAAAGGACCAAACTTAGGGCACTAGTATATAAGTCAAAAGTGACTCTTTGTAAAGGACTTTTTTTTCATTGTGAAGAAGGAGCACTTCTGAATTTTCGAGTTTGCCTCTTTCTTGCTGATTTTGATCTTCATTTTGCTCTTGTATGTGTGTGTGATGCTTGAAATGCATGTGTAGGACTGTTGTCTGCCCCATCCCCTTTGTTTTGAGCTGCTGTAGTGCGTGTGTAAGCTAGGAGAAGCTGTGACGCGGATATTTGTGATTCCCGTCATTCACTGTTTTTGCCATAACTTGAAGCAGAGTGGTCAGAATTGAGTGAAACCACCACCGTTGGATGCGTCTCGTCGAGAGCTTCGAAACGAGTACCCTATTGCCTATATTCGGAGTTCTGGGCTGGGAGAAAACCTCAAAATACTAAAACTGCTGAAAAAAGGCTTGTGGCAACACTTTCAATATTTCAGTAGGTGTGAGAGGTAGTAGTCTTTTCTCATGCATGATTAGCTAAATCACTTCATTTTCCATCACGTGTGCACACGTCTTCATACACTTGGTAAGTCGTTCCTTAGGATTGACATTTAAATGTGTGTTAAAGATCCCACTATATGCACTTGTGTGGCAATTGAGGTATAGTCTCATTGGCACAAGTCCTTGAGTCATATTGGCTCAAGTACACACACATCAACCTTTGGAAGGTAGTTGGCACATTGATAAGACCAAATGGCATTACGCAAAAAGCAAAATTGCCCCATTCTGTGACAAAAGCCATCTTATGTTGATCACTTGGAGCAATGGCCACTTGATTGTAGCTAAAGAATCCATCAAGGAAGCTATATACTTTCTTGTCTGCCACTATTTCTAATAGATGCTCAGTGATAGGAAGCGGATAGCTATCTCTAATAGTGGTTGCATTAGCTTTCTTCAAGTTAATGCAAAGTCGTAACTTGCCATTCTTTTTGGGCACCATGAAAATGGGGGAAACCCATTCAGTATGCTCAATTTCATAGATAAATCCAGCCTCTACCAATTGATGTGTCTCTTCCTTGATCATGGTAGCATATTATCGTTATAGGTGTATGGCTTTTGCTTAGAGGGGTTGGCTTCTGAGATCATGGGAATTGTATGTGAGCATTGTTGAGATATCAAGCTCAACATGTGATGATCCAGGATGACACGTACCAGTTTTTCGTTTCTCTGACATGTATAGTGGTCACACCGATATATGTCAGGGATACTTCATTGAGCTTTATTAGATTTATCTACCGATTGCACTTGTTGTATTCTTGTTTTTAGTTCATTCTTGTACATTCCTTTTTATGTAATAGAAGAAGAAGAACATTATTCTTCCTTGCCTCAATCTATGTGTGTGCTTCTCCTTGAGAGTGAGAGTGTGTGTGTGAGCTCTCTTCCTTATCTCCTTCCTTGTGACATGGTATCAGAGCCAGCGTGGCTGTAGAGAGCTCGTGGAGAAGGTGACGGTGAAAAGTACGTAGCAAAGCATGGAGAAAACGCGATCCACAAATGACCTCCATGGAGCCATCGCAACCTCTATTTCAAGCCCGCAAGGTGGGGCCCATAGAAAAACCAGATCAATTTCAGAAACTGTAACTTGTGTTGTGTTCAGCAGCACTCATATATTCCAGATCTAGAATTTCAAGCGATTCCGTGTACTGTTGATACATGAAAACTGTGTTTTTTTTTAATCGAACTATCACATCATAGTGCAACAGTGTTCAAGCAGAAATACTGCTTGTAGTGTTTTGCAGTGTTGTGAATTGCTACAGAAATGGCGAACGTAGATGGAATGAGTCAGCTTATGAGTGATAAGCTAGACAAGAAAAACTTCCATGCTTGGAGATTCAGAATGATGAATTTCCTGATGGGAAAAGGCTATTGGAAGTACATCGAAGGAGAGAATGAAAATGCTCCGTTACTAGAAAGGAATCGGACTGCAGATCAGGTAAGAGCATATGAGGAATGGAATCAAGGAGCACTAAAGGTAATCAAAAGAGGCTTGGAATAGTGTGTTCACATTTTATGAGACCAATACAAAGGCACGGAAATCACAACTCAAGAACGAGCTGCATACATTGGAGAAGAAGAGCATGTCGATAAGTGACTACACCTTGAGAATCAAAAGCATATTTGAGTCACTTGCATCTATTGGCATGAATGTAGATGATGATGATAAGGTGGAAGTGTGTCTTCTTGGTTTAGGAGCTGCATATAAGCAGTTCTGAACTTCCATATAGACTAGGGAAAATATTCTGAATTTTGCTGATCTGGTATCTATGCTGATTATTGAAGAAAAGAATCTTGGTGAGGATTCAAACTCCCAAGGAAAGCCCAGTTATGAGCAGGTATTCTACTATGGTAGAGGAAGAGGCAGAGGTAGAGGCTTGGGAAGTGGAAGAGGAAACAATAACCAAGACCAAGGTCAACAAGAGAATCATGCAGGAGGAAGAGGACAATTTCGAGGCAGGGGGAGCCAAAGAGGTCGCAAAAATTTCCAAAGAAATGATTCAGGTAATGATAGTAAAGGATACTGGAATTGTGGTAAACCTTGACACTTTGAACGTGATTGCAGGTTGAAGAATCAAAAGAACAGAAGGCAACAAAACAACTATGCATCCACAAGTGCAGATGATTCTGAGAAGCTATTCATGGTTCAACATCACATGATGAATATGATGTCTGTTGGTATTTCAAAATCGAATGATAATGTAAGGTATGTTGATTCAGGTGCTTCAAATCACATGACCAGTCATGCAGAATGGTTTAGTAGTTTGTTAAAAATGCCAATTCTTGGATATGTTGAAACAGGTGATGATACATCGCATCCTATTAAGCATACAAGAAACATAGCATTGTCTATGGAGGATGGGAAGGTAAAACATCTTACTGATGTGTTGTATGTTCCAAATATAACAAAGAATCTGGTTTCTGTTGGATAAATGGTTGACTAGGGATTACAAGTCAGGTTCAATGTTGGTAGATTATATGTAGAAGAGTACAAGCAGGATGGACAATTGGTTGCCAAAGGAAACAAAGTGGGTAGGATGTTCACCTTAAATGTGAAGATTCCTGAAATGAATGCAGCCATGTTTGCAAAAGGTGTAGGAGTTATTGCAGATATAGAGATGTGGCACAAACAGATTGGACATGCAAACTTGCAAAGGCTGAAATTGATGCAGTCAAAGGAGATTGTCCATGGACTACCAAATTTCAAAGTTGCAGAAATCCAAAAGGTATCTGCAGCATGTCAATTTGGTAAACAGTCAAGAGCACCATTTCCACATGACAAGCATGTTAGTGAGAATGTACTAGATGTTTGGGGTCCTGCAAAGACCACATCTATGGGTGGTTGCAAGTTTTATGTTACTTTCATTGATGACGATACACACAAAGTATGGGTATATTTCATGAAAGAGAAGAGCAAGGTGTTCACTCACTTCCAGAATTTTAAAGCTACAGTGGAAAGGCACACAGGGAAGTACATTTAGACATTAAGATTTGATGGAGGAGGTGAATACATGTCAAATGAGTTCAACAATTTTCTAAAAAATCATGGAATTTGGCATGAGTTTTCATGCAGGTACACACCACAACCGAATGGCGTTTCTAAACACAAAAATAGACATATTGCAGAAATAGCAAGAGCCTTGATAGCTGAGAAGAATATGCCTCATTGTTATTGGGCAGAAGCTGTGCATACTGTTGTATACATCATGAACATAACTCCGACTGCTGTTGTACATCAAGTTACACCTGAAGAGAAGTTTACAGATAAAAAGCCAAACTTATCACATCTGAAAGTTTTTGGTTGTATTGCATATGTACATGTCCCAGATGAATTGAGGATGAAGCTTGATCCAAAAGCAGAAAAGTGTGTCTTCATTGGATACTCCCTTGAGCAAAAGGGATATAAATGTTATAACCCACTCACATGACAGGTAAAGGCGAGCAGAGATGTGGTATTTGATGAAATGTCAAGCTTCTATGCAGATGCCAAAGAAGGACTGAGTCTTGATCCAAATGACAAAGAAAATGCTGAACATTAGGGGAAAAAATGAACCCCAAATGGGCCTTTTAGCTCAAGGAGTGATTAGTGATCCACCAATAGGAAGAGGGCAGTGGCCACAGTCTAATCCCTTAATCTACTAGGCTAGGCATAGGCTTCCCTTGGTTTTCCTTGGTCAAAGGGACAAAAACTACCTTTGTTTGGTGGTTTCTTTGCCTTTAGTGGTTTGAGATCTCACGTGAATGAACCACAATCCTCAGATGGACCCAAAGATCCAAGGGCTAAGCTTAAGGTGCAAAAGTCAAGGCGACATCACTTTCTATCCCTTAGGTTCAATCGAAATGCAATGGATATGCACCTCATTTGAAAAGAGACGCCCTCATCCCTAGCCCTTGGATGCACTTGGAGATCAACGGCCTTGATGCCCCTTCATAAAGAAAGGCGCCTTTGCATCTCCTCCCTTGGATTAAGTTGAATCCAATGGTTGTAGGCCACTCCCCAAGCTAGATTGGTGCCTTTTCATCTCCTCCACTAGATCCCCCACTTTATCCAACGGCCCTAAGCCTCCCCCATGGCGGAAATGCACCTTTCAATGCCTAGCATTGGAATTTGATGAGATCCAAGGGCTCTAAAGCATCTGGACTTTGAGGATCAGCCCGATTTGCGCTTGGCCATTGGATTTGGCATGATCCAAGGGATGAAATTTCTGCAGAGACTATCCAACCTCCCCCGAAAGTTAATGCCTTCTCTCTCTAGCCTCTCACGCATTCAAACATGAACCATTGATCTAGAAAATCCAAGGGCCACAGATGCTCAAAGATTTACATGTATTGTTTTATTCCACAATACCACTAGTGGTTTCAATGTGGATCTCTAATCTCTTGGATTAAGCATTTTAATCCCATTCCTTACAAGGCCCAAAGAGGGATCACTTTTTACCCTAATGAAAATAAAGTGCAGAATCTCAGGTCTTGAGTGGACCAGATGCATCACCAAGCAATAGTTCCAACTCAAATCCATGGAGTGGAAGATTAAATTTTTGTCTAGAAAATTCATCAAGTACATCCAAGAAAGGTAAAGAAAAGCTTTCTACTGGTCATAAAACATGTGCAAGTTTTGAAGACGATGGAGATTCAAGCAGTTCAAAAAAGAGTCTTGATGAGGAACTTGGGTTGCCCTCTGTAAAGACTCCAAATACGAGTGAATATATGCTCAAAAAGAAACTTAGCCGTAGTTTGAGCATCGTTCTTTCTAGTAGCTTTTGCCTCTACCCATTTTGTCAAAAGTAATCTGTGGCTACTATGATATATTCGGCATGTGACCCTTTGGCCGGTGGGTTAATGGGTCCTATGAAGTCAAAACCCCATTTAGAGAATGCTCTAGCGCAAACCATAGGTCTCAATGGCATGTCATCTCTCCGAATTGGGTATTTAGCCCTTTGGCATGTCTCGCAGCTTTGTACGTATGTCTCTGCATCCATATGTAAAGTTGGCCACCACAAGCCTATGAAGAGGATCATTTTTACAGTTCTCTCGGCTGAAAAACGACCTCCCACTGCACCTGTGTGTGCCATCTCTTATATGGGTAAATACTCTGCTTCATGCACACATAGCCGTAATTGGTTGACTTTTCCTCTTCTAAACAATTGTCTTCCCATAAGTACATAATCCTTGCTCATTTCTTCTAGGGATCGTTTTCTTACCAAGCTAACTCCTTCCTTGTGTTCTCTTGTCTTTAGGAAATTTACCAGTGTCTTGCTCCAATTGGGTACTATCGTTGAGAAGGGTATGGATGTATGATCCTCGGGGATGGTCTTCTGGCATTCTGCACAGTTACTCACATAGCCATGGACATCTTTAGGCATGTCTGGCCAGTATACTCCTAATCGCTTTAACTCCCTAATAGTTTCATGAGTTCCTTTGTGTGTCCTCCATTTGTTCACATGTGCTTGTTCAATCAGCTTCAATTGTTCATCCTCCTCAACACATCTCAGCAATACACCATTGGGTTCCTTATAGTACACACTTCCCGCAATAATGTGCAAATTCCTTGATTGGAGAATTTCCTTTTTGCTTTCCTTATTGATTGAGTGTTGTGGGCCATGAGTAAGTATAGGAATTAGTTTTTCTGCCCACTTTGGACAAACTTCCAGATTAAACAAATAAGTGTCTGGCAGATCATCAAGTACTCCACTTAGTGGTTCCCCGTGTGCTAACCTAGAAAGGTGATCTGCTCTTACATGCATGTTCCCCTTTTTCACTATCACTTCAAAGTCGAACTCCATCAATAGGAGGAACCATCTTACCAATCTTCCCGTGTTACAGGGCTTATTGACTAGGTACAATAAAGCTTGATGGTCTATGAAGAACTTGAATTTATTGGCTAAGAGATAGTGTCTAAATTTCTTCACTGCATAGACCATTCCCAATCCTTCTCGTTTGGTGGTGGTATAATTTCTCTCTGCTTGATTCAGTTGTCTACTAGCATAGGCAATTGGGTGATCTAGATTCCCTTCACCTGCTGGTTGGGCTAAGATACAACCTATTGCGTAATTAGAAGCATCAACATGAATATGAAAAGGCTTGTTCCAATTCGGTGTTTTTAGAATTGGAGCCGTGCTAAGCCTCTTTTTTAACTCATTGAATGCCTTCTCACATTCCTCTGTCCAAGTGAATTGAGTTAGGAGTC
Source organism: Ceratopteris richardii (assembly GCA_020310875.1). Taxonomy (NCBI): domain Eukaryota; kingdom Viridiplantae; phylum Streptophyta; class Polypodiopsida; order Polypodiales; family Pteridaceae; genus Ceratopteris; species Ceratopteris richardii. Next base: position 61,414,058 of record CM035424.1, on the reverse strand, counting down.
CATACAAGGGTTTATCGATTATGGCATACATGTGGATGAATCGACGGTAATATCCACAATGTCCCATAAATTCTTGCACCTCTTTCGCATTCTTAGGTCTAGGAAGCTCTAAAATGACCTTAATCTTGTCTTCATCCATGGAAATCCCATTTCTAGAGACTATGTGTCCTAAGATATTCCCTTGTCGTACCATGAAGACACACTTCTCTGGGTTTAAGCAGACTCTGTACTGTCTGCATTTATTAAATATCTTTCTCAACTCAGGAATGTGATCTTGTCTTTGATTGGAATATGTACATAGGTCATCTACATACACTTCCATGCTCTTTTTCAGGAATTCCTTGAAAACATGACACATCAATTGTTGGAAAGTAGCAGGCGCATTAGTGAGTCCAAAAGGCATCACTCGGAAAGCATAGACTCCCCATTTGGTCGCGAATGCGGTCTTATGTTGATCCTCAGTAGAAATAGCTACTTGGTTGTATCCAGAGAATTCATCTAAGAAGCTATAAACTTATTTTCCTGCAACTCTTTCCAATAGATGGTCTATAATGGGTAATGGGTAGCTGTCACGTATGGTGGCTGCATTGACCTTTTTCAGGTTAATGCACACTCTCAGTTTTTTGTTCTTCTTAGGCACCACTACTAGTGGCGATACCCACTCGATGTGTTCTATTTCATATATGAATCCTGCCACTAGTAGCTTGTCTATTTCTTCCTTAATTTTAGCAGCATAGACCTCATTGTATGTATAAGGGCGTTGTTTCGATAGTTTTGCATCTGCCATCATTGGTATTCTATGAGAACAAATTGAGGGTTCCACACCCTTGAGATCCTTTTATGTCCATGCGAATACGTCTCGATATTCTCGGATCAATTGTATTAGTTCTTCTTCCTCTTCCATTGACACATCTTTACCTATGTATGTACATCTTTCTTCTCCATCTTCCAATGTTACTATGATTTTTTTTGTTTGTTCTTTGTTGTCGTATGCTTCTCCATCTCGTGCCTCTTGTTTAGGCATTTGAATGGCTACCTTTCTCTCTTCTACTTCATATCTTTCAAAATGTTCAGGAACCTCGAAAAGATCTGGATTTGGTTCGATTTTACTCATGTTTTCCTCTCGCTTTTGTACTATGGGAGCGACTTCTATTGCCAAGATCTTTGTCTGTTCCCGCTTCTCTTTCTCCTTGGTGGCGATTCCTACTCCAGCTCCTGTGTCTAGTATTGCCTTGGTCATGTACCCATTGTAAGTGACAGGTAGACATGTATTACCTTCGTCTCCTTCACTAAATTCTCCCACTTTATCAACTGGGATTTGTATCTTAGATGAGTTTTCTTTTCCCTTGACTTCCTTTTCTTCCTTCTCTTGCCCTAATTCCAATTGACTCGCTAATTGCTTCCATAAATGCGGTTTAACCTGAAGTAATTCTTCCAAGGTCAGTTTGCATTGTACTTTCGTCTTCTTAAGTTCCGTTAGGTTGTGTGAACTCTTTTCTGATTTTCCCTTTCCTTTTCCATGTACTATGGGTGCTCGGATTATCATGGACTCCTTTTCGTATTCACCCATGTAATTTGGTAAGGTTGAAATGCTCTGGGCTTCTTCCATATTTCTGTCTAGTCTTGATATTTCCTCATATACTTCTTCCATGTTGGGGGTTGGTTGATAAACTTCCACATCTAATTCCTCGAAGGGAGGCTTAGTCACTCCATTCTTCTTCCATAGTTCTTCTCTGATTCTATTCCATAACTCTTTTGGTCAATCAGCTTCTAGGTCAGGTATTGTTGACATCGGTTCATCTTGATTTTTCACTCGTTCACATTTTTCATCCTTCCCTCTAAGTTCTTTATTCTTGGCATTGACACACTCCTTGTGTTGCTCCTCTGCTAGTCTTGTCTCTGGAAGTGTCAGGATAGTCTTTTCTAGGGTTGCTTGTGCTACCTCTATGAGTTCTTGGCATATCGCAAGCCTTTCTTTTTCTAATTCTCCTTGTGGGTAAAGCTTTTTGTGTTGCTCTACATTCGGTCCCGTCTTAATCCTAGCTTGGTAAGCTTTCGACCACATGTCTAAGTCGTCCGGTTTTGGGCCAGCCAGAATTGATCCTGGTTTCCCTACTTATCGGATAAGCGGTGGAATGGGAACCTCTTCCCGAATTCCTTGTTCTTTATGCTCTTGTTTGTTTCTGGTTTGTTTCTTATTTTCTTGGCTCTTGTTTTTCATCCATTTATCCTTGAGCTTTTCTCTTCTTTCCTTCCCTTTCTGTGCTTTTGTGTTCTGGATACCCTCACGTGGGTCGTCCGAATCTTCAACTATCTGAATTTTGGGACTTGCTGTTCTATTGTTTTCTTGTTCTTGTTCTGGTTGTTTTCCTTTTTGTTCTTTTTTTTGGGCTCTTGTAATGGCCTTCAAGGGCACTGTGTATTCCTTATCACTTCCAGGTGTTTCTATCACTTCAATTACATTAATTGGTGTAGTGGCTTGGACTTTGGTTGGATTTTTAGGGCAATCTCTGAAAAGATGTTCCTTTTCGCAATCATTACAATATCCTTCCCAAGTCCTAGGGGGTGTTGGATTGTAAGGCCGAGGACATTCTCTAATAAAATGGTCTCCTCTGCATCTATAACAAGGTCCTCTAGGCATAGGAGGTCTAATGGGTGGTCTCATGGGTGGTTGTGCTTTAGGTGCAGTATACATTAAAGTTGCTACCTCCGTTCCATAAGCCTGATCATAACCTTCATATCCATAATAAGCCAAATCATATGCTGGTTCGTATTCTAACATGGCTTCATAGGGATAATAATCTCCTGGGGGCATCTCATATCCAGAGGTTGCTGATTCTACACTGGTCATCGTTGAGGCTAGCACTATGGCTCTTTCCAAATTTTCTTCTGGCTGGGCATACTTCACAGGTACCGCTTGTTGAGGTTATGACAGTTGTGGTCCTAACACCGGTTGGGGTGGTGGACATGGTACTTGCTCATATGGCCTCGGTGCTCCTGTTGGTGTTGGGTAAGGATTGTACCTGGGTATGTCTCTACCTGGCTCTCTGGGTGGATATCCATATGGTTGATACTGAGGTGGTTGTAACGGTCGTGCCTGTCTATTGAATGGGCAATTCTCTATGGTGTGATTGGTGTATTAAATTTTTTCTATGTGGGAGTACAAGGTAGTTCCTTGTTGAAGTTGTCTGTTGTAAGGATATGTCTGATGTGCGCCGATCCCTCCTCGCACACACATATGTGTAGGGTGATCTCCTCCACATAGACTGCATCTTCGTAACATGGGCACTCTTAAGGCCGGGTGTTGGTAATTTCTGTCCTTGGACTCCCAATTTCTTTGCTATCAACTCTGCTAATTCCTCCACATTACTGGAGTTGGATGTAATAGTACTCCAAGAGTCCTCTGATTTAGTGGGGCTGGGTGTGCTCTTAAGATCCTCAGCTAGATTGTCTTCTAGGTCAATGCACTCTTGAAGACACTCACTCAGGGTTTGTAATCTCTTCACGTAAACTAAAGTTCTTAGGGTTCCATTCGTAAGTCCATCCAAAAATAATGAAATCATTTTCTGCTGAGTGGGTCTCTCTGTAGTTGGAGATCTATCAACATACTGATTGAACCTTTGTGCTGCCGTTTTCACAGTTTCATTAGGGTTCTGTTTAAAGCTATGGATTAAAGATGTAGAATTGTGTTTAATCCCTCTCTTAGTGAATTCCCCAATGAATTCCTGAAAAAATTGCTCCATGTTTCCAAATTGATTGGGATCTAATGGCTGGAACCAAGTCAGAGCCGTTCCTGTGAGGGTGATTCCGAAAGACTCATACTGCACGAAGAAGTCGTCTACTTGTTCTGCCCTTAGAACTTGTTTAAATTCAGCAATGTGATCATAGGGTTCTCCCAATCCGTCATAATGATTTCTTACGCATTTGGCCACCTGAATAGGTCTCAATCTTCTCATAGGTTCTGGCGGTCTAGGCATTATAGGGAAGGCAGGAACTGCTGGTCTAACTGGGGTATTCCAGGCTACCCTCCTACAGGTGGTCGTGGTCTTATTGGTGGTCGGTACTGATTACCTACTCCATGGTGGGTTTTATTTTGCACTCTTGGAGTCGCAAATTGTACATGAGTACGGTTTGGAACACTCCATTGGCTAGTTTGTCCTGACATGGTGTGCTCTGCCTCTTGTTGGGTTCCAAAGGGTTTCTGAGAGGTGGTTGCCTGCTCTCTCTGAGGGAATACAGACAAACCCATGTATTTCAGTTGAGCTTGGTCTAAGGCATCAACCAACCAATATCTTCTTCGATTTTTATCTAAGTATGTTATTCTAGTCTCGTCTTCTGGATCCTTTAGCTCATAAAATGTCATCAGGCTTTCTTCCATTCCTTGGGCCGGTGAGTCTGTTTGAGGCAATAGATCCATTCCATGGATCAAATAGACTTCTAATAGGTAGTCGTATTGAGGTATCAAGTCTCCTCTCAATACTCGTGTCACTTGGGACCTGCCTCTAGGAGTCGTCACTAACTCCTCAGGGTTTGGTCTCCCTAAGTTTTCTTGTCCCTCTAACTCTCCCCTTTCATTGATCAAATCGGGAAATTTGGTTACTATGTAGATGTGACCTATCTTGACCATGTATGCTCCTCCTTCATACTTAACAGCCGGTCTGGGCACAATCGTTGCCTCTATTGCAGTCACCATTCTAGCCACAGATCTGTTTAAGCCATCCAGGTAGATGGGAATCTCCTGGGCATTAGTAGAAACATATTGTAAGGAGGTACGGTACTCTTCCTCCACAGCGGTCATGAAGTTTCTACCTGGAGCAGGGCCCTGCATGTCTTGAGAAGCCATGGGTATCTCCTCCTCTGAGTCACTAGAGGTCTCTGAATAGACAGAGCGATGACTGACCTAAGCGGCACTTCCAACAGAACATATGACACTTCTTCGGCTACTTAGCACTCTCCTTGACCTCAAGTTCATTCATCCTCTTGAGGCTCTCTAGGTCTCTGAAACTCTCCCTAAGTGGCTCCTCAAATGCCTCAAGTTTGCCCTTCAAAATGCTTCAAAAGCTCTGGACGACACCACTCCAGGTGATACTGCACCAGGCGATACTGCCTTGGGTGATACCAAACTGGCCACGATACGATACCACACCAGCTCACGATACAATACCTCAGAACTAGGCGATATGATACCGCAGCAACAGGCGATATGATACCGTTGTTGATCACGATACGATACTGGAAACCCAGACGATACAATACCACTTTTTGGACGATACGATACCAAAAAGGACACGATATGATACTGGAGTTTTCCCCAATACGATATCTATCTCTTCACACGATACGATACTAATGAAGGGACGATACGATACCCAGATGGTATCGCGATACAACACCGAATAGAGAGACGATACGATACTTGGGGTTTGCACGATACGATACTACTGCAGGTGGCGATACAATACCTCCTACCTGAGCAATACGATACTGCAGGCTCTGATGATACAATACTAGGGTGGGGCACGATACGATACTGGGGGTTACGTGATACGATACCACAAAATTGCACGATACGATACCAACACAAGTGGCGATACGATACCACCGACTTACGCGATATGATACTAGTATGGTATCATGATACTAAACTGGGCAAGGCATGATATGATACTAAAATGGGCCGCGATACGATACCACTTTGGTAAGGTGAGATCGCGATACCAACCAGGCGATACGATACCACAAGTGGTATCGCGATACGAAGGCTGGTAGTCGACGATACAATACTTCGGCGAGTATCGCGATACAAGGGAATTTTTGGTATCGCGATACCAGAAACTCGACCGATCACGATACTCAAGCCAATATACCTCCAAATGCAAAAACTTTTACACTCCCTTGCTCTTCTCTCACCCCTCTTCCCTCCTAGCCTACTATCTCTTGCAAAGAAACTAAAAAAATACATTGTCCCTCCCCACGATACCAGCTGCGCAAGTATTCACGTTTTTGTGCTTTTTTAACATGTTTTGGTCAGTGAACACTTTTGGAACCTTACCTCAGTGATGTCTTGGTTGCACTTTGAGCTCAACAACTAGTCTTGGTAGCCTGAAATGCGCGATACCGCTCCCACGATACCGATCGCTGCTTTTCTCACGATACTGCTCTCTGAATAGTGAGAAATGAACTAGAATTTTTTGGCTTTTATACTTTTTGGTGACTAAAGCTAAACTAACTAAATTGACAACTTTTTTGAGTTTTTTCTTGGTGATCTTAACTTACTCCAACCTCACTCCTCTCCTCCTCTTTTCCTAACCTAACCCTAACACTTCCTTCTCTCCCTTCCTACTAACCCTAAACCTAGAAACTCATTACACACACCTCCGGGATGTGAAGTAACAAGTGATGAAGTGATTTACTACTTGCCATTGAACGAGTTCACTTCTAAAAGTATGATTCCATCACGCTCGATCTACAACCATCACAAAGGCACCTTGGCTGAGTGTTCCCCGACAACGGCGCCAAAAACGTGTGTACCTAAGTCAAGAGGACTTAAGGACTTGTGCCAAAGAGACTATACCTCATTTGCCACACAAGTGCATACAGTGGGAAATTGACACACGCTTACTTGTCAATCCGATCAAATGACCTAACCAAGTGTATGAGGACATGTGCTCACATGATGGGAAATGAAGTGATTCAGCTTATATGCACGACAAAAGACTAATCCACCTCTCAAACTCACTGAAATACTGAAAGTGTCTGCCGCGATACCACTTACAGTAGTTTTTAGTAAATCGAGGATTTCTCCCAGCTCTGAACTCCGAATATAGTCAACAGCAAACTCGTTTCGAAGCTCTTGACAAGACACATCTACTGGAGGTGGTTTCACTCGATTTTGACAACCGTGCTTCAAGTTATGACCAAAATAGTGAATGGAGGGAAACACCCACACTCACTCCACAACTTCTACAAGCTCACACACACACTACAGTAGCTCAAAAATAGTGGGGAGGGGTAGACAACAGTCCTACACACACATTCCAAGCATCACACACATAGAAGATCAAAGAGAAGATGGAAATCTGCAAGAAAGAAGCAATTTTGAAAATCAGGAGCTCTCCTTCTTCACAATCGCAAAAAGTCTCTACAAAGAGTCACAAAGTGACTTATATACATGTGCCCTAAATTTGGTCCTTACACACAAGAGACCAGCACTTTATTACTAAAAAGTGAATTTCCTACTAATTTACAAGGGATATTTTACAACAAGTTGGGATTATGCAACTAGAGGACTCCTCTAGTGCATTTACATGCCTTGAGGGAATTTCCTAAGACTTTGAAGAGGAAAAATTATGCCCATTAATTTGAAAATTTTGGGGCTCTTCTTTTGTGCTTCTCTGCTCTACAACAACTTGAAAGTCAATTTATGCAGGTTCCCAGGAAGCCACATTTGGATGCTCTGAGGCGCACTCTATGTTATGTGAGTGCTACTTTGGATTATGCATTGTTTTATGAGGCTAGTGTAGATTTACAGGTTTATGGATACACCGATGCAAATTGGGCTGGTAGCATTCCAGATAGAAGATCCACTAGTGGTTTTCTATTCTCACTTGGGAGTGCAGCTATTACATGGAGCAGCAAGAAGCAACCCACTATTGCTTTGTTGAGTACAAAGGCTGACTATAGAGGTGCTGCAATGGCAGCATGTGAGGCATCATGGCTGGAGATGTTATGTGATAACTTAGCAGCATACAGTTAGCACGGAACCCTCTTTTCCATGCTAGAACAAAGCATATCGAGGTACATTATCACTTCATCAGAGAGAAGGTATTAGCAGGTTATATTGATCTTGTTTATGTGAGAACAAATGAGCAGGTTGCTTATATTTTCACCAAAGCACTTGGAGTTGAGAAGTTGAAGAAGTTTCGGGAGATGCTTGGATTACAGGATATGGTGTTGAGCTTGAGGGGGAGTGTTGAGATATCAAGCTCAACATGTGATAATCCAGGATGACATGTACCTGTTTTTTGTTTCTCTGACATGTATAGTGGTCATGCTAGTATATGTCAGGGATACTTCATTGAGCTTTATTAGATTTATATATCGAGAGTGATGGCACATTTGTTCCTTGCCAGCTCACTCATTCGCGGACATTAGGTTTTTCCTTATGTACTGATCTTTATATATTGCACTTGTTGTATTCTTGTTTTTAGGTCATTCTTGTACATTCCTTTTTATGTAATAGAAAAAGAAGAAGAAGAAGATTATTCTTGCCTCAATCTGTGTGTGTGCTTCTCCTTAAGAGTGAGAGTGTGTGTGTGTGTGATTGAGCTCTCTTCCTTATCTCCTTCCTCGTGACAAGCATATGTCAGGGTCTACTCCTTTTTGGTCCTTATAACTCCATGCAAACACATCTCTGTATTCCCTTAGCAAGGCTATGAACTCTTGCTCATCGTCCTCTGTCAAATCATGTCCTATCTACGTGCATCATCCTTCACCTTCTTCTATGGTAACAACAATTTTCTTAGTTTTCTCTTTGTTATCATATGCCTCTCATGTGAGTGCTTCACGTTTAGGCATCCTTATCATGACTTTTCTATCCTCTATCTCATACTTCTTAAAATTTCCAAGGACCTCAAACAAAGATTCTTCCTCTTCTGTTGAGGCTTCTCTTTTCTTTCTTTTCTTACCTTCACTCTTGGTGGTTACGTGTGTAGTTAACCTCACATCATTTGTATGCTCTTCTCGTCCTTGAGGGTGAGCTTCTACTTTGTACAGGAAATCCTCTTCTGATGCACAAAAAGGATCCATAATAATTGACTCTAAATCTGAGTCACTTGCTTCTTCAAGTACATCAGTGCTAGGCTCACATTCCTAGATAACCAAATCACACATAAGTGGTTCTATCATGAAGACTAAAATGTCATAGCCATCATGGTGTGGTGTCCATTGTTCTTCATTGATGGCTACATCCATTGTTCCTAGGATTTCTATCCAACCATGAGGTTCAAACTCTTCATCAAGAAATACTACAAGTGCATAGGCTGGGTCTCAAATAGATCTATGAGTTTCCTTCACACCTACCTCTCTGGCATTTTCTCTTTTCTCTTCTTCTACTGCCCCTTTGCACATCCATAAGTGGGTGTCTTCATGCATCCATGAGGATCCAGATCCTATGGAATGCACTAACTCCGTATCATCTATGGCTCTATGGATGGGATTCCATTGAATGGGAGGCACGTCTCTATGAGAGTAATCTTTGAGATTAACTTTAGTTGTAACACCTAGGTGTCGCAAATACAATGACTTGGTTCCCCAATCTTGTACTACTTGCAATTGTCTCATGAAGGGTCTTCCCAAAATCATCTCATAGGCCTAGTTTTTGCTAAAGTCACATATGGCAAAAGTGTGCTCGAACTCTGCACCACATGTAGTGAGAGTTATTCCTTCTAATAGTCCTAAGGGTCTCTCTATGTGACCATTGGCCATCTGTAATTTCATTCTAGTTGGCCTCAGTGCTAGTTTGCCCCAACACTTCTATAGGGAAGTGGTAGCAATGGCAACTCCTGCATTGGAGTCTGAAATAGCCTTGGTGGTGTAACCCTGATGAGTGATAGGGAGATAGGTGTTTCCTTCTTCTCCTTCACTCATGTCTCCTATCTTATTCAAGGGTATTTCTGGCACGATTCTACGTGATCCTACCTAGGAATGAGATTGGGCTATGTTGGAAGCAGCCAGAGGCACAGACGCCACGGAAGCATGTGAAGAAGCATGTGAAGACAAAGCAGGGAGCCAGGCGGATCAATTTTTCAAACAAATATATTTCTTATTAATTCTCCAAACATTCAACAGTGATTGTCATCACTAATTGTAACATATGTATCATAGAAAACCCCATTTTGTAATCCATAGCTCCATTTTGTGCAAGCCGAGGAGTCCTCGAGCTTGAGGAGCTTAGGTAGAATGCACGTACCAATTTTCGTTATTTTTAGATACCGTTTACCCTTCCAAATAGCATCTAGGACCTATTTTTTAACTAGGCCGGTCACTAGATGTGAAACCGGTCAAAACTAGCCTAGAAACTATAAAAAGAGCTAGAGAGCTCATTTTTGAGGTTGGTTCATTTTGGTTAGTGTGAGCTTAGAGCTAGTTTGAGCTTGTAATAGTGATCTTGAGCAATAGAACTAATTTCCCACCTTCCATTGTGTCTTGCTTGTCTCTTCATTGTGTGTGTGTATGTGTGTGTGCATCTTTGTGCTTCTCACCTTCACTCTCACATCATCTCACGTTCACGATCTTCATATCACTCCTACCTCTCCCTCGGATTGACATTAAGGAGGTGAAGCTTCTTAACGTGGTTCTCACCATTGTGCTAGAGCAACACCAAATTTGGCGCCGTTGCCGGGGATCGAGTCTAGGACGAATGTGTGATGGTAAGAGTATAGCAAGAAGTGGCGTTGGAAGGTAAAAATTTCAGTTTTTGTTGTTGTTTTTACTTAGTTTTTAGTGTTTTTCACCTTCCCCATACTCCATCTTCATCATCGCATCATCATCTTCATCTCCAAAAAAAATCAGAAAATTCACCATATCCACCCATTCACCTCATTTCCCCTCATTTGTGCATGCGAGAGAGCGAGAGAGAGTCTTTGCGCTTGTATGTGCTTGTGTTTTCTTGAGTTTTCTTGCAGGTACAGAGCTTCAGAGCATCAGGAAAGCTTCCAAAAGGTAAAACATGTATTTTCTGTCAGAAATTTCCGAGTGTGGCGGACCATCGCGATGGTCTGCAACTTTCGGATTTTGAGGTAGGCGACCACACCACGAGGTAGGCGATCCCTGCGCATACACGGAACCATATTTGCATTTCAAAAATTCGTTGTTTGGTGGACCATCGCGATTGGCTCGGACCATCGCGATTGTGTCGCACCATCGCGATTGGCTCACGCCATCGCGACGGCTCGGCCGGACCATCGCGACGGTTCGTTTTTCGGACCATCGCGACGGTTCACTTGAGCCATCGCGACGGTCCACTTGGACCATCGCGACGGTTCAGCTGACCCCGGACCATCGCGATTGGCCCATGCCATCGCCACGACAGTGCCACGTGTCACGATAGACCATCGCGACAGTTCGTTTTTCGGACCATCGCGACAGCCCAAAATCGGACCATCGCGATTGGCTCAAGCCATCGCATCGCGGACCATCGCGACGGTTCACTTCGGACCATCGCGATTGTTCCCCGTTGACCGTTGACTCGTGCCATCGCGATTGTCCGCCTGATCGGGCCATCGCGACGGTTCAACCTTACGCCATCGCGATTGTCCACCTTTGACCGTTGACCGCGCCATCGCGATTGTCCGCCTGATCACGCCATCGCGACGGTTCACATTTTGGACCATCGCGACGGTCCATTTCCACGCCATCGCGATCGTTCATTTCGGGCCATCGCGACGGTTCGACCTCACGCCATCGCGATTGTTCACATCGGGCCATCGCGACGGTTCACCTTTTCGCGCCATCGCGATTGTCCAAATCCCACGCCATCGCGACGGTTCGCTTGGACCATCGCGACGGTCCCAGACCATCGCGATTGCCCACCCCCATCGCAAATTTTGGACTCCAATTTTTGACCAATTTTGAGGGTATTTTTGAAAAATTTTTGGACCATTAGACTCATAGGAGACCCCTTAGCCTATATTAGAAGAAAAATTGGATTGTCAGTTTTTACCCCCCCAGGGCCTGAACGCGTGTAACTTTCTCATCCGAAGTCCGTTTTTTGAGCTTAATAGCTCGTTAGAAAGCTCGTGACGAGTACTACGTGACCTCAACTGTTTTTTTCATAAAGGATACGTCTATTTTTGGATAAGCTATTTTGAGGTTCACCTAGTTTGGGACTAGGAAGCCAGGGGGCACACATTGAAAATTTGGGCAAAAAGGGAAGGGATTGAAAAGGGTGCATATACTCAAGTGTTTGATCATCTTGTGAATTGGTCTAATATTGGAATTTTTCCAGGTCTAGCAAAGGCAAGCAAAGGCAAGCAAGCAAGGCAGAGAGGACAGTAGAGCTTGGGAAGCACGCCTTCTTGGGCAACAGGGCATCAAAGCAACCAGAAAAACCGACTCGAGGTTGGAAGATTACTCAACCCCCTCAGTCAATTCTTAGCTTAGGCTAAACGGTAGCATTGTGGATTTAAGACGATAGGAACGCCTCAAGTTCAAGATACTTAATTCTTTCAAGTTTAAGACTACAAGTAAAGGTGTGTGTGACGTGAAAACCTAAAGGAAAGAACCTAAGTCTGACGGAACGAGAACTCAAAACTATAACGGAAAGTCGAATTCCTGACGCACATATTAAGACAAGAATCCAAAGAAAAATTAAAAAGAATCAAGAATTAATCACAAAGAACCATTGACGATCTAAGTGTGTAATTGAGTGAGCAAGGAAGGAAATTAATGAACCTTAGATCAGGAAGGCACATAGGTAAGTCGGATCGACGAAGCCTTAGATCATCAGAGGCTAGTGTAAGAACCACTGCTCGATCGTGGGCTCAGCAATTGAATAATAGTTATCCCTACGAGTTGAGCTCAGAATCAAGCGAATCAGAAATGGCATTTAACACAGACAGACCAGAAGGAGGGTCCAATGTAGCATACCTAGAAAAGCCAGAAGGACCCTATAGAACGCAATTAGAGTTTCTCCGAACCAACCGATTAGGTGCTCGCATCTATGAGGATGGTTTGCAAAGGCAAGTGGTGCAACTGCACAACCCTGATCAACCCATTGGATTGGAAAGACCGGTGGTGAAATTTGAGAGAGACGCTTACATAGACAAGGAAGGAACCATGTACATCCTAAGCACGCAACCAAACGATACTAATGAGTTTGGCACAATTCAATTAGAGACGGAAACGAAATTTCAAGGAAAAGAACCGTTAGAAGAACCTAGGACACCTAGAGGGAAATCCATATTAACAAGAATACTCATCCCAGAATGGATCCCTCAAGATAACAGGAGCACCGAGTTGTTCGTAAATAAAGAGACAGATGAAGCCTTTTGGAGGTACAGAAAGGAAAACCCTGGTGAGGTAGGCATCATTACAATTTATGAATTCAAGGACCCAGATACACCTGGAAAGGTTGTATACCTGGATGAGACTTCAGAAAGAGTCTTCGTGGTGCCTGAGCGCGCTAAAAACACATACACATGGAGAGGTGAATTGATATTCCCTCCATCTAGAACGAACATGAATACAAGTCAACAAGGGGCAGGAACATCCTCAGCCCATGGACATCAAAGAGAAGGAAATAACGAGAGACCGGAAGTAAGCGTTCATCACCTCATAGGGAGAGATAGAACAACCACGAATACCAATAGCGCGGATAGACAAAGAGATCATGGAATACTAGGTGGTAGAGACGATTTTCCTCTACCTAGACCACGCGAACACGCAAGAGTATTGAGACCCACTCAATTAGTAAAATCAATGAAGAATTACTTTGATGGGACAGGAGATCCCTATGACCACGTTGCAGAATTCAAGCAAGTATTAAGAGCAGAACAAGTCGAGGACATGTTCACGCAGTACAACGCATTTGGACTAACGTTAAAGAATACAGCTTTAACTTGGTTCCAACCACTGCAACAAAGGCAATTTAGAGACATCCATCACTTTTTAGAGTCATTCATCACTGAATTCTCTAAAAGTGGGATTAGACACGACACGTCTTCGTTGATTCATAGCTTTAAACAAACCCCTCAGGAAACAGTTAGACTGGCAGGACGTAGGTTCAGACAATATGTCGAACGATGTCCAATGCAAGAGCTACCCTCACAAGCCAAACAAGTATCACTGTTCCTAGATGGCTTGTTGAGCGCTAAACTACGCTCTTATGTGTACCTAAAAGAACCCAGAACGCTAGAGGAGTGTGTAAGAATATGTATAGACATCGAGGACAACCTCGGAGAGGAATTAGAACTCTCAAAGGTCTATAAGGACTCAGATTGTTCTTCTCTAGCATCCACAAAATTGTCTAATTCGATAGAGGACCTAGCAGAAAAAGTGGCCCAGAAACTAGGGGTTTCTAGTAAACAGGTGCCCAAGCTACCAACTAATGTACGTTGTTACACTTGTGGTGGAAATCATTTGGCAAACGTGTGCCCCAATGCACCTCAACCTCAAGCCAACCCTAGTGGCCAATACTGTACAATTGAGAGGAGATATACTAATCATACGGCTCAGGATTGCCCATACAACAAACAAGCCGTGAGACAGAATTACCCGCAAACATACCAGCAGCCAGGTAGGTATCAAGGCCAATACAATGCTCAGCCTTATCACTATAGGCCTCCTCAGAACTACCCGTACCAGGCTCAACAGAGACCTCAACCCGTCTTAGCTCAGCAGCCACCCCCACCAGCGAATGTCATCTCAGTCAAATACGCTGCTGCAGAAGAGAACCTAAGTAGGGCCTTAGTGCCTTCTTCACCCTTGATCACAGAAAGTGACCCGAACTCAAACAGTTTTGACTCCACACATGTAACTAGTCCACCCGCTTATTACACGGAGTCACCAGAACATGTGGAGACATATCATTATGATAGTCCTCCAAGGGAACCTAGTTGGGAGCCAGACTATGCTAATGTGATGTACGCAAACCCAAACCCACGGCCCCAACTGAGACAACAGAGACCACAGGGCCCTAGAGGACCATGCTTTAGGTGCCAAGGAGATCACTTCATAAAGGATTGTCCACATCCCCCAATAGCAAGGCAATCACAGTACTATAACATACAAGGCTTTTGTGCCGACTGTGGCAAAGAGCACATAATCAAAGATTGTCCTAAGAACCCAGTTAACGCTTCGAATGTGACACCGATCAACGTGATAGGTATTGTAAACAACGCAGATGGATCTAATCCTACATACGTGCCTATCCAAGCTATAACCAGAGCCCAGGCGCTCTTACAAAACCAACAGCTTAATCAAGAGAAAGTAGCCGGAACTAGTGAAGTTGCAGAATCGAGTAGTAAAAAGACAAAATCTTGGAAAGATTCTAGAGAAAGGATAAAGAGAAAGTGGAGTAAAAAGATAAGTGAGCTGGAAGGAAGTTTAAGGGAATCTAGAGCCAAAATACAAGAATTGACTTCACAAGAATTAAACCAAGAAAACCCTGCTCAAGAATCAGGATCAGTCTTAGCGGAACCCATACCGGAAGACTTAGACATGATGTTTCGTGCATATCAGGCAAGATTAAAAGAGGGACCTCAAGTAACGGAAATGAGTAAAAACTACCCTCGAGCTGATCTAGAAATTGAGAGAACTAAACTTTGCATGAAGATGGTAGAATTAGCCCAAGCTTTGTTCGAAGCCTCTAGATATCTTAATTGGAATAACATGGCAAAACCGGAATTACACTTTCAAGGACTAATGGAGAGGCTAGAATACTTGATAGAAAGCAAAGAGAAAAAGGATCAGCATAGGAACCCTATTGTCCCAGAGACACAGGAAAGGATTGCACCATCCCTGTCTCAAGTACCTAATACAGAAAGTCAAGACAACTTGTCTTCCATACATAGGTACTCACATGAATTTTTGAGGGAGATCCAAGAAGAGAAATGGAGAAAAGAACAAGGAACCCATCCTCCTATTCAAGAAATAGACGACTTGCAGGAACAATTTCCCCAAGACATCCCCTCTATATACGATGAGGTAGAGGTGGAACAACTGAGTGAACACACAGGATTTGAATCTAATTCTTTACAAGAATTACCTCAGTTCACAGGACCTTGGGAAGCTAAGTCTATTAGTATGAGAGCACCCACGATAATAGTGAGGAATGAAGAATCAGTGATCCCTAGGAACACGGAAGTGATCAAGAACACTAAAGTACAGTGTAATCTCACTCTGGAGGAATTGTTAAAGGTAAAACCAGAATTGTGGAAGCACGTAGCAAATCAATTCCCTGAGCTAGCTACCACACCCTCTCAAATAGGATCACACAAGAAGGTACCAGAGATACCCGTGGAAAAGATTGGAGACGTAAGCGAAGGAGAGGAAGGTAACACATATCTTCCAATAACCCATCAGGGCTACACCACGAAAGCCATCTTAGATTCAGGAGCCGGAGTAGCCATCACTACTACCGCTTTGTGGAAACGTTGGGGTAAGCCAGCACTCAGACCCACCAGGATGAAGCTACAAATGGCTGATGGACACATAGAAAAACCATTAGGCTTACTAGAAGGCATATCTCTCACCACTTGTGATGTGGAATTTGAGCATACTTTCGCCATTTGTGACTTTGCGAAAAATCACGCGTATGAGATGATATTGGGACGACCATTCATGCGTCAGTTGCAAATTGTACAAGATTGGGGATCTAATTCCTTGTACTTGCAACATTTAGGAGTGACTACCAAAGTCAATCTTAAAGACTATTCACACAGAGATGTACCCCCAATACAATGGAATACCATCCATAAGACACCAGCAGAGACGGAATCCGTGCACTCATTAGAATCAGATCCTTCTTGGTTGCATGAGGATACCCATTTATGGATGTGTAAAGTAGCCAAACAAGAGGAAGAGCGGTTAGAAGCTAGGACCTTAGGTGCAGAACAACATCCACGAACCCTTCAAGATCCAGCCTATGCACCTGTAGTGTTCCCCGACGAAGAATTTGAACCCCATGGTTGGGCGGAAATCCTAGCAACCATGGATGTAGCCATCAATGAAGAACAATGGACACCCCACTGTGACGAGGATGGCTATGACATTTCAGTTTTCACGATAGAGCCAATCATGAGCGATGCAATTTTAGAGGAGTGTGAACCTAGCACTGATGCATTTGAGGACGCAAGCGATTTTGATTTAGAATCAATGATCATGGACCCACCCTTTGCATCAGAGGAAGAATATTTCTACGAAGTAGAGACTCACACTCAGAGACACAAGGAAATTACAAACGAGGTAAGGTTAGCCACTCAAGTGACTGATAAGAGTGAAGGCAAGAAAAGAAAGAAGAAAGAAGCCATGTCAGAAAAAGAAGAATCTTTGTTTGAAGTACCCGAGAACTTCAAGAAATATGAAATTGAAGATAGAAGAATCATGGTACGAATGCCCAATAGAAAGGCGAATGACGGACAAGTATATGATAACCGAGAGGAAACCAAGAAAGTAATAGTTGCCATAGAAGGAGAAGAAGAAAAGTGTACATACATAGGGCATGATTTGACGACTGAAGAAGAAGAAGAACTAGTGGCACTATTGCGCAAATATAGAGATGTTTTTGCTTGGAGTTACAAAGATTTGAAAGGAGTAGATCCAGATATATGTTCTCATAGAATCCCTATGACTCCAGATGCAAAACCGACAAAACAAAAACCTTACACTTACAATGATAACTACGCTGCGAAGATTAAAGAGGAGATAGATCGTTTGATAGAAGCAGGATTCATTTACGAAATTGAGCATACCGAATGGGTATCCCCCATTGTGGTTGTGCCCAAGAAGAATGGAAAATTGCGTGTATGTATTAACCTTAAAAAAGTTAATGCCGCAACGATTAGAGACAGTTATCCTCTTCCTATCACGGAACACCTATTGGAAAGAGTTGCGGGCAAGGAAGTTTACAACTTTCTTGATGGATTCTCAGGCTATAATGAAGTAGCCATTGCTCCAGAAGACCAACACAAGACGGCTTTTGCCACAGAATGGGGCATATTTGCATTTCGTGTAATGCCATTTGGCTTAACAAATGCACCCGCTACTTTCCAGCGACTCATGTGTCATGTTTTTAAGGAATTCTTACGCAAGAGCTTGGAAGTTTATGTCGATGACTTATGTGCTCATTCAAATGTAAGACAGACACATATCCCAGAGTTAAGACAAATATTTGACAAATGTCGAGAATATCAGGTTTGTTTGAACCCAGAAAAATGTGTTTTCATGGTCAGACAAGGCAAAATTCTAGGACACATTGTGTCAAAAAATGGAATCTCCACGGATGAGGAAAAGGTGAAGGTAATTGCGGATCTACCCAGACCAACTAATGTGAAAGAGGTACAGGCATTTATGGGCCATTGCGGTTATTATAGGAGATTCATACACATGTATGCAATCATAGCCAAGCCTTTGTACTCTCTTTTAACCAATTTTGAGTGGACAGATGAATGTGAAAATTCATTCAATGAACTCAAACGACGCTTGTGCTCAGCACCTATATTGACAACCCCAGATTGGAGTAAGCCATTCCATGTCCATGTGGATGCATCCAATTACGCCATAGGATGTGTGTTAGCACAACCCACGAATGAAGGTAATATAGATCTCCCCATAGCCTACGCTAGCAGACAACTGAACGCAGCAGAAAGAAATTACACCACGACGGAACGAGAAGGATTAGGGATGATCTACGCAGTAAAGAAGTTTAGGCATTACTTGTTGGCCAACAAATTCAAGTTCTTTACAGATCATCAAGCCCTATTATACTTAGTCAACAAACCATGTAACACAGGACGACTGATACGTTGGTTTCTATTACTCATGGAGTATGATTTTGAAGTAGTAGTCAGGAAAGGAAAGACACATCTTAGAGCTGACCACCTCTCAAGATTAACCTCAGGAGAAGCTCCTCAAGGAGTAGCGGATGATCTACCAGATGCATACTTGTTTAACCTTGAGATAGCACCAGAATGGGCTAAGCCTATAGTCCCTATTCTGACATACGGACCCAAGAATCCTAGGATAAAGATCAAAGAAGGAGAGATTACCAAGTCTCAGAGATACCAAATAATGGCAGGAAGCATATATAAACAAGATAATCAAAAGATTCTTGCTTGTTGTGTAGATGAATCAGAACATGCGAATTGGTTGCAATTAGCACACATAGGTGCACTAAAGCAACATCATTCAAAACATCGAACATTACAGACTCTGCAAAGACTAGGAGTATTTTGGCCTACGATGGAAGCAGATGTCTACAAGTTGTGTAAGGAATGCCATGTTTGTTGTGAAAGACCACCAGTAGAGCATGCTACATTGTATCACGTGTCTCTCACACCAGACTAGAGTGAACCTGTAGTGACTTACTTGAGGACGAACACATTCCCTCAAGGAATGACCTTAGCTCGACAACGCAGTCTAGAGCAGGAAGCTCAAGACTATTCACTCATTGGCGATAATTTATACAAAAGAGGACGAGATGGATATTTAAGACAATGTGTTCATGAAAGCGATTATCTGAGCATACTAGAGACTGCACACCAAGGTGTTGCAGGAGGTCATTTTGGACCAGATAGGATAATCAAAGCCATCCTCTTTGCAGGATTATGGTGGCCCACTCTTCACATGGATGCACATACCTATGTAAAGAGATGTGAGGTGTGCCAAAGAACTCAGTTTCCTACTCGCAGAGATGAAATGCCATTGAAACCCATGATGGGCGGACGTGCATTCTCTAAGTGGGGTATAGACTTTGTAGGACCCATCAACCCCCCTGCAAAAGGTACACATGCGGAATACATTATTGTTGCCACAGATTATCTGACGAAATGGGTAGAGGCAAAAGCCACAAAAAAGAATGATGCTCACACGACTGCAAAATTCTTATTTGAAAATGTCTTTACAAGATATGGATTGCCTATAGAGATAGTGAGCGATCGAGGCACTCACTTTCTAAACCAAGTCATTGAATATTTGTTACAGGATTTTATGGTGATTCACAAGAAATCTGCACCATATCATCCTCAGGCCAATGGTCAGGCTGAAAGCACTAACAAGATACTTTGTAACGTACTGACGAAACTCGTGAACAACAAACGATCAGATTGGGACAAACAGTTACACCACGCTGTTTGGGCATATCGAGTGGCCTACAAGACCGTACTCAATGCAACTCCCTTTCAGATGGTTTTTGGTCAGAATGCTGTGCTTCCTTTGGACTTCTTGATACCGACCCTTAAGGTTGCACAAGAACATCAGTGGACCGGCCATGTATTATCAGCAAGAATAATGGACTTGGAACGCTTAGGAGAAACCAGGCTAAAGGCAGCAGCAGGAATATACGCAGCAAAGAAGCGACAGAAAGCATATTTTGATGCACATGTGAAAGATAAAGGCTTAAAAGAAGGAGATTTAGTTCTAGTGTATACGCTGAAACAGCATGCACGGAAGTTAGAGAAGCGAGGTTATGGACCTATGATCATTAACAGACTTTCGACTAGTGGAGCAGTACAGTTAGCCACCTTAGAAGGAGATATAATGCCTAATTACATTAGTGGCTGTAGAGTCAAGCTATATCAAGAACCTCTTACTGAGGATATGCTTAGACGACTCACGTTGGCAAAGAAGCGTAAGGAGGAAGAAAATAGAATACGAGCGGAAGCTCAGGCAGAGGCCATAGAACGCATTAAGCGCATGAAGCTAAGAAGACAAGGACTAGGGAGAGAACATTATAACCATCTGGAAACACCACCCAGATATCCCATGGCCATGTGTCAAGTAAAGTCAACCACTCATCCTAGCATAGTGGACAGGAGACCATTCATTACAGTTAGGCTAGAGCACGGCAACCATTGCCAAGAACTCAGGGCTTTAATTGACTCAGGTGCTGCGACTAGTGCGATTAGATGGTCCCACTATAAGGATTCAGGAATAGAAATGCGGCCGATTGAGGCATACCTCATAGGCCTAGGAGGCATGGAAACCCCTTGCATGGGTGAGGTGGACCTTCCTATCCTCATAAAGGATGTGACCATGACTGCGAAGCTACTAGTGTGCCATGATGACGACCTGATAGAACCCCTAATCCTTGGCCAAAATTGGCTATACGATCACTCAGTGGACCTAAATCTTAGACAAGGCTCCTTACAGATTGGAACCTTAGAGCAGAAGCAAGTGATACCGCTTGACTCCCCTAACGGCATTCCGCTTGACGGTTGTGACCCTAGACCCTATGAAACGCATGCGACGGAAGACAGGAAGATCTCTGATCAGCTCAATCATGCTACGTCTACATCAACCCACTCGGGCTTGGCTATGGACAGTTGTCAATCAGAAGGACGACAGGAGATCTTCCCTGGGACTTCCTGCAAACTAGAAGAGGCAGCTACCCATCCGCTAGGGCAGATGGACACAATCAGCGGGCAGATGGGCACAATTTGCGGTCAGGTGGGTTGCATCAGCGGACAAATGAGCACGACACCCTGCGGTGCTCATCCTTCCAAACTTGTTTCGGACTGGCCTAGATTAAAGTTAAATAAGGCATCACTTCCTAATGGGCAGGTCACGCAAGTGTTGGATCTCCCTTCTTTTCCAAAGCAGAGTGTCCATCCGACCTCTCAACCTCAACAACAACAGAGTCAACCACGACGAAGGAACCAAGACCGACGGCAGTGTCAGAAGACACAACAAGGAAAGCAGTTTAGGCCACCCAAAGGAAGCGGCACCAGACAAATATGGGTGCCAAAAGGACAAAAAGCACCGAAGATCTCGAACCAAGCAGAGATCGACAAGAAAAAGGCAAGGCAGAAACAGACTCAGTATCCACCATCCTCTCGACCTTCTTCTACAGATCCGAGCATTCGACAAATTTGGATCGCCAAGAAATACCTTACCCATAGACCCACACCCACGCAAATTTGGGTACCCAAACCATGTATCATAGCTCAACCCATAAGCCATGTAATATATAATCCTCACAAATCTTTCCATCCCTTGATACCACCACACCCGATACCACCTTTTGCCCCTCAGCAGAAACCCACCACCCATTCAAGGACTCTTAGGAAATGGATACCGAAGCGTGTCCAACCGTCTTTCCCTAACCCATCGTCTAACTACCCCTCGACTAACATACAACCTTGTACTCAATTACTAACCTTTAAACCTTGTAATAATTCACCCACCATCATCCCACATCATTCGTAATCTCATCTCATCAGGAAATGTATGCATGATCTGAAACGTGTAGGAGTCTAGAGACCTGCACTAGTGCTGCAAGAAAACATTGCATCCACCACATCACAGCACTTGGCTACACGGGTTACGCATCAGTTATGGAAAGGGATTGCGGTCTCACTTTAATGGGATCATAATTAATTTCCATGCTAATGTGTTAATCTTTTGTAGCAGATCTTTCTCACTAGCGCACCAATCACCATGCAAACCGACGAAGGAACATCAGGAGCAGGCCCCAGTGTAGCGGCAGTACCACTCAACGTGCTACGAGCAGAATCCCACCCGACTGCTCCACCGCCGGAATTCCAAGGGTTTCCAGGGCCCATGCCTATCGATAACCCACCTATGGGCTACACCGAAAAGATACACCGGAACTCTCATTGGTTTCAGGGACTTGCAGGACCCCTTGCGGACGCGGACTTTATATTTGAATCCTCTCTGACATTTGATGACCGCACGTGGGGAAAATACCAGTTTTTCTCCAGAGAGTTCGAAGCCCTACAGAGCACCCAGGATTTAACTCACGTTTGGGCCAGAGCAGGCTTCACAGAGTATTTCAGTGATCCTCTGCCCAAACCGGATTTTTACAGGTGCTATTACTTAATCACTACCTTGTTGGCATCAGAGAATAAGGACATCCCAAGAACCTTCATATTGCCTACTTTAGTGGATGATCCACCTTACAAGAGATTTTACCTCTCGAAGGATTTAATCAGAGCAGCCATCAAGATTCATGGAACCCACACACCCACAGATCGCGAAAGATTAATTCCAGATCCTATGAAACGTGGGGATGTCACTAAGTGGGAGGAAATATCAGCTATTACACCTGAGCTATCAAAGCCACTAAGGATATGCATGCAACACTTCGCATTCCCCGCTCAGGATAGATTCACCATGCCACATAAAAGAATCTGGTTCGGATTGTATTTGGCATGCACGGGACCTCAAACTGTTGATCTGGCAAGCTGGATCATAGATCAAATGTATCTGGCACAGCACAGATGGGAGCGCAAGAAGGTGCTTAACGGATGTTGTGCGCTCACTAGAATTGTGTATATGTGTTTGGCTTATGACTTGCCAATTGAGCGTGCACTAACAGGAGAAGAACTGAAGGCATTCAAAGGAACGACGAAGAAAGCCAGGAAGCCCAGCAGAACACGGGCAGGTAAGCGCATGAGAGGCACCATTCCTTGCCTTCAAGTGCCGGAGTCACCCTCACCACAACCTTCTCCAGAGCAATCACCAACAGAAGCCGCTCCTACTGTGCAGCCTATTCGCATAAGGTTGTCCAGACCAGTGGTCACGGAGGGTACGACTAGTACCGCTGCACCTCAGGCAGCTGCAACCACAGAACCCACCACCACAACAGCAGAAGCTCCCACAACTATTGGTGCGGAGGCTTTTTCTTTCCCAATACCACATATGGAAGCCGACCCAATAAACACAACATTTGACTTTGAGATGCCGGATGCATTCTCAAATGAATTCCAATTTTCAGAAGCACCAATGTTCTCTCAGGAATATGAACGACCTAGTTACCCGACCACACCGCGGGATCTGCCACAAGGACAAGCTGTGTCAAGCTCTGACGATGAAAGAACCGCCACCGACGATGACGAAGGTGATGACGAAGCCAGTCAGGGCACGTATGATTCCCAAGGGCAAGGACAGACAGATGACCAAGGCCAACAAACCGAAGCACACGGCGACACCAGCACATATGAAGATGAGACTTTCGAAGCCGCAGCATACACGCTGGCCATCAAGAAATTATATCGTACGATGGAGAAAGTCTGGGCACGAAAGAAGTTAACTGAAGAGGAGAGCCAGGCATTAATTGAACAGGAACTCATCTCCGGAGGATTCGAAGACGCATATATCAGAGGGTTCAGAGAGTTAGTCAAATCAGTAGGCTCCAATGAAGCACTCCGGTACTTACAAAGGAAGCAACTACCACAGTTTGACCCCCGCCGGGTACGACTACTTTCAAAGCCCGGAGAGTATATTCGTGTACCAACAGGAGCTCAATCCTCAGCACAAGCCAGGGAGGCACGCCTCGTCCCAGAAAGTTCATTGACCGCAGAAACCATCCTTATAGATTCCCCACCACGTACTACCGTTGTACATACCACCACTATCCTCGAAATAACATCCACACCTTCTACTCCTCTATCACCTCATGTATCACCGACCCATCCTGTATCCCCCGCACACCCACCTGTCCCCCCCACATCCACACCAGTCCAAGGCAACATGGCCATACCCTTTGCCCTGCCCATTCATACCACCATGCCCACACCCAACCCTCCGCATCTACCTGTTAACCCCTTCACCCATTCATCCTTCCCATCCTTTCCACCACCTTTAAGACCCCCTTTCACCTTTCTAACCCCACTAACCTTCTCACCAGTTTCACCTCCCCAACCCACCGTAACCCCTATTTCCCCTTTTCACCAAGCTATTCCAGCCATCCCCCCTGTAAATTACTCTACTTTTGTAAATCCCGTCTTCACACCTACACAACCACCCACTTACACACCGCTTTTCACAGTCACCGCACTTGACACGTCCAATGGCATGGACATATCACCATCCACCTCACCACCACCCACTCCACTCACAGCACCATCATATTTAGGCACGTCACAATTTTCCACAATCACCACTGCATCCACCTTCCCAACCCCATTCCCCATCCCCGCTGCATCTACTTCCACTGCATCTTCAATTAGCACTCCATTACTATTATCACCCACCATAGACACGGCACTGCAACACATGTTCACATGCATGACACAAGTAAGAGATGAGTTCGCATCTCTTGGCAACAACTATCAACAGCTGCAGAGGACTACAATTGAATTACAGTCGCAGCTTAATTCACTATCAATTGAGAATGCCTCACTGAACAGCCAATACCAAGATTTACGAGAGGCCTATCACAAATTAGAACTAGAAAGTGAAGAGAAAACCAAAGAAGCCACGGCGGATTTGGACAACCTACTTCGAGCCCAAACGATTAGAAACGCAACACTGACACGGAATATGGGCTTACTCAGAAGACATCTAGCCGCAGCCCAGGAGGAGAATGTGAGACTCCAAGCGCAGAATAGAGAAAACTTGGAGGCGGCTTTAGATCATCCAGAACAACCACTAAGTCCGAGCAGATTCAAGGCCATCCCATCCGAGTCGATGCGGATGTTGCTAGACGACCATGTTCGATTGCTCGAGGACTATGATCGTATGAATGAAGAGCATCAAAAGTTAAAGGAAGATCACAAACTACTACAGCTCAGAGAACCGGCAACACAACAAGTACAAGTAGCAGCAGACTTACCAGCACTTGTGGACCCTGCCCCTGAAATTTTAGAGGAACTCAACGCACTCCGGGCCCAGGTAACAAATCTTGAATCTAGGATTGCCATCTATGAAGCACCACCAAGGCCAGACTCCCCACCTGAGCTACCAGCTGAGGAAGAAACCGTCACTATCCCGGTGGAGGAGACATTTGAAGAGGCATACGAGCCGATTCCCATCCCAGGCGGACGTGTCACGGCCGAAGGCCAGATGACTTATGAATTACCTACCCCCGCGTGGATGAAGACAGTTGAAGAACTCGGAACAACACATTCGGCCAGAGTAGAGGCACAGTTACATGCCATGGCCATGATTGAAGAGAGAATTCTACAGTCACCATTCTTTGCTCATTTGGCCCCGCGACGCTACATATCTGGGCATGAGCTCCAATATAAACCGTACTTCATGTTAATGGCCGAATACCAGTTAGCCATAGAGAAAGAAACAGGGATGAAACCAACGCATGCCACTCAATTCGAGCCGGAGGACTTACCACCAAGTGCACAGAGAGGTGAAATCCATCAACCAGACTGGCGCAAAGATTTATTGCAAAACTATCCCGAGATGATGAGCACATGGGTGAAAGCGCCGCTGCACTTAAAATTTAACCCATGCTGGGGTCCAATCCCACGACGCCGCTCTTGGACTGCATTCGCTATTAAGGTACAGAACAATAAGCAGTGCCAAGACTGGCTGAATTATCCCTATTTCAAGCCACCAATCGAGTTACCCACAGTAGGCTACATGATGGCGACGATCCGCCAGTGGCTCCCTAGGTTAAAGCACATGGATGATATCGCCGCGCACATGACTGTCAAAATCTTTGACATGATGCAAATGATCTTTAAAGTCTTCCGACGCGTCAAGGCTCCCCATGTAAACACCCCGGGCTTTGAGCATGGCAATTTTGATTTAGTCTATGATATGAGCACAACGCCATCGCTACGGGTGTGTTATGCCTGGCACTGTAGAATAAAATACCTACCGGCATGCTACAAACAGACATTCGAAGAAATGTTCACCACCGGCTTTTGGGAGTACCATTCAGAGGTATTTATAAGCAGGCCCACACATTTATTGCAATTATTCGCCTGTGAACGAATGGTGTACTCCACACATTATCAGCTCCCACCACCAAACGAGCCGCAACCTATTGATTGGGAGAAACTCGAGGCTGATCTGGCCCGAGGCATTCATATCTCAGAGCACACCCTCGCTCAAGACCTCCTACAGAACTATATCCGGCAGACCTCACAACAAGGTTCTGTCAGGGACGACAGAAGCGAGAGGGAGGGGGGTGTTGGAAGCAGCCAGAGGCACAGACGCCACGGAAGCATGTGAAGAAGCATGTGAAGACAAAGCAGGGAGCCAGGCGGATCAATTTTTCAAACAAATATATTTCTTATTAATTCTCCAAACATTCAACAGTGATTGTCATCACTAATTGTAACATATGTATCATAGAAAACCCCATTTTGTAATCCATAGCTCCATTTTGTGCAAGCCGAGGAGTCCTCGAGCTTGAGGAGCTTAGGTAGAATGCACGTACCAATTTTCGTTATTTTTAGATACCGTTTACCCTTCCAAATAGCATCTAGGACCTATTTTTTAACTAGGCCGGTCACTAGATGTGAAACCGGTCAAAACTAGCCTAGAAACTATAAAAAGAGCTAGAGAGCTCATTTTTGAGGTTGGTTCATTTTGGTTAGTGTGAGCTTAGAGCTAGTTTGAGCTTGTAATAGTGATCTTGAGCAATAGAACTAATTTCCCACCTTCCATTGTGTCTTGCTTGTCTCTTCATTGTGTGTGTGTATGTGTGTGTGCATCTTTGTGCTTCTCACCTTCACTCTCACATCATCTCACGTTCACGATCTTCATATCACTCCTACCTCTCCCTCGGATTGACATTAAGGAGGTGAAGCTTCTTAACGTGGTTCTCACCATTGTGCTAGAGCAACAGGCTACTTCGACACTTGATTTGCTACATGTTTCCATAATTCTGGCTTAACCTTGAGTAGCTCCTCTAAAGTGAGATTGCATTGCACTTTAGTATTCTTTAGTAATTTTGTGTGGTTAGGTATGATTGAGTCTTCGTTTCTTACCATAGCACTGGGTGCTCTCATACAGGTGGACTTTGCTTCCCAAGGCTCTGTGAAATGAGGCAGTTCTTGTAAGGAGTTAGGCTCGAAGTCTAATCATGCATTTGACTAGGAATCCTCTTGCTCTCCATAGATGGAAGGGATGTCTTGTGGGAATTGATCATGCAATTCCTCCACAATTTCAATGGAAGGAGGATTTTCTCTTTCTTTTGCCCATTTCTCTTCTTGAATCTCTTGTAGGAATTCTTGTGAATACCGATTCATAGAAGAAAAGGTGTCTAGTTCAATGGAATTAGGCACATAAGCTTCCTTGGGAGGAATGCTAATTCTTTCACTTGCCTTGTCCTTACCCTGGGAGGTGGATCCTTTCCAAATTTTGCAATTAGACTCTTCAATCTTTCTAATAGTCCATCAAAATGCAACTGTGTCTTAGCTTAACTAGAGCAATTGAAGAGACAAATGGCTTCAAGCCAATTCTACCATCTTTGCACAAAGCTTAGTTTGTCCAGTCTCTAGGTTTGATCTAGGGAAACACTTTTCATGATTTGTTACGTTTGGCCCTTCTTGGATTCTAGCCTGATATGCTTTAAGCATCATGTCTAGGTCCTACGGAGCGGGATCTACTAAGACTGATCCTACTCTGATGTGATTTCAATTATCTTGGCTTTTGTTTCCTTTAAGCTTTCCTCAAGTGCACTCATTTTCTCTGACCATTGTCTTTTCATTTGCTCATGGCTTTCTTTCCAAGATCTTCTCCTTTTCTTGGTGAGGCTCTCAATCTCACTACCCTCCAAACTCTTTTCCTGACCCAAATCTTCGTTTTGTTGTAATGTCTAAGCTCTTGTGACTACTTGCACTGTGGTAGTGGAAGTCACACTTCTAGTAGAATCAACTACCAATCCAATGACGTTAATCGGAGTGATCTTTTGGTACATTGTTGGGGTTCTTAGGGAATCTTGTAACAAGTCCTCCTTCCCACAATCTAGACAAAAAACTAGAATTGTCACTGATTGGGGTTTCACGTGTGTAGGCATAGGACAATCACGAATGAAGTGATCTCCCTGACATCTACCTATGCTCAAGTGGTCAAGCCGATGAAAAACTACTTTGATGGGTTACGAGATCCTTATGATCATGTGACTGAGTTCAAACAAGTGTTAAGAGGTGAATAGGTAGAGAACTTGTTCACCCAATTTGAGGCATTCAGTTTGACTCTCAAGGGTACTACCTTAGCTTTTGGTTTCAACCTCTAAATAGTCACAATTACTGAAATATAGGTCAACTGCTAGAAGCATTCATCATAGAATTTTCCAAGAGTGGCATGAGGCATAGCACATCATCCTTAATCTACAGCTTCAAGCAGACACCCCAAGAAATGGTTCGATTAGCCAGTCGGAGATTTAAATAACATGTGGAAAGATGCCCCACACCAAAATAACCTACACAAGCAAAACAAGTTTCCTTGTTTTTAGATGGACTTCTAAGCGGCAAACTTAGATCATATGTATATATCAAAGAGCCAATCACACTAGAACAATGCTTGATAATGTGTATTGACATAGAAGACAATTTGGGCGAGGAATTAGAATTGTCCAAACTCTATAAGGATTCTGATAGTTCTGCTAGTCATACTTCCAAACCGTCCACTAAGATATATGAGATAGTTGAGCAAGTTTCCAAGAAGCTAGGAGTCCAAAATAGACAAACGCCAAGGGTCACCTCATTGAAGTGATGTTATACTTGCAGAGGGTACCACATGGCTAACGTATGCGGATTGCAAAACCGGAATATGAGAGAACTGAATGCTCCATATTGCACTATTGAGAGAAAATACACGAACCATACAACTCAAGATTGTTTGTATAATAGGCAGGCTGTCAGAAAAACTTATCAGCAACCTTACCAACAGGGTAGGTATCAGAACCAATACCAATGACCATATCATAATCCACAACAACAATATCAAACTCAATACCAACAACAATATCAGGCACCATATAGGCCACAACCTGTCCTAGGAAACCAACTTCCACCTCCTAGCAATGTGATTCCAGCTAAGTATGAAGTGGCAGAGGAGAACCCTAATAGAGCATTAGTGCCAATGACCCCCTTTGTATCAAAATATTACCCTCATGCTTAGAGTTTTGACTACACCCATGAAGATAGTCCACAAGCTTATTACATAGAATCACCTGAGCACAGTGAGACTTATCCATATCAATATGAGGCACTACCTATGGAACCAAATTGGGAGCGAGAATACTCCAATCTCATGTATATGAATCCTAAGCCTAGGCCCCAATTGAGACAAATGAGACCACAAGCCCTTAGAGGACCATGTTTTAGATGTCAGGGTGACAATTCCATTCGTGAATGTCCCCACCCACTGAATTTAGGACAAGGACAAAATATCACAATACAAGGCTTTTGTCCACTCAGCAAAGAGCATATCCCCAGAGATTTTCCAAGGAATCCCTCTAGTGTGCCCAAGGTTACACCCATTAATATGGTAGGCTTCATGGTGGATTCAAGTTCAAGTAGCATTAACGTGGCTCATATACAGGCAGTCACTAGGGCACAATCCTTAAAACAGGATAAACCAGCTGAACAATCAGAGTCAAGTGAATCAAGAGAGCCTAGTAAGAGGAAGACAAGAACCTGGAAAGATACCAAGGAGGAGGCCAATCGAAAGTGGAATAGAAAGACATCCAAACTAGAAGAAATCTTGAGAGATGCAAAAATAAAAATAGAAGACATTGCATGAAAATGGTAGAACTAGCTCAAGTGATGCTCGAGGCCAATCAATTGTTCAATCAGAAAAATTTTATCAAACCAAGTTTGCATTTACAGGGCTTACTAGAAAGACTACAGCAGTTGGTAAACAAGCCGCATGTTTCTTTACCTCCACAGGCTCAACCAATTGTTGAAAGAGAAAGCTCACCACCAACAAAAGCTTATGTTCTTGATTCCACGGATGTTGGAGCACCTCTTCTAACTGAAAAGTACTCTCAAGAGTTCTTATGGGAAATACAAGAAGAGAAATGGGCCAACGAGATGGGTAATCACCCTCCTATTCTTTAATTTGATGATCATCATGATCAATTTCCCCAAGACATTCCATCTATTTACGGAGATCAAGAAGAGAAACAAGAAGAGGAAAGATTAGAGTTTGAATCTAATTCTTTACAAGAGTTGCCACAATTCATAGGCCCATGGGAATCTGAATCTCTTCAGATCAGAGCTCCCACAATATTGATAAGAAATGAAGACTTAGTGGTTCCAAGAAGCACTGAAGTTGTGAAGAACACTAAGGTGCAGTGTCATCTCACCTTAGAAGAGCTTCTCAAAGTAAAACTTGAGCTATGGAAACATGTGGCAAATCAAGTTCCATAACTTGGTTCCAATGTGTCAAAAGCAAGATCTAAGAAAAATTTCCTAGAGATACCTCTAGACAAAATAGGAGACATGAGTAAAGGTGAAGAAGGTAACACTTATCTTCCAATTACCTAACAAGGTTACACAACCAAAGCTATATTAGATTCAGGTGTTGGTGTTGCAATTGCAACCACCTCCTTGTGGAAGCGATGGGGCAAACCCGCATTAAAACCAACTAGAATGAAGATTCAAATGTCTGACGGCCATATTGAAAGACCTCAAGGATTGCTAGAAGGGATAACTCTAACCACTTTTGGTGTAGATTTTAAACATACCTTTGCAATATGTGACTTTGAAAGAAATAATGTCTATGAAATGATCCTAGGAAGACCCTTCCTATGAAAATTGGAGATAGTACAAGATTGGGGAACCAACTCCTTGTATTTGCAACACTTAGGGGTCACAATTAAGGTCAATCTGAAGGATAATACCTTCAAAGGTGTACCGCCCCTATAGTGGAATCCTATCCACAAGGTGCAAGAGGATTCAATCTCTGTGCATTCTATAAGTTCTTCTAATCCAGCATGGATGCATGAAGATACTCACTTGTGGACGTGCAAGGTCGCAAATGAAGAGGAAAGACACCTAAAAGCAAGAGAAGAAGGAACTTCTCAAGGAGCCAGATGAGTTAGAGACTCAACCTACACACCAATGATGTTTCCAGATGAGTAATTTGAGCCTCATGGTTTGGCAAGAAATCTTAGCCACAATGGACATTGTTGTCAATGAAGCACTATGTAGGAAATGTAGCAATATTTACCCGAAAAGAAGAAGAAACTCTCACAAGCATTAAAACTATAAATTCAAGGGAGGAAAGTGAAATTAGTCAAAAGAAAAAGAAAAGAAAAGTAGTGAAACAAGCAAAGGAGGAATCATTGTTTGAAGTACTAGAGAATTTCAAGAAATATGAAGTTGAAGACAAGAAAATTTTGGTGCGAATGCCTAAGAGAGGCCATCATAGGAGAAGCATATGATAATAAAGAAAAGACCAAGAAAATTGTGGTAACCATTGAAGAGAACGAAGAGCGATGTAAGTACATAGGAGAAGACCTAAGTACAAAAGAAAAAGCAAAGCTTGTATCTTTATTAAGGGAATATAGGGATGTGTTTGTGTGGGCCTATAGAGACTTGAAGGGGGTAGATCCAGAAATATGCTCTCATACGATCCCCATGAAGGCTGATGCCAATCCCACCAAATAAAATCCCTACACAAATAATCATACTTATGTAGCCAAAATAAAAGAAGAAATTGACAGATTAATTGAAGCAGGATTTATCTATGAGATTGAGCATACTGAATGAGTGTCCCCCATTATAGTGGTGCCCAAGAAGAATAAAAAATTGGGGGTGTATATTAACCTTAAAAAAGTTAATGCCACTACGATCAGAGGTAGTTATCCACTTCTAATCACCGAATATTTATTGGAGTGGTTTGCATGCAAGGAAGTTTATAGTTTCCTTGATGGATTTTCAGGTTATAACTAAGTAGCCATTGCCCCAAAAGATCAACACAAAATGGCCTTCGCCACAGAGTGGGGAATCTTTGCATTTCATGTGATGCCATTTGGGCTCACCAATGCACCTGCAACATTCCAAAGGCTCATGTGTCATGTCTTTAGAGATTTCATGCAAAAAAACCTGGAAGTCTATGTTGATGACCTATGTGCTCATTCGAACATTAGACAAACACATATACCTGAGCTCAGACAAATCTTTCACAAATGTAGAGAATATAAGGTGTGCTTAAACCCAAAAATGTGTGTTTTTATGGCCAGACAAGGCAGGATTGTGGGATACATAGTGTCAAAGAATGGAATCTCCATAGATAAATTTAAAGCTATAGTAAAGCTACCTAGACTAAAGAATGTCAAGGAGGTATAAGCTTTCATTGGGGCATTGTAGTTATTATCGACGTTTCATTCATATGTATGTGATCATTGCAAAGCCTTTGTACTCACTATTGACTAACTTTGAATGGAAAGAATGTGAAAAATCCTTTAATGATCTTAAACAACGATTGTGTTTAGCACCAATCTTGACTACACTTGATTGGAACAAGCCATTCATGTTCATGTGGATGCATTCAATTATGCTATTAGGTGTGTACTAGCACAACCTACTGGTGAAGGTAATATGGATCTTCCAATTTGTTATGTTAGACAATTTGTTGGAAATTAAGTAGGCCCATAACTAATACCATAGGTCCATAGTTCCATAGGTCCAGGATCTACCACACAAATTTCAGCAATCTTCCAATATTGACAAAACATGAACATACCACACTTAATCACACAAATGATGAGACAAAGATAGAGAAAAATTAGAAAACATGTGTAAAGTGTTACGTAAGCCACTGCTTACTCACACTATCATATATACAAATGTCAATTTACAATGTGGGAGCAAAACTCTCAACCACTCTATGTGAACAGAAATAGATGGATGAGTGAATGTACATAATTTACAGGAATATTCAGATGTAAGGACAGAAATCTGAATATGTATGAGATGTATGACCTGATAGGTTGTAGATGAGTGAATATGAGTGACAGAAAGAGGAAAGATCAGTTGGAAACTCATATTCAACAAACCCTAATCCGATTTTTAGGCTATGGAAGACCCTAAATCAGATGTATGTGTGAAAGATCACATACTTAAAGAATTAGCATAGAATGCTAACATGTTGTTGCCAGAAATCCTCATACTCATGTGAACATACCTTCTCTAACACCTCATCCGATTGCATTAGCATGCATGTACTGATTCTCCTTTCGATATGCCGAATAGGACTCCTCTTGATATGGATGACATTGCCTCCATAAACTCCAAGTAGTATCTGTGTGCATAAAGAGAATATGTACCTGAATTGTTAACATAAGATGCAATCTTATGTTAAGCTCCATCCAATGTCTTTGAAGTACACCAAAATCTTCATGTAGAAGACAATCTTCAAATACATCATGTAGATGGTTGATCTATTGATATATTTAGGTAGTGATGTGTGTGAACACTCTAGGACCACCGGGGCACTTTTTTCCCTCTTTAGGAGGTTTTTTTCCCCTAGCTTGTATATACACATATTGCCCCAATGGGCCACTTATCTTTGTACATTCTCTAGTAATACATTCAGTATTGTGTGTTGTGCTCCAAGCTTCTTCTTCTTCCTTGTGATGTTCATGTGCTTTCGTAGACGTCTAACTCTAACAATTGGTATCAGAGCAGGTCGTCGCTTCATCTAGGGCGCCATCGACACTCCTTCGGTTGCAGTCTCAAAATTGCATGAATTTTGGTGAGCATACTCAACATGTTTTCCAGATCAAAACAGCTTCAATTTGTGGTGCCAAAATCGCGATCTAAGCTCGTTTTGGCCTTCAAATGCACTATCGCAATGCTTGTGTAGGCTATTTTGTCTTTTTGTGCCAAATGTATATACTAGTTTCTATTTGCCCGTATAAGCGTCTCGAAGTCTGCTACAGGTCTAGTGCTGGGCAGTTCTGTTCAACTTTCTGAGGTATAGTCAATTTTCAACATCAAGGTATTTTAGTCATCGGCCATGGCTGAAAGTAGTGATGTATTCCGTATGTTGGCTATTGAGGATAAGTTGGATGGTACCAACTACCCGTTATGGGCTTATATGATGCGACATGTGTTGGTTGCAAAAGGACTATGGAACATTGTGCAGGGTGTCGAAAAACGTCCTATCACACCTGCAACTGTTACAACTATAGGTACGAAAGCTGATGGAGAAGGTGTCGAAGATGATGATATTCTGCATATTCCTGTTTGTGCTGCGGTTTTTGCTGCACCTACTGTAGAGCAGATTCACTGGGATGGCAGAGATGCCCAAGCACATGCATTGATAGCTTTGTCTATCAAACGTGCCATTATTCCTCACATTCGCTCTTGCAGAACAGCTAAGGATGCTTGGGATACACTTACCACATTGTACCAAGCTAGGATGAGGCTCGTGTTGCTTACCTCAGAAAATAGTTGGAGAGTGAGCACATGAATGAAGGTGATTCTATGGACAGTTTCCTAACGAAGATCAAAGACTTGAAGGAACAGTTGATTTCTATTGATGAGGTTATAC
The DNA here is from genome assembly GCA_020310875.1 of Ceratopteris richardii. Lineage (NCBI taxonomy): Eukaryota > Viridiplantae > Streptophyta > Polypodiopsida > Polypodiales > Pteridaceae > Ceratopteris > Ceratopteris richardii. The sequence goes on along the minus strand of CM035424.1, from coordinate 61,379,120 downwards.
TAGATAGCTCACTTCTGTAGACCGTTCTGAATGGTCTTCCTTATTCATATCAGAGTTTTGCTTCTACTCTTCGGTTGATGATGAAAGGCAATCCAAATGCCTTATCATTTGAGGAGTTAGCCTCTGTTCTATTGCAGGAAGATCAGTCTAGGAAGAACAGGTCCATTATGCGAGTTGTAGATCAAGCTTTCCTGGCTAGTCAGAAGGGCAAAGGAAAATGGAGCTATTCAACTAGTAAGCAGAAATTTGCTAATTTTGCATATTCAAAGAAGGAAGATAAAGATGAGAAGAAAACAGAAAAGAAGAAATTGTTTTGTAAGTATTGTAAAGGGAATGATCATATCATAAAGAACTGTCCAAAACTGGCTCCTAAAGAGGCAAAGAAGAAAGAGGCTGGAATGGTTGTTGCAGAGGCCTCTACACCAAAAATAGAGTCTGCTAATCTTGTGGAGGAAGAAGAATCAGTGTTTACTACCGTCTGCAATTTTGACCCATCTTCTCATGAGCACTGCATGCCTACAGTAGACTCAAATTTTTGGTATTTTGATAGTGGGGCAACCAAACATATTACCTCGCAGCGCATTTTCTTCTCTTCACTCAAGCCTTCCCCTACAGGGAATATTGTTACATGCGCCAACAACTCCTCTTATTATGTTATGGGAGTTGGTAAGATCATTTTGACTACTGCTGATGGCAGTTCTTTCACTTTGTCAGATGCTTTATTTGTGCCAGGGATCAAGAAGAACCTGTTATGAGTTTTTGCATTAGCCAAGATTGGCTTGGTTGTGAAATTTGTTGATGATAGGTGTACAGTTCATGATCCATCAAATGGGGATGTGATTATTGCTCCTGGCATTTTATGTCGTGGGATGTATAAGCTCATAGACTATGAAAGATCTGTAAATGATTTGGCATGTGCAGTACATGATTCTCAAGCTATGTCAGATGCAAAGCTTTGGCATGCACGCTTTGGTCATATGAATTTTGCTAGTTTGCTACGCCTGTAGAAATCTGAAATGGTGTCCTCTTTGCCCAAACTTGAGGCACCTGGAAAATATGTTTGTGAAGGATATATTTTGGGCAAAATGCAACGTTCGTCCTTTCCAAAAGATGGTTCAGTTCGGGCTACTCGCAAATTGCAACTTGTACATAGTGATGTCTGTGCTCCTATGCAGACACCTTCTTTTGGGAATTATCTTTACTTCGTGACTTTCATTGATGATTTTTCCAGGCATGCATGGGTATATCCATTGAAGGCAAAGTCCGAAGTGTTCATGTACTTCAAACAGTTTTTGGTTTTGGCTGAAAATCTGTCAGCATGTAAAATGGGCACCCTCCATTCTGATCGAGCAGGGGAATATATGTCTTCTGATTTTAATACATTTCTGGCTGAACATGGGATAAAACACCGGTTTACAGTGCCATATACACCTCAATAGAATGGAGTTGCTGAACAAAAGAACAAGTCACTCATTAAGATGGCGATGTGTATGGTCAAGAGTCAGGCTTTACCACATAGTTTTTGGATTGAGGCTGTCATGTGTGCAGCATATGTACTAAACAGGTGTCCCACTAAAGCGTTGTAGCCTATCACTCCATATGAGGCTTGGCATGAGCGCAAGCCATCTGTTACGCATTTGTGTGTTTTTGGTTTTTTGGCATATGCATTAGTGCCTAAACAACATTGCAGAAAATCTGATGATAAAGCAATAAAATGTATTTTTGTTGGGTATAGTTCTGAAAGTAAAGGCTATCGTCTGTATCATCCACAGACTAAATGCATTCTGATTAGCCGTGATGTTGTTTTTGTGGAATATTCTATTCAGCCATTGCTTTCATGTACTAAGGAGACATGTGTTAGCTCCAAAGACATGTATGATACTTTGCTGCCTCTTTTTACAGGTGGACAGTCTAGTGCTGGTCCTAATGAGGCAACTTCTCAGCCTTTGCAGGTTTCATGTGATGATGTAGATGTTCATGATGCACTTATTGATGAGAGAGCTGATATTGGGCAGGCAAGAACTATGCCAAAATGGCTGGTGCAGGCCTTGCGTGACAAATTAAATGTACCTCTATCATATCATACTCGATCAAGCTCTCATACTGCCTCCTTTGCATCAGAATTCTATGCTATGGCTGTATCTAGTCTCTGTGATGAGAATGAGCCTGTTTCGTTTGGTGAAGCATAAAACTCAAAAAATTGGATGGCTGCTATGCAATATGAATATGATGCAATAATGAAGAATGGTACTTGGTCTTTATATGACTTGCCTCCTAGCAAGAAGGCCATTGGCACTAAGTGGGTATACAAGCTAAAGCATAAACCTGATGGTATAGTTGACAGGTATAAGGCTAGGCTTGTTGCAAAGGGTTATGCACAAGAAAGAGGCATTGATTTTGATGAGACCTTTGCACCTACATGCTGTATGACTACTATTCGGAGCATCTGTGCACTTGCAACTCATCATGGTTGGAATGTACATCAGTTGGACATTAAAACAACATTTTTGAATGGTGACTTGCATGAAGAAGTGTATGTTTTTTAGCCCCGTGGCTTTGTGCAAAAAGGGCATGAAAACCAGGTGTGTAGGTTAAAGAAGGCATTAAATGGTTTAAAGCAAGCACCACGTGCTTGGTATGAAAAGATACATGCCTATCTGATTGCACATGGTTTTGAGAACAGTCAAACTGAAAGCACCTTGCATGTTAAGCGTGCTAATGATGTGCTTCTGATCATTGTTGTCTATGTTGATGACATGTTGCTCACTGGTCCTATTGAGAAGCATATTGTTGATTTTAAGGCTGATTTGCATGCCTCATTTGAGATGTCTGATTTGGGGCATTTGCATCACTAGTTGGGCATTCAGTTTATGCAAGTTGATGGTGGAATGGCTTTGTGTCAAACGAAATATCTTGACACATTATTGCAGTGTTTTGGCCTTGAAGACTGTAGGCCTATTGCCACTCCTATGGAGACAGGTTTACGATTGAGTCTTCATGATGCTGGAGATGCATTTGATGCTGTCCTCTATCAGCAAGCTATTGTATGCCTGATTTACTTATGCATTACTAGGCCAGATATTCAGTTTGTTGTCTCACAGATGAGCAGGTTTATGCATTGCTTAGGTGTCAAGCATTGGCAGGCAGTTAAGTGCACATTTCGCTACTTGAGTGGTACTCGGCTACTTGGGTTGTTTTATCCCAAGCGGGGATCACTATCGCCAGATTTGCATGCTTTTTCTGACTCAGACTGGGCTGGTTGCTATGACACTTGTGTGTCCACTAGTGGTTTTTGCTTCATGCTTGGTAGCTCATGTATATCTTGGTTGAGCAAGAAGCAGCCTACTGTGGCCACTTCCAATTGTGAGGCTGAGTATAGGGCAGCTTTCACAGCTACTGTTGAGTGTGTGTGGCTCAGATGCCTTATGACAAATTTGGGTGTTGGTCAATCTTCTACCACCACCATCTTCACTGACAGTCAGAGCGCATTGGCAGTTGTGAGGAACCTTGTGTTCCATGCTCGCACTAATCACATTGAGGTGCATTATCACTATGTCAGGGAGAGGTTATCTGCTGGGGAGATCAGCTTGGCATATGTGCCCACGCAGGAGAACATTGCAGACCTTTTCATGAAGGCTCTGCCTAGGGAGAAGTTTGAAGCTTTCCGCAAAGCTTTGGGCTTACTTCCTTTTGTGGAGTGATTTCCACATAGCTTGGCACTTCCTTATACATGAGTGCTAGCTACTTGTTCACCGCATCACTCCCAGGGGGGATTTGTTGATATATTTAGGTAGTGATGTGTGTAAACACTCTAGGACCGCCGAGGCACTTTTTTCCCTCTTTAGGAGGTTTCTTTCCCCCGGTTTGTATATATGCCTATTGCCCTAATGGGCTACTTATCTTTGTACATTCTCTAGTAATACATTCAGTATTGTGTGTTGTGCTCCAAGCTTCTTCTTCTTCCCTGTGTTGTTCGCGTGCTTCCACAAACGTCTAACTCCAACATGATCCACACTCTCCAAGAAGAACTCCATAGTTGCTCCTCAACATGCTCCTAGAGTGCACCATGGCTGCCCCATGTGTGCTAGAGCACCACCTTTACTAAGGGACCAAAAACCGGCGTTGCTAATTGGTGTGTGATGATTCAAAAGTGACCAAGAGTCTTTGTTTTTTAGCCTTCCAAAGATCTTGCAAAAAACTCACATAATAAAGCTGATTTTCGTTGCCAAAAGCTGGACCGCATATTTTTACCTTTATTTTAAGTGAGTTTGCTTTATTTTTAAAGTTGCTTTTAGCTAACTTTAAAATAGCTTCTTGACCTGCTTTTTTACACTTATGACTACCTGATGAATGGTCTGACAACATTTTTATGACCCTCATGCCGAGGGCTATCATATGAGGTCAAAACCCTAAGTTAGTAGAAAATTAGGGTTAGGGTTTTCTCCCAAATCTGATCTCCGATGATTGAATGTCATATACCATTGGAAATCTCTCTTCAAGATCTACAAGATAGGCTCATAAAAAATTTACCCATTTTTGTGCCAAAAATGACTAAGTACCAAAATTAGGGTTTTTGCCCTAAATGGATTTTGGACTGATGTGACATTGTTTTCCAACAATCCCCCCTGCAATGTCATATTGGTACAAACTGAACTGGATATACAACTTCATTCATCTGCAAACTGACATAAACTTCAAACTTGTACTCCCGAATTGACCTTCAATTTCTTCAAATTTCAAAGAATCGAATTTGCTGAATATAAACCATAATACCTGAGAAAATATGCAAACTAGATATCCAATAGTGTATACATCAAGCAATCACTGCTTGACAACATATGTAGCATGTACTAACTCTAAACCTGCTATCTCCTATCTTCTCAAACCTATAAACATACACTAAGATCCACATATTTGCATTTACCTTACAAAAGGTTTCTCAACGTACTTCTGCTGTGTCATGTAGATACACTAAACAAAATCAAGAACTGAATCCTGGGACTTGTGACTGACAACTCACAACTTAGTGTATTATGAACACTACTAGTTCATCTCTGCATGTACTCAACTCAACCCATGAGTCTCATCAAAGTTTCATATCTATGATGCCATCTTATCTATATCCTTGTTCTATCTGTAAGTCCTTCATACCTCCTTCATACCTGTTTCCTTCCTTCAGAGTTTGGTATAAACATATATGTGTGCAGCTCTGAAACATACATCTGAAATATCAAATTTCTCTTCAATAGAATTTTGGAACTTTCTCCTGAACAGGAACACCTAACAAGAAATTTCTCCAGACATTCTCCTTCTTCCTTCTTCTTTCAAAGCTGGAACATAAAAAGAAACTGACAAAGGAAATATAGGAATACTTGATATAGCCTATAGGAATACACCTGTAGGTATGACTACATTCTTTTACATATGGCTGAAAATAAGTCTTCATGTTTCATCACCCCCCTAGATGATTTAACACTAGTATCTAGAATTCTTCAAACTATATCAGACTTTATGAAATCTGGACTTTATGAAATCTGGAACATCTTCCTTCTTTCAATAAGTCTGATCTTCAGTGATCAATACTTGTATCTAAAACAAAATTTTAGGATCCATAATCTTCTACAACATAACAAGTATCTTCTTCTTTTTCTTTGCAACACAAATCTGATAGAACCTGAATCTTTGACTTACTTCTTCCAATGCTAAAAAGTTTTCAAACAAATGATAGACAATTGACTCATAAATACTCAAGATCTTCAAGATCATTCAAGATCTATCAAGATCTCTCTAACAAATACCTATGTAGAATCTGCTCTCATCAAACCTTCATGATTGAATGTTTGATTTGCTACTTGAATGTCTCTAAGTGTCCATGCTTCTCACATAAATTTGTAAAACTTTTCTTTAACCGAATCCTTCCCAAGAATCTGTAAATCCTACTTGAAACATAAGTGGACAAACTCTCACCTTGAGAACTCCAAGAGTTGCAAGTTGATACTTCATATCTTCATATTCTACTCGGGTGAAATGTGATAGTATTTGCTTGACTTTCTTTTGGCTAACTCCACTTCTCAATCAAGCGATAGAATCTGATGGAACACCTTTTTGAATACAATCATGTATCCAAAAGTCAAGACAACATAGAAAGTAGATTCTCCACCTGACTGGTACATCAAAAAATCTGGTTTTTTTTTTCTTGAAAATATTGAATTTTATCCTAAAAAACTCTGAATTTTTTGAATATACTGAATATACTCAATATGAGGTAACTTTTCCAAAAAGAAACTTACTCCAAGTCTCCAACATCTGGTACAAATACTCTTTTACCTCAAGAGTTAGGTCAAGGAGAATAATACCTCTCTACAACTTGTCATATACCAAATAGCTCTCTATTGACACTCCAAGAATTCTTTGAGGGAACATATAACTGCCTGCTCAAAATCTTCAACTTATACATAACTCATACACATATGAGTCAAAACATATAAGCTTCCTTTCTTTCTCTCAATGCAATTCTTTGTCAAAACCTACTAAAACATGACCAATTATAATGCAAAATAAGAAATTGTTTCTTCGTCACACAAGATGTTCTCATAGACTTGTCTTTGGATGTAGAGGATAAATTAGGAAAGTTATATGGAAAATATAAGAGAAAAGGAAGTCTTACTTTCCCTTTGGAAATGTTGGACTTTCTTTGTGTGCATCTTTCTTCCACCCGGTCAACATCTTCAAACTTCTCTTCCATACCTTTTGTTCTCTTCATCTTGAAGTAGCAAGGACTCTTATCTTCTTCAAATGAATTTTTCTCTTCCTCTAGGACTAAGAGTAAGAGACAAAACAAATATGGTATACAAATGTAAGTGAATATAGAATCATGTTTTACCATCTCCTCATATCTTTGAATCAAAACTCTGCTTCAAATGTGATTGATATGACTGAATTCATGAATCTTTTGGATGAATGCGGAATTGCCTTTCTAATTACCTCTCTAGGTACACAATGTGATAAAAAAACTTCCAACCAACTTAAAACACAAGATTGGCTAAAAACAAAACTCATCTCATCTCCAAATTTGTCTTCTTAGATGAGCTTACTTGCCATGAAAGAGATCTATCAAAACTCATCTAATCTCCTTGTTTTTGAAATTTTTGATGTAGCTAATGCTTTTACTTTCAAAAAATGAAAGTGTTTGAAAGCACTTCTTCAACCCTTCAAATCTCTTCATAACTGCTCTTTTAAGATATAACCTACAAATGATAATCGGATAGTAGAGACCAATACCTGTGATTTGATGTTGATGTGGTTCCTTCATCTTCTCCAAACCATTGTTTTTCCTTGAATTTGAAGTAGCCTTCTCTTCATCAAGTCTTGGTCTTCAATCAATACTTCTGTCAATTATTTTCATACTCTTCCAAAAATATTTGGCTGCTAATAGATCATCAACTTCATACTCCACACTGATGAATAAACATGTGACTGAATAGTCTAATTCTCAAATCTCTACTCATCTAGATTAAGTGTGTATGTCAAATGTCAAATGTTAGAAGATGCTCTTAAATCATATGTTGTAAACCTGGAAGTCTAGAAACCTGGGAATCTGAGAGCCTGGTTGCTCTCATACCAAATGTTGGAAATTAAGTAGGCTCATAACTAATACCACAGGTCCATAGTTCCATAGGTCCAAGATCTACAATACAAATTTCAGCAATCTTCCAATATTGACAAAACATGAACCTACCATACTTAATCACACAAATGATGAGACAAAGATAGAGAGAGATTAGATATGTGTAAAGTGTTACTTAAGCCACTGCTTACTCACACTATCATATATACAAATGTCAATTTACAATGTGGGAGCAAAACTCTCAACCACTCTATGTGAACAAAAATAGATGGATGAGTGAATGTACAAAATTTACAAGAATATTCAGATGTAAGGACAGAAATCTGAATATGTATGAGATGTATGACCTGATCGTTGTAGAAGAGTGAATATGAGTGGCAGAAAGAGGAAAGATAAGTTGGAAACTGATATTCAGTAAACCCTAATCTGATTTTAGGCTATGGAAGACCCTAAATCAGATGTATGTGTGAAAGATCACATACTTACAGAATTAGCATAGAATGCTAACATGTTGCTGCCAAAAATCCTCATACTCATGTGAACACACCTTCTCTAACACCTCATCCGAATGCATGTAGCATGCATGTACTGATTCTCCTTTAGATATGCCGAATAGGACTCCTCTTGATATGGATGCCATTGCCTCCATAAACTCCAAGTAGTACCTGTGTGCATAAAGAGAATATGTACCTGAATTGTTAACATAAGATGCAATCTTATGTTAAGCTCCATCCAATGTCTTTGAAGTACACCAAAATCTTCATGTAGAAGACAATCTTCAAATACATCATGTAGATGGCTGATCCACACCATCAAGCTACTGATAGGTAAGTCCTCTCCATAAGCAAGAGTGTGAGCACACTCTTCTCCAAGAAGAACTCCATAACTACTCCTCAACATGCTCCTAAAGTGCACCATGGCTGCCCCATGTGTGTTAGAGCACCACCTCTACTGAGGGACCGAAAACCAACATTGCCAATTGGTGTGTGATGATTCAAAAGTGAACAAGAGTCTTTCTTTTATAGCCTTCCAAAGCTCTTGCAAAAAACTCACATAATAAAGCTGATTTTTGTTGCCAAAAGTTGGATCGCATCTTTTTAGCTTTATTTTAAGTGAGTTTGCTTTATTTTTAAAGTTGATTTTAGATAACTTTAAAATAGCTTCTTTACCTGGATTTTTACACGTCTAACTACCTGCTGAATGATCTGACAACATTTTTATGATCCTCATGCCGAGAGCTATCATATGAGGTCAGAACCCTAAATCAGCAAAAAATTAGGGTTACGGTTTTCTCCCAAATCTGATCTCTGATGACTGAATGACATATACCATTGGAAAGCTCTCTTCAAGCTCTACAAGATAGGCTCATAAAAATTTTACCCATTTTTGTGCCAAAAATGACTAAGTACCAAAATTAGGGTTTTTACCCTTAATGGATTTTGGACTAATGTGACATTGTTTTCCAACACAATTGAATGCGGCTGAATAAAATTATACCACTACTGAAAGAGAGGGATTAGTCATGATGTATGTGGTTGAAAAGTTTAGACATTATTTGCTTGCAAATAAGTTTAAATCTTTTATAGACCATCAATCACTATTATATCTAGTGAACAAAACATGCAATACCAGGAGGTTAGTAAGATGGTTCCTCTTACTAATGGAATATGAATTTGAAGTTGTGGTTAGGAAAGGTATGACTCACCTTAGGGTGGACCGCCTTTCTAGACTAACTTCAAAAGAGTTCCCTCAAGGAGTATCAAATGACCTTTATGATGCTTACTTGTTCAATCTAGAAGCAGTGTCTGACTACACCAAGAATATAGTGCCTATTTTCACATTTGTACCTAAACATCCTATATTGACAGCTAGAGATCAAGAAGTGGTGAGGTCTCAAAAGTACCACATACTAGCAAGCAATGTGTACAAACACACAAATCAAGGCATATTGGCTTGTTGTGTACATGAAGATGAACATGCAAACTGGTTGCAAATAGCACACATAGGTTCACTGCAGCAACATCACTCCAAACACCGAACCCTATAGACTTTACAAAGATTAGGCATGTATTGGCTAATCATGGAAGCAAATGGCTATAAGCTATGCAAGGAATGCCCAAGCTATCATATTAGACCACTAGTGTAACATGCTACTCTATATCAAGTGCCTCTAGTACCGGATTGGAGTGAACCATTGGTAAAACTTTTGAGGATGAAAACATTCCCTCAAGATATGACATTGGCTAGACGAAAGATCTTAGAATGAGAATCACTTGATTACACGCTCATAGGTGATAATCTATACAAATGAGGAAGAGATGTATACCTCAAACTATGTGTCCATGAGAGTGAATACCTCAAGATCTTAGAGATTTCTCACCAAGGTGTGGCAAGAGGATATTTTGGACCAAATCATGTGATCAAAGCTATACTATTTGCAAGTCTTTGGTGGGCCAACTCTTCACATGGATGCACATACCCACGTGAAGAGATGTGATATTCATCAGCAAACTCAGTATCCAATACATAAAGACAAGATGCCATTGGAACCTATGATGGGTGGATGTGCATTCTCTAAGTGGGGAATAGATTTTGTAGGTCCTATTAATCCCCTAGCTAAGAGTTCACATGTTGAATACATTCTTGTTTCCACAGACTATCTAACCAAGTGGGTAGAAGTGAAGACCACAACAAAGAACAATGCTCATACGACTCGTAACTTTTTATTTGAGAATGTGTTCACCAGATATGGGTTACTAATAGAGTTAATAAGTTATAGAGGCAGACACTTCTTGAATGAAGTCATTGAAAACTTTCTCCAAGAATTATTGGTGGTACATAAGAACTATGACCCTTATCACCCACAAGCTAATGGAAAATCTGAGAGCACAAATAAGATCATATATAATTTATTGACAAAATTGGTAAATAATAAATGCTCTAATTGGGATAAGCAACTTCATTATGCTGTTTGGGCTTACTGATTTGCCTACAAAAAAGTACTCAATGCCACCCCATGTCAAATGGTCTTCGAACAGAATGTTGTGTTACCATTAGACTCCCTAATCCCAACTTTAAAAGTAGTACAAGAGCACAAGTAGACTGGATATGCGTTGTCTTCCAGGATATTTGATCAAGAATGCTTGGGTGAAACTCGGCTACAAGCGACAACAAGCATCTACGTTGCAAAGAAAAGACAAAAGGCATACTTCGATGCTCACATCAAGGATAAAGGATTGAAAGAGGGAGTCTTGGTTTATACACTAAATCAACATGCACATAAATTAGAAAAACAAGGATATGGACCCATGATCATTAATAGAATTTCCACTAGCAGTATAGTTCAATTGGCCACTCTAGAAGGTGACATCTTGCCAAGCCATATAAGTGTATTTCAAGTCAAGCTATATCAAGAACCTCTTATAGAGGATATGCTAATGAGACTCAACACTGCTAAGAAGCAAAAAGAAGAAGAGTTAAGGGTTGGTGAAGAAGTGCAGGTAGAGGCTAGAGAGCACATTAGATGAAACAAGTTAAGGCAACAAGGCCTAGATGTCAATCCCAATGCCCCAAGATATCACATGGCTATGTGCACCAAAAAGATTACACATCCTAGCAACATAGATAGACAACCATTCATCACGGTTGAGCTAGGGAACGACAGTGCAAATAAGACAATCAAAGCTTTGATCGATTCTGGAGATGCCACTAGTGCAATTAGCTCCTCATGTTGTAAAGGATTGAGCATAGTATTAAGCCATTAGAAGCTTATTTAGTGGGCTTAGGTGGTGTTGAAACCCCTTGCATCTGCGAGGCAGACATTCCTATCCTCATTAAGGATGTCCTTTTGAGAGTAAAGTTGCTAGTTCGCCATGATGAGGACATCATAGAACATATGATATTAGGGCAGGATTGGTTGTATGATGATGCGATTTACTTAAACTTGCAGTAGCGATTGCTTCATGTTTGGCTTAACAAGCCATGCCTAATAGTTGAATTGGAAGGCAAGGGTCCTCTTGATTCCCATACCCAGCACTTTTCTAGCACTATAGAGTCCAATGTGCACCATTCCTCACCTATTGATGGGAATGTCATGCAAGTGTTGGAACTCTTTGCTCTTCCTAAGGTATCAACATCAGAATTAGGACAACCAATTTTGTAGCACAGAGGAGGACAACTGCAACCCAATGGCAAGAAGGAGGTCACCTTAGTGACAAAAGCTATTACACAACCCTGCTTCTCATGCACAAGGACAAAACTTGAACCAAACTTCAAGACTAAACAAATATGGGTGAAGAAGGGAGAGCAACCACTAGCTTTGTGTAAGACAATAGTTACGCAATATAACACAGGAGCAATAGCAGAGAAGATAACAGATATAGGAGAATCTCAACAATTTTCTACTAACAGCAAGTACAAAGATGATGGCGTTGTCCACCCATGCGCTCTCAAGGTAGAGCTTAAATGGCGATCTAGACAACTCTAGATAGGGAGATACAAGGTAGAGGTATGTTGGCTCAACTTGATGTCTCAGGTAGTGTAGAAGTCATGTATATATAGGATCATGGGTGGCCTTCTGTGGACGGCAATACATGGGTGGTAGAGCGTGGGCGGCCACCGCCCACGTAATTGCCATACACGGCTTAGACCGGTTGAACCAACCTAACAAATATAAATGATTTCTGACACCGACAAGGAATATTCTATGGAATATTCCCTTTACCGTCGCGCCGGGGGCGCTGCCCCCGAACCCCCACCAGGGGGCCCGCTGGCCCCCTTGGACCCCCCAGTCGGGGCTGCTCCCCACTGCCCCGGACCCCCCAATTGGGGACCCTGGTAACTCCCTTTCCTTACAATACCTTACATGATCCAATATGACCTTCATCCAACATGCAAGTTAGGATTCCCATCAATTGGGTAATGCACGCTTGGCTTCTCCTCATAACAGGGGCCTTACAAAATGTGCATACAATCATGAGGGGTAGACATTGATCATATACTAACACCCCCCCTCAATGTTTACCGATGAAAAATCAAGTAGGTTTCGGTCCTATGCCCATCTGTTGAAGATGTCTGTTGAGCTGCTCTCTTCCAAGTGCTTTAGTGAATATCTCAGCACAATTTGCCTCTATTGGGCAATATTCTAGCTCCACAATTTCATCTTCAATTAGCTCACGAATGTAATGGTACTGTACTTCTATGTGCTTGGTGCAAGCATGAAATACTGGGTTCTTTGCAATAGCCATACAACTTTGATTATCACACTTGAGTACAGTCGCCATATTTGATGGAAAGCCTAGATCTGCAAGAATTATCCTTAACCAGACTGCCTCACAAGAAGCAAAACAAGCTGCTTTGTACTCTGCTTCAATGGAGGAGAGTGCGAGGGTTGGTTGCTTTCTACTTACCCAAGAAAATATTCCTGAACCAAGTGAGAAACAATATCCAGAAACTGATTTTCTAGAATCACAATCTCCAGCCCAATCTGAATCACAATATCCTTGGAGTGTATCACCTGTGGTATAAAAAATACCATAATCCAAGGTTCCTACAATGTACCTTAGAATTCGCATTCCAGCATTCCAGTGACTCTCCTTAGGTTTGTTGGAAAACCTGCTTAATACTCCAACAGCATAGCAAATGTCTGGTCTAGTGTTGCACAGAAAAATAAGACTTCCAACAAGCTTCCTATACTTCTTAGCATCTATATCAGGCATGCTATCATCCATAGATAGCTTATGATTTACCTCCATAGGTATGCTAGTTGGCTTGCAGTCCATCATTCCAAATGCCTTGAGAATCTCTTTGGCATATTTTTGTTGTGAGATGAAAATGCCATCCTTCCTTTGCCATACTTCAATTCCCAGACAAAAATGGAGTAGAACTAAGTCCGTCATTTCAAACTCAGTTCCCAAGCTGATCCGAGTTTGATTGATCAGTTCCTGATGATCTCCTGTAATGATCAAATCATCTACATATACAATGACAACAACTAGCTTGCTATCCCTTTTCGTTACATACAAGTTAGCATCAGAAGTACTTCTTTCAAAAGCCATATTTTTGAAAAAATGATCTATTCGTTGGTACCAAGCCAGTGGAGCTTGCTTAAGTCCATACAAAGCTTTCTTCAACCTGCAAACTTTATTCTCTAAATTGGGCACCTCAAAACCTGGTGGTTGAGATACATATACCTCCTCTTTGAGATGACCATTCAAAAATGCAGATTTGACATCCATCTGGAAAATAGGCTAGGCCTTTTGTGTAGCGACTACAAGTACGGTCCGAATAGTTGTCATGCGTGCTGTTGGCGCAAAAGTTTCTTAAACATCAAATCCTTCGATCTGTGAAAAACCCTGTGCAACTAATCTTGCCTTATACTTTTCTAATGTTCCATCTGCTTTATACTTAGCTTTCCAAATCCATTTAGTACATATTACCTTCTTCTTTGGCGGCAAGTCGACTAGATCCCATGTATCATTTTTGAGTATACTATCATACTCCGACTGCATTGCCGCTCTCCAACCTGGATCATCAAGGGCTTCTTCAATGGTGGTAGGTTCCTTTATTGAGCCCATGATATCTGCCATTAGAGCCATGTTAACAATGTGTTCTGAGGCTCTTCTTTGCTCCTCTATTCTCTTTGATCTTCGTAATCCATCCGATGATGATTCTAGTACATCTACATGTGGATTGTGATTATCAAAGAGCTGTTGTGCCCACTTCGGTAGTGGCTTACGTTGTGCAGCTACAACTCGTTGGCTTTTTATTGAGGAAATTTCTCCATCAGATGTTTCCTCCTCCTCAACTTTAACCTGTCTTTTGATAGGCACAAGGTGAGATATTTCTCCGTTTGATGAGATAGTAGATTTACCTTTATCTTCTACTAAGTGTGGTCGTTCATCAAACACCACATCTCGACTGACAAAAATCTTCCTTGCCTTAGGATCCCACAACCTGTATGCTTTAGACTCTTCACTATATCCTAGGAAGACACACTTTTTGTTTTTTGAATCCAACTTTGATCTTGTTGAATCAGGAATATGTGCATAACAGAAACAACCAAAAATTCTGAAATGCAAAACTGAAGGCTTTTTACCAGAATATGCTTCTTGAGGAGTCATCCCCTTCAGTGCTTTTGTGTAGCTTCGATTGAGAATGTAGACTGTTGTATTGACTGCTTCTGCCAAGAATGAATCAGGCATGTCTTGAGCCTTTAACATACAACGAGCCATTTCAACTACTGTCCTGTTCCTGCGCTCAACAACGCCATTTTGTTGAGGTGTATGAGCTGTGGTAAGTTTCCTTTTCACACCATGCTCCTTACAGTAATTATTGAATTCTGTTGACAAGAATTCACCTCCTCTATCTGTTCTGAATTTCTTCAGTTTCCTTCCTGATTCATTTTCTACATACTTATGCCACGTTTCAAATTTTTCAAAAGCATCAGCCTTCTCTCGAATGAAATAAACCCACATCTTTCTACTATAATCGTCGACTAACAGCAAGAAGTAGAAAGATCCTCCTAAAGCAGGTGTAGACATTTTACCGCAGAAATCAGCATGTACCAACTCTAGAGGAGCTTGAGATTGATTGCTGGTCTCTCTTGGAAACGCCTGTCGTTGTTGCTTTCCCATTATACAAGCTTCACAAGCTTCCTGCAACTCTGAAAATGCAAGCAAATGAGCAACCATCCCTGTTCTTTGCATCTCCTTCAAAACTGCAAATCCGATGCCCAAATCGTTGGTGCCATAACGTGCTTACATCTTTGTCTTCTGTAGCAGTTAAAGCACATAACTCATACAAGTTATCCCGTCGTATGCCTTTACCTACAACATTACCTGATGAATCCATGATTTCCGCACCACTCTTATTGAAGTGAACTTCGAGTCCACGATCTGTTATTGCAGAAACTGACAACAAATTTCTTTTGAGTGTAGGTACATAGAGAACATCGGATAAGTTTTTCTCAACACCTGGAGAAGTGATAAAAGAGATGGTTCCAGTTCCTTTGGCTGGACACTTGGAGTCATTTCCCACCACTACATTGATGGATTCCCGCAAAGGCACTAGGGAACTATACCAATCCTTTTTACTGGTCATATGGTGAGAAGCTCCACTATCTAAAATCCATGGTTCATCAACACGAGCTTGAGCAGATGAACATACCTCTTCAATAGCTACCCAAAGTTCCATCTCTGTGTTGTTTGCAGACTCTTTGTTCTTCCATGATAATTTTATAGTCCCATTCCGTTCGTCAGCTTGCTTCTTTCTGCAATCCTTGATGGCATGGCCTTTCTTTTCACAATAGAAGCAACTTCCTATGAACTTTTTCTTCTTTGGCTTCTTCTTTGATCCCTCAGAAGAGCCTTTACCTTTTGCATTTGCTGAGAATGCAGCATCAGTTGTACTTTGCCGATTCTTCAGCCGCATCTCTTCTTCTAAAAGCATCGCACAAAACTCTTCAAATGTAAGAGGAGTTGGCCTTACCTGAGTGTTAAGGGCTGTTACTAATCCATCATACTTTGCTGGAAGAACACGTACAGATCTTCAAGCCAGCTCTTCTGGTGTTATAACAACACCAACTGTAGCCAATTGATCTTGAAGATGCTTTATCTGTTTGATAAAATCTTCAGCCTTTTCAGAATCAGAATGCTTTTCATTTGCCAACTGATTTTCTAAATTCTGTATCCTAGTGTGGTTCTTGGTCTCATATTGTCGAGCCAATATGCCCCAAGCCTCATGTGCTTTAGTAGTATGTTGAACTAAAGTAAGCACAGAATCACTTACACTAGTGACAATCGCACATAATGCATCAGCATTCCGCCTCTTCCAAGCTCGTAGAAGATCTGGATCTGGCTGAATCATCAATCTTGAATTTGCTGGATCTTCAACTGGTATAGGCTCTGGATCCAATCCCATCGGTCCCATGACAGTGTCAAGTAATTCATAGGAGTCCAAAATTGCAGAAATTTTGAACTTCCAGAGTGTATAGTTGGTTCCATCCAGCTTCCCTTCAGTGAATGCAGGTGGACGAATTCGAATAGGTGCAGCATTAACATTAGCTGAAGCACCAAGACTAGTGTTCGACGATGAAGCCATCATGTAATCACTCGAATAATCTACTAATATTCTAGTCTGCTAGTAGGCAAAAATAGTGATACTTCTCAAGCTATTCGAACCTTACAGCTCTGATACCATGTAAGACAATAGTTACGCAATATAACACAGGAGCAATAGCAGAGAAGATAACAGATATAGGAGAATCTCAACAATTTTCTACTAACAGCAAGTACAAAGATGATGGCGTTGTCCACCCATGCGCTCTCAAGGTAGAGCTTAAATGGCGATCTAGACAACTCTAGATAGGGAGATACAAGGTAGAGGTATGCTGGCTCAACTTGATGTCTCAGGTAGTGCAGAAGTCATGTATATATAGGATCATGGGTGGCCTTCTGTGGACGGCAATACATGGGCGGTAGAGCGTGGGCGGCCACCGCCCGCGTAATTGCCATACACGGCTTAGACCGGTTGAATCGACCTAACAAATATAAATGATTTCTGACACCGATAAGGAATATTCTATGGAATATTCCCTTTACCGTCGCGCCGGGGGCGCTGCCCCCGGACCCCCACCAGGGGGCCCGCTGGCCCCCTTGGACCCCCCAGCCGGGGCTGCTCCCTGCTGCCCCGGACCCCCCAATTGGGGACCCTGGTAACTCCCTTTCCTTACAATACCTTACATGATCCAATATGACCTTCATCCAACATGCAAGTTGGGATTCCCGTCAATTGGGTAATGCATGCTTGGCTTCTCCTCATAACGAGGGCCTTACAAAATGTGCATACAATCATGAGGGGTAGACATTGATCATATACTAACACTTTGCCACAACACTTCCCATCGAGCAATTCAATCATGCAAAAAGAAGAACCAAGCAATCACAAAAAGCTCAACTACAAGATATCCGACAAATTTGGGTGCCTAAGAAAGTAGCTGCAACTCAACAACAGAGATTACACATGTGGGTACACAAGGAACTCTTACATACACAAAACCCTATGCTCTCCCTCACAAGAAAAATCTTGACAAAGAAGCCAAGGAGAGGCAAGGGTGAGCACGAAGCATAGAGATCAAAAGAAGATCAACTCACATCTTTGGCAATAGTAAAAAGACAATCATCAAGGGCATGGGTTTGAAAGCCAAAAGTATCAGTATCCCCCACAGAATCAAAGAGCCAACCACAACGGATACAAAATTTAAGAAACGATCCAAAGATGAAGAGGCCAAAATTTATCTCTACGCCGTCGAACACAATTCTAACATGGATCCCTTTAAGGAGGAATGTTGAGTTGTCATTCAACCATCGATTGATCGCATCATTTCAAGATCCAAGGGATACCTCCAAACAAAGATGGAATCAACATTTGCAAGTAACATCGGAAGCCTTGATGTGTGAAAACCATGTGCCCTTGGCATAACTCCATATTTTGCACCATTCAGGTCATGCATTTCCATAGTATGCATTAATATAAGGCCACATTACAAGGCCATGCATAGAAATAATTGCGAATCCTAGGCACATGTGACACGATTGACATATGTAAACTATTTTATGGATACTAATTGCTTTCTTCTTGTTTTGTGACATCGTTCCTCCAAAAGAAAAAGAAAACTAGAGAAGAAATAGGATCATGCGCTCAAAGAATCTCATCAGTGAACAATCAACAAGGACATTCATGGACAATGAAAGAAAATCCAATGGTCAGTCACCATGATGGGAGTACAACACGAAGAGATGAACATCAACTAAACTTTCACCATGGTAAGCACACCCTACTTCAGCAATGCTATAACTATAACAGATTAGGAAACCTCTTCGTCAGCATACCTTTGAGCACTTAGCTCAAGACCCAACTTCTTGCACCATAGTTTTGCCAATGCATTCCCCAAGTAAGCATGCATAGGGCCATATTACAAGGCCATGTACAAGGCACATATTTTCTTCAACCCATGTACTAACACACTTACCCATCATTCATTATGGGTCACACGTAGTTGGCATGTAAAATATGAAACCCATGTTTGAAAGATCCCAAGGACATCAGGGTTACAACATCAGTACCTATGGAGAAATTCACAATCGACAGCTACTCAAAATTAACATTGGCAACCTATTTTGAGCACCTTGCAATTTTTGATAGCTCACAAATATGCCATCATGCTAGAATCCAAGGAAGAAGTACATACAAAGGGACTAAAACTTTCAAAGGCTAGCAATGAAAAGATGAAAAACTAGACAATTGACTTTGCTGCATTTGGAAGATAAACCGCTCTTGTTGATACATGATGGATGCTACCTCTCAAAGTACTACATGGAACACCCACTCCAACAATTGTCTGTTAGGGATGAAAGACTCGAGAAGGGGGGGAGTGTTGACACTCAAGGTAAGGCACAAGGTGCGAGAACACATCAAACAAGTGGACACACAAGAAGAAGGAGCATGTAGGGAGCTCTAAGAAGTATATGTCAAATTTTTAGAAGAAATTTTTGCTACATTTGGCAAGCCTTGATGCTTGAACAAATATAAAAGGTTTACTTCACAACTTGAGTGTGACTATCCTTAAGTCATATGTGAACACCTCTTTTAAAATTCATGAGTTTAACTCAAGATAATTGTAAAAGAAAGTAATACAGAGAATCTCATGACTTTATGAGTTGTACTTCATACCAAGTAAGTGGTTGGAATCAAATCAATTAGAATCCTAAAAGGTAGGATCACTTTTAGGTGGCAGATTGAAAATTCAAATTGAAGACACATCTATAAAAAGACATTGATTATTAGTCGCGAGTAGAAGAGCAAGAGGAAGGATACATTGACCTTCAAGCTTGTGGTTACACTAAGCCCACACATGTATGATTAAGCCTACATCATCTCCCTTGTATCATACAATCATAATATTATACATTTGATTCAGTTTATGCAAGTCATTTGGTATCTACTATTTTCTACTACTAAGTGCTCATTTTAGTGAATTTGTTTTGAGGAGTTCTCTGCGAATACTTATCCAATCAATGTGATTCAACTTGGGAAATGTATCTTAGACCTTTTAGTTCTCATCTGTAAATTTTCATATCATTTGATTTAGTATTCTGTGAGATACGTTCTATGCAAGTCACCCATGCCTGCTCACTATCATCTTCCAAAAAAGTTGGGATTACACCCCTAACTCCTTAATGTGATTTCTCTTCATGTACTCATCCTAAATTAGTGATTTAACTTCCTGTGGTAAAGTTAGGACTCTAATTAGCTATTTCTGAAATATCTTGGGTCAATTGCAATCAATGAGAGAGCATTGAGTGAATTACTGAGCAAGTCCAAGTCCCAAAATAACAAGTTTTTGGAAGTATTCAACCTTGGAAGTAGTTTGTTTTGACATAACTATTTGAAGGTGATGCTCCAAGGTACATTATGGATCCAAATGCATATTTGGAAAGCTAAAGGTGTCTACTAAGGTACTCTGAAGCTACATTGGCACGTGTAGGGCATGATTTGTGCACCACCACCTCATTTATGGAGTGTATCCAACCATCTCCTCATAGTGGTATCAGAGCTATCATCAACTCAACATGGGAGATGGATTCCCATTATCAATTGACAAATTGGATCAAGGTAACTACTCTGCTTCGTCTATTAGAATGGAAGCATATCTACAAGGTAGAAATATCTATGGTTACATCTTTGGAGATGAGTTAATGCCAATACTCAGAAGCAAAGGGCAACCTACTCAAGAAGAACAAGAAAGGTTATCAACATGGTGCTCAAAGGATGCTTTGGCTAGGTCATATCTTCTCAACTCAGTCTCTGATTTCTTGCTTCCACATACTAGGAACTCTAAGACATCACAAGAGACCTAGAATGCACATGAAGCATTCTTTTCTTCAAACACTAGAGCAAGAAAGAACCAACTGTGGATGGATTTCACAACACTCAAAAAGATGCCCAAGCATAATGTGACTGATTATGTCACTAAAATGAAGGACCTAGGTGATCAACTTGGAAGCATTGGAGAAGTCATTTAAGAGGCACAAATTGTGAGACAAGTGATCAATGGAATCAAGGCAGATGATAAATGGGAAGCTTTCACCACAGCAATGGATCTATACATGAACATGCAAGTACCTCACTTCAATACTCTAATGGGGCAACTATTCACTCATGAAGCCAAGCTTGTGAAGAACAATGAAAACTCAAAAGTTAATCAATCCTTTTCCCGATACACTGATAAGAACAAGATTAAGGATAATAAAGATAAAGGCAAGAAATTTGATGACAAAGCTAGTACCTCCCAAGCTAACTTTGCAGGAAGAGGTAGAGGTACAAGAGGAAGAGGTAGAGGAGGTAGACAAGGCAGGGGGAGATTCCAAAGCACCTCTCCATGTGCCATATATGGATTGACTAACCATACAACTAAGAATTGTTTCAGGAACCCTAGAAATTAGAGAGGAAGAGGGCTTCAATAGCAGAAGCTATGTAAGAGGATGACCAAACAATTTCAACAACTACAACAACCAAGGATGCTATAGAGGAAGAAGAGACTACAACAATTACACTGAAGAGCAGACACAAGAGGAATCACTTTTATTGATGAACATGACCATGAGGTAAGGTAAAGAAAATGAACATGTGTTCTATATAGATTCTGGTTGTTCAAATCATGTAGCATGAAATGTGGCATTATTATCTGACTTGGAGGATCTAAGGAACAAGCATGAGGTACAAACAGGAGATGACACAAGGCACTCAATTGAAAATATTGGAAATTTGAAGACTCCATATGGAAATATGAATCTACTCAGCAAGGTATTGTATGTACCTACCATAACCAAGAACTTGATAAGTGTTGGACAAATTGTAAAAAAAGGATTGCAGGTAAGGTTCACAAGAAATGGAGCATTTTTTGAATATCCTCAACAATGGTTCAAGAAGATAGCGAAAGGAGAAAAGACAGGTAGACTCTTTACATTTGAGTTACAAGATACTAGAAGTATAGCACTTTTCAATTATGGAGGACAAACCTTATCAGAATTAGAAATGTGGCACAAAAAGATTAGCTCACATAGGTGAAAGGAGTTCGAAGCAAATATGTAGGGATCAAAGGGTGCTTGGTTTGCCAAACATATTCAAGAAACATATGATATATAAGTGCAATGCATGTCAATTTGGGAAGTCTCATAGACAACCCTTTATGAAGAAGGGTTAGATCCATGGTGATCTATTGGAGCTAGTCCACACCGCTGTTTGGGAACCTAGCAAAGACCCTTCAATTTCAAGATCCAGGTACTATGTATCATTCATTGATGATTGTAGTAGATGGACTATACTATATTTTATGAAGCATAAGGATGAAGTGTTCAATTGTTTCAAAAAATATCTTGCTCCTGTTGAAAATCAAACATGGAAAACCTTAAATAGGCTAAGGTCAGATGGAGGGGGAGAATACTTCTCCCAGGAGTTTGATGCATATCTCCAAGATAGAGGCATCAAAAGAGAGATCACTACCAGGTATACTCCATAACAAAATGGAGTAGTAGAAAGGAGAATAGGACCATTGTGGAGTCAGCAAGGTCCATGATCAATGAGAAAAAATTATCCAACTATCTATGGGCAGAGGCTGTGTCTACAGCCACTTATCTCATTAATTGCCTCCATCTAAAGCATTGGATGGGATGACACCATATGAAGCTTGGAATGGAAGGAGACCTCGTCTAGATCATTGCAGAATATTTAGGTGCATAGCTTATGCACATGTTCCATCACAAATCAGAGGTAAAATGGATCCTAAGGTAGAGAAATGCGTATTCATAGGATATGATCTAAATCTAAAAGGGTACAGGTTGTATAATCCAAGTACTAAAGGCTTCATTGTTAGTAGAGACACATGAAGATCATTGGATCTAGGTGGATTTATAAGGTAACAAAGAATTCTGATGGTTCAATAAACAGGTACAAAGCAAGGCTTGTGGCTAAAGGGTTTGCTCAGACCCAAGGAATTGATTATGAGGAGACCTTCTCTCCTGTGGAAAAGATGTCAACAATCAGAGTTCTCATGAGTATAGCTGCTTCAAGGAATTGGAACATTTATCTATTGGATGTAAAAAATGCATTCTTAAATGGTTGGATTTCAGAGCAGGCGTACATGGCACAGCCTCCTAGATTTGTTGATAAATCACATCCTGAATATGTGTGAAAACTCAGAAAAGCTCTCTATGGCCTCAAGCAAGCTCCTAGATCTTGGAACCATAGACTTGTTACATTCTTTAGGACAAAGTATTCAAATTGAGCAAGGTTGATTCTTCACTCTTCATTAAGAGGAATAACTCTGAAGTTATATATTTATGTGTGTATGTAGATGATATCATTCTTTCAGGTAATGATGCAGATGGAATCAAGAAGATCAAAGCCAAAATGAAGGAAGAATTCAAGATAAGTGACCTTGGATTGCTCACTTACTTTCTTGGATTAGAAGTTGTCTATACAGATCAAGGGATGTTCCTTACACAAAGGAAATACATTAAAGATATGATTGCAAAGTTCAAAATGCAGGACACTAAGGTTGCAAGTACTCCCATGGAGGTCAATCACAAGTTAAGTGCTCATGAAGGAGAACCCATTGAAGACATCACAAGCTACCAAAGTCTAGTTGGAAGCTTGAACTATTCCAACCTAACTAGGGTAGATATCTGCTATGGAGTAAGTGTGCTTAGCCAATTCATGCACACTCCTAGGAAACCTCACATGGATGCATCCAAAAGAATATTGAAGTATCTAAAGGGAACAATCAATGAGGGCTTATATTACCCTTACACATCTGATTTAAGTGTAAAGCTTTTCACTAATACAAATTGGGTAGGATCAAAAGATGATAGGAGAAGTACATATGGATATCTATCTTTTGAAGGTACAAAGCTCATTTCTTGGTCTTCCAAGAAACAACCTACTATAGCACTCTCCTCAACTGAAGTTGAATATAGAGGATTGACAAATGCAACTCAGGAAGCAATGTGGATCAAGACTCTATATACAGATTCAGGGTTAGATTTTGGCACTCCATATTGCATTTAGCTACTAATCCTATCTTTCATGCTAGGACTAAGCATATAGAATTCCATTACCACTTTTTAAGAGAAAAGATTGCAAGCAAAGAGATAAAATTTTCTTATGTGTCTACATAGATGCAATGTGCAAACATGATGACCAAATCACTTGATGGAAGCAAACTCAACAAGTTCAAATCAATGATTGGTTTGCACGAGATACCTATAGAATGAAGACTCAAGCATCTTTGGGTTGAGAGAGAGCTATTGGTACATTTGGCAAGCCTTGATGCTTGACCGGATATCAAAGGTTTACTTCACAACTTGAGTGTGACTATCCTTAAGTCATATGTGAATACCTCTTGTAAAATCCATGCATTTAACTCAAGTTAATTGTAAAAGAAAGTAATAGAGAGAATCTAGTGACTTTACGAGTTGTACTTCATACCAACTAAGTGGTTGGAATCAAATCAATTAGAATCCTAAAAAGTAGGATCACTTTTAGGTGGCATATTCAAAATTCAAATTGAAGACACATTTATAGAAAGACATTGATTTTTAATTGTGGGTAGATATCATATTCATACCCTTTTTACCTCATTGCTATAAGATTCGAAACTCTACAAGAGCTCGCGCGTACACACACACACACACACACACACACGGAGATGTTGTTATTCGAACCTCCCAGCCACCGAGTCCATGTGTATCCCACAACTCGTAAATCATACACAAATCTTCTCTTTCCATCTACCCATAATATATAAGTGCATCCATATGATGCCATATGGCATTAGTGCGACCTCACTTAAGAGGTTGATATATTCATGATGTGACATTTCCTTCCCCTTGAAAACATTTTCGTCCTCAAAAATGTAAATGAAATGTTCGTAATGGTAGAAGAAAGTGCTCGGACTCCCCTGAATCCCATGTACTCTATGTACATGGTCATCTCTGTGTGTTGCTTCCCCGTATCCTTCCCTTTAAGAAGTCTCATATGAGATCATCTCAAAGGTGGGAAACCGTCTGAGTAGTGCCTACTATCTCCCATATACACTCAACTTTTGAACTATCACTCCCATGACAAGTAATATCATCAAAATGACATAAGTTCATATGATGTATCCTCTAGTATGGAGTAATAATATAAAAAGCAAGTGTAAAATGCCAAGCTCATAAGCTTGGCCATACCATAATGGAGATAGTAAACCATAGAATCCTGTGAAATATAGAACAAAGTCCAATAAAAAGTGACTCCAAACCCATCTAGGACTAAATGATAAATTGCCCTCATACCACTCTAGGTCTTCCTAACCTTGAGTGTAATCACAAGTAACATTTTAATCTAAACTACCTTGTTAACTATGCAAATCCATCATCTAGCTCATATATAAGAATTTCTTGGTAGTAAAATGCAATCTCCACATTTCACCAACCAAAATTTATGTGCTTTATCATCCTTTACCATTGGACCAAGTTCTATTGGAAGAGCATCTATCGGCACTAGTGCAAACTCTAAAATTTTCTCTTTCCTTTAGTTTGCCATATGAATGCAAAAAGCATTCTCTTTAAGATTCAGATAATCCCTAAGTACCCAATTTCCTAATTGATGCTCACACATGATCCTCATGATGAAGCATCAACTAAGATTTTGGTACTCCAATAGGTTAGATATATCCCTATCTCCTGGGAACCCTAAAGAGAGAAGTCATAACTCTATTTCTAGTCTCACTAATGTCAATAACTAGATCATCTCATCTAGCCAAGGACCATCACTGGAAATAAACATAACCACCTCTCTGGGGTCTACAAGTGAGACTCAATCTAGCCACCATGATTAACTGATATCCCTATTGTCTTAGATTGAAGAGTGTCACTTGTATCTAGACAACCAAAATAAGAAAGTGAAATTCTCTCTGTCTCTCTCTATAATCTCTTCTAAGGAAAAGAGCTCTGGTAGTGGAATCTTTCTAGCCCAAGATATGGCCTTTCCAAGTGGGACACGCCAAACTAGTGGACTATTGGAGGGGTTGAAAAACGTGTGAAATTATGATTTTTGGGGTGCCCAAAAGCATTCTTCCATCAAGCAAATCCTAAAACTCTCTCCATAATCTCAGAGAGCAATATACGAAGATGTTTGCACCTATTTTCACCTTACCAAATCCTCCCTTTGTGCATGCTAATTCGCTCCCCAAAAGAGGCCTAAATCATTTTTACTTTCATGCAAAAACTTAAATGGGAGCTTTTAGCAAGCTTCTAATCCACTCTAAATGTGGATTTTTCTTGGATTTTCTTGCTTTCCATGGTAATACATCACCATACTTCATGTATGTATGCAATACTCCATGGGAAGCCTCTTAAATGGTCTTACTCCCAAAAGTGGAGTTTCATTAACATCTGAAATTTTTTTAAAAAGTGTGGAAAGGGGGTCTTTGAGGATACAAAATTCCTCCTTTAACTTATCATTTTAATGAATCTAATGATTCCACTATGAAGTCCATACACCACTCAGTACATATACTTTTTCCCATCCATCCATAACTATTGCACCTCTTTTTCCCTCTTCCAAAATGGGAATTTCTTAGATTCAGGTGCTGAAATTTTTTCTCAACTGTGATGGAAGGGGGTTTTATGGAGCTTCAAACTCCCATCATACTAAGGTATATTTTGGATTTCTTATTCTTATATGGAATTCAAAATACACTAGATTATAAGTATGCATGATTTTTCCTACCAATCTAAGAAAAATCCCCCTTCATTTCCCTTCCCCAAAATGGCCACTAGTCAAAAATAGCTCCTGAAATTTATGTAAAAAATCATGAAAAATGACTATTCTATAAATGCCCTACACTTATGTCTTTATGTATCGTGAGGGAATCCTTGCCTCCAGATAAGAGTATAGACCTCATACTCTCCATACATGTGATTTCCCTACAAGATCTTGGCCATCAGATCCTTTGTTATCCTTCTCAAAGAGTCAGACCTTAGTCTTTGTCTTTTAATTCCTAAAAATAACAAAAATGCTCATACCTATTCTTAACATGAAGCTCCATGCTCTTTTACTTGGAACCACAATGTCGGGGAGTTCACGGCAAGAATGCTCTTTGTACATGGACTCAATATCAAGTTCGTGTGACTTTTCGTGACTTGTTTTGCTACAGCCTATTGACTTCCAAAGGAAAGCATTCATGGACTCAAGCACATCTTCAATCTAGTTTCATAAATCTTCAACCCCCTTTTGCCAATTTGTTTGAGGAAGTTCCATTGAGGCTCCTCTACACACATAGCGGGTTGTTCGTCTTGCATTATGTATTTCTGTGTGCAGCTGAGATTCAAGAACTTGCATGGGTGCCTTGGCTAGAGTGTGAGCCTTCCATCCACGCTGCCCGGGTTCAATCCCCATTGCATGTGCATGCAGAATGGAGCCAAGAAACATTGCTCTGATACCACTATCATATTCAGACCCTTTTTACCTCCTTGTTATAGGATGTGGAACTCTACAAGAGCTCGCGCGTACACACACACACACATGAAGATGTTATTCAAACCTCCCAACTGCCAAGCTCCATGAGTATCCCACAACTCGTGAATCATACACGCGTCTTCTCTTTCCATCTACCCATAATATATGAGTGCATCCATATGATGCCATGTGGCATTAGTGCCATCTCACTTAAGAGGTTGATATATTCATGATGTGACAATAGAAGAGCAAGGACATTGAATATATGTGACAATAGAAGAGCAAGGACACATTGAGCTTCAAGCTTGTGGGTACACTAAGCCCACACATGTATGAGTAAG